>OY282559.1:160432983-161067983 GCA_958295665.1 Tipula vernalis
TTATTGGTCAAGCATCAATCCTTTGTTCAATAAAAAATAGATCAGTAAAAATAATATTTAAAGTGGTAGATGAAAATACAGTTCCAATACTAGGAATTAAATCATGCACAGAATTAGGGTTAGTTAAAAGGACGGACGAAAAATACGTACGATCGATTCAAAGTTTGGAAATCGACGAACAGGTATTTAATGAACTAGGTTGTTTAAAAAATTATGTCTATGACATTGATATCAAAGCCAATCCCGATTTCGTCGTTATTCCCCCGAGACGAATTCCTCATGCGATTAGAGATGACGTAAAAAAGGAATTAGACAACATGACAAATTTAGGAGTGATAATACCCATCAAAGAACCGACACAAATAGTATCACCGATGGTCATAATTAAACAGAAAAACAAGTTACGAGTATGTATAGACCCATCTAACATAAACAAAAATATTTTACGACGACATTACCCTCTAAAAACGCTCGAAGAAATTTCAGCGCGAGTGAAAGGATCAAAATTCTTTACACTGCTAGATTGTAAACGTGGATTCTGGCAAATCAAAGTCAGTGAAGAACACAAAAATTCCTAGCATTTTCAACACCGTGGGGTCGTTACACCTGCTTAAGATTACCGTTTGGTTTAGCGTCAGCTCCCGAAGTGTTCCGCAACAAATAATGTCGCAAATGTTCGAGGACTTACCAAATGTAGAGTGTTCAATGGACGACATTCTCATTCATGCAGCCACAATCGACAAACTCGAAACTAGAACAAAAGAAGTCATACAGAAAATAACATCAGCGGGACTGAAATTAAATAAAGACAAATGTTTGTTCAATAAAAGATCACTAAAATTCCTATGACACATTTTATCATCAGAAAGGTTATCACCGGATGACGAGAAAATCAAAGCTATAGAAAAAATCGAGACACCAAGAAACGCAAAACAACTCCAAAGATTTCTTGGAATGGTCACGTACGTAGCAAAATTCATTCCAAACTCCTCTGAAATTACTGCGCCATTACGAGAACTAATAAAAAAGAATGTTAGTTTCCTATGGGATCATGATCAACAACAAGCATTTGAAAAACTTAAACAGCTATTATCCTCATCCCCAGTTTTAAAATATTTTGACGTTAATGCAGACGTGAAATTATCAGTCGACGCAAGTCAAAGCGCGATAGGTGCGGTGTTAATCCAAAATGATCACCATATAGCATATTGTTGTGAATCATTGTGAATCATTCACCACATACATTCCATTCTTAACATTCCAATATTGTAAACCATTCTTAATAATTGAAAACTATAGGCGTTAGCTCGTATCGAAATATTTATGGTATAACGAGCATACTTTTAGGCGTTAGAAACATTGTATACACAAAATAATCAGGTGGTCGAACTTGAAATTACGATAACATATAGTAATAAGAGTAAATAAGAAACATAACAAAAACAACAATTATATTTGAAAACAAGAAAACAATTGTAACACATAAAATTGTCTGGTAGCAATAAAAAGAATGTAACGATAATCTTATCGATGAATACACAAAAAAATCAATTCAACACTACATTGTATCAAACGACCCAAATAATTAAATAATTATTTTATGAAAAATGCAATTTGCCCGAATTTAATAAATATTTAAGGGTAAACGACTTTAGTAGGTTACAACAAAAATTGTATGTGTCAATGTTATTGTTAGTGTAAAACATTACACACTTTTTTAGTATATAAGAACAGCATATTTTAACAAAATGAGAAATTGTATCTAAAAACTTCACCAAGTAAACACTTATTAAGAAAAAGAAAGAATAATAAATAGGTAAATAAAATATAATTTCCGTTTATTCGTCAATTCGATCCAGAGAGCATACCACAAGATCCAGAAAAATTGTAAGTATTCCAGCCACTAACCTTCACGCCCAGGCCTTGATACAAAGCTGACAAAAGAACATATAAGTGCTACGCACAAGTTTCGTTTGTTAGTTATTGTCCAAGGTATCCGATTAGCTCTATTAACACCGTGCCTAAAACGGCACTTCTCAATTCATAACGAAAAGTTGCATAATTCCGGTAATAGCCCCCACCAGTGGTAAGCTCGGAATTATTGAACCAATTTCGTTTCTCTACAAAAAAAATATATAACCAGCTAGTGGAAATAGGTATTAGGACAATAACATTTAAGCGAGTTAGAATTAGATTTAAGAAAATACAAATAAATATATATAATGTATATATATATAACATTGGCGCTGTAGATAAAGTTTCCGCTTAGGGCAGTTCAGTAACTTTCGACAGTCGACACAACAATAGCATTAGTCTAACCAACTTGCATAAAGTTCATGCAAGACAAATCAAATCCTGCAGTAAAGATTAGATTAGGTAGTGAATCTGATATTTCGGTTCAGTATTCCCCCGTTCCTACCAGAAAACGTTTAGATAGCGAATCTAGTGGTTCAATCGCGTTCTCCCCCGTAGTAACTAGAACACGAATAAATAGCGATCCTAGTGCTAAGCTAGAGCCACCCCTCACAGTTTTTCGCAAACATTCAGTTCGTCCCGTATACAGGAAAATTATATCCAAAATGGTAGCATTAACCGACATCGAAATTCAAAATTTAGTGGAACGTAGAATACCAATATTCTATGGCCAACAAGATGTCGATAGTAGTGAAGTGCACTATTTTATCGACGCGTGTAAAGCCGCAAACCAAAAAATCGAGTCAGCAAATATTGAACAAGCAGAAACCCTGTTAGAAGAGGTTAAGCTACGCCTCCGGGGTAAAGCTTACACCCTAATGAGGGATGCGAGAATTAGCAGCTTAAAAGATTTGTTCAAGCTGATCACAAGCAAATTCCTGCCATCACATTCAATCGAATCCCTTAGTAAAAGACTATACTCAGCCAGCCAGGGCGCATCGGAAGATTGCTCTGAATTTGGCACAAGAGTACAAAGTTACGCTTTAGATTACGAAGCAGGAGTTCGAGCAAAATTTGGTGAAGATAATGCACTACCAAAAGCGTTTCTGGAATCGCTAGAAAGAGATGCCTTCATCGGAGGTCTAAATAATGGTATGATCAAAGCTCACCTAACAATGATCTCGGAAACACCAATCAGAGAGTTGGTGCTAGTTGCAGATAAGCTTGAAAAACAATTAGGCTATGTTCAAAACCTCAATAAAGCGAATACACTCGAAAAACCAAAATGTCAGTTATGCGAAAAAATAGGGCATGTAGCTAAAAATTGCTTCAAAAACACTGCTAGTCAAAAACAAACAGTTCAACGAATATCGAGTGAAGTTTGTCAGATCTGTGGAAAAATAGGCCATGTAGCAAAAATTTGCCCAGAGAATGTGTTGAACCAAAAACAACCAATTCAGCATCCGCCTCTAATGTCTTGCAGATACTGCAAGAGACGAGGGCATTCTATAGAAGAATGTAGAACAAAGAAGATGAACGATGCCCGGCGTGATGAAGGGTTCTTTCAACAAAGAACAACTCAACCAAACGAGCTCAGGCAAAACTACAGACCCGAACAGCAGAACTTCCGGCAAAACAACAACTCGAACTATAACTACCATCCTCTCAGGCACGCAAATGATCGACTAAATCAAAGGAACGACTATATGATTAGGAATTCCCAACAGAGTTATCCACCACGGACGCAACCAAGAGGATCCAACGGTATGGAACAATTAAACAGCAATCTACAAAATCTAAGAATAAACTATATAGATGATGATGTAGTAGACAATGATGCAGCAATTCAACAGGGAAACGAGCATGGGCTCGTCGAGCGACAAACGCACCAAGTGTAACTCAGGCGAGTCCCACTGTAAAATTCCACTACCAAGAACAAATCCAACGACCAAGCAACATACAACGGATATCCATTAAACATAAACCACAACTAAGTTCCGCCTCAGTAATAAAATCAAATCAAGCGAGCCACGTCTCGACAATCCCACCGAGTTCCGTCTCGAGTGGAAAATCAAATCAAGCGAGCCACGTCTCGACAATCCCACCGAGTTCCGTCTCGAGTGGAAAATCTAATCAAGCGAGCCACGTCTCGACAATCCCACCGAGTTCCGTCTCGAGTGGAAAATCAAATCAAGCGAGCCACGTCTCGACAATCCCACCGAGTTCCGTCTCGAGTGGAAAATCTAATCAAGCGAGCCACGTCTCGACAATCCCACCGAGTTCCGTCTCGAGTGGAAAATCTAATCAAGCGAGCCACGTCTCGACAATCCCACCGAGTTCCGTCTCGAGTGGAAAATCTAATCAAGCGAGCCACGTCTCGACAATCCCACCGAGTTCCGTCTCGAGTGGAAAATCTAATCAAGCGAGCCACGTCTCGACAATCCCACCGAGTTCCGTCTCGAGTGGAAAATCAAATCAAGCGAGCCACGTCTCGACAATCCCACCGAGTTCCGTCTCGAGTGGAAAATCAAATCAAGCGAGCTATGTCTCGACAATCCCACCGAGTTCCGTCTCGAGTGGAAAATCTAATCAAGCGAGCCACGTCTCGACAATCCTACCGAGTTCCGTCTCGAGTGGAAAATCAAATCAAGCGAGCTATGTCTCGACAATCCCACCGAGTTCCGTCTCGAGTGGAAAATCTAATCAAGCGAGCCACGTCTCGACAATCCCACCGAGTTCCGTCTCGAGTGGAAAATCTAATCAAGCGAGCCACGTCTCGACAATCCCACCGAGTTCCGTCTCGAGTGGAAAATCAAATCAAGCGAGCCACGTCTCGACAATCCCACCGAGTTCCGTCTCGAGTGGAAAATCAAATCAAGCGAGCTATGTCTCGACAATCCCACCGAGTTCCGTCTCGAGTGGAAAACCAAATCAAGCGAGCTATGTCTCGACAATCCCACCGAGTTCCATCTCGAGTGGAAAATTTAATCAAGCGAGTTCCATCTCAAGTGGAAAATCAAATCAAACGAGCCACGCCTCAAACACATCAACTAGCTCAAATAAAACTAGTACTAGTATTGTCTCAGGTAATCTGGTGTCAGAAGACATAGCAATAGATCAAGCGATATACCCATTGAGCAATGTCTCAATGAATCAATCAAAGGCCGAATTAAATGGCCAGGTCACTGTTTCACCACCACATCCTATCCCAATTCCTAAACATGCCCCCATTCCAGTAAAACCGGAGGAACCAAATGAAGTTTGGCCACCAATTAAACCATTTACCACTATAGCTCAAATCCATACACCTACTGAAATTTTAAATTCCTACCAAATCAATCTAGTATCAAAGCACAAATTCGCGCATGATACGGTGAGATTGAAATTAGCAGCATCAACCGAAAAATCTACCCTCTTAATAGATTCTGGTGCTTCAGTCTCTTTAATCAAGAGTAAAATGATTAAAAGTCCTCAAGAAATAGACCAGTATGGTAAAGTAATGTTAAAGGGAATCGGCAAAGAAGCCACTATCACCCTTGGATGTGTTTACACACATGTGGACATCACATCATATCTCAGAATCCCGCAGAAATTCCACGTGGTTGAAGACGAGTTTCCAATCGAACAAGATGGAATTCTCGGAAGAGATTTCCTTAACGGTAATAAAGTGGATATTTTGTACAGCACCTCAGAATTAAATATTCTAGGGAACAAAGTCAAGTTCCTTAATAATCCAACGAATGTACGCCTCCCTCCACGGGAAGAAGTAATCGTACAAATCAAGACACCCACAAATAATGCATACCTATGCAATTCCGAAGAGATCATGCAAGGTGTATTCGTTGGCAACTGCCTTATCCAACCCAACATGCTGAGAGCACAGGTCAGCATTGTAAATACTAATCCTAGTGAAATAATTATAGAGGATTTTGTCCCGAAACTCACAGAGCTTAGTCAGTACGACATCCTCCAAATCAACCACGAGTTTGAAAACAATAATATGCACCATTTCAAAAATAGAGATGACTTAGTTCTTAACCAGGTAGTTACTAACCTGGATAAGAATCTTAATTTCGAAGAATCCTCCTCTATTCTTGAACTAATTAGGGAATTCGCAGACATCTTCTTCATTGAAGGCGATAAACTGTCAAGTGTGCCCGGAGTCAGGCATCAAGTCAACCTTCACAATGACACACCACCGATTAATATAAGGCAGTACCGAGTTCCACAAACTCTGAAAACAGAGATCAACACTCAAGTTCAAAAAATGCTGAATGATGAGATCATTACTCACAGCACCAGCCCGTTCAATAGTCCTTTACTAGTGGTCCCGAAGAAACCAGATAAAAGTGGTAAACCAAAGTGGAGAGTAGTAGTAGACTTTCGAAGAGTCAACGAAGCCACAATAGGAGATTCGTTTCCTCTCCCTTTGATTAACGATATTTTTGACCAACTGGGACACTCTCAATATTTTTCCACGTTAGACATGGCAAATGGGTATCACCAAATTGAAATGGATCCCATCGATAGGCACAAAACGGCATTTAGCACGGATTTTGGCCATTTTGAATTCCTCAGAATGCCTTTTGGAATGAAAAATTCTCAAAGTACGTTCCAAAGAATGATAAATAATGTGTTGCTAGGGCAGCAAGGCCTAAAGTGTTTCGTATACTTGGATGACGTAATTGTCTACGGAAGGAATTTAAGAGACCACAACAACAAGTTAAGGGACATATTTTCAGCTCTTAGAAGGAGTAACCTAAAAATTCAAACGGAAAAGTGTCAGTTCTTGAGTAAAGAAATTCAATATTTAGGACATATCATCACTCCCCAAGGCATCAAGCCAAATCCTAAAACAGTGGAAGCCATCGTTAATTTTCCAGTTCCACGGAACATGCGTGAAACCAAGAGCTTCCTAGGTCTCACTAGTTACTATAGAAAATTCGTCCCAGCCTTTTCCACAATCGCAGAACCTCTGCATAAATTGACCCAAAAGCGAACAAAATTTGAGTGGTCCGAGAAAAGCCAATCCGCATTTGAATTCCTAAAAAGTAAAATTACCTCATCACCAATCCTCCAATATCCAGATTTTGATCGAACATTTATCCTTACGACAGACGCCAGCGAGTACGGAGTAGGCACTATCCTTAGTCAAATCCATGATGGGAGTGATTTGCCAATCGCCTACGCCAGCCGTTCCCTCAAAGTAGCAGAACGTAACTACTCGACCATCGAAAAAGAGATGCTTGCAACGAAGTGGGCAGTCGAGATATTCAGACCGTACTTGTTTGGACGAAAGTTCGTCATCAAAACAGATCATAAACCGTTGGTTGGCGATCTGAAGAACGCGTCGAAAAGAATCCTTAAATGGCGATTACAGCTTGCAGAATATGACTACAAAGTAGTACATGTCTCAGGTAAAGCCAATACAGGAGCAGATGCGCTAAGTAGAATACGCCAAGAGGAAATTAAAGTTATCACGAGAGCACAAGCGAAGCTCCTTCCTTCCCCAACCATTCCTCCAACAATAGCCCCAACAGTAAACCTGCCAAGCAGTCACATAACAGAAATCCAGCCTTTTTCAAGCGGTATCAACATAAATGATCATGGAATAAAACAAAGGAATGTCCAGATCATTATAAACCCGAGTGTAAAAGCTCAAATCTTACGCGAAAAACATGACTTACCATTGGGTGGTCATGCAGGAGTATTCAGGACATACAAGAGAATTCGTATGGAATACTACTGGCCTAGCATGCTACGTGATGTGAGAAATTACGTCAGGAAATGCAAGAAATGTAAGAGGAATAAAGCCAGTAAGAGGACGAGAGTACCCCTAGTATTAACGAATACAGCCGAACACCCTTTCCAGCGTGTTGCGCTAGACATAGTTGGCCCCTTACCCTTGACAGATTCACGGAACAAGTACATTCTGACATTCCAGGATGACTTGACCAAATTTTCTGGCGCCATCCCTCTGCCCGATGAAAAAGCCTCCACAGTAGCGAAAGCGCTATGCGAGCAATACATAACAAAGTTGGGAGCGCCGGAGAAGATATTGACTGATATGGGATCTAACTTTATGAGTAATCTGTTTGAGAATATCTGCAAGTTATTAAAAATCAAGCATCTGACGACTACGAGTTTCCACCCGCAGACGAATGGAGCTCTAGAAAGATCCCATAACACGCTCAAAGAATACCTCCGAAATTTTGCAGATATAGACCATAGTAATTGGGATGAAATGGTTCATTATGCGATGTTTGTGTTTAATACAACACCTCATTGCTCCACGAATTTCACTCCTTACGAATTATTATTCGGTCGTCCAGCTTTAGTCCCAACCGCAGTCAGGAGAGAACCGCAACCGGTTTATAATTACGATGACTATGTGAGCGAACTAAAAGCCCGCCTACAACTAGCTCATCACATCGCTCGAATCAATATCCTTAAAAACAAAGAGAAGGCGAAAACAAACTATGACAGAGGCACGTCTTCGTTCCAAGTTAACGCCGGAGATCTAGTGTGGCTCCGCAACGAAATGAGAAAAACTAAACAAGACCCAATTTGGGTTGGTCCGTTCACCGTTATTAAAACATTGTCCCCTACTAACACCTTAGTCGATATAAGAGGAAGGGAGAAGAACATCCACAACAACAGGTTGAAGAGGGATTAACAAACTTTGTACTTTCCCTTCCAACAGAACCATGGAACGAAAACCAGAACAGAAAGTCATCAGCTTAGAGGAGTACAAGAGACGAAGAGAATTATTAGCACCGAGTACCACCTCAGAAAGGCAAGCGACACCAGATGTGAAAAGAAGAAGTGGAGGTGTAATGAAAACACTAAAACGAGAAAAATATGACCTTATCAGGATACTCCAGATAACCACAGGTAGGAAGAGACTACCACTAGAGGCCAAGCTGATAGAAGTTAAAAATAAAATACGAGAACTGAATAACCAAAACAGGGAAAAGAGGACCAAGAAGAATAGTACATAAAAAAAAAAAAAAAAAAAAAAAAAAAAAAAATGGAATAACTACATGTAATTTTAGTAATAGAGAATCATATAGAGATTAGGCAATAAAACGTTAATGAAATGCACATTGAATTGTTTTATTAAGTCACACCATCCCAATAAACCTTATTACGAAACCTTCACAGTAGAGTAACTATTTCTGCGTCATTTTAGAAAATGCGAAAACAGAACAATGGTAAATTCGGAAGAAAGCACAGAATGCCGAAGATCTTGGAAGCTGAAAAAGCAGTATTTGGGACAATAAAAGAAAACGACCCCATCTGGGACATCCTAAAAGAAGTCGGTAAACCCAGGCAGCAGGCGAAGACGTCACGTGAAGAGGTAGCAGACATTTTCAGAGTCCAGGAAGAAATATTAGTAATGATACAGGAGATGAAAGAGTACGAGATCAGAAATGACCCTGGAAATAGAAAAGTTTAAAAAAAAAAAAAAAAAAAAAAAAAGGCAAAACCAACCAACAGAGCCTAATCTCAGATGAGATAGGTGAGTCATGAGTTAGTCTCAAGACGAATAATTCTGAAATTATAAAATAAAGCCTTTCAGTTTTATCTCATTCCGTTCCGTGCGTATGTCCACCTAGTTCTTCTCACACAAGGCGACACGAGATATACCAACTAAGTAGAGTTTTCAGACTTTCTTTGTTCTTATCGTTTCTATCACCAAACTAAAAACCCCCATATCAAACAATTCACACAACACATCTTATGAGTTCGTTTTTCTCCTCATCAGGTTCTAACTCGACAAATTTTTCTTTTTGCTTTCTAATTTTAAAAAAAAAAAAAAAAAAAAAAAAGAGGAAAGTAGGAAAGATGTACCCAGTCAAACTCGCCTTATCAATTCTAATTGTTTGGAACAGCGTCGTGAACACAGCCAACACCACATCAAACGTAGAAGTCAAGCAGCTAAAGAGTGTCGGGATTTTCTTTGAGGAACTTGAAGAAATGAGATTCTACAAGAGTACATTTACACTCTTAACCTCATTTTATCCTCCTCATTTTTCAAACACGATCAGGAGTCTGGAACAGTGCAGATTGAAGACCAAAACATTATGTGCAATGATAAGAGAGGTAGAAAACAATCACACCTGTGGCACCATGCTTGAGGAACTGAAGTCCGAACTTGAGGATATAACGAAAACCGAGCAAGCCATACATCATTTCTCGAACCGAAATAAGAGATCACTGTTCGATTTCGTAGGGTCGGCATCAAAATTCTTATTCGGTACGATGGACAACGAGGACTCAGAGAAGATTTTCAACGAACTAGCAGATTTACACAGTAACACTGAAACTGTATTCAAACTAGTAAAAGAACAGGTAGCTGTAGTCAAATCAAATTTTGATACGTTATCTAAACCCTTACTAGAAATCTCAACACAAGTCAAGGTAATGCAGGGCGATATCAACATTTTAATCGAAGAACAAACAAGTAAATGGAGAGAGTTGAGTAACAGAACGAACTTCATACTACTAACCGAGAAATTCACAGAAATCTCCAATTTAATCTTAGTCAAGTGCCTAGTAATCAACAAAAACCAAGATCAAACACTGAATATCCTAAGTAGCATCCAAAACAGAAAGCTACACCCCCTTCTTGTGTCGTATAAAGAAACGATGGAAATAATAACAAACCTTAGCAGTAACTCAATAGATAAGTCAATATTGAATGAGCAGCACCTCAGTCAGCTAACGAAGTTAGATGCAATTGAGACTGAAGGTAGAGTAGTAGTGAAAATAGATATCCCGTCCCCAATAAAAGAAGAATTCAAGCTTTATAAAATTTATCTAACACCTCTAGTAATTAACAATACCCAATGGTCTTATATTATCCAAGACGAACTATTAGCAGCAAACTCAGAGAGAAGTCAATTCACCATATTAACCCATGAACAACACAATAAGTGTATCAGAGTCCTCATAAACTTCAGGAAAACCGCACTAGTGTGCGAAAGTAACTCCCCTATAATCACGAATAAAGGGAACAATTGTTTATTAAATCTTTTTGACAACCCGTTCCACAACACACCAAAATGTGCAGTAACTAGAAACAACTACAAGAATTCCTTAACCAAGCTAGTGAACAGTAATTCCTGGTTGTATACCAGCAGTGGCAATATGCGACTGAAAATCAAGTGTGGAAAGGAAGAACAAGTAATCGAATTAAGAGATACAGGAACTATCACGTTCAAACAGGACTGTGAAGTGGTTTCCGAAGATTTTATCCTCCCGGTTACTGGCTCCAAACTCAAAGAAGTATCAATTACCCAGCCAAACCGAACATATTTCCCAGAAACAATAGACACCAGCAAATTAGAAGTTGGTAACGTCTCAACCCTCACACTTCCCAGAACGATAGCTGTAGCAGATTTTAGAAATTATAACCAAGAATTCCTTAAAGAACGAATGAAGATAGATAGAGTATCCACGGATGTAGAAGAATCACAACGATCATGGGAAAACAGAAGAGTAAGCAATGAAGTTAATATTTATAAATTCATCACAGGTGGAATTATTACAGGTATAATAATAGCCTGTATAGTTATTTGGATAATTAAGCGGAGAAGCTCGACAAAAGTAGAAGTTAGCCACGTAATCCCCACAGAAGCCATAGTCAGAACTCCGAACGAAGTTATAAGCAGAACAAAAAGAAGAGAAATATCTAGAAGTAGAATAATAAACATAGAATAAATAAAATCTCTTTTTCCCTCATGTAAAACAACAAAAAAAAAAAAAAAAAAAAAAACTAACAAACATGGGAGAACAGGAAGATAAATCCGGAATATAAAATTTTACTAACAAACAAAAAAAAAAAAAAAAAAAAAAAAAACAGAAAAGAAGAAAACATTTTTACTAGACATAGACATATCTAATTACAAAACAAAAAAAAAAAAAAAAAAAAATTGTTTCAAGTTCATTCACATTAGTAGTCTAAGTTAAAGCAAATTCTGAATAAAATAAAATCAAAAAGGTTACACACATGAGTATAAATAAAAAAAAAAAAAAAAAAAAGAAGAAAAGAAACGAATAGACGAAGTTTAGAAAACAAAGATGAGTAAGACATTTTCTCAATAAATCTAGAATTTAAGTAATTAAAAAGAAAAATGTTTCGAATTAAAATTATAGAATATATTATAAAAACTGTTTTTAAAAAAAAAAAAAAAAAAAGTTTGAACAAATAGAAATTCCCTTAAATGTTAATATAGAAAGGAAATTTTAATATAGAAAAAGAAAATTTTTATAACAAAAGTACAATGAATAACAAAATAAATGTGTATGTGACCCACATACCTAAAGTAACATTCATAAAAAAAACAAATAATTAGTCGTCATCATTCATAAAATCAAGTAGTTTTTTTTGTATGAATTCCATAGTAAAAAGCGTCAAATTACAAAACAAACCTTTGTTTTCAAATTCATTCATTGTACGTTTATTTTTGTATTAAGTAACCTAGATTAAAAAAAAAAAAAAAAAAAAAAAAAAACAACGAACACATTTTGTCATAGTAGATTAAGAATCGTAATTTAGCGCAACTGAATCAAAATATTGTAACTGAGAAATCCAAGACCAGAGAAGAGCAGTAACCACAACACTCAATTAAGCGAAAAGATCCAAAATCAAGTTTACAAAGTCTCGTCACGCACATGCGGCACCCAACTACATCATATGCAGTACGACACACACCACAAATCCCCGCAACTTCAAAACATGCTGAAATCAGCGCATGCAGAAGAGCGCAGTGAATCAGACAACTTCCCAAGAGTACGTAGCAAGCAGTTACATGAGATACAATTGGTCATGTACCGCACAGTAATACGGGAATCATTCAATATCGCCAAACTGGAAGTTTCAAGAACACGCGGCATATCAACATCCAGCATTCAATAACAGTGAGAGTGAATAACCTGATGTCATGCTCCAAACAATAATCCAATCATCAAACGCATAACCAAATCAATTTGACAGAAGACGAATCCAGAAGACACGAGATGAGTAGTGTCCGAGTGTCATAAATAAAAGACTTGTAAACTGATAAAAATCCGAGTAACTTTGAGCAAAAATGACCAGACAACAGCAGATCAAGGTGAACCATGAAGCAGCTCGTGAGCCCAGTTCAGTAGACATCGAAGTACAATCAATATTTAAATTATAAACGACATAATATTAAGTCCTATTATTACACATTTGATATGTATAACCGTATACCTAATTTATGTCCCATACAATTTTTCCTTCAGAAAAATCTTCATATGGAGGGAAGGTATGTTGTGAATCATTGTGAATCATTCACCACATACATTCCATTCTTAACATTCCAATATTGTAAACCATTCTTAATAATTGAAAACTATAGGCGTTAGCTCGTATCGAAATATTTATGGTATAACGAGCATACTTTTAGGCGTTAGAAACATTGTATACACAAAATAATCAGGTGGTCGAACTTGAAATTACGATAACATATAGTAATAAGAGTAAATAAGAAACATAACAAAAACAACAATTATATTTGAAAACAAGAAAACAATTGTAACACATAAAATTGTCTGGTAGCAATAAAAAGAATGTAACGATAATCTTATCGATGAATACACAAAAAAATCAATTCAACACTACATTGTATCAAACGACCCAAATAATTAAATAATTATTTTATGAAAAATGCAATTTGCCCGAATTTAATAAATATTTAAGGGTAAACGACTTTAGTAGGTTACAACAAAAATTGTATGTGTCAATGTTATTGTTAGTGTAAAACATTACACACTTTTTTAGTATATAAGAACAGCATATTTTAACAAAATGAGAAATTGTATCTAAAAACTTCACCAAGTAAACACTTATTAAGAAAAAGAAAGAATAATAAATAGGTAAATAAAATATAATTTCCGTTTATTCGTCAATTCGATCCAGAGAGCATACCACAAGATCCAGAAAAATTGTAAGTATTCCAGCCACTAACCTTCACGCCCAGGCCTTGATACAAAGCTGACAAAAGAACATATAAGTGCTACGCACAAGTTTCGTTTGTTAGTTATTGTCCAAGGTATCCGATTAGCTCTATTAACACCGTGCCTAAAACGGCACTTCTCAATTCATAACGAAAAGTTGCATAATTCCGGTAATAGCCCCCACCAGTGGTAAGCTCGGAATTATTGAACCAATTTCGTTTCTCTACAAAAAAAATATATAACCAGCTAGTGGAAATAGGTATTAGGACAATAACATTTAAGCGAGTTAGAATTAGATTTAAGAAAATACAAATAAATATATATAATGTATATATATATAACAATATGCATCCAAGGCTCTAACGGCGGCGCAACAAAACTATCCCCAAATTGAAAAAGAGGCTACCGCTATAAAATTCGCCTGTAAAAAGTTTCACGAGTATGTATACGGTAAAAAGTTGGAAATAGAGACAGATCACAAGCCTCTAGAGACAATTTTTAAAAAGACGATTGAGCGTGCCCCGGCTAGACTACGGGGAATATTATTCGATGTGTTGCAATATGCACCGACAGTTGTGTACAAAAAAGGTACCGAAATACCAATCGCCGATGCATTAAGCAGAGATAGCAAAACAGAACTCAACAATACAGAAGAAGAAGAACTAGATATTCAAATAATTCTGCCTATGTCACAGGAAGCAGAAAACAAAATAAAAGAAGATACTAATGCGTCTTTTTCAAATAATGTCGTATATCATGAAAGGGTGGCCTGAAAAAGAAAACGAAATCCCGCAAGATATTAAACATTTCATTAACTTTAAGGAGGAACTTGCTGTATATGAAGGCATTATTTTCAAAGGCGACAAAATAGTACTGCCAAATGTGCAAATAGGCAAGATACTAAAGATTGCACATACGGGTCACCTAGGAATTACAAGTACTTTAAAAAGGATAAGGCAACTATTCTACTGGAAAAATTTAACCAACGACGTGATTGAGTACGTTCAAAAATGCTCTATATGCCAACATACACAAAGAAGAAATATAAAAGAACCAATAATAAGCAAGCAAATCCCGGAATACCCGTGGCAAAGAGTTGCAACAGATATATTTACATATGAGTATATAGTGATAGTAGATAGCTATTCAAGCTATCTAGACTCCGGAGAAGTAACAAAATTTTTGAAGAAATCGTTCGCCATACATGGAACACCTGAAGTACTAGAAAGTGACAATGGTCCCCAATACTCATCACGTGAGTTTAAGAAGTTTGCCGAGGACTGGGAATTTACACATGAAACATCGAGCCGATATTTTCCAAGGGCAAATGGGCTAGCGGAACGAGCCGTTCAGACATCGAAGTCACTTCTACGAAAATGTAGTAAAGATAAAACGGACATTTATAAAGCATTACAGAATCTAAGAAATATACCAAGAGATAATGAGTTACAGTCACCAAATCAAAGGTTGCTAAACAGAGTCACACGTATGAATTTACCGATTAAAAAAGATTTGTTGAAGCCCAGATCAATTGATTATGTAACAGAAAACTTACAACGTTTAAGGGAGAAGCAAAAATCGTATGCCGATAGAGGGACGAAAGAAGCACCAGAATTAGAAATCAACGATAAAGTCAGAATGCAGACAGGTCACAGAGAGTGGACCTCGGGCACAGTGATTGATAAAGCAGACGCGCCAAGGTCAGTAATAGTAAAATTAGATGACGAACGGATATTCCGTAGAAATAAGCATCACTTGGCTAGGACTACAGCGTATATTACGCCGAAAACGGAAATCACCCCAGACATTCTCTACAAACCAAATACTAGTAATACAAGACAAGCTACGTCAGAAAACAATGATCGACAAGACAGTGGTATGAGGGAAATGACTTCGCGTTCGGGAAGAGTAATAAAGCCTGTGTCAAGATTGAATCTATAACTTACGTAAACAGAATAATATGATTTTTCTTTAGTTTCTTACGGTTATGCAACAAATAAAAATATGTATGTCAAATTTTAGTTAAGTTAAACATACTGAATTAGATAAGAATTGTACAAGAATAATGAAACAGTTATAATTTTCATATTTTGTTAATTTCTATTATCTTGTACAACGTTAAAAATAATTGAATTGTATTGTAATATGATTATAATAATGTTATCCTATGAACTAACGTTAAATCATTATGTAATATGTATGCATTGTATGTAATAGGTATACTTTAAATAAAAACAAAAAAAAATAAGGGAGATGTAACGATAACATGTAAACATACCTTAAGTAACCAATGTGAATCCACCTAACCATAAACAACGTATGTATCTCTACTGTCAATAAACAGATTTAACCTAACATCCGAATGGAAGCGTTGTGTATTAATCTTATAGAATAGTTGTGTGTCAACTGTAGCAACTCCCTCACAGCATTATGGCAAATGTAAAAGAACTATTTCACAACTGGTTCGCCACTACTTTATAACAAATTCAAAACAACTGACTCGCAACGTGCGTTGTTTCAACGTTGTGATAACCGATAGTGGAGCCGCTGTGATCTACAGTTCGCAATAACCAAACAGCGATCGAATTTATTGTGACAACGTTCTGAGGACTGGTTTACAACTAAGAGTGCTAGTAAAAAAATCATATGGAATTTTCAAATAAACTTTTATATTATTGGGTGTACAAATAAATTTCCGACCTTTTTTACTGAAATAAAAGACATTAGTTGCTAGAGCTTGCTTTAAAGCCATCAGTTGTCGTTGATAAACTTGTCCCGTAATGGTTTCACGCTCTTTCAGCAGCTCATAATAGACGACACCCTTCATATCCCACCAAATACAAAGCATCACCTTCGAACCATGGATATTTGCTTTTGGCGTCGACGGCCCTGGTTCACCTGGCTTGACCCAAGCTGGTTTGCATTTTGGATTGTCATAATGGATTCATTTTTTATCCCCAGTAATGATCCGATGCAAAAACCCCTTCCTTTGTTGTCGTTGAAGCAACAATTCGCACATGGATTTCCGACGTTGCATGCCCCTTTCTTTCAATTTGTGTGGCACCCAATTTCCCAGCTTCTGAACCAATCCCATTGCATGTATACGTTGCGAAACACATTGTTGGGTAATATTCAACTCTTCTGCCAATTGTTTTTCAGTCTGACAAAGGTCCACATCAAGCAATTCTTCCAATTCTGTATCATCAAATTTTCTTGGTCTGCCTTCACGTTCTTTGTCTCTTACGTCAAAATCACCAACTTTGAATCGTTGAAACCACTCTTTACATGTTGTTTTCGATGGAGCATGTTCACCGTAAACTTCCACAAGCAAACGATTTGTTTCCACTGCACTTTTCTTCAACAAAAAATAATGAAGTAAAACTTCCCGCAAATGTTGTTTTTTTGGCACAAAATTCGACATTTTCAATTAGAAAATAATTGTTGTTTACGCTTTGAACAAATGTCACTAGTAATTATTCAAGCTTGACATCAAACCTCCAAAAAACATGTATTGCCCGATTGAATAATATGCAAGCAGTGATACTAACGACAACTATCTAAAAAGGCCGGAAATTTATTTGTACACCCAATATATTAATTTTCATTTTATATAAACAGTTTTATTTACAAATATAAATAATTTGATGTATGGCATGGAAACAATCGTTCGTTTCATAATATACACATATACTAGTGAAACTCAATCATATGGTTGCGTTTTTTATTGTTTCGTTCATTCATAAAGTTTTGTTTACTACTCGTATAGTAAAAAAAAAATAGAATTTCCTTTGTTTTCCTTCACAATAATCTACAACAAGGATAAGAACATAATTAAAACTACTATGCGTTGCATTAATATTTGTGCTCGTGAAAAAATTATTTTAGCTATGTTTACTAGATTATAAAATTGAGTTAATTCTTTTTTTTTCAAATTTTTTTTTTTTGCAATGTAATTAAGTATTAAATAACTAGGGGGTACAGCCCGTCCTAGGACGGATACAATTTTGTGAATAACTTTAGTTTTTTGTGAATAACTTTAGTTATGTAATGTTTTGCTAAAGATATTACACCTAATGGTGATGTCCAGCGGCCGCTGCCACAATTGACACTAGATAAAGTGATTTCAGTGCCATCTTTGATTATATTTTCGAAAGTTTTTTATAAGACAAAATATGACAGCTAATTCTTCAGTGCAATTGTCATCAAGGTTGACGAAAATATTCTTTAGGTAATTATTATTTTTAATTATTAAAATTAAACTAATTATAAAAAGACTTCCAGTGTGTAAGTTAATGTCTGGTTTATCTAAAAATTACTTTGTCAGTTCAATTATCTTGATAAAAATGTAAAATAATTTGTGTTAAAAATCAAGAATTTTGATATTAAGTTAGCGTCAACAAATACAAATAAATCAATTACTTGATTTATTTATTGTATTAATTTGATTTATTTATTGTATTAATTTGATGCAAATGAAAACTGCAGATACATTTATTTTTATTTTTCTATATGTATGATTTATTGTAAATAACAAACTATACTTTTGTTGTTAGAATGGATAATGATGACAGCAAAACATTAAATATAGTCGAATATTTTGGGGAAGCCAAAAGACCCTTGCGTGCTGGAGAAGAAATCGTTACGGCTGGGTGGATATATGCGTTAGGGATCGCTCCACTTCCAACGAAAAATCGTATAATTGGGCTCGTTATGCAAACGTCTGCAATGATGAGCAGCCCGCACGAAATTACTTTAGATAATTTAAATAAAGAAATTTGTCACTGGAAATGTGTTTGTTCCTGCAAAGCCGGGGAGGGAGCAGAGTGCAAGCATATTGCAGCTTGTCTTCTTAAAATTTTCCGGTAATATGGTTAGTTTCTCAATCATTGTTATTACAGTTATTTATTATTATTTATAATAATTTATTTTTTAGTGAGCCATGCCTTGAAGTGATAAGTTGCACCCAGCTAAAGCAGAAATGGGGAAAATCGACAAAATCAGTGGCATACCGGTATAATGCGGTTCTGGTCAAAAATATGTGCCATGTCGATGTAAAACGGCATACCAAACCAGAGGAAGCAGCTACAGTTGACCAAAAAGAGCTTGTGAGGTCACTGCTTATCAAAGGTAAACTTATCCTATAAAACAAATAAAAATTTAGTTAAATTTCATATTTTTCTAGGTGCGCCTGAATCTGAAATAGCAAAAATGAGGGCTAGATACAGATCAGGTTGCCATTCAGCGGAAAATAACGTTGTCGATGACAATGATCCAGTTCAATACACCGCTAAAGTGGTAAAAACAACTAACGAGGTAATACAGATTTGCAAGTCGACCGTCAAGCAAAGTAGTGCTCAATGGCTAGTGGAGCGTAAAATAAGGATCACAGGGAGTATATCGTACTGCATGTACACGTACGCATCCAACAAAAGTCCAAATTGGACTAAAAAATTAAATGCATTATATAATGGAAATTTTATGGGCAATGATGCCACACGATATGGGCTGCACGCCGAAAAGCTGGTGAACAGACGAGTTAGTAAGCATTACCTTGTTTTCGAGACCGGTTTAATTATTTCTCCTGACCTCCCATTTCTTGGAGTCAGCCCGGATGGCATATTATTCAATGGAGATGAATGGAAGCTGCTAGAAATGAAATGTCCTGTTAATGGAAAATTTTTAACAGCTTCGGATTTACTCCAACTTTGCCATATTTAATTTTAAATAAATATTTTAATATTTTAAATATTTTAAACAAGCACCATCATTATTCTGGTCAAATTCAACTGGGCCTTGACGTTACTAATTTAAAAAATTGTGATTTAGTTATATACTTCTCAAAAGATGATACTTTTCAAATCATTGAAGTTCCTAAAGACGAAGATTTCTTAGATGTTTATATAAACACCCTTTATTCAAATCTATTTTGAAAATGTGATGTCGTTTTTGTTTGTAGAATAATTATACATATTATACACTTATATTATACTTATTACGACCCTGAATTTTGAGACAAAGTCAATTTTTGTTTTATATAACATAATAGTATACATTTTATAAATTAATGATGCATACATGCATAGATACATTTTTTAAATTAATGATGTACATAATCACAGTGATACTACCTGAATTGAAGACTGATAGTCAATTTTTGATATTATATAAGTTTGATTTGTGATAGAATAAAAATGCTGAATTTAATGTGATAAATCCGTATTTATTTGTTTTCTTTTAAATAATTATTATTTATATAAACTTGTCGTCACTTAAAATAGGATTACTTAGGTTGAAAATGGCACATGCAACTGTTAAAATATCATCCAAATAAGGAAGGATGGACAACGAAACCTTTTCAGATAAAGTTTTAAACAATTTAATTCTGGATGTATGCCTCTCAAAGTGGACTCTAGCAGCAGCTATTAGTCGATCATTTTCGACATCGGCTTTCATTCGATCTGTACTGCTGTACTTATAAAATTGACAAGTCCGGACGGAGAAACCCCAATTAACAGTTTAACTGTATGAGCGCCCTTATATTGGGAGTAAGTGCAGGTTCGACAGGTCAAGCAACGAAATTTTACGGTCTTGATTTCTGTACAATCTAGTACTGTCATCGTATTTTTAAATTTAGCAAAGCAAGTTAGCATACTTTTCAGATTTTCCTCTTTAGTCTGGAAATAAACACAACATTCCAGTGTCTTTGATAATAGTTGTACGCAGTCATTAAAGTAGTATTTGGAAGTTTTTGTGTTTAAATTGAACAGAATAGCAGTCTGTGCATTCGACGAATTAGTTTTTATTCTATACATTGTTAAGATAATCCTGTTTTTTAGTGATGTCTTATGGGGGAAACAGTGAGTCAGTAACAACTTTAAGTAAGAACGCGATATACAGAAAGTGCATGTTACTGACCAGCGAATCTTTAAAAACTTTTCGTTCAGTTCAGCCGTCACTTAAGAGAGCGAAAATTAAAGGGGTAACCAGCGAATCAGTAAGAATCGTTACAGAATTTGACGAAAGTATTTCCTTACAGAATATTTGACATATCAGCCACCGAATCCGTAATAACTGACAAATACAGTATAAAAATTGTAATATGAATAGCAAAATTATTATTTTTAAGAAAAGTGTGCCGTGAAAATTTTGGTGTTTTTCTGACATTTGCTTCAGTTTGCGCGTTAATTTTCGCTCTGTTAAGTGACAGCCGAACTGAACGAACATTTCTTAAAGATTCGCTGGTCAGTAACATGCACTTTCTGTATATCGCATTTTTACTTAAAGTTGTTACTGACTCGCTGGTTCACCCATAACGCGCAAACTGAAGGATATGTCAGAATACATCAACATTTTCAAAGCATACTTTTCTTAAAAATAA
Source organism: Tipula vernalis (assembly GCA_958295665.1). NCBI lineage: Eukaryota > Metazoa > Arthropoda > Insecta > Diptera > Tipulidae > Tipula > Tipula vernalis. The sequence continues at coordinate 160,454,264 of OY282559.1, forward strand.
TAAATTTGGCTATTCACATTAGAATTTTAATACTGTATTTGTCAGTGTTTACGGATTCGGTGGCCGATATGTCAAATATTCTGTAAGGAAATAATTTCGTCAAATTCTTTAAGGATTCTTACTGATTCGCTGGTTAGCCCTTTAATGTTAGTTCTGTCGGATGGACGAATAATTGAACAAGAATCGACTATTGCATCCAATAACTTTCTAGTCGGTATTCCTGTCATTGTATTCAATTGTTTATCTGTATATATTTTAAACAGCAAATTGTTAAACTGGATGTTATCGGTAGCTTGAGTACTTTTATCAAACCTTAAAATGTTTTGATGTACCTGTACACCAACAGATTTTTGTGCCGAGGAACCCAGTGGTCCAAGCGTAGAATAATTAGAATCAACAAATTCACTATTTCTGCGAATTTCTGACTCTTCCTCAAGAACCCGTTGCGAACTAAAATAAAAACAGATGAAATAAAATATAGTTTGAACTACACCTTAATTATTACATACCGGAGTTTGGCATTATTGCGCCTTTCTAATCTATTGTATTTAGCTTCAATTTTTTGGATACATATTTTTGAAACACACGAAGATTTAGGTATATTTTTCGATGGAATTACTGATCTCAGAAGTGTGGCGTCTGTCCGTTTTGTTTTCAAAATTGGTACAGTAATTTGTTCCTTTTCGAAGTGGAGGCTGCAACTCACAAAATTTTTTGGGAATGGTTTTCAAATTTTTAGCACAATCTTCCACTTAAGAAGCTCTTTACGGTTATTCATAACATTACGAGGAATTTTATGCATAGAAATGCCCGATTTACGGTAGGTCTTGCATTGCGGAACGCCACAATACTGTGTACGAGTATTCATTTTCATCGTAAATAATTTACAATTTCTGGTTAGGCAAGAATTTCAATCAAATAAATAAAACACAATAAAAAAACATATACAAGTATCCTCAATATTTTAATTTCTTTTAATCGCACTTTTTAATCCAAATTTAATTTAATATGCTTATATTGAAAACTAATTATTTAAGAGCTGTGTAATTTTAAATAAGATTTGACAGTGATCAATAATTGTGTCTTACAATAGACTTTCACCATAATTCTGTTAGGTGGCAGGTTACCTAGTGTCAATTAGCATTTGAACATTTGATGTAAAAGTAGTTCGAGATTAAAGGCTTTTAAGGATGATTTTACCTTAAATAAACCTTAAACCAAAGAGTAAGAGCTTTTAAGGATGAATTGGTATTTGTTAACTTGCTGTTAACTTGGTTTTGGGCGTTTTGAAAAAATTTTAATATTTCTTTTTGATGACTGCTAAGTTATTTTTATAGTGCAAAAAAATTGAAAAAAAAAAAATTTCAAAAAAAAAATCATAGTAACCTTTGAGCGTTACACACAAACATTTGGTATACAATTTATAAAAAAAATTCTATTTACGTATAATAGCTAGTTATTTATGGTACTACTTAGTGAGCAAAATGAGATATTATCCATGAGGGATAAGTTTGTCCCACGAGGCGATAGCCGAGTGGGACATTACCCCGAGTGGATAATATCTCTTTGCTCACGAGTGCCATACAACGTTTTATCCACTTTTGTTGAAATAAGTTTCGTAAATTAGTAAGGAATAGTTCCATTTTGTGTTTTCACACTGGAGCATTGAATTTTGAAATACATTTTATCATAGTGACCGTTCTTTAAATTGTCATGGTGTACTTTAATTTAAATAATTTTTGAAATATAGTTTTTCATTCAATTTGACTACGAATAATTTTCCAATGACTAATTGACTACTCAACGCTTTGTTATACCAAATATAACTCACGTTGCCCCAGCAGCGTGGGTTATACAATAACAATGTGTTATTTTACATTTTCTTTATTTGAAATCAGCGTAGTTATCGGGCTATTATATCGTCGTCCCAGGACTAGATTACGCTAACCACCAAATTTACATTTTCCGGGTTTTGACGGTTTCTTAGGTTTCAAACCATCCTCTTTCGTTTGCGCATATATACGTTTTAATCAGACTACCCGTTGCTGAGGAAACTGGTGTTGTGTTTTCCGCTATCCACCATTTTCAACACTTTGTAACGACTAAATTACGCCAAATCCTGTTTAACGCTAACTCCACTTTGGTTTTCTGATTTTTGCACTAAGTATATTATATAATCTAATTCCACAAAACCAAAACACGCTATGATTTATTTTGCGCTATCTCCAAAAGTTGAAAACCTCACAATAATTATTGTTTAACAATTAAACGAATTTTTAAGCTAACCCCATGAAAATTATTTCAAAAGCAAATTACGCTAAAGCTTATTTTACGCTAACTCCACATTGGTTTTTCTGATTTTAGCACTAAATGCATTACAATTGAATTTTTTTAGGCGACTCCAATTTACATTGTTTTTTTAGAAAAGCGATATCGTCGTCCCAGTGTGACTAAGTCAAATTGATAAAATTAATCGATAAATTATTTAAGTGTGGTTAAATATTATTTATTGTAACATTAAATTAAACAATTGTGTTTTTATTTAATAAGCTATATTCGAAAAAACATTTACCTTATTCGGCTACAATTTAAAAAACGCTATATCCAAACTCAAATGAAGTTGTGTTGGTATTTTTATTGAGTTTTATTCAGCTATATCCAGCCGTTGATATAGTTTTCGAGTTTTTGTCATTAATTTTATCTGTCTAACGGTACAAACTAAAATCTATATAAAAGAGAATTTCAGCTCGAAAAAAATTCACTTTACAAGAGAAATTTGAAAGAGTGGGTCATAAAACACGTGATTAGATTTGTTTTCGTAAATTATTTCCTAGTTTTGAATTTAAGTAAAAATGGATGGCTGTATAATCAAACCAATCCAAAATCGTGATAAAAGTAGTTCACCTGTACCAGAATTTGATGTTGATCAAATGAGGTAAGTGTCAGAAAATGAGTAACTAAAATTTAATTAAATAACCTCCTTTACGGTTACTTTAGAGCGTTTCGTTCATTTGAAAATTTATTGAATGAGCTTGATGAAAATGATGGTTCAATGCATACCTCATGTACCATAATCCCAGCAACACCTGTAAATAGTCAAGGTTCGGTGAGCCCGACTATAGAGCTTATAAGTGTAAATCAAAGTTTGTTGAATAAGGCACAACAGCACAATTGTTCAATACGTTCTCCATGCACTATAATTCCACCAACACCTGAAAATAATCAAAATTTGGTGAGCCCGACAGTGAAACTTATAAGAGAAAATGAAGATTTTGATTCCAGGGGTATAATTTTCAATTCCAAATATTTGGATGTATTATCTAAGTTCTCTTGCAATTTATAGAATCATCGGTTCTTAATTCGGACGCCGACCCTGAATACTTTCCACCTGATCCTGAAAGAATGATTGATGATGTCTTGCGTAATGGTAAGAAACTTGTGAAATTGAATGTTATGACTAACTTTGCTAATAATCTTAGATGTACCAGGTTGCTCTAAAACATTGACCAGTAAAAGACTTAAGTGTCCTGAAGAATGGAAAAAAAAATGTAAGAACGGTAAAATCTCAGAGAGGGGACCAATTTACTGATAGTTTGGGAATAAATCGTAAACGACGAGAAATAAAAATGGGTTGTGGGGAAGCTTGTGCATATGGCTGCCATGAAGAATTTAATTTGTCAGAGAGAACATTCATATTTGACAATTTTTGGCAATTAAGTTCAAAATCTAAAGGCGAATTTTTCGGCAATTTAGTGTTGAAGGTTCCAGTAGAGCGATCAAGAACCACTAATAACAACTCTCGCAGAAAGAATACGTTCATCTACCATTTTCTAAAAGCCGGTAAACTGAAGAGAGTCTGCCAATTGTTTTTTACCAGTACATTGGATATAAAAAAAACGCGAATTCATTACTATTTCGCACATCTAATAGATCCAAATACTACTATATCAAAGTCCCCAGCTAAAGGAAGACACAAGAAGAACGAATTGCCACCAAATAAACTGGATGAAGTTGCAAGTCATATCAGTGGATTTGCAACAATGGATTCCCATTATTGTCGTTCCTCATCTACCAAAAAGTATTTAGAACCACATCTTAGTATAAGGAAAATGTACGAATTATATTGCAACGAAATAGAAGACCCTATTAAGTTTTGGGCATACAAGCATATATTTGAGGCGAAATTTAATTTGGGTTTCTTTGTTCCTAAAAAGGACTTGTGCAACAAATGTGAAGAGCACAAGACGAAGGTGAATAACGGTGAAATATTGAGTGAAGCAGAACAAAATGAATTTTCGAATCATATGCAAAACAAGTTGGCCGCGAAAGCGGAAAAAGATGTCGACAGAACAAATTGTGAGCCAAATTCTCGAATCCTTGTCGTTGATTTGCAAAACGTTTATGCATTACCCAAAGCAAATATCAACTGTTTTTTATTATAAAAGAAAGCTGCTATGTTTCAATCTTACTGGATACTGTCAGGATAATAGAACTACCTATTGTAGTTTCTGGAATGAAACAATGCAAGGACGAGGTGGAAACGAATTAGCGAGTGCTTTTGTGAAAATTTTGCAAGCAGTGATGTCAGATTTTCCACAAACAGAAAGAATTATTATTTGGACCGATTTATGCGTTCCACAGAATCGCAATTCAATTGTGTCCCTAAGTTTTTTAAAATTCATGAAGGAAAATCCTCATGTGAAGTTAATCGAGCAGAAATTTTCAGAACCCGGGCACTCTATGTTGCAAGAAGTTGACGCTGTTCATAGTACGTTAGAAAAGTACTTGAGAAATATGGAAATCTTTAGTCCAATTGGATTAGTACGGTTACTTTCTAATGCTAAGTTTCCCAAAGTAAAGTTGAAAATAATGCAAATGCAACCTAGCGATTTCAAGCACTACAGCCAAGCGATCCAAAAATTTAATTTTTCTTGCATTCCGTTTACTAAAGTACGACATTTAAAGTACGAATCACGTGATATAATGAATATTTCATATAAGCGGTCATTTAAAGATGATTTTAATACGGATTCTATAACTAAATCAACAAGTTCTCGAAGGGCCAGAAAAAATGTCGGCGAGGTTCAAACGGATTGTATCTTTGAAATCATACCATTTCAAAACAATAAAATTAAAATAAGCGAAGAAAAACGGAAAGATTTATTGAGTCTTCTTAAGTTCATGCCTAAAGTTGATCAAAACTTTTATTATACAGTTTTGAAAACGGAGTAAACCCATTACCGTATATTATACAAAATGGGCTCTTATACTAAAACTTAAAATTATTTATCAACGAATTTTAATTTTATTTACATTTTTAACGAGTGAAATATTATAATTTTTTAGCATTATATTTTCTATTTTGGAATAAAATATGATTTATTTTCAGTAATTGAATTAAATTACCAGAATTGCTTTCATTCTTTTTTAAAAAATGATAATGGGAATTCCGCCAAAGACCATATTTTAGTGTAAAATTTACCTAAATTCTTTGAAAATTGAAATGTAATCTACATCCATTTTCCGCTATATCACACCAAAATATTATGTTATAGCGCAAACAAAAAAATGAGTCGCTGGAAAATTTGGAAGCTTAGAAAAAGTTTTCCTAGTCTTGGAAATTTAGTGTTTTGATGATTATTACCAAATCAACAATGCATCAAAACAAACTAATACCATTTAGTTAATATCGTAAATTAGATGATTATAACCTGCTAAACTTTAATTTTTGTTTTCTCAAAATAGTGGTTTTGGCGCTTAGCGTAATCTAGTCCTGGGACGACGATATATCAAAAGTGGATAAAATAATTAATTTTATTTGTTGCAAAAGTATTTGTGTTACAAATTACTGTTGCAAAAATATTTGTGCTGGGACAGTTTTAATAAAAAAGTTACTACTTTATATTATTTTGTTTATTTTATTACACTTTAATATTTAGTATGCCCACCTTTATTTAATATGACCTCATTTAGTCTTCTGGGTATGTTGTCAAATAAATTGGAAATAAATTCTAGGGGTATTTTACTTTACACCTCAACAATCTTATTCCATAACTCTTGCTTGCTTCATCCAACTCTATATGGTATGTTTCGTTTCAAATAAGCCCAAACATTTTCTATAATGTTTAATTCTATAATGGTCACAACAAATCCTTTATGGGCAGGGGCATTGTCGTGCTGAAGAATAAAGTCAAGTCCAATCATTTTTGAACCAGCTACCAATGCTACTTCATTCAGCAGTTCCAAATAGCTCATTTGGTTGAGTTTCCCAGACACCATTGCTAGCGGTCCTACTCCGAAGTTGGTTATACAATCCCAAACCATAACATTTCCTGCACCGCCTTGACGTTGTGTACCATAAACACGACGTTTGTTTACCTTTTCTGGCTCCGAATAATAAAATTTGCGACCCCAAGATCCGTCTAACGATACCGAAGATTCGTCAGTAAACGTTTCTCTCGCTTTGCGAACAACAGCCGTTTTATTTTATTTTGTTTTGAAATATAAAACTTTTTGGTGCATGTATAGGCCTTTACCCCGGCTTCTTTTAAACGACGAGAACTTGTGGAATGGTGTATTTGGAGTTTTTCGTTGTCTTTTAAAGTTTTAGCGAGACCTCGTTGACTTAAATGTCCATTTGTAAGCATACATCGAGTGATGTAAGCATTTTCTCTTATAGTTGTAATTCTTGGTCGTTGGCGTACTCCAATATTTTGCACCGTTTCGTAAATATTTTGTTTTCGACCTTGATACCAAATGGTATTTTTATGGCACTTGTACTTTTTCGCCAGTTCTTCGGCTGAGATTCCCAAATTATATTGTTACGATTTTTAATGCTCACACAAATACTTTTGCAACAGAGTGAATTAATTATTTTATACGTAAATCCTGAGAATTTTTGTATAAATTGTATACCAAATGAAACATTATTTAATACTTAATTACATTGCAAAAAACCAATTTGAAAAAAAAAAGAATTAACTCAATTTTATAATCTAGTAAACATAGCTAAAATAATTTTTTCATGAGCACAAATATTAATTCAACGCATAGTATACCACCTTGATCAAAAAATTCCCGGAATAACCACCGTGTGGCGCTCCCATCGTTCCGATTTGAGTTCTATTAAGTTAGTACATCTGTTGTTGATATTCCCTCTAAATCTTAGCGTCATAGCTTGACATTTGCAAAAGTTACGTAGTCAAGAGTACATCTATCTCTGTGTGTGTTGGCGATTATTTACAATTTTAGAAATCGATTTATATTTGCAACAACGAACTTGTATTAAATTTTGCATAAAAAACGGATTTAATGGTGCGCGAACGTTGGAAATGTTGGAAAAGTGTTTCGGCAACGATTCTCTAAAGAAAACGGTCGTTTACCAGTGGCACGAGCGGTTTAAAAGTGGTCGTGAGTCAATCGAAGATGATGAACGCAGTGGCAGACCATCGACATCGAAAACCGACGAAAACATTGATGAAGTAAAAGAAATGTTGGTCAATAACCGCAAATTAACCATCAGAGAGATAGCGGAGGACTTGAACATTGCCTATGGATCCGTCCAAGACATTTTGGTTAATGATTTGGGTTTCCGTCGTGTAGCAGCAAAGTTGGTGCCAAAAGACCTCAATTTCATGCAAAAAAGAGACCGTGTTGACATCGCAAAATACATGATTTGCGAGGCTGAATCCGATCCCACATTCATCAAAAGGATCATTAATGGAGACGAGACGTGGGTTTATGAGTACGATACGCAATCCAGACATCAGGCAAGTGAATGGCGTTCACCAAATGAGCCGAGACCAAAAAAACCACGTCGTTTTCAGTCAAAAAAGAAGGCAATGCTCACGGTTTTCATGGATTACAACGGTGTAGTGCATCATGAATTTTTGCCAGAAGCCCAGACCGTAAACAAAGAGTATTATTTGGGCGTTATGAGACGTTTGCGTGAAGCAATTCGCCGAAAGAGACCAGAATTGTGGGCAGAAAACTCGTGGATTTTGCACCATGATAACGCACCGTCGCACAGTGCCATCATTATTCGTAATTTTTTGACGAAAAATGCAACAAATACCATCCAACAGCCACCAAATTCACCTGATTTGGCTTCCTGTGACTTCTTTCTGTTCAATCGAGTTAAAAAAACATTAGGGGGAACGCGTTTCAGCAGCCGAGAGGAAATCGCAGGAAGCCCTGATGGACATACCGAAAACCGAATATAAAAAATGTTTCGAGAATTGGATCAAGCGCTGGCATAAGTGTGTTGTAGTCGATGGGGATTACTTTGAAGGGGACAATATAGATTTAGATTAATAAACTTGTATTTTTAATTTTCTGAATAAATTCCGGGAACTTTTTGACCAAGGTGGTATATTGGTCGCTTTCTATATTGGAGTGCATACAGCCAGTACATAATTATCTATTTTAGTGATCCGAATGTCATTTTAATACATGAAAAAAAAATCTTATAACCTTTTTCTATGATAGTATTTAAAAATAAAACGGACAAACTTATTTGCTCCGGAGGCCTTGTCTACGAATTACTGATCAGATATTGAAACCTTGCAGAAGTTCAAGGTGTTGCCACTTAGATAGCCTTAATAAATCAAGTACAAATGTTTTGAAATTTTTACTTTATCTAATCGCGGTATCAGATTCGATTATGCGTTATTTTGACGAACCGTTTTTAGTCTACTAGAAAATACCACAATGTTGCTAACTATAAAATGCTATCATTTACTAATGTCGATTTCTTTTTGCCATTTCAAATTTACTGGAATTTTTCGATCCAAAAAGAACAAATTGACGTTTCAACGAAAATTGACGATTTTTATGTTTGTACTGGTGATAATAAGCCAGACTATTTGACGTATAGAAAATGTCATGGCAGACATCATTCTTGATTTGTTTTTCTATTAAATGTTTATTCTATTAAGGAAATTATTTCTGAGAATAATAAATTCATCTAAATAAAATTTCAATTTGTTTTATAGTCAATATGTTCACTACTGTTTTTATTATAATCAAAAATCGACGTTTCATCAAAGTTTCCTGAGAAATTGACGTTTCTACAAAAATTGACATTTCTCTTCCTTAATGGTATTAGTGCAAATTGAAGAAAAAATGTCCATTTTTCTGTTTTGATGTGCATAAAAAAAACGGCAAAAAAATGGTGGTTTTTTGTGGTAAATAGTTTGCTTTTTGATTCGTTTTTGACATTTTTTTGATGTGTTTTTGATTTTTTTGGCAAAAAGAAAACCACATAATTGACAGCTACTGTACAATTTTTTTGAACTGTCAAAGAATGATTATAGTCATCTAAAACCTTTAACGCCGTAGAGCTTATTGTTGATTAAAACAAAATTGTTAGGAGAATGTTTTATAAGAAAATATGTGGCCTGAGGTATACGGCTTCAACGCCACTTTAAATATATTTTCCTCACCTAAGTAATGTTGGATTTCTTAAAAAGAAAAATATCCATTAATTGAAACATAATTGAAAATGTACTTTTGGTTTACCTTTAAAACCTTGTTAAGCAAGTTCGGCATTCGATGGACAAATTTATTTAGCCTAAATATCAATTTTGTATACATTAGCGAATTGTATCAATGTAGAATTGTATTCGCCGTTAAGGTAGAATTGGGTTCACCATTAAGTTATAGATTTGCATTTGTTTAATTTTGTTTACTACCATCTACCTTAACGGCGAATTGGCAAATAATCTTTTATTGTACCATTTTGTAATAACACAAAATTCTTTCTTTTGGAGTTGGTGCTTTGTCAGGTGAGAAATTATAAACCATTATAATTTATATAATAATGTTTTATGAACAAATAAAACTTAACAAATAAATATTTAAACAAATCTCAATAAATACTTAAATAATTTACAATCGATGGATTTACGGAATTTTCTGGAACCCAAACAGACGATTTTCGGCCACCACGTATTACCATTGAATCCTTTGATGGTAATTATGAATCTTGGATGACCTTTATTTATATAATAATGTTTTATGAACAAATAAAACTTAACAAATAAATATTTAAACAAATCTCAATAAATACTTAAATAATTTACAATCGATGGATTTACGGAATTTTCTGGAACCCAAACAGACGATTTTCGGCCACCGCGTATTACCATTGAATCCTTTGATGGTAATTAAGAATCTTGGATGACCTTCCGAGATTTTTATTTGAGTTGGATCCACAATAATGATAAACTGTCTAACGGTCAAAAATGTAAATGCCTGGTGAGTTTTCTAAAGGGTCCAACTCGTAACCTTCTGATGAATAGACACATAATCGACGGCAACTACACTAGTGCTTGGGAGAAGTTAAGCAAGGGGTACAATAAACTCAAGATGTTAACTCAAGCTTTAATTAAAAATGTATGGATCAAGGTTCTGTTTGTAAGGGCGGCAACACACTTAGGGAGCTAAGTGAAAGATCGGACGAGGTAATTCGAAGTTTATCGTCAATTGGAAAGAAGGCTGAGACTAGAGATGTCTGGTTAATTTATTTAATGTTGCAAAAACTAGACAATGAAACTCGAATGCATTGGGCTGAGGAGAGAGACAACCAAGATTACCCAACATTTGAGAATTTTCTAAAATTCCTAGGTACCAGCCCCTTCAGAAAGAGTGTTTAAGCCATTTCAAACCGCAAGACTAGACGTTCTACACATCATCGCATTTCTAACGGGCAAATCCAGATATTTACTTCATAAATACTATCGGTTTCAGGCTCTGGATCAAAAGGCAAGAATTCTATTACTAACAACAATCTCAAACTGTTTACGCGGTGATCATAATGTTGTAAATTACTACTCTAGCTACAAGTGTATTATCTGTGCTCAACCATATCACACCATCCTTTATAATAATGCAGTACCATCTAAGTTTGTAAATACATACTGCAATTGATAATTCTGCAAACAACGAATCAAATACATCAACTCAAGGCCATCATGCGCTAGTTTCTTATGTGGCTGAGCCCGGTTCTTATTCTCACCTGTCAGACAAAGCGAAACAAATATCTCAAAATTCGTTCTCAAGAATATTTTCAAAAAATCAATACTCACTAGAGCTTTGCTGCAATGCAGATAACACTAATATACTAATCTTCCAAACACCAAAAACGACAGTACACCTCATTTTAATAATCCGCCAAATCGACATTTTGATTGGTGCTGGTATATTCTTCAATATACCATATTGTGCAGCGACCGAATTATTTCGGATAGTGAATGCTCGGTGGACAATTCCACAAAAGACCAAAAACTAACGAGGCAGAAATAAGGAGTAATCATTTATTGTGCTATCATTCTGATATTCATAATACCCTTGAAATTTCTGCCAATTGGAGTAGATTGCTACTTTACCAGAATTAACTCCGGAAGACAAATTATGAAAAGATCATTTTTTGGGCATCACAGTCGTGACATTGTTGGTAAATATATTGTAGTGTGTGTGTGTGTGTGTGTGGGCAATTCACTCAACGCAACAACTTCCCGATTACTTTCTATGGAAAAGAAATTTGAAAAGGACATGTCTATAAACAGGGCATATGCAGATTTCATGATTGAATACCTCGAATTAGGACACATGCAGAACGAGTTCCAAAAGCTAAAATTAACCTTGCATGCAACAAGAAGTGCTATCTACCTCAGCATGCACTGGGATGACCATTTTTCGTTAAAAATTAAGGAAAATTGGTGGCATCCTAGAAATGTTTTACCTGAACTCGAACAAATTCGCATTCCTAGATTATTGGCTATCTCAAGCCAATCAGCAATAGAGCTTCACGCATTCTGTGACGCTTCAGAACTGGCGTACGCAACCTGTGTTTACATTCGTGTCGAAAAATTGTCCGGCGAGCAGTTGTCATTACCCTAATAGCGGCCAAAGCAAGAGTAGCACCTCTTAAGCAGATAACTCTACCAAGACTTGAATTGTGCTGTGCACGCCTCCTCTGCAGATTAGTAAGACTGGTGAAGGCATCATTGGCCTTTAAATTTAATAACAACTACGCATAGAGCGATTCAAAATTCTTATTACCACGGCTCTCGGATTATTCAAGAAAGTGGCAGATATTCATGGCAAATTGAACATCTTACATTTTAGAAGAGATACCACGGCAATATTGGAATCATGTTCCATCAAAGAAGTTCCATCTAGAGTGCTGCATATCAACTAATGATCTCCAATTAAATGAAAATGAAGTGATTTGTGATGTGCGAAAACGAATTTTAGACAATTTTCATGGGGTGTGCTGTATTTTCAGATATTACTCTAAACTGGAAGGAAGAAAGTGAAATCTGGATCTTTAAACTTTGAATCATCCATCTGATTGACAAAACTCAAAGCAAAATATTTTATGGCACAGAATCAGCAAAAATGGCGTTTCAGAGAAAGTAATGGCAAAACGAATCAAATAAAGCAGTGTATAAGGTTAATCGGTTATTTCCGAAAATTAATTAAAAACTTTAAAAGGAAGTGTCATAGATATAAATAACGATAACTACAAAGAATGCTTCAATAATTGCAAAACGATGCTAATTAGCAAACCCCTACTGAGGAGTATCCGGACTTCAAGAGAAAATTTCGATTAACAACGACGCATCATAAGCCTTTAGAAACGCTAATGAGCTGCAAGGATTCAAATTCTAAGTTAATAAGATGGAGAATTAAATTATCAGAATTTGACTTCGACATCAAATACAAGAAGGGCGTAAATAATTCAAATACAGAAGGAGGAACAAGCACAACTCACAAAAGGAACAACACCGGTGGGCGATTTCAACAAGCAAATAACTTTTTTCGTAGAACCGCAGACCAGATCTGGTAGACCTAACAGAAAATATGAAGTGTCAGGGAACAATACACTAGTAATATACCAAAAGACTGGATACGACGAAAAGCCAATTCAGTTCATCATGAGTAAACAAGCAACAAAATATCAAAACTTCTAAAAATCTGGAAAGATACGATACAGAACACCCAGATAAATATGTGTCGCCCTATCGAACAAACTGATCCAACTCAAGATAATATACTAACTATAGAACCAGCAATCGACCGCACAATTAAACAAATCAATGACCCAAAATAACATTGAACAACATAAAATACTAATAGACACACTCAACGAAAACCACAACCGAGAATGTATCAAAGAACAAGCGAAAATAAAAATTCGGCAACCTCAAAGGAATTGTGTTCAAAAGTTGTCTGTGGTTGGTGATTGACCAACTGGAACCTAGGCCGGCAAGAAGTGCAACTGACCAAGACCTTTAAATGGCCCTTCTCATTTAGCTCCGACCGAGGCTAGTACAAATCAGTTTGCAATCAAAATGATTCAATTGGGTTGCTCAAGTTTCCTTAGATGCGTCGGGAGACAGCACAATTGCTGTACCTATGTATTATTTAGTTTGAAGCAAGCAGTTTATTAAATCTTTATTCATTTAAAATACAAACTGTTAAATAATATTTTAATTTAAATCATATTCGATGTTTGAAATTGTATCAAAATAATCAAATACGAAACCAATCCGCCAATCAAGGAGTTAATCAGAGTCAAATCGAATGGAAATAAACCACAAGAAAACACTGGATGCTTATGACGAATTTGCTGTGAAAATTTTATTAGTTCGCAGCAAATATCCTTATCGTGTTTCAATTTTATCATTGCCATATTGATGATTTTCAAGGTTTCCATACCTTCCAGCTTAAGTTTCTCACCGCTTCCAAGAATCAGCAGCAAAACATAAATACCCGATAGGTTGAGTAAAAATATGCAGATGACTGTGTTCACACTCGATTCACTCGAGTCTAAAAAATATACGCAATACGCCGAAAACCAGGTAAGCAAAGAAAATATAAATGTAATTGCAGTGCTAAACATTAGCTAAACACGGAAAATGAAATAAATGTATTAGTTTGTACGTAAACAATGACGTTTATTATTTATGCTTACATGTAGGCCCACACACAAATTCGCCGTATCCATGCAGGAACATAAATCCGCGTACAAACGGCGGATGAAAAATAACATATCAATATAATTATCGAAAAAGTGAAGTATTTGTTCCAGTCCTGCACCAGCAATATCACAATTATCGATGAAATAGCGTCGCATCGCACGATTAAGCATTTGAAAACGAAACACTAACAATACAGTTAATCCGTATCCCATAGCCAGCATGAAGCAATACAAGGCAACCGAACAGGTTTCGGACAAAATTTGAAACCATGTAAAATCCCCCGTCCAAACTAAATAGATGATTATAGCAATCACATAGACGATACACGCAGAGTACGTTAAGCATAAAAATGTAAACTGTGTATTGTGGTTCAACGGAAAATTTATATATTTCAACTGCGTATCAATAGAATCCAATTGTATCAATAAATTCCAAAAACGCAACCGCAACGTCATGTTGTTGATGATGGTATAAATGGCAGCCACATATATAGCAATTAAAAACAATTGATTACCGTAATCAAACAGTGGTGTTTCCGTTTTAAATAGGGTCTCAGTCGTTACATGGTGATATACCAGAAACAAATATAAACCAATTGCAGCATAAAAAGTGGTAAAATGCCATAAATTCGTTACGATGGATCGTTTATAGTGATTATGGTCGAGTTTCACCTTATGCATACTAAATTGTGTAATATTTAGGTAACGATAGAACACCAGAAAAATTTCGATCACATCGAATATATCGTTTTTCGGCCAACGAAATATCGTTTTTAGTTTAGCTTCCATTTACGATGGTTCTTCGCACACGACTAATTTGTTTACAATTTATGCTCGATATTTTAGTTAAAAAGTTTTAGAAATTGTGATAAAATCAGCTAACTAAGTAGTGATGGTAATCGAATTACATAATCCATTATTGTAATTTGATTTATTTTAGTAGTACACAAGTAGTTAGTATACAAATGTGGAATATTATAGAAAATAAGTTTCTAAAAAAAATTTGTTAAATATTATTGTTTATTTCATTTTCATTCCTATTTTGTAAGTTTTTTATTTATTTATTTATTTCAGATAAAGTTTACAAATTTGACTTGACATAGTACATACAAAAATAATATTTCAATTTAGACAACAACGTTATACATAAAAATTAATAAAATAAAAAAAAAAATAAAAAATACTTTCAGGTCGGAGCAAAATGTTGCTTCAACCTACGTTTGAAGCTATCTTTGCTTAAGTAAAAATCGAAGAAATGGTCTATTGTATTAAAACTCTTGGACATCTTGTTTATTGATTCATTGTCACCATAATTTGTTCTGTGTATATATAAATGATAGAACTCCTGACTTCTTCAATTTCTACTCGGTGTATTTATTTTAATTGATTCCAGTAAAGATGGTGCATCGATTTGATCTAGTAAAATATTTCCGACAAACGAACATTTTAAAAGCTATCGTCTATTATTCAATGTTGTCATTTGATAGGATTTGCATCCAGTAAGATATGGTGGGAAAAATTTTGGTCATAATCCCATCCATTATTCCCAATTATACAGCGTATAAACTTTTTTTGGACACTCTTGATTTTTTGGATAGGTTCGTCGTAAAAAGGACACCAGACGTTAATAGAGTATTCAAGTTGAGACCTGACGTATAGGTACAATACAGGATCTTAATTGTCTCGATCAATGTGCTTAGTAAAGCACATGTTTTCAACGAAAGTAACCCTAGGTCTTTAGCCTCGAATACTTTTTGTAAAAGTATATCATTAATTTGATATTGTTGTACACAAGGCTGGGCAAATTACATTACACTGAGTAATTAAAATATTTTTAAAAATTACAGCAAACTCAGTAATTAAAATACAAATTACAATTACTTTCGAGTAGAGTAATTAAAATACAAGTTACAATTGCTTTGAATTGTAATTTGTAATTAAAATACAAATTACAATTACTTTACATTTGTAAATTGACAAATTTTATTTGGCAAAATTCGCTTAGTGAAAAAACGTATCATTAGAACAACGAATATTAAGATTAGGTTTTATACTGATGGCTCTGGAACCAGATTTTAATAAGCCTTGTAAAAATTTAAATAAGAAATTTTAAAAACTGAGGTAATTAAAATACAAATTACAATTACTTAGAATTTAAGTAATTAAAATACAAGATACTGTTACTTGGAAAATGAGTAATTAAAATACAAATTACAAATTGTAATTTCTATTTTAACTACGTAATTTAAATACATGTAATTCGTTACTACCCACCCTTGGTTGTACATATAACAGGGTTAACTTTCTGATGGAACAATAAACCCTTACACTTTTTGATGTTGAGACTGAGAAGATTAGACTCACACCATGTTGGGGCAAAGGTTGCCTTGTGTAATTGCTGCTGCAATAGGCGAGTTGATTATCCTTCGCTTTTATCCCAAGTGAAATTTTGTTTGTTAAGTAACTTTGTACTTGTAGATTTCCAAAATAAAAAAGTACAGAAATATTTTTCTTATTGAAAAGGTAATTTGTAATTTTTATTTTTTACGACTGTATTGCTTTACAAATTTTTATCAATTGAATGACTAAACAAAATCAGAAAAAAAAATTACATAAATCTACTGAGACATCTGCGTTACTATAAATTTTTATTCTATAAATTTGATGAACATTGTGACATCTAAATGGTGACACATTGAAGTCAAATGTTACTTAGCTAATTCATGTACACAAAATCTGAGCAAAAATGATCGTTGTACTAAAATTATTATTTTGAGTTGACATAACAACAAAAACAAATCAAAATTTTACAATAACAATTTATCAAATATTTGAGTAAGTAATTTTAAGATTTTTAATTTTAATTAATTCAATTGAGGTTTAGTTTTGATTAATTCAAAGTTATTGGCAACCATCGTATTATTTAAGATAAGTATAAATTTATGTGTATGAATGTAATTAATAATTATTGACTAGGTTTATAATTTATTTTAGGTTATTATATTTAAGAAGCCAACACACCATTTTGCTAGATTGTCAATGTCTTCTTGTAGCTTATTGGTATCGCCGATGTTTAGTACTGTTTTATATATTTATTTATTTATTTTAATTAAAAATATAGTACAACAGGCTTTTACAGCACTTAAAATATGTAGATGGATAAATGTTACAGTAGTAATAAAAACAAAAATAACAAAAATATTTATTCAATAATAATCTATCTATCTATATTATTAAACGAGCAATCATTGCGGGTATGTATATATGTAAATATATCCGCACGAAAAACTACTTCGAGACCGATTTCGTTGACGTAAAATGGCTATATGATGTCTTTTTGCATGAAAATGCGATTGAGTCTGGTTTCAAGTCTGGGAAAACTCTGTAAAGCCTTCAAATCTGGAAAAATTATCCAAATTTTACAGCGCCATCTCTAAAATGGTCAATTGTATATCGCTCATTTGCTACCACAATGGCATAACTCAAAATCGGTCGTTTTTAACTTATTTATAGAGAAATATCGGCTTTTTAATATAGTTAAAACTGATATAACGACACACCTAAAGCTATAAAGCTCACTACAAGACAAACGGAAATGTCTCTCAAATTATAACATTTGTTATTTTTAAATTGTGTCATTGTTGCAGCAAATGAGCGATATGTATTGTGTATTTTTTTTTTATAGAAAAGAATGTTTGATGATTTTTTTAAATAGTACAGCAGACACAGTGTTACCATATTGTAAGTTTAAACTTAATTTGCAAGTTTTTTTGTAGCCAAAAAGTTTTTAAGTTTTTTTCAAAAAAATTAAGTTTTTTTTTATTGAATTCCAAATAATCAGTTTTTATAGAATTATTTTAAAAAACATAATAATAAATCAGTTTTTACATAGAAAAATAAAATTTTTGAACTGTTATACGATTTAGCCAATTATGCTTGCGCGGCATTACCGAAATTCGTAGAAGCTACAGCTAGGGCAATTTATAATTTCATTCAGAATAGTCCGAAACGCATACACCTATTTGCAAGCCTTCAAATTCTTTTGAATTACAAACCGAAAAAAATCCTCCATCCGGCCCAAACTAGGTGGTTGTCGCTGGAAGCGACGGTCAATCAGATACTAAGTCGATTAGATGTCTTAAAATTGTTTTTCGTACATGAAGATCTCGAGAAATATGAGTCCACGGATGAAATCATTGAAAATATCTTAAACCCTTTGTTTGAGTTGTACCTAAAGTTTCTAAAGTATATATTAAATGATTTAAATAAACTCAATCGACTTTTTCAAAGCGAGTCGCCACAGGTGCACCGTTTAAATTGTGACGTTAAACGTCTTTACACGAAAATTCTGGAGTATTTTATAAAAGATCAATTTGTCGAAGAAGTGGCTTACAAAAAGATTTGTTTAGATAATGGAGAAGTACTAAAAGACATAAACGAAATATACCTTGGTGCAGATGTTGCATCTTCATTGTGCGTTTTGAACAATTCGCAACAATACGAATTTCGAAAAAATTGCCAACAATTTTTGATTGAACTTTGTAACCAGCTCTTAAAGAGGTTCGACTTTAACAACCAACTCTTGGTCCTTATTAATTCTATATCCCCAGGTAGTGTTATAAATCGGGAAAATGGTACGATTTCGAATTTGTTCAAGATGTTTCCAAATTTGGTAGCTTCAAATGAGTACTAAGATATAGATGACGAATGGCGTGAAATATGGAGGATAGATTTCCATAATTATTTACTAAGTGAGCATGACGACATAGAATTATTTTGGACTAATATATTTTTAATTAAACGTGGTGATGGAACTACAGCTTTTCCATAATTGCAAAAGCTCATAATGGCACTTTTAACCATTCCCATTTCAACCGCGAATGTAGAAAGAATATTTTCTCAAATTAATCTCAATAAAAATAAAGTAAGGAATAAATTAGATGAAACCACTTTAAGTGGTATTCTGTTATCAAAAGATTATATGTCGAAACGAGGTAATACTTGTGTTAGTTTTGAACACAAACCAGAAATGATAAAATTATTCAGATGCACCATGTATGAAAAATAGAAAATGACGAATTCTCGAATCAAAATCTTGAATTTTGACAATTTTTTTAATTTTGTGATATTATTTAACTGAAATGTAATTATAAAGGCTGAATTTGTGATAAAATAAATAAAAAGTTTGTTTCTTGGAAATTAAGTTTTTTTTTGGTCACATTTAAGTTTTTTTTTTGGGTCGGTCTGGTAACACTGAGCAGACAGCTGCGTAGTTAGCAGCATACGGAGTTGGGATGTATTTAATTTTTTTTTATGATTTTTTTTTCATGGATGTCCATTTTTCAAAAATCACGACAAAAAAAATTTAAATTAATGTTGGATGATCAGCATATTTTTTTTAGTCTTTTCCCGACGAATTTTCCGAGTGGAAATTTGCGATTTTCTCGCATTTCCCGTGATTTTTCCGATATGATGTAAAAGGAAATTATTCTTAGAATATTTTTCTTCATCTGTATACCAAATTACAGAAAGATCTGACGAATTTTATCTTTCTCTATGTTGATACGTCACATTGTGTAAATCTATCTACATAATATTATATAATTTAGTAGAATGCTCAAAACTTTTTATAAAACAAAGAAATTTTTCGGCAAATTCCCATGCCGCAGTAGTCTAGGTGTTAGCGTTGTGGATTTTAAAATTTTAGATCGTAGTTCGAACCTCGAAAATTACATTCTTGAGATAAATTTTTTTTTCGTTTTTTTTTTCAAATTTATATGGCATGTATGATTGAATAATAATAAAAGATGAATGTAAAAGTTGTAAGCTACATTTAGGCTATTATAGTAAATTATTTGTGTTGCAAAGGCACAATTATGACATTTACGTTCACAAAAATCAAGAATTAACTACAAAAACTACATTTGCATTTAAGTTACGGTAAATGTATGACTATCAGTAAACATAGGTATAATTTGGGAAACTACATATATATATGTATTTAGGTGAAGGATCATTAATTCGAGCGAGAATCTTGAAAATTTATATGAAATCGATATTGAAATAATTTTCTGGAAATATTGGATTCAATTTTCAATTGTAGGATTTAATTATTCCAGTGATTTTCTTGACCAAAAAATCACGAAAATGAGTGGAAATTAAATCCTAATGATGTAAATTGAGGCTGGGATTTTTTTTTTTTTTTTTTCAAATTAGATTTAGAAGAAATTTTCAAGATTTTCGCTCGAATTAAGTTTGTAAAGTTTTCTCAAGTTATGTCTATACATTTACCGAAATAAGTACAATACATACATTTACAGTACCATATTATATATATTATTTTTGCAACAATAGATGCAAAGATTGATAATTTAAACGGTATTGTTTTTACCTTCAAAATATTCGGTATCATCGCTAATCGGAATATATTAGAATTGATTTTTACTGAATCCAGATAATTATCTTAATCGGGGATCAAATGATTCTTATACTGAGTTATTCATATACGACACTTATATTGCAGTAAATATTTCGACCGCTTTTACCAATGGTTAGCTAGCCAATCACAATATTACACAGATATCATTAATTTTCACTCGCGTCGGTAATCAATGTATACGTATATCGGTATAATTTGGGTGAACTACATACATATACGCATTTGGGTGAAGGATCATTAACTCGAGCGAAAATTTTGATAATTTGTTACATTGTGGTGGCAAAATTTATCAGCAATATTTAGTATAGGGACATGGTCGTAAGCAGGCAAACTGACTAAATTTGAGTCGATCAAATCAAAAAGACTTACGCGTCGAAACAAGCGCCTTATAGATCATTTGATTAATATTGGTCGTAACAATAACACACACGTTGGCAAGGTTTGTAATCAAAATTATATCAACACTAGAGTTGCTGTAGATTCCGGCACCTAGTTTATTTATCTATCTATATTATTAAACGAGCAATAATTGTATGTATATATGTCTCCACGAAAAACTACTTCGAGAGCGATTTCGTTGGCGAAAAATGGCTATATGACGTGTTTTTGCATGAAAATGTGATTGAGACTGGTCTAATGTCTGGGAAAACTTTGTAAAGCATTCAAATCTGGAAAAATTATCCAAATGCCGCAACGCCACCACTAAAACCGTCAAGTCCATTGTCTGTAGTATGGAAATAATGATGTTGCGGATTTAAATTTTATTAATTAAAATTTCAATAATTAGTACATACGTAGTCAACTAAAATTATAAATTAAAGTGTAAGAAAAGAATTGGTAAGGGGTTTTCGGGTGCTAGAAAGCGATTGCGCTGGGTGTTGATTTCGGGAAAATTTGTCTAGGGGGTTCTCCAGTGGGCCCGGGTGCTTTTTTGTTAATTTTGGCGAATTTGCTAAAAAAATAGTGAGCGGGGGTTTTCGGGTGCCAGGAAGCGATTGCGACGGGTCTTGATAATTTAGAAGGTGTTGTCCATTTGTGCCCAGGCCTTTTTTTAATTTTTACGATTTTGGTAAAAATTGGTAAGCTGGGGTTTTCGTGTGCCAAGAATCAATTGTGACCGGTCTTGATTTCGAAAAAAATAGTTTAGGGGGTTCTTCAGTGGAACTCGGGCTCCTTTGTAATTTTCACGATGTTGGTAAATATTGGTAAGAAGTGTTTTTAAGTGGTATAAGGTGATCCCCATTGGTCTTGATTTCAGGAAAATTCAGACTCCATTTTTATAGTTTTAATGATTTTGTTGAAAATTGGTAAGTATGTTTACCAGTCCAGAGTGTCATCCATTGGAACTTGGGTTTTTTAAATTTTAACTATTTTGTTAAAAGTTGGTAAAGAGGGTTTTCGAGTGCCACGAAGCGATTGTGATGGGTATAAATTTTTGGAAAATTCGTTTAGGGGGTTCTCCAGTTGAGCCCGGGCTTCTTTTTTTAATTTTTACATTTTTGGTAAAAATTTGTGAGCGGGTGGGTGCCAGACAGAGATTGCAATGGGTCTTGGTTTAAAAAAATTAGCTTAGGGTCTTTCAGTGGTATCCGGGTTCCTTTTTTCATTTTAACAATTTTGGTAAACATTTGGTAATGAGAGATATTCGAGCGGCAGGAAGCGATCGCCATGGGTATTGATTGAAGTCAAATAGGGTTTTGAAAGGTCTGCAATGGGTGTTGATTTCGGGAAATATATGTTTAGAGGGTCCTCCGGATGGTCGAGGTCCATTTTTTAAGTTCAACGATTTTTGTAATAATTGGTGAGCAGGGATTTTCTAGTGTTAGGAAACATTTGCAGTGGACTTTGATTTCGGGAAATGTCGTTTAGTGGGTCCTCTAATAGGCCTGGGGTTCGTTTTTTTGAATATTTTTTTATTGATCATAATTGGTGAAAGAGAGTTTTCGAGTGCCAAAACGCGATAACACCGGGTATTGATTCTTAAAAAAAACGTTAAGGAAGTTCTCGTCCGGTGAGCCCCTGTTTGCTTGGTTTTATCTTACTTTTTAACTTACTACCGGTTTCTGAAACGGTTATTTGATTTTTATTAATGTTGGTTGGGGTGGTTTTATTTCAGTAAAATTCGTTTAAGAGGATCCTCCTATGGGAATTCATATTTTTTTTATTTTATTTTGTTAATAGTAATTGGTTAGATGGAAATTTTCTAGTGAAAGGGAGCAATTGTAATGGGTTTTGATTTCTTGGAAAAATATTTTAGTAGGCTTTCTGGAGAGGTTCGGGTTTCATTTTTATTTTATTTTCTAACAAAGGAAACCTAATTGTTGTTATTGCTATTGATATTGCATTGTGTTTTGTTTTTTTTATTTGTTCAATTGTGATTTTTGAGAATTATATAGAGATCATAAATTAGTTCCAAATATGGATCGTATAGGTTCTGTAAAATGGCCAATTCCAATGGACCAAAGCCATTTCTCAACCGATTTCGATAGAACTCGGTATGTACCATGAAAATGGGACTGTAAAATGGGAATATGAATATTATTCTAGTTTCAATAGAATTAAACCATTTCCTTTCAATTGGGATGAATTGTATAGAATGGGATTTGTTTAGTATAGAATGGGATTCAAACATGAGTGTCGGAAATTTTTCTGGAAAATCGACAGTCTAAATGGAACTAACATATTGCTCAATTGAATGAGGTGAAACTCAGTGACATGAACGTGTAACAAACGCTAATGTAATTCGGAACGAGCGTAGCTCGGTGCTCCTGGGACTAATACTTATAAGTCAAGCGGAAAAAAAAAATTTCTTGCGTGAAAAATTCCCAAAAAATCAAAATTGCTCTAAATTACTTAAATTCGTGATTAACAAAATTAATATTAAACTGCTTTAAAAAATTGTGGTTGTGAAAATTGTTGTTTTGGAACATTTATTGGTATGTACAATTTAGTTCAACCCAAATTAGTGATAACCCAGAGCCCGGGGGTATAACCGGGCCCCTTGCCCAACTAACTGGAGTAAATAGTTAGTAGTCTTTGGTAGACAGACTATAAACAATACCGAATCCAAGAATGGAGAAAAATTTACGTAACCATACTATAAGGACGCTATCTAAGGAACGTTAGGGCACTTCTGGAGCCATCGCTGGAAGTGACAGCATACGAGCCGATGGTGATCGACGGTTGAATAGACGGGCCGCGGTCGGGATGACCCGAAACAGTACAGCCACAATTCCCCAACCTGTTAATGATGTTTCGCTGGACACTATTTTACCAGCGACCACATTGGCAAATTTACCATGTGTTCGCATGAAATGGACGCAACAAATAAATAAATTTATCATGCGAACAGATTACACTATCACACATTTAGAAACTGACACAACATCTTACAGACATACATTACACCAAATTTTTACACACAAATACCCAAACATAACTGTCACTATTCAGAATCTTGCGGAGCGACGCAGAGCAATTGTTAGGAATGGCCTTCTACCCGAGTTTGTTCTTCAGCAGATTAGGGATGAGGTTGCTGAAGAAATAAATAGTGGCCAAAGTGATATTGCTTCTGAGGTGTCAGTACAACATGCACCAAATACAAATTTACACACACAATTAGATGACGTTGCTCCTACCATAATTCGGAATACAACAGCTTACACACATTTTTCAAAACACGCTTACACAATACACTGGATTAAATCCAACATCAAAACCACAAATACCAAAATTACATACATCAAGGAAACTTGCACAAACAGTTCACATAATTAACACTAATATTTTACCTGATTGTGTTGGTGCAGATGCAACATTTGGTGAGATTCACAATTTTGTATACTGTGCTGCTGTGACTGCGGTTAAATTTATGGGTGGTACAGTTAACAATCCCAATTATCCTAACGTGTCACTTCGATGCCAGGTTGGAGCGCAGATTGCAGGGTAAGATTGAGAGAATTAGTCAGTATCTGGGTCGTCTCCAGCAATATAAGTTAGGAAATCGATCAAGGAGACTGGTAAGGCTCGTCACAAACATTACACAGAAAGCACAAATTCATTCAACAAACGCACCTTTAAATAACACAATCATTCAGTACACAGATACACTAACACAAAAACTCTCGGCTTGGTCCGGTCGTATTGCACGGTACAGGCGAAGTCGAAACAGAAAAATACAGAACAAAATATTCTCACAAAATGAGCGAGCGTTCTATAGAAAACTTGCAAAGCACGATACAGAGAACACTGATACACAGCCGCCTTCATCTGCAGATTTACACAGGTTTTGATCTGAAGTCTGGAAAACAGGTGTCTCAAATAATAGTGAGGCATCTTGGATCGCAGATGAGGCGACCAAACACAATATTCCACAGATGATTTTCCCAAGTATCACACAAAACACACTTGCAGACATCATAAATCATACACATACTTGGAAAGTCTCCGGTACAGATAAAATTCCAAATTATTGGTACAAGAAATTCGCAAGTGTGCATCCGTATTTAACTCAACATATAAACCAATTTATAACAAATCCGCAGGAGATGCCCGATTTTTTAACAGACGGCATTACGTATATATTACCGAAACAAAATAATCTCACGGATCCATCTAAATACAGGCCGATCACATGTTTACAGACAATATACAAGATAATTACAACATGCATTTCGCACCGCATACAAAAACATATAACAGTTCATAAGGGTGTAAAGAGCAATTAATCATTGACTCGGCGGTACTTAAACAAGCGCATACTAAGAAGCGTAATCTGTTTACAACGTTTATAGATTACAAAAAGCCTTTGACTCTGTTCCTCACTTTTGCAGTTGTACAAAATTAATCCTGATATCATTCTTTTTCTGCAGCATGCCATAAGCCATTGAAGAACAACCCTACAACTGTCTTTTAATAATTGCAAAATTACAACATATAACAAATACAAATTAGAAGAGGTATATTTCAGGGAGACTCTTTGAGCCCTCTCTGGTTTTGCCTCTCTTTAAATCCACTCTCAAACATTCTAAACAATAGCAATTACGGATATAAAATTAAACACAACAGCTTCCTTCAGACTTACACATATGGTACACTCAAAACATACTTAAACTCAAAGAATTCATTTAGAGCAATAAATATATACGCAATCCCAATTCTGATATATACATTTGGTATTATCCACTGGACAGAAACTGATCTTCAAACGTTAGAAAGATTAACACGTACCACACTCACAAAATACAGAAAACATCACCCACAATCTGTGATAGAAAGGCTGACCCTACCTAGGAAAATAGGTGGAAGAGGCCTAATAGACATTTCCAATCTGCATCACAAAATCATATACAAGCTCCGGGAATATTTTTACTCTAAACAAAACACATCACCACTACATAACGCAATAGTTAAAGCAGACACAAAATACACACCATTAAACTTATGCCATTCTGATAGTTCAAATGAACCCAGTAATATTATTGATCAGGATAAAATATTAGCATGGTCTCAGAAGTCGCTCCACGGAAGGCATCAACATGACGTAAGCCAAATTCATGTCGACAATGAAGCGTCGAACAAATGGCTAAGTATTGGAGATGTCTTTCCGGAGACAGAAGGATTCATGCTGGCTATCCAGGATCAGATAATCAACACGCGGAATTATCAGAAATTCATTATACACGATACAAATACTCAATCAGACCGCTGTAGGCGTTGTGGCATTGCATCAGAAACCATACAACACATCACTAGTGCTTGCCAGTCTCTTGCGCAGGTGGAGTATTTGCACCGACACAATCAGATAACAAACATAATACACCAAAAATTAGCAATTAAGTACAACCTCACAAACACAAACAGACCACCGTTACCTTATTACACATAAATCAACCCGAAACAGTTTTGGAAAATAATTATTATAAATTATATTATGATAGGAGCATCATCACTGATCACACAATAGACCGGATATTACACTAATAAATAAAAGAAACAAAACCACATATAGTAGATATCACAATACTAAACACACATAATTTACAATACAGTTTACACAGAAAAAATCACAAAATACACAACATTGGCGAATGAGGTGCGGCAGATGTGGAGAATGGACAGTGTCATTACGGTACCCATTGTACTTTCCTCCACGGGAGTCATACCCCATTCGCTACACAATAGCATTAATACACTTCAACTACCTAAAAACACGTACATGACACTTCAGAAAGCGGTCATTTTGAGCACGTGTAGTTTAGTCCGCAAGTTTCTGAATACACAACCAATCACACACACACACAATATCAAACCGCACAAACAATTAATACAACAAATCCACCCAACAGCGCCTAACTATGCTCTTGTTTCTCTGACGCCGTTCATAGTAGGTAAAAATCCCAGCACAAGCTGAGAGTGAACCCTTTAATAGGAGAATAGCATAATAATAATAACAATTGACATATAATAATAATACAAAATTTCAGGTAAAACCGGTGCACCATGCTGACACTGTGAGATGAATCAAGGAACCAATGATCTGAATGAGTGGCATAATACCAGCTCAAATAATTTGGGTATTGAAGATATTGATGTAATTCCTCAGATTTGAAAATTGGTGTCACTCTGGTTATATTCCATTTCTTTGGAAATATTGCTAGTTTTAAAGATTGATTAAATAGCAGACACGCAGAGGAATTGCCAACCTCGCGAAATCTTTTAACAATGAAGCTGGAACGTCATTAGGACCACATCCATCTCCGAGTACTTCTAGAGCTCGATGAATATCATCTGTTCCAATCCGTGGTGTTAGTTACCATTAATTTCACGTTTTTCTTCTTCAAAAATGTTTAGAATCTTTCCTTATTTTTTCCTTAATATGGCTAATGTAGCTCTTATACTTTATCTCAAAGTACCTTTCGAAATGTTGGTTACACGCAGTGCAAACTTCTGTTTGCTTTCCTCGGAACAGAATTTCAGATTTTGTTTGTAAGGCTTGTCTTTCTTGTTCTTTAGATTGATTAGTTTATTATCGTACCATGGGGGATATTTGTTTGGTTTGGCCACAGCAGTAGGAACAAATAATTATATGGCCTTAAATAAGATTTTGTAGAATTTATCCACGTTAACATCTATGTTGCTGCTGTTAAGTTCCTTTTCCCAGTTAATCCCGCCAAGATATAGATGAAGGTTTATTGTGTCAGCTTTTCTGACGTTGTAATACGACTTGCAGTTTTGTTAAATATTAATAACATTATTGCCGTTGCTTTCAAAAATTACTGCTAAGACTTTGTAGGGAATATCATTACTTATGAATGGTGATAGTGATTCATTTACTTTAAATAGATTTGGTTCATTAGTAAAAATTAGGTCTGGACTGTTTTGGATCTGGCAAATTTGGTTTAAATTTATGTCAAAAACAGTATCGATGAACAGACATTCTAATACCGAACTCACTTATAAAAATGACTTCGTCATATGACCAGCTAACGATTTTTTTTTGTTTTGTTTTAATCTATGCAATCTGTTCTGGTGCTCAAGGCACTCCCAACTCTTTCGCATTTACTTTTACCGTCCTACTTCACGCAAGTTACATTCTATACCAAGAATGCAAACACAAACCAACAACAACAACAAGTAACCACATCTAATACCGAGAATGTAAATACAGAAAACAATAATGCACATAACGTCATTTTATTTTAAAAACATAATTATACACTTACCAATCTAACTTACCATATGTATTTCCAAGAATTTAACATGTTCGATTAAATATGTTCATGATTATCCAAGAACTAAATATGTTCGATTAAATTATAATAAATAAATTTCTAAGAAATCAAATATTGTATAGTATAAAATAAGAAATTATAATAAAGTAAATTCAGTAATTATTGTCATTCTAAAGAATGAGTTACCAATAAATTACAGTACAAAATAAATCTTTTATTCTAAAAAAATAATAAGAGACATTTTTGGCGCAGTTGGTAATTTTCTCCTTTCAAGTGAAAAGAAAACGAAGGGGAAACACAAAAATTATAACCTCGAAGAAACCAACGTCACCTCACCTAAGAAAACCAAACGTAAGAAAATAATAAGCAATAAAATACTAGATTAATTCGCTTAAACAATTATAAGCGTACAAATTATTAAAAATCATTTAAGTCAAGAATAAAGTTAGTGAAGTGAAAAGTGAAAAATAAAGTGAAGTTCAAAAAACACAAAAATTGGTGGAAAGAGCGAAAGTAGGCTGAGGTTCTTTGGCAAGAACCGGTTCGCAGAAAAAATGGATCCCGAACAAATCGAACAACAGTTGTCACAGCAACAACAACAACAGCAACAACTACAAAACCAAATTAATATGTTGCAACAGCAGCTAGTAAATCAAGAAAAGATAATGCAAGGCATTAAAACGATACGATTTGATCTAAGTCCAGATCAAATCATTCGGAATTTTAATGAGATTCAGGCTTTCTCAGGAGAAAACACATATAAACTAAAGTCTTTTCTTAAAAGCATTGTGGACACCGAAAGCCTTTGCGGTAGAAACAATGAGGAACTAAAACAGTATTGCTTAAAGAAACTTATAAACACAAAAATAATTTAGAACGCCAGAAACACCATAATGGAGATACCCGAAAACCAGCGGACAAGGGAGAACGTCATCAGACAACTTAAGTTAAGATATAGACCAAAGAAGACAATTCACCAGTTGCTGTACCACGCAAAAGAGATCAAGGTATTTAATTTAAAAGATATTTTTTTTAAACTAAATAAATTCTAAAGTGAGTGTAGTGAGATATGTGACTTTGACGATGAAGACAATTTCACATATTACTCAATAGATAGAGAACTAGTACAAATACTAAAGTCAAAGATAATTCCTTTAGTACAGCTACAAGTAGATACAACAAAATCATTATTCGAGCTAGACAATTTACTCTGCAAATCAGAAATACCATATATCTGTCAGAAGATATAGTCAAAGCAGAATATAGAATAAATCGTAGTAGAGACTTTAATTTTAAAAATAAAAACAATAATATTAACAATAGCTATAATCAAGAATTTAGAAATAATAGTAACAATAACCGTTATAACAATAATAATATTGAGTATAGAAATAATTATAATAGTAATGGTAATAATAATAACCGTTACAATAACAATAATAATATTGATCATAGAATTAATTATAATAGTAATGGTTATAAAAATAATAATAATACTCAGGACAGTTTAGACAAACATCTAAAAATAACTCAGGACAGTTTAGACAAACATATAACAATAACTCAGGACAGTTCAGGCAACCATTTAACAATAATAAAACCGGACAATATAGATGACTAGAATCAATGGAAATAGACAATATAAATGAAATAAACCCTTTAAACCAAGCAGTAAATTTTATAGACCCCACACCTTCAACCAGTTACCGATAATAAAATTAACTTTTAATAACAAATCAATTAACTGTTTAATAGACACTGGTTCGGATACCAGCCTATTAAAACCAAATATTCTTAATTTTAAAGTGCAAAATTTAGACACCCCTATAATATACAATTCATTAGGAGGTCCCAATTTCGTAAAAACAAAAATAATCACGCCAATTCCAAAAGAACTAGTAAAAACTGGTACTTTAGAATGGAAAATTTTTCCTCTAAAGAGTGAAAAATACGATGCAATTATTGGAATGAATTTCTTAACTCCCTTCCAAGCAGAAATAAATGTAAAACTAAAAAATGAATATCTGAAGATATTCAATGAATATATAATTCCTTTCGAAACAATTGGATATCCCCGTGAGCTTACTGAAGTAAATCATCTAGAGCCTGTTGTTTCAAAAGAAGAAATTTTTCACAAAATAAATTAAGAAAAATTAAATATAGACGAAAAAGAAAAACTAAAGAAACTCTTATGCGAAAATAAAGATTTATTTTATGAAGAAGGTAGTAATTTAACCTGTACTCTATGAAATAACCCACGAAATAAAACTAAAAAATGAAAACTGAATCTATTGCAAAATGTATCGATATCCACGAAAAGGAAATAGAACGACAGATCAAAGAGATGCCCGACAAACAACGGGTCCACACTGTGTCTGGAATGTGTCCAATGGTAGATGTGCTACTAAGTAAGTAAAAGTATCGACTTAAGGAACAACAATTGGTGGAATACGCCGGGGTGAAAAGTATTTAAGGAGAGAAAAATATGTAATCATTTTTTTTATTTATTTTATTTTTGAAGAGAGTAAAAGAGAAGGAAAGAGAGAATAGATACAGGAACACAATGTATCGACTTGTGTTTTTAATTGTTAACACATTTGTATCGATATGTGTATTTAAATGGTAAAGACATTGTATCGATATGTGTATTTAATTAGTAAATCCATGTGCCAGTATTGAGGTCTGAACAAGGCATTACAGGTAGCTGACTAAATAACCAAACGAAAAGTAACAAATAAAAGACAATAAATTTACATATATAAAAATTTCAAATTTATTGTTTAATTTTCTTTTATGTCTATTTTCCAATAATTTTAGTCGTTTTTTTAGCTTTTAAGACATATATTTAATTTATTATAAGTAATTAGTTTTCCAAATTTTCGACCTTGCGGGTCATTTTCAAGGACTAAATTATTTAGTAAATAAAATTAATTACATCTGAAAACTTAACTAACAATTATACAATAAAATAAAAAATATTTGGTCAAAACTTACCAATAAATAAAAAATAAATAAATAATAAATAAAAAATTACATTTAAAAGTCGTAAAATGTGACCAACTTTATAGTTTAAGAAGTTTTGACCAAATATTTTTATTTTATTGAATAATTGTTAGTTAAGTTTTCAGATGTGTAGCTAATTTTATTTACTAAATAATTTAGTCCTTGAAAATGACCCGCAAGGTCGAAAATTTGGAAAACTAATTATTTATAATAAATTAAATATATGTCAAACGACTAAAAAAATTTCAAAATATAAATTATACATTTATAGTGTATTAATTAATATAAATTACAATTTTATATTGTATCGTATTAAATATATAATTAAATAATTTCAGTTAGTAGGTTTATGCACAGGGTCGAGTTATCTTAGAGTTATCCTCATACTAATTTATTATTGTTTTTTAGGTTCGATATAATTTAATAGTGTAGAAATAATCATTTTCAATTATATTTCATTAAAAAGTATTCAAAATATATAATAAATTAATAAGGGGATAACTCTAAGAATACTCGACTCTGTGCATAGCCGTAATAAGTCTTAAGGAAAAAATGGAGGTGTGGCCAACACACGACTTTCTTTTACGAGAAATTTTATTTTTTTTTATAACTTTTTTTTTAAATTTTTTTTTTTTTAATTTTTAAATTTTTAAATTTTTTTTTTTAATTTTTTATTTTTATTTGTTTTTAATTTTTGGAAACATTTTGTATTAAGTAGTTTTTTGTAAACCTTATACTTTTTAAGATATTTGCCAAATAAATTTTCTGGACCAAGGGAGTGGCCACTTCTGGTTAGCCGATTTGGAGTAAAATTCACTGGGACCTCCCAATTTATCAAAAAATCTTAAATCTGAAGTTTCAGTTCGATTGGTTAAACCATCTGGGCTGGAGAGAGGACACAGACAGACTGACAGACTGACAGACAGGCAGACACCATTTCGAAACCCACTTTTTCGGACTCAGGGGACCTCAAAACAAATAAATCTCTAAAAATCTCAACTTCCAAAATTTTCATGATTACTATACTTTATTTTACTAGAGTAAAAGAAAGTAAAAGGAACTTAATAATACCAATTTATTTAAAAATTAATCAACTCAATTTAGCAGTTACGTTTAACAGTCATTTTCTTTACCATGAAGACGACTCATTCTCATTGTAATCCTTTTGAAAAATTCTTTTTATGGATTTTTCAACGATGTATGTTTCTACTTCCTCCTGTCTCTTGTAATTAAGTATATTTGAAATTAAATTCAATACACCTGTATTTTTATCATTTTTGTAACATCTATAATAATTAAAAATAATAAAAATTATTTAACTCATAATATAAATTAATTTAAGCCGTATTAATTTACTTCTATCAATACCGCTTCGGCCGGTTCACATATATTTTCGTAATAGGGTATATGAAAATATATCCTCTATTATGTTTTTGATTGTGTTGTTAATTGATGGTGTTCGATCATGTTTTTTGAGCCTGACAATCTGTAAATTGAAGAATAAGAACATTTTATTTGGTTATGAGTTTTTATTAAATTTGTTTGTTATTTTGTTGTGTATTTTAAATTAATTACTAATTTTAAATTGAATTAATATTTTAGATGTAACTATTTGGAACATAACAAATATTATATGTACATACTAATTGATCCATGAACTCATTCGAAATAATCAATTTTTTATTGATTTCCTCCAATGCGCTGACGGTGGTAATCGGAATAGTGGGCATTTTGTGGCATTTGTTTTATTTTTAACTAAATTTTGTTTAATCAAAGATACCAATGAATTTTGCGTTTCGTCAATACATTCGAGTTTTGTTTCCGTAGATTTCATAAAATTTTTTTCCTACAATCGCCGTGAAAAGCAGGCTTTTTTTCTCTGTTTTCAAAGCCCAAAGTGTCTGTTTTTTTGACAGTTAATAAACAAATTACTTTGTCACACGTTTCTCTTAGAAACGTGTGACAAAACTTGAAACCGCACGCTAATTTTTAAGAAAGACTAATGTTTGTATAAAACATCAAACCAAATTTTTGTTTTTCTTTATGAAAAATAAAAAAAATCTTTGACTACTCGATTGAACAAAATGTCGGTCCTAAAATAAAATCGTATTGTCAGTATAGTAAATTTTACTACAAAATTATCTTTTTATTATATTTTTTAAAATGATTGTAGGAAAAATAAAGTGTGAAACACGTCCGCAAAGTTGTTTGTCACGCTCGAAAGGTTGCTGGCCTCCGTCCCGTCGGCCAGCAATTTCCTTTCTCGCGTGACAAACTGGCACTTTGCGCTCTTGATACACAAATAACTATTATTAAAATCATACCATTTTCAATAGTTTTGAGACGTAAATCAAATTCATTATCAGCAATAAAAGCATGTTGGCGCACGACAGGGGAACATTGTGATTCGGAGGTGAACTCTAGCAAACTATCCT
The DNA here is from genome assembly GCA_958295665.1 of Tipula vernalis. Taxonomy (NCBI): domain Eukaryota; kingdom Metazoa; phylum Arthropoda; class Insecta; order Diptera; family Tipulidae; genus Tipula; species Tipula vernalis. The sequence goes on from OY282559.1 coordinate 160,487,861, forward strand.
GAAGATCCTCAATATTTGGAATATAATCATGTGGTAATCTAATAACTTCCAATATATTAATTTTTTTTGATGATTCAATTTCTGCGTTATCTAATATTACTGTAACTTCAGAATCAGCTTCGGATTCTTCAGCTTCAAAATTGGAATTAAAGTTATAATCAACCTGTGCTGAATTTTTTGCCTTGCCGTTGAGATATTTTTCAGATTCTGAATTTGTATAGCAACTATACATCCGTTCTTTTTTTTTAGCCTCCGAATATGTTTCTATGGAAGAGAAAATAAAATGTATGAAATAAATTTATAGTTATATTGCTGTAAATCAATCATTATATTATATATTTAAATATATAAATATTTATATGAAATTAATCTAAAATACCTATGTTTGAAGCAAGTAATCTGAAGTCGTAACATTCCCAGGAGACATCTCTTTTATATGGATGCTTACAATGGCTTTTGAGTAAGTTTTTATCGGCGGCCAAAATAGTTTTTCGTTTGCAATCCAATCATCCAGCATCGTTACCACTTTTAGAGCACCTTCCGGAGAAATAGTCTCTACAATCGAATACACCTATGATACAAAATATTGGAATGATTAACATATAATATTTTTCTAATTTAATATTGTTGAAATATGATTTTCCGCGATCTGATCTAAATTGAATGTAAAATAGGCATGAAAACATAATAATCTTCATTTTCCATCATGAATAGTTTGCATTCAATTATATTTAAAGGCCAATAGGAGCCATTTTAGTTTTTGTTGTTTTATATATATGTACACTTATGGACAAAAAAACGCATAATCTGTATTTTTGAAATTACGAGTAGCTTAATAATTGTTTTTATAATTATCATGATAAAATCTATATAGTATCTAGTTCTCACTGTAATACACATGCATTAAAAAAAATACTACCGTTGGTTTTGTTGAATTCGAGTTTAGCAGAAATTTGAGCACTTTGGCTGTTCAGTCGAAAAGTTTATTTGCAATGAATTGTTATTTAAATTATACAATTAAGTGTAAAAGTAAGGTTTTTCATTAAAAACAAATAAAAATGAATAACGGCCGGAAGAAATCATTTGAGTGTTGAGGATTGCGTGAGGGCCATTACATTAGTTGAAGAAGGAAGAACTCAGTCTTACGTTGCACAACTGTTAAGAGTGGACCAATCCACAATATCAAGAGTGATTAGGTATATTAAATTAATTTGTTTGAGAAAACGGTTCGTAACTGGACATAGCATCAAATCAGACCTAATCGGATCCCGAGATACACCCATTAGTGAAAGGACAGTGCGTCGACGAATCAAGGAATCCAATTTGACTGCAAGAAAGCCAGCCTTATGTCCAGAGTTGTCTACAGCACACCGCAGAGCTCGTTTAACATTTGCTCTCGAACATGAAATCTGGACAATGGAACAATGGGCCAATGTTTTGTTCTCCGACGAGTCTAGATTTTGCCTTGGATCATCAGACCATCGGATAAGAGTTTATCGTCGGCCAGGTGAGCTTTTTGCACCGGCATGCATTATTTCTAAACGTACTTTCGGCGGAGGTTCTATTATGGTTTGGGGTGGAATATCACTTACTGCAAGAACAGAGTTGGTACCGATTTCTACCGGTACCATGACTGCAATTAGATACATCGACGAGTGTTTGGAACCTCATGTGATGCCATTTGCACCATTTATCGGAGATGAATTCATGTTTATGCAAGATAATGCTCGTCCACACGTCGCAAATGTAGTAAAGGAATACCTTGAGGCTGTGAATGTTCCAGTAATGCGTTGGCCCGCTTGCAGCCCAGACCTTAATCCCATCGAGCATATGTGGGACATAATCGGGAGACGAATTTATGAAATTAATGTATCATTTTCTTCGCCACAAGAACTGATCAACGCCGTTATTCAAGCTTGGGAACAAATTCCTCAAGATACTGTGGCCAATTTGATAAATTCAATGCCAGAGAGGGTAAAATGTGTTATAAATGCAAGAGGAGGTAGCACACGTTACTAATTTTTAGGATTAATCAATAATTTAAAAGATAACTTTTAGTACTCATTCAAATGATTTTGAAATACGAGTCAAATTTAGCTGATTTTCTTTACTTTAACGGTTTCGTTAAATTTGTCCAATAATTCACAAAATATTGAAATAAATTAAGCTTAGAACTAATAAAAATATTTGTTTTCGATTAAATTTTATTTAATAATAGATATTTCGTTGAGAATTCCCCTTATAAATCAAGCAAAAAGAATTATGCGATTTTTTTGTCCATAAGTATATTTAAATTACTTGAATATATAGGTAAATTATAAAAATTTTCTTTTCCACAAATCTCTGTCCCATAGATCATTATTTGATTGTTTCTCCTTTCGGCATGAACAAATTGCACAATTTTCTTTAATTTTGTTAAAATCCATTGGTTTCTATGATTTAAATTGATTCTCATGTTGATTAGGTTCAATTCTAAATATACACGGTCGCGCCTAAATCGTTTAAAGATTTTTTTTTTAAGTTGGGTGTCTCGGAAATTCTCTTGTTATCTATTAAACAAATGTTGGATATGTGCTCAACTAACCGATTGCATATTTGAGCCAATTGATCATTATTTTTTCTTAAAAGACATTTAACATAAAACATATAATTTTCAAAAGAGAAAGCACTATAATTATCTAGACCTCCATTACGCAGTACTTCATCTGGTATATGAATCAATGAATGAACGTTATACGAAATGTGTTCATGTCCGTAAATGCGTCCAGTTTCTGTTACAAACAATTTCAATATGTTCTTAACTTCTTCAGCTTTCTTAACACAGAATCCATTCATACACATCCGGATTGCAACATGTAATAAAAGTATATTTTTTTTTTTTTTTTTTTTTTTTTTTTTATTTAATATTACAACTGATTTACAAATCATTTAGTAATTTATCTTTCTTAAATGAAGATTCACATTTGACGGGCAGTAGCCCAATGGTTACTCCCGTTTGAATTTACATAGTAATTATTTTTCTCTATCCGAATTAAATACAACTGCCCAATTCCAAAGGTTTCTGCCTTTGAAGTCTTCTTACTGCATTGGTGGTATCCAACAAACTTCGTATGTCTGCATTTTGGTGCCGAGATATCCGCTGAATGTGTTTCTTCGCATGATTTTGTATTTCTTCACTAACATATTCCATATTTAAGTCCCTATGGAGGTTATCATTTCTAATGTACCATGGTGCGTTTACAATGCCACGCAGCACTTTGTTTTGAAAACATTGAATAATTTGTACATTTGTCTTCTTGGTACAACCCCAAAGTTGAATACCGTAGGTCCATATTGGTTTAGTATTTGCTGATATAATAGCAATTTGTTATGTATTGTAAGCTCAGAGTTTCTACCTATTAGCCAATACATTTTCCTATATTTAATGTTCAATTCTTCTTTTTTCTTTTTAACATGCTCTTTCCATCTAAGCTTGCAATCGAGAGTCATGCCGAGGTATTTGGCTGTATTTGCATTTGGAACCGGCCTTGAATTAAGTTTCACTGGAATCCAGTTAACTTTCTGGTTTGTGAAGTTTACGTGAACCGACTTTGCTTCGTTTAGGCTAATGCGCCATTTCTTTGTCCAACTACTCACTGTGTCGGTTGCTTTTTGAAGTTTGGTCGTTGCTTCTGATATACACTTTCCAGTCGCCAGAATAGCTGTATCGTCTGCAAATGTTGCTATGGTGGAACCTTCTGTATTTGGAATATCTCTGGTGTACAGGATGTACAATATAGGACCCAGTACGCTACCCTGTGGTATGCCTGCTGATATTCTCTTTAGTTCAGAGTACTCTTGGTTATATTTTACACGGAAATGTCGGTCTGCGATATAAGATTTAAGAATTTGATAGAATTGCTTAGGTAGATCTCGATGCAATTTAAATTCAAGTCCTTGATGCCAAACTTTGTCGAAAGCTTGTGCTACATCTAAGAAGATGCTGGAGCATATCTTCTTATTCTCAAGTGAGTCTTCGATTATATCCGTTATTCTGTGAACTTGTTCTATCGTAGAGTGATTTTCTCTAAATCCAAATTGGTGTGGTGGAATCAAATTTCTCTCTTCTATTATTGGCTTGAGTCTCTTGAGCAGTAATTTTTCAAATAATTTTGAAATTACAGGAAGTAGTGAAATCGGTCTGTACGACTTTTTATCGTTCGCTGGTTTGCCTGGTTTGGGGATCATAATTACTTCAGCAACCTTCCATTGCCGTGGGACATATTTTAGTCTGAAGACAGCATTGATAATTTGAACCAATTTTCGTAGTCCCTTCTCGGGGATGGCTTTTACGACTTGTCCAGTAATTAAATCATATCCTGGAGCTTTTTTTGCGTTCAAATTACACTTGATCTCATTTTTTAATTCCTGTAATGTTACACATCGAATATTATATTCATCAATTTTGCTAATTGTTATTATGTTTTCATCTGCTGTTTGCCTAGGTAACGGTTGAAAGGTGTCTTCCAAGTGAGCTGCAAATAAAATAGCTTTTTGCTTGTCACTTTTGGCCCAGGTTCCTTCCGCATTTTTAATAGGTGGCACATGCATTTTGGTTCTTTTTAATCCCTTTGTTGCTTTCCAAAGAGAGTAATCAGTATCTTTATGTTCGGTGAGACCATTTAAGTACTTGTTGATAGTTTCATTCTTAATTTCTTTTATAAGTTGTTTTAGTTTATTGCATAGAAATTTGAGGATTTTTTTGTTTTCCGGGGCGCGTGTCCTTTGCCAGGTTTTTCTTGCCTTCCGTTTCTCTCTAACTAACTCCCTGACCTCAATAGGATAATTTTGATTCCTACGGGATTCGGTGTGACTAGCAGGAGAACTTTCCCATGCTGCTTGTTGAATAGTACTGTTAAATACCTCTAGTTCGTCTTCCAACTGTACCGGTGTTTTAATCGGCACTCGTAGATTTGTTTGCATTTCAATTAGTTCTTGGAATAGGCCCCAGTTAGTTCTATTATTTGTTAATTTAGGCAGGTTATCCTTATTAATTATCATTGTGCTGAGTGTCATGATAACAGGTGTATGATCGGAATATATCCCTTCGCTGTTTTCGATGTACATGTAATCCTCGAAGATCCCTTTCGTTACATAAAAATCAATGAGATCTGGTATTTTATTTATATCAGCAGGCCAGTATGTTGGTTTACCTCCAGAGTGGAACTCGCAGTTATTTATTCGTCCGGCTTCGAATAGCTCTTTTCCTTTATGGGTTGTAAGTCTTGATCCCCAATAGGTGTTTTTTGCATTAAAGTCACCACCAATAATAAAATTGGATCCTAGTGATCTAAAGAGTCTATTATAATCTTCTTTGTTTAGATTATAGCGTGGAGGGCAGTAGATAGAGGAAATACTGTATTCATTATTATTGTTAGTTTCAACTTTTATGGTTTTAACTTGCATACTTTCCTCTTCTATACTAGGTTCTTCATAGTGTTTGAGACTCTTTTTCACTATTACTGTTGATCCTCCTCTGGGTTTTCCTCCTGGGTGAACAGCATGGTAACATTCATAATCACGTATTTTAATAAATGATGTTTTTGTCAAATGGCTCTCCGATATAAGGCAGATATCTATTTTTTCTAAATTTAGAAAAATTTCTAGCTCTGGAACATGTTGCGCTAGTCCGTTCGCGTTCCAGGTGACGATTCTTAATGATCTGCTCATTTTAGTATATGAGGGCTGTTGCCTCGTTCAAGGTTTGATGCATATCTAGACGCTTATATAAAGCTTCTAGACCACGTTCTTGCTTTGCTAGCCTTATATTTATGGCTTCTATGCTTCGACAAATTTTTTCAAGGGGATTATCATTCGTAGCATTAGATGATTGCTGTACAATTTGTGAATAACTTTTCCGCTCTGTACCAATACCTGGTGGTTTTGGCTCCGCTTGGGTTTTAGTTGGTTTCTCTTCTCTGCTAACCCTAGGGTTTTGAGGAAACTGATGCGTTTTGTTTCTTAGTCTTTGAAGTTCTTTGGCTACTTCACAGCCTCTATAATTTGCAGGATGATGCCCTTTACAGTTTATACATTTTGCAGGGGTGTTTCTACTTTCTGTACACTCTTTCGCGTTGTGTTTTCCAGCACATTTTACGCATCTTGGCTCCCGTCTGCAATATTTTTGCGTGTGATTGAAACCTTGGCATTTTTTGCATTGAGGTATTAGCCTCGTGTTTTTCTTAAGCGGTTCTATTTTAACCCTCATATTGAGAATTGCTTTGATGTTGAAGATGTTTTCAACTTTCTCCTTTTTGTTAAACGTCAGCATGAAGAGTGGAAGCCCCCTTTTTTTGACTTGATTGTTCTCACCTCTCTCTCGTTTTAGGATGTTTACTGCATCTTCTATTTGCAGATCTCTTGCCTTTAGGTCCTCAATTATGTCCTCCTTTTGACACGTTGGATGAAGGCCTCTGGCCATAACCTTAATTGCGCGTTCGTTTTTATCTTCGTATGTGAACCATTCTTTACCTTCCGCATTGAGCTTTGTTGCTAGAGCTCTATATGTGTCGGAATCTGGTGTATTGATTTTCCACACGTTATTGTTTAGTGACACTACTCTATATTCCTTAGCTGTCACTGATTTCATTATAGATTGTATACTTGCAAATTCTGTTATGCCGATTACATTAATTGGCGGAGGAGCCTTTTCTTTCGGTACAACCTTTTGTTGCTGTTGCTGGTGAGTTGGTTTGGTATTAGTATCACCAGTTACTAATACATTAGCTTGCGAATGATCTCCAACTTCAGGCGAGAATTCTGCTTTTCGTTTTTTGGTAGGTCTTTTCTTCCTTTTCAGTACCCAATCTGTTTCTCTCATGAGATCCTCTTCATCAGTATGGAACTCATTGTTATAACTAGTGTGAGTACTTGTTTCATTATAACAAGTTAGCGGGTTTTCAGAAATCTCCATTGGTTTGGGCTTCTTCAATTCTTCATTTTCTTTTTTCAGCTTTTCAATTTCGCTTCTTAATTGGGTTAAAAGTACCTCTACTTCACTGAGTTTTCGACAGAGTTCAGCGTTTTCGTCTTTCTGCTGATTTGCAGAGTTAGTATGATTGTTTGGTGATCTTAACAACATTGAACTTCTTTCGAATGGGTTTAGCAATGATTGGCTCACCCCAGAATCCATTGAGCCAGCCTCGTAAGAGGGTGGATTAGCCAACTGGGTAGTTGGTTTACCACCTGGGGTATTGTTTCCTTTTTGTGTTGAACTCATTGCTTTAAAACTGGTTATGTATCAACTACCAACCTAACCAGTACAAGTTGGTAGTGGGTCATTGAAGAGAACATCATTTGCTATGTTCTCGGTAGTCGGTTATTCCGCCGTATCTCGGTCGCCAGAGCCTCGTTAGTTAATTAGCAGGAAGTACCACGTGCAGGTGAGGTTGGCATTTGGGCTAGTATATTAAGACCATCTAAATCGGCGCCCCTTACCCCCCCCAGTATATGATTGTACTTTTCGGTTGATAAAATATCTTTTAAAACAAATGGTGCTGAGTACAGTAAAAATATTCTTAACTCGGACCCTTTGAAATATCCAAAACCCGAAAGCGGTCGAATTTTTCTTTGAAATCCAGATGGTTACTGCTTGAAATTTTTATTAATCTTGCTGCAATTTGTATTATATCGCGACTCTGAAGGATATGTGGTGGATGCCCATTTAACCATATATTCAAAAGCTTTTTCATTACACCTAAGCACACAACATGAAGGTAATCCAATGGAAATTGAGTGATGATGTTAATATTTAATTCTTCTAGGATTGTTGTGTAATTATGGTGGTATTCACAAAATTTTGAGCGGAACGATTCATTTGTCCCGTTGTCCGTAAAGTGCAACTAGTTTCAGGAAATATCACTCTATTTTTGTAATAACTTCCTTCTGTTGTGCATTTGCTACATCCAAAGTAACCGGTATGTGATTTAATTCCGGTAATACTGGCTTTGGCTGGGGCATCACTAATAAATAATCCCGGTTTTATTTTAATAGTACAGTTATGAAATACATAAGTACGTTTTCAACATCTGATTCCAATTCTACATCCGACTACAGATTCGACATCTGGTTCAAATTCAGATAACACACTTTCGTTATCCGAATTTTCATTTGGATCGTCGACGCTAATTTGTGTTTGTATAGGGCAATCTGTAGTTACGGAGCTTCTCATGTCAAATCGCCTTTTCCTTGAACGTTCGGAAATATCTAAAATATTTTTGTTTGGCATTGTTTGGGCAATATTTTTTGTTGTTGCGAACAAAGTAATCTAAGAAAAAAAAATGCAACTATTACAGCTGTTGCAATAAGTAGCCACGTTCCATTGGCTTTAGAAAGGTGATCATAAGTACAAACTACTCAGAACTACTCGTTGAAAAGGTATCAACTGCTTTACTTCAAACAGATAAATTTCCGTTGCATTGAACACTCACAAGTACTTACGAGTGCTTTGCTGCACCGGAATTCCAGCTTCATGAGAAATGCTAATAAGGAACGAGTTGATGCTTTTATTCTAAATACAATGTACTAGTGGAAATAACTAATACGTAATACGTTTCTGTTGTTTTATATTTTTTTTGTAAACCACAACATGGCGGACATGGTGATTTCATAGAACATACATAATATTATAACCACTTCGAAAATAATTTTATCCAAAAATATTAAGGTTTAATAATCACGCAGATAAATATTATTTAATACAATTTTGTTATAAAAATGGAACTCACCTTTTTGATATATGTATGTGATTATTATTGTATTAAAATTAATAAGTACACTTTGCACAAAATTACACAAAAAATAAAATAATCGTTTTATAATGAAATAAACAAATGTCGGTGTTTCGGTGTTGTTGTTATGTTGATGATCACACTGCGAATGAAAATATCTAATATAATACATATACGTAATACGTTTTTGTTGTTTTATATATTTTTTGTGTTAACTGGGGTATTTAGACGTGTATGCAGTGCTTGATGTATTTTCCTCGTTTCATACTTCCAAAATTAGTTTATAGACGGTTTTAGGTAAAAGAAGTAAGAAACGAGGAAAACACATCAAGCACTGCATACACGTCTGAAAAGGCCCAATAATCGTGAATATTATCATAAAACAAAACAAGACATACATTAAGAGGAGAGTGAGAGTTTAATTTATTGTTACAACGAGTGGGACACAAGTAAAGACATTGACAGACACATGGTGGATACTATAGAAAATTTATCAAAGATTACGCAAAAATTGCTCAACCAATGACAAAATATTTAAAGAAAAATACCAAAATAAATAAATTAGACCCCACATATATAAACGCATTTGAACAACTAAAAACACTATTAACTTCCCATCCAATTTTGAAATATCCAGATTTCAACAAACCATTTGTCCTAAACACGGATACTAGTCAATACGCCGTTGGAGCAGTGTTATAACAAGATAACCAGCCAATAGCATATGCCAGTAGAACATTAAACAATCATAAAATTAAATATAGTACGACTGAAAAAGAATTACTCGCAGTCGTATGGTCAGTTAAATATTTTAGGCCATACATTTATGGGAAACAATTTGAATTAAAAACGGACCATCAAGCTTTAAAATGGCTTCATACCAAATATTTAGGAAAAGACCTAAATCCAAGATCACAACGATGGATTTTATCTTTAGGAGAATATAACATAGAAATAAATTATTTAAAAGGAAAAGAAAAGAAAATCGCAGATTTTCTAAGTAGAATAAATCAAGATACACATGAAATAAATGAAATTAATGATAGTTTTGGAATCAATGCGATGTTCAAAGCTAACGAAGGGACAAACATTGTATTCCCAAATGAAGTTAATAATGAGGAAATAACAAACGAAAATCTAGAAAACATATCAATGTAAGCAACGATACATTCTCAAGAAGAAAACCTAAACGACCAGATAACATTTTTAGACACCATAGTGAACCGATTTCGTGAACAAATAATAATTACCGAAAAATTTAATAACGAAATTGAAAAAATATTAGGAAATCGTCGAATTTATATAAACCCAAATATCAATCATGCAGAACTAATTAATAAACTTAAACCATATATATCGTCAACAAAAAAATAACCATTTATTCCGAAATATCTGATCATGATTTACATGTAACCTTACAGATATTAATCAAAGAATTCCCAAATACAAAACTTATTAAATGCAGACATTTTGCACAAGATATAGTAACAGAAGAAAAATTAATCAAGGTCTTATTTTTAGAACACAATAAACAAAAACATCCCGGAATTATAGCATTATACGAAAATTTAAAATTTAAAATATACAGAAAAAATTTAAAAATCACAATAAATAAAATCACTAACAATTGCGATATTTGCAGTAGAGCAAAATATGACAGAAACCCTATTAAACCTAAATTTCAAAAAACCGAACTACCCACAGACAAAAACCAAATAATCCATATAGATACATATGTTAACAGAAAACAACCATTTTTAATTTTCATAGATAAATTTACAAAATTTGCGACGGCTTATCCGTTAGAGAATAGAACTCATGTCGAAATTATAGAAAAAATTAAAAATATATTTTAATCATAAAAAACCAATAAAGATAGTAGCCGATAACGAATTCAAACATGTTAACATTAAAGAATTTCTCAATCAACAAAATGTTGAGTTACATCTGTCAAAACCAAATAGTCATACAGGAAACTCAGACGTAGAACGTTTAAATAATTCCTTAACGGAAAAATTAAGAATTTTAAATGTAGAACAATTAAACCCAATACGTAATCAAATGTTGGAAGCTATTAATACTTACAATAACCAATACCATAATACAATCAAATGTACTCCACTAAAAGCTGAAGAAATTCCAGACAAGGAAGTAATTTATAATAATTTAGAAATAGCACAAAGGAAAAGATTAGAAAAACATAATAAAGATAGAGAAGAATATACAGAAAATAGGGAACAGGGATACATAAAAAACTACAAATCATTAAGGCATAAAGATGAACCTAAATATAGAAAATATAATTTAAACAATATACAGTCTTGGCCAAAATTATAAAGCACCCCTCCCAAATTGCAGTATCTACAAAACGAATGAAGACAAAAATTAAAACTCAATATTTTTAGGAAATACTTTTTATATTTTATTAATTTTAGTATTTTGTAGGTCCTCCTTTGGCTTTGATGACAGCCAGGACACTTTTATTCATCGACCGTACTAATTTTTCGCAGGTATTTCTCGATATATTTTTCCATTCCTCTGTCAGCGCACGTTTTAGGTCTTCCTTTGAAGTCATACTGCGATCCTTGATTTTTTTTTTTAAAATTGACCACAAATTTTCAATGGGATTTAGGTCTGGTGACTGGGCGGGCCAGTCCATGACTCGAATTGGTTTTTTTCGAAACCAACTCACCGTAACGCGGGAAGTATGGCAGGGGGCATTATCCTGTTGATAAATTATCGAAGAACTATCCGTTTCCCCAAAGATTTGCCGAATTGAGGCATTCAATGCAGCCTCGAGGACGGTAACATAGTTGGTACTGTTCATCGGACCCTCACAAAACAACAGTTTTCCCACCCCTGATGATGCCATACAACCCCACACCATCAGTTTACCTCCTCCATGCTTTACGGTAGGCACTATACAATCAGGATTGTATGCTTCCCCGATTATTCTTCTTACGATGGTTGCGCCAGGAGTTCCAAAAATCTATAAGAATTCCATCAAATTTAACATAAATTTCTCTATTAATTCTTTTAAAATACAGCACAATTTTTTTTTTTTTTTTGACTAATTATTTTTTATTATTTATTTTTTATATTTACCTCAAAAGTAGATTCATCTGACCAAACAACTCTCGCCCAATCCACGTCATTCCAATGTTTGTGTTCTCGAGCCCATCTCAAGCGACTTTTTATGTTGGTAAGTGAGAGCAAAGGTTTTTTTCTTGCTTTACAACCTTTCAATCCAGCTTGCAGGAGCCTTCTTCTAACTGTCCGTGCCGAAATATGAACTTCTTGTTCTGTTAAATGCTCTGCAGCTATCTCAGCAGATGTTTTTCTTCGGTTTTTGAGAGATTTTCGCACAATTTGTCGATCGTCTCTTACCGAAGTGATACGATTTCTGCCTGAGCGTAGTTTATAGACATAGTCTCCGGTCTCTTTAACCCTTTTCAATGTAGATTGAACTGCTCCACGAGAGCATTTTAATTTTTGGGATATTTTAATTTGGCTTACACCCTGGGAATCCAACAACACAATTTGTGCCCTTATTCCTTCACTGAGTTGGCACGCTTTAGGCATAATTATCACAAACACACTTTTTTTCTCAAAAAACTTACGAAAACTCTTTTTGATTTAAAACACTTTATGTGAAGACTGCACACGATCAAATACAAAACTAAAATAAAAAAATTTTACGACGCTACAACTTCTTGTTAAGAACCTAAAACAAAACAAAAATTGGTGATTTTCAATAATTAAGGGTCGCATTCGGTGGGATGACTCGTTCGTTAACACCCATTGTTTAGAAAGACATAATATTAATATAATAATGCTAATAGATAGGGGTGCTTTATATTTTTGGCCAAGGCTGTACATCCAATAAACATTAAAAGACAATTAAAATGTACAGATAGTAATGACGTTAGGACTTATACTATTAATGACGACACTACCATTAACCAAAGCCCAACTACAAGTAGACAAAATAGAATCTAAAACAGGATATACAATTTTACAGGAGACAGAACAACTAATACCAAAATCGTAAAATTATTCCTTACATATTATCGACGTACAACAATTAGACAACGTTTTAAAAGAACTAATACTAAGTGTATCACAGTTTAGTAAACAAGACAATTACATACTATTACAAGACTTAGACAAATTGTTAGATAAACTGACAACATTAAAATCAGGACATCATGTAATAAATAAATGAGGTTTAATTAATTTATTAGGGACAGTAGGAAAATGGATATCAGGGACTATGGACGATGAAGACATAGACAAATAGTAAATAAACAATTAGAAACAATAAAATATACTAATAATAAACTAACACTAGATATAAACAATCAAGTTAAGATAAATGATAATTTTAACAAGTCTATTAACACATTATTAAATGTAATTAAAAATGATCGAATACTAATTCAAGACTTTTTAGAAAACAAAGTAAATAAAACAATGATTAAGTTACTAATGATCGATATCAAAATAAGAATACAAGAACTAGATAGAATAATAAGTGAATTACAGGATAATATTATTTTCTCTAATCTTAATATAATACGAGTACATCCGTCACTGTTAACTCATGAAAAAATTTTAGATTATAAAATTGATGCAAATAAAATTAAAAGATTAAAAGTAGGATTTGCAAAAACAGACACAAATAAATTAATATTTTTAATAAAAATTCCGTACGAAATGATAAATAAAAAATTTAATTATACCACCATCAAATGAAAGTAATTGTAACGCAATTAATTACCCAATTACTCAAACTTTTGAATATCAAAATAAATATTATGAATATGATGAAAGTAAATCTTTACATAAATTAAATAACTTAAAATATTGTATTACAATAAAAAATTGTCAAAATATAATAAATTGTAAAACGGAAATTTATAATATAGATGATAACAGTTTATTAATCCAATTAGCAAACAAAACAAAATTAACGTCTAATTGCGATAAAAGAAATTTCGAATTAAATGGAAATTATTTTATAAAATTTTATAATTGTAAAATAAGTATATAATCCCAAATTTGGAATATAAATCTGAAAAGAATACCTTAACATTTAATGAAATAGTTTTGGAAACGAAAAAAAATATTAATGAAATAAAGGATTTAAAAAATCATAAAATAATAATGTATTATGAAATAAGTTTGTCAATAATTATTATATTAATAATAATAGTAATTATAATAATATATGTATGTTATAAGAAAAAAATAATAAAATACGACGTAACCAGGATTCAGGAGAATCCCAAATCCAACGAAGGGAGAGTTACATTCTATACCAAGAATGCAAACGCAAACCAACAACAACAACAAGTAACCACATCTAATACCGAGAATGCAAATACAGAAAACAATAATGCACATAACGTCATTTTATTTTAAAAACATAATTATACACTTACCAATCTAACTTACCATATGTATTTCCAAGAACTAAATATGTTCGATTAAATATGTTCATGATTATCCAAGAACTAAATATGTTCGATTAAATTATAAAACCGATTTTCCAAGAACTAAATATGTATGTTCGATTAAATTATAATAAATATATTTCTAAGAAACCAAATATTGTATAGTATAAAATAAGAAATTCTAATAAAGTAAATTTAGTAATTATTGTCATTCTAAAGAATGAGTTACCAATAAATTACACTACAAAATAAATCTTTTATCCACTTTTGATATATAATAGCCCGATAACTATTAGCGTATTTTGTTGACCAAAATTGAATTCGAATTATTTTGGGTTTATTTGTTTTCCAAGAAAATAGCCAATTTGATTTATATGACAAAAGCCAACCTTTCCAAATAAAATATAAATTTAATATGTATTATGACTCTGGTGGCAGGTATCATAACCAAGAATTAGAATTATGTTTAAATAAACCCAATTTTTTTTGGGTTAATGTTATTCTTGCGGGGATTTATCCTATGCAATTGTTGTTGTAAATTTGTCAAGGAAATACGCTATATGCTGATTTCAAATAAAGAAAATGTAAAATAACCCATTGTTATTGAATAACCCACGCTGTTAGGGGCAACGTGAGTTATATTTGGTATAACAAAATGTTGAGTAGTCATTGGAAAATTATTCGTAGTAAAACTGAATGAAAAAATATATTACAAAAATTAGTTAAATTAAAGTACACCATGACAATTTAAAGAACGGTCACTTTGATAAAATTTATTTCAAAATTCAATGCTCGACTGTGAAAACACAAAATGGAAGTACATATTTCTTATTAATTTACGAAATTTATTTCAACAAAAGTGGATAAAATGTTGTATGCCACTCGTGAGCAAAGAGATATTATCCACTCGGAATAATGTCCCACTCGGCTATCGCCTCGTGAGTTATATAGGTTCGATGTTTGATAATAATTTATTTTACAGTCGTTTATTATTATTTTATTTTTATATAACAAATTTATATTTATTTTTATCAAGACTACGTCTTGTCTACTGAAGTTACAATTATATACTCTGTTTCATTATACATTTTACGTTCTTTATATACTATTGCATTTCCTGTGTGTACACAGTGGAATGCATTTATTATTTATTGAAATATATATTTTTGTTTTAATTTGATTTTTTGTTTATTATCCCATCGTCTGCAAGATGATCTGCTTATGTTTAGTCTTCATGGTATTTATTATCTTTACTTGATTTTAGCGTGAGATCTTTTTATATTAATTGTGTTTCTTATCTTTGCTGTTTTTAACATGCTGACTTTATTAACATGATGATTGTCTGGGTAGTTCGGTAAGTATGACTGGTGAAGCTGGGCTGCGTAACTCGTGGGACAAACTTATCCCTCATGGATAATATCTCGTTTTGCTCACTAGTACCATAAATAACTATTATTCTAAAAAAATAACAAGACACATTTTTCGCAGTAGTAGCCAAATCGATGACGTACGACTATAGACCCGTTTTGTATAAACCACCTGAAATTGTATTGCTTAATGCCAACCTATAGTGCTGACATGAAAGGTGGGTTGGCCCATGGATTCTGCACTCTCAACAGGGGGTCATAGATGTGTTTATCTTCATCACCGATCGTAATCAAATGATGAGAATTCCTTTTGCCCCCGCGGGATTCGAACCCGGTATCTCCCGATCCAACCACCGCAGCTTTAACAAATGCGCCGTTTGGTCGGTCAGGTAATGGTTGGAAAATTTAAATCGCCCGTGATTAAGATGGTGTCAGATGGATTAGCAGCATTGTTGATTTCCATTATTGTGCCACAGCAGGCGGTGTAAGATGAGATTGGTGAGCCAGGCGGAACATATGCAACATATATAAAAATTGACTTTTTGTTGATTGCAATTTTAACACATAATTGCTCGATGTAAAGGTTGGATATTTCAACTAACACATTCGATAATGATGTATCGACAGCTATGAGTACTCCTCCACCAGATTTTTTGTTACTTTTTAGCGGTGAGCCGTCGCATCTATTGGCATTGGCTGGGAAAGAATTCAGAACTCAGGATCCCTCTGTTGAATGATGTTTCACAGATGATATAAACCGGAAACAGCGTTTTTAAAACAAGATTATGAAATTGAGCGGCTTTCGAAGACATTCTATTAACATTTTGGTAATAAAATAGCTGGTTTTCTGTTTTTTTTTTTACTTGTTAATTGGTGTAAAGTTCTTATGATACAGGTTCTGTTGGTTAGTAGTTAAGGTTAAAGTTGGGATTTGGCTGGGCTCAAATTGCAAAAATTTTAGCGAGGTGGTCTCCACTCGATTTCTTTCACTAAGAGTCCAGGTGGCCATATTGCTGATTGTAACGCAGTTGTAAATTATTCAGCACGTAAACTCACACGAAATGATACGTAGTCATAAAGGAGGCCGTTCACTTCTTTGGGTAACGAACACAACTTCGTCAAGTTTCATTTTAGGTTAGGTTAGGTTAGAGCGGCTGCCAAAACGCACACTTAGACCGATGACGGTCCGTTGTGATACCGAGGGATTCTACTCCTCTTCCACCTTCACTGGAACCAATTTGAGCTACTTATGTAGCGTAAGATATCTCGCACATTGCAGTTCTTGAGATCCATAAGGCCGTCCAAACTATACTTGCCCAGATATTTGTGCCTCCTGTAAGCTAGCGCCGGGCATGAGCAGAGGAAGTGGCTCAGAGTCTCTTCCTCCTCCTCATCCATGCAGCTTCTACAGGAGTCATTTGTCATTGAAGCTCAGGTTCCGCCGGAACAGAAACGATCAAGTAATGAATTCCAAACCGGAAGTAAGAATGTACAACTGGATAAATAGTGCCACGGCCACCTCCAGTAATAATATCTAATTGCAATAATTATCAGAGTATTAGAAACATCATGGACAACAATCATATAAAATTTCAAGCTACAGCGTTAAATAGTGCTGATATCAAAATAAATGTCACAGACGGTGATAGTTATCTATCGGTGATAGATAACTATCACCTTCTGGTGATATATAAAACACCGTATGGTTGAATGTATACGAAACCAAAAGACACCCCACCAAAATGTGTCAACTGTGGAGAGGCACACCCAGCCAACTACAGAGGTTGCATTGTTATAAAAGAGCTGCAAAAAATTTGCAACAAAACAAGGGAAACTTCAATAAGTACCAGGCCAGAAATTAACTCAGCCTCAACAAGAATATCTACAAATTTAAGGCCACACCAAACATTTAACCAGCTATCAAGAACTAATCCAAATGTAACATTTTCTGATGTACTATCTATTATAACAATCAACAATTGATAATGTATAATCGAGAAAGCACTAGAGGAGAAAAAAATCTGTCAAACGATATTTCTAGACGTTGCACTAGCGTTTAATAGAGTGTAGCATGAAGGACTTAACCACAAGTTAAGAAACCTTCCACAGGGCACAGTGTTAGAGCCGGTTTTATACCTGCTGTACACTTATGAAAACAACACAGTGGCGACTCTTACCGATGATACGGCGATCCTAGCTGTTGGAGAAAGCAACGAAGAGTCAACACAGAAGCTACAATCAGCAATTACTCAAATACATAAATAAATGGACAAAAAAGGCGAATAAAACTGAATGAAACTAAATCAGTTCAGATCAATATTCCGATTACCATGTATCTAGTCGGAATCGGGAGTTTCATGAAAAGCATCATTTCTTAATATTTCCCATTCTCATTTGTCATAGAACCAGATTCTGGGTGCTGGTAAAGTAATTTCTCAAGAATATGAAAATCTGGAACAAGATTTTTTCGCCATAACAATACTTACCCAATACGGCGTCGTTATAATGGGAAAAGTAATAAATAAAAATGATGAAGACAAATTGTACATAGCTAATGTAGATGTAGGTATGCAGGGTGCCCCATTTTGAGAGATCCACTCAAATATTTCGTCAGGAAAGCTGCCAATCAAATAATAACCTATATAAAAGTTATAGAATTTTATGGGGACAATTTTATAATTATTATAAGCCGCTTCACACTGCGACCTAAAAGATCTCTTGTATTGGACCCTGCTTAATTATCCGTCCAGTCAATATTCAGACTCTTAATGAATCTGATAATACTACCGGCCGGTACAAGATATATACTGTCTGGGCTCATTGTTCTCCCTCCTGGATGTTGCAGTCTTTGCTGGAAAATGGCTGGGCATTGGCACAGAACATATTCCGTTGATTCCGCTTCCAGATCGCAGAAGCGGCATCCATCTGTCGTACTTAGGCCCATCTTCTTAAAGTGATACCTTAAGGTGACATGACCTGTGAGGAACCCAGTAAGCAGCCTAAACTCAAGTTTTCTAATTTCAAGACACTTCTTAACACCCCTTAACAGACGAAGGTGATATAAATTTCTTCGCCTGTCGCAAACCTGGAATTCTGCGCCAGTAGGAGGACTTTTGAACATCCTTCCAGAGTTTTACCGCTGCTCTAAGGTGTCCCTTAGTGACGCCGCAGAAGGGTTCTGATCCAATAAATGGAGAGGCAGAACCCTCGTGGGCGAGGACTTCAGCTCCCTCATTCCCTTCGATTCCAGTATGACCTGGCAACCACAAAGCGTTACCTTATTTAAGCCTGCCAGATGTTTAATAACCTTCAGGCAATCCCATACTAGCCTTGACTCAACGGTACAAAACCTAACAGCCTTGAAGGCCGATTGGCTGTCCGATACAATATAAATCTTTCCATCGTTTAGGCCTTTTGCTATGCCTATCCTAGCGCAATGTTCTATAGTATGTACTTGTAAGTAAGGAAGTGCATTTTTAGGACCATAATTGCAGCATCCTTTTTAACATGCAGGTGTAACGGTGTCAGTCCTAGAAGTAACTCCATCCCAGCGGTTGGACGTGTTTTCATTGAGCCCGTAACACCGACGCAGGTTATACGCTGAACCTTATTCAATAAAGTTTGCGTTGCCTTCTGCTTAGTTTTAGGCCACCATACAACCGATGCGCAGGTGACCATAGGCCTAATGATTGTAAGAAATGACCAGTAGATCATTTTTGGTTGTAGTCCCCAAGTACGCCCATAGAGCCTTTGACAGGCCCAGAAAGCCTTGGTGGCTTTATCTTGAACTTTCAATAAATGTTGCCTCCAGTTCAGTTTTTGATCTAGGATAACCCCTAGATATTTAACCTCGCTGGAAAAAGGAACAGTAGTACGTTTAGCGAGGGAGCTGTAAGCGCGAGCTTTTCCTCCTCGTAAAAGGAACATTGACAGTTTTGTTTGGATTGACACTGATTCCTTCCTGTTAATACCACTGCTATATTATGATTCGCGATCAGAAGTGACCTCATCAAACTTGCCTCTGATTATGATAGCCGCATCATCCGCATAGCCCTGGACATCAACCCCGTGGCTACTCAGAAGGACCAGTAGTCTGTCAATAACCAATGGCCATAAAAGAGCAGATAGTAAGCCTCCTTGGGGACAGCCCTTTACGGCCCTGATGGTTACTAACTCGCCACCTAGTCTGGTGGTGTTCCAGCATGGAACGGATCCACCTAATTGTAGAAAGCGGAACCGTTTTTTCCATTACTGCCCTCTCTATCGATCCATAGTAGATATTATCAAACGCCCCCTCAATGTCCACAAAGGCACAAACGACAATTTCTTTATATGTCACCGCTTTTTCAATCCTCGTGACTAGACTGCTAAGGGCCATCGGAGTGGATTTACCAGTTTGATAGGCAAAGTGGTCCCGATGCAGCGGATTTTTCCAAGGACCTCACTTCTTATTTGATAGTCCAGGAATTTTTCCATCGTCTTAATAGAAACGATGTGAGGCTAGTTGGCCGATATGCCTTGGTCTGGGTGTCTGGACGACCCCCCCTCTCTTTGGTATAAAGACCACATTAACCTTCCTCCACAGTTTCGGAATATAGTTAAAAGCATAACTTGCCCCAAACATCTGGATCAAGCTGGGGAGTATTTCCTCAATACGTTTTTGAAGTAAAGCTGGAAAGATACCATCCCCTCCAGCGGATTTGAAAGGTTTGGGCCACCTCACTTGAGGGATCATGCGGGTCCTCTTGGGCTCCTACCACTCCTGAATCCGGAAAGTGGGTCTCTAACAGTACCTCTAAGGTTTCCTTCCGGTTTTCAGTGAACCTCCCATCATGCTTCTGGAGAAATCCTAAGCCATTTAAATGATCCCTGAAAAGGACTTTTTGGAGACGAGCTGCAGAGGGCAATTTCATTGATTCCCTCAAAAAAGTTCGTCCAGGTAGCCCTTTTGGATCTTCTTAATTCGAGATTATATTCCGTCAAGGCCATCGTATACTCGCCCCAATCACCGGTGCGTTTAGCCTTGTTGAATAATCTTCTCGATTTTTTCCTCAGCTCACCCAGCGTCCCGTTCCACCAAGGGACCACCTTTATGAACTATCTTCGCTTAACCGGACAGCTGTTCTCGTAAGCCAAGTGTATAGAACTATGCAGCTGGTTTGAACAGAACTCCAAACCCTTTGGAGACTCTATATCCCCACGACCGAGGGCATTTCAGGTATGCCAGCCCATTGCGTTTGCAATGAGCTATGAGCCGCAGCCGCCTAACTTCAAGTGGAGGTATCAACTCTGAGTCTCCAGGCAAGTTTGCGGAGGCCATTATAGCCTCCTGTTTGCCTCTTTCACCCAGAACCTCCACCGTTACTGCAACCAGATCCCTGGAGATGAACTCTGAAATGGGAATAAAATTAATTTGCGAACTGGCCAAAATAGCCGCTCTTTGACTCTCAGTTCCGTTATAATAAATCAACTTACCCACTTGATTTAGTATACCTCTAATTTGGTTACCTGTCACCCATAGCTCCTGGATTAGAGCCATGTCAATGTTGTGGCAGATAAACCTACGGCAAAGGACGTCCGAGGACGATGATGCAGGTTTATCTGCAGCCCGGCGATGTATGCCTTCATTTTTCCAAAGACTTCTTCAGAAGGCCCTGCTCAGCCTCCTTTTCCGCACCGCCGCCACCCTTATGCTTTATTTGACCGGCCGATGGTTGACCAATGTCCTCCATCTCTGTTCTGCTGGCCCCCGCTTCCTGAGAGCCTCCAGGCCGCACCAGTGGCTTGCGCGGAAGGCCCCTTGGGGGGGCCTTCCCCAGTGGACCCCTGACGCCTTCTTTTCCCTTTCCCGCCTTCTCCTCACCTGTATCTTGGAGAGAGCCGCCACACCAGTGGTCTTGGCTACGGGTTCCGCCATCGTAGCCTCCACAGGCTTGACCACTTGGGTCCCGCCCGTAGAAACCGGTTTGGCACCACCCTGACCACTCTTGGGATGCAGTTGGACAGTCCCAAACATATAATTGACTTTAAAGCCAACCCGCTTGAGCTTCTCAACTGAAGAGTGGTCCATAGAGAAGGTGCAAAAGCCTCAAAACCCTTTCACCTCTCTCTTGATCACTCTCCAGTTGATCGCCTGCATGCCCTCGCTTTTGATAAATCCAAAAAGCTTATTTGTAGGCAATTCAGCACTATCTGGGAAAGTGCCAAACACAATACTGGCTCGAGGCAGATTTTCCGCCTTGGCTACGAGCACCTGTGCACCCTCCCATGGCTTGATAGTAGCTATGGCCTCCCTGAGCCACTGAATAGTGGTCCGATCAGAACAGGTTACCATCAGCCAACCAAGCCGAAGCGACCTAGGTTTAAGCTCCTTGGCTTCTTGCTCTAGAACCTTATCTAGGATGCCCTCCTGGACAGCATTAAGCTGCTCTTCAGTGAGGACAACCTCATGAAAACCAGAGGGCAAAATCTCAACGATTTCCGACTCCGCGGCCTGCTTGAAAGTAACTCCAGACCGGAACGCAGAACCCGAGACCGCCGGGACAGATTCTTCCCCCCTGGCCTTGCTTATGCCGGTGGAGTACCCTCAGCCGAGCGGATTCTCATTTCATAAGTCTCCCTTTGTGGCCACATCGCCAGAAGCCTTGTTTCGCTTCCGGGCTTTTAAGTCTCTTATACCGTTTTTTCGCGGCTCCATACATTTTCACGCGAGGAGCCACGACAGCTTTGTCAATGGTGTTGACCTTACCAGTCGGATCCTCCCCGACGTTCATGGTTCCCCTTGCTTTCACAGAGGAGATACCCCCACTTATGAGGGCCGTGTTCTCATCTCCTGAGGTGTCCATGTCGGAGTTGAGAACTAATTTCTCAAGCACCGAACGGAGCTCCCCATCCGATTGACCACTCATCGAGGGCCGACGGCCTCGAAAACCACTACGGAATTATCCCTGGTGAGTGACGCTTTAGGAGCACTACCACCCTTATTTTTATTTCCTTTGTTTGACATTTTATTCCCACGAATTGCTGAGAAATGAAAGTCGCCTGTGGGACACCCAGCTTTACCATAGGAAGGCTAAATAAAACTGGAGGAGGCCTGGTATCCAGAGTCCGCTTACTTAGGACTGATTAACCTATCAGCCATTCATCCATCGGCATATGCTGTTCCACCTTAGATTAGGGTTTTTTATCAAGGATTTGTTCTTTAGCGCCGTACTTTAGCCTATGCCAAATAGTCAAATATACCAAACGGCCTCAGTTACCAGTGGTTGCCTAGAAGAGGCAGTACGTACACTTGCGAATTGTGACCAGGTTACCCCTTACACAATTGTACCCATCACGTCAGCTGCCTAAAACATGACCAGAACAGTTCGCGTGAAGCGCACCCCACCGAAAGGTTACGGAGCTGGTAGATTACTCTAATCAACTTTGGTCTCCCCCTCCAGTAGACGCCAAAACCACCCTAGGAACAATTGATTGATGGTATTAAGTTTAACTTTGAAATCTGTCTTCAAATAATGAAGGCAACTCTTATTTTTTTTATACCCTCATTTTTGAGCCCCGATCGTAAAATTGTACATTCAAATAGGTACTTAAGGTTATTATTGGATTGCTTGTTTTCCAGACGAAATATTTGAGGGGGTCTTTTAAAATTGGACACTCTATACAATAAAAAATTTAAGTTCAGCAGCAGAATAATAAGAAGGAGGAAGATAGTGTGGGCAATTAATAGATTTAAGCCATACAAGTATACCGGACTTGATGGCATTAATCGTGCGGCCGTTGACTTGGCCCTAAGCTTGGTGGGTCTTACATTAGCAGATTTGTAGGTTTGGGCACACCGCAAGGTGAAGTCTGGTCCCCCCTCTTTGGAACTTGGTCATAAATGACCTGTTATTGGACTTGGAGGGGCAAGGTTTTACGGTGGTTACTTAAGTGGGTGACGCTGCCATTGGATGTCTATAGTAAGTTTCCCAGTACCATAAGATGCAGAGCGCTCTAGGCTTCCTTTTTAAATGGGGCAACAGTTGTGGACAAAATGCTAATCCACTTAATACCGAGGTGATCCTCTTGTCCAATAAATACAAACTTCCTCAGATGGATCCTCTTACTTTAAATGATATTAGCTTGACCTTTATTGATAATGCGAAATACCTGAGTGTTGCTTTGGGCAATAAAAGCTTAAACAAATTTCGAGGCAATAACCGTTCGTCGTGACTTGCTGGAAACTCGGTATCGTACATTTTATGAGTTAGAACACCAGCTATTAGATAATCTCAATTATGTCTCAATCAGTGAAGCTGTTGATGAAATTTATTGCGAAGCGCAAGCACTCCTAACAAGGGCCTGCGCTGACTACGATCAAAACGAACAAACCAGTCCACATAATTTAAATGTAATACTGGAGAAATTTGTGGAACAACAGAAATCATTTTATCAGGGAGTAAATAACACCTCACACCATGTGCGCCTTCCAAAGGTTAATATTAAACAGTTCTCTGGCGATTACAAGAATTGGGCATCGTTTCATGATCTATATAGAACGACCGTGCATGATAATCACAACATTACTGATGTCCATAAACTGCAAATTCTTAAAGGATTACTAACGGGTGAAGCAGCCGCACTTACATGTCATGTTCGTGTAACGGAAAATAATTATGCCGAAGCATGGACAAAATTTGTAAACGATATAATAAAATGATTCCCATTGTGACCTCACTGATCCAGGCATTCTACGATCAAAAATCATGTTCCCAGGCTAACGGGAAAGAATTGCGTCGAGTTACCAATTCATCTGACGAAATAATTCGTGCTCTTCGTGCATTGGAGCCAGACGCTGAAACACGCGATCCGTAGCTTATTCATATCGTATTAAATAAAATAGACAGTGAAACTAGACAGCTATGGGCAAATGAGTCGGTTGATAAAAATTTTCCAAAGTTTGACACGCTATTGGAGTTTTTGAATAATAGATGTGATGCCTTAGAAATTTGTGACGCAACCAAAAAGGTCCCTACAAAGTCTAATACCAAGTCGTTTCTCGCAAACAGTAATTCGCCATTTGAGTGCTTAGTTTGTAATCAACCACATCCATTGTTTAAATGTCCGATATTCAAAAACAACAGTGTCAATAATCGCATAAAATTTGTGAACGAAAGAAATGTGTGCGATAATTGTTTAAAAAAGGGTCACACAAGCGTAAAATGTTTTTCTAAATTTTCTTGTTTGATTTGTAGAGGACGTCATCACACATTGCTCCATTTACATCCAGAACAAACTGAAACGCAATCAAAATCAAGCCAATCCACGAGTCATCATATTTCATTGAACCAACCTTCATATGATAAACCTCCAAAAGCCATTCACACTATCGTATCGCCACCAGAAATAAAACCCACAAACGAACCAACACAATCAGTGTTTCATGCACTGTATTCATCGCCAACCACGGTACTACCAACTGCCGTCGTACACGTCCAATTACGTACCGAGGAACTCCAGTTAATTCGTGCACTTTTAGACTCAGGCTCACAAACATCATTTGTAACCGAATCTTGTGCCCAACGCCTAGGTCTTAAGCGAAGTATATCTATAGTATATTCGGCTTAGCCTCTTCTTCAGCTGGAAAAACGAGGGGGAAAATCGATATGACCATTCAATCCCGTGTAGACAAACACTACACATTAAAAGTACAGGCTCATATCATTAATAAAATAACTAATATGGTTCCATCGAGACAAATTAATTTGCAAACCCCAATTGTGGGATTAGAATTAGCTGATCCACAATTTTTCAAACCTAATAAAATTGACATCTTACTAGGAGCAGACTTATTTTTCCAAATATTACAACCGGAAAAACGTGTGATTGACGGATTTCCAATATTGCAAGCATCAAAATTTGGCTGATTAATCGCAGAGACATGGACCAATGACGCAGCATGTATCAACTTACATGTCAACACCGATCCACTAATCCAAACCAATCCGGACGATGTTCATCAACTTTTAACAAAGTTTTGGGAGGTTGAAGAAGTAGCTGCATTTGCCAAACCAGCTATGCATAATAATTCATGCGAGTTGTACTACGACAAAACAACAACTAGAGATGCCGATGGTCGATTTATAGTCAAGCTGCCATTCCGAGAACCAAGAGCTTCGTTAGGTAAATCGTTTGAAGCAGCGCATCAGCGGTTACGAGCAATGGAACGGAAATTTTTAAATTCACCGGATTTTTACAACGAGTATAAATCATTCATGAACGAATATATTGCACTTCGACACATGACGTATATACCATGGAATGATATTCCAAATGAATATGATGCTAAATATTATTTGCCACATCATGCTGTGATCAAATCTAGTAGCAGTACCACCAAACTAAGGGTAGCGTTTGATGCCTCGTGCAAAACTAGCTCTGGAGTATCGCTGAACGACATACTTCAAATAGGCCCAAATATTCAAACTGATCTCACTACCATCATTTTACGATTTCGAAAGCCTTCCATTGCTATTGTTGGAGATTTAGAAAAAATGTATCGACAAATTCGAGTTACACCAGAAGATACGAACTTTCAACTTATATTATGGCGTGAAAACCAGAACGAACAGCTTAAAACATATAAGCTGAACACCGTGCTTGTGCACCTTATCAGGCAGTAAAGACTCTAAAAAAATCTACTGAAGATTTTCGTGAACTACATCCCACCGCCACACATGTAATAAATAATGATTTCTATATTGATGATCTGCTGACTGGATGTGACAACGTTGTAGAGGCAATAGCATTAAAAATTCGAATTAATGAAATTTGAAGTAAAAGTGGATTCCACTTGCGAAAATGGAAGTCCAACTAACAAGAATTTTTGAATTCGTTTTCCCAGCATGAAATTCAAAATACTTCTAAGTTAATAGAAGATGACACGTTAATCAAAACCTTGGGAATTATCAAGACAGACACCTTCTCATTCAAAGTACAGCAAAGCGAGATAAACATGAGTTGGACCAAACGAAAGTACTGTCAACCGCTTCTAAAGTATATGATCCAATAGGCTGGCTGGCACCAACGGTAATCCGGTTTAAAATTTTGTTCCAGAAAATTTGGTTGCGTAACATCGATTGGGACTCCAGGCTACCTGATAGCATTACAAACGTATGGCAAAGTATTTACGAGTCACTGCCGGATTTAGAATCAATACAAACTCCTCGATGTCTGACATCAATAAAACAGCCAAAACAAATTCAATTGCATGCATTTTGCGACGCCTCTGAAGCAGCGTATGGTGCCGTATTATACTTACGAGCTGTTAGCGACGACGGAGAGATCACTACAAACATTGTATGTGCTAAAAGTAAGGTTGCGCCGATCAAACAAGTGTCAATACCGAGACTGCAACTATGTGGCGCAGTTCTCTTATGCAACACCGTCAAATTATGTTTAGAATCTTTGGCATACGACAACATAGAGGTATTCGCATGGGCAGACTCCTTGATAGTTCTACATTGGCTGTCTAATGTACGCAAGCTCTCTCAAAACGACAACTGTGGTGGCATGGTCCGACCTGGTTAAGTGAAAATCAACAAGAATGGCCCAGATCAAGCGAAACAAAGACCAATTTAGATACAACAGTTTTAGAAGAACGGTCAAAATATACCACCGGGCTTACAGGAACAGTCAACGAAGACAACCTGGTTCTACTCCTACTAACGAAGTTTTCATCGTAGACCACATTACGAAAAATAATGATATATATCTTGAGAATGGGCCTACCGAACCGACGAAAAGTTGAACAAAACCTTAATAGTTCGATCACTCCAGCCGAGATGAATGCAGCAGAAATTATAATTCTTCGCAACGTGCAAAAAATAACATTTTGCAACGAGTTAACGAGGCTAAACAAGAGCAGTGATTTACCAACAAAACACCGATTATCATCGCTAGATCCGTTCATTGATTCAACTGGGTTAGTACGGGTCGGCAGAAGATTAAGTAAATCGTCGCTAGCATATCCTGCCAAACATAGAGTCATCTTACTGAAAAACCACAGAGTATGTGAATTAATAATTAGTGATGTTCATATTAACCATATGCATGCTGGCAACTCGTTAACACTGAGCATCGTATGCAATAAATATTGGATCATAGGCGCACGATATATAATCAAAAGTTGTAGAAAATCCTGCACAGTATGTATTCGACATCGATTCTACAAAGCAGAGCAGAAAATGGGCGATTTACCTGCCAAACGGTGTACCCAAAGTCGATCATTTTTAAAAGTTGGCTTAGATTATGCTGGACCACTTTCCATAAAAACCAGTAAACGAAAAACCGCACCTGCAGAAAAGGCGTATGTGGCAGTTTTTGTATGCTTAGCCGTCAAAGCTGTACATCTAGAAGTAGTTAACGGGCTTGACACAAACTCATTTTTGGCGGCAATTAGACGATTCGTTTCACGACGTGGCACACCGGAACAAATTTGGTGTGACAACGGAACCAATTTCATTGGAGCGAACAGAGAATTGGAAATATTAACACCTGCACACTTTTTAATTGGAGATGCAATGACAGCAATTCCGGAACCAAGCTTATCCGATGTGCCATCAAATAAGTTATCAAGGTGGCAAAATATTCAACAGCGACTCCAAGGATTTTGGCATCGATGGCACCGCGAGTACTTGACTTCCTTACAACAACGACACAAATGGAAGGCAGCAACTGATCAATTCGCACTCGATGACGTCGTTCTTATCAGAGAAGATAACTTGTATTCTAGCCAATGGATGCTTGGTAGAGTAATCGGCGCTCATACTGGAAGTGATGTGAGCATCAGAGTCGTCACCTTAAAAACAGCAAAGAGTGAAGTTAAACGTCCAGTTAATAAATTAGTTAAGTTAATAATTAAGCAATAAACTTCCTTAAGGCGTGGGAGTATGTTTGGCAAAGCCAAATAAAATTCAACACTTTTTTTTAACAATTATTTGCTGCTACTTCCTTCACTGTATGTAGCAGCTAAAAATAAATAAAATCATCTTTTCATTACAACTAAGAAATAACTCAAACTTACCAAAGCTGTTGACTCGATTCCAACAATACATTTGTTTAGATTATTTATACTAAAAATAGCAACTATTAAGATTACATTTATTAGCTTATCTATTATAATTAATACTTATCTTAGTAGTTTAAATCAATTCATTTACAAAACAATTACTGATCGTATTTCCTCGGGCAAATTTGATAAAATATAGCATGATATTTTTTATCACGTTTTGCCATAAAACGCACTCATTTATCACCAAAAAAATCTTAGAATTTTTGTGGTTTTACCTGTCAAAAATCTTGTTTTTTATGCAAAAGAAACTTAATTAATAATTTTAAATAATTTCAATTTCCATAATATATACTGGAAATATTTAATAGTAAATTATAATTAATTTTGTTAAATAAAAAAAATCAGAATATATTAAATTGTTTGACGTTTAATTTTAACTTTTTTTATATTGGTCGTTTCCTCGGGTTTGACATAAAATTTAACGGAAAGAAGTTAGGGTCATAAGTAATTGACGTGCAGTATCATGATATTTTTTATCACGTTTGACCGAGGAAACACTAGGACTGTATACATAAAACAACACTATTGTAATGTCAAATCGAAACAAAAATGTCAACCGCAATTTTTAATTGTAATAGGTTGGTAATAAGAAGAGTGCGATCGATGCAAATTTAGTAAAAATACCATAATTGCGCAACCTTTAAATCTTGCCACACAAATTTCCTCCACTAAGTTTAGCAAAATTGAATCGAGCTTAGTTTGGAAAAAAGAAAAATCATCCTCTTCTTATTTTGGCGATGAGACAACAAGCATCAAAACTAAAAATTATTTTGTGAAATTTTAAAACTTAAATAAAAATTGGATTAAACTTTGTTTGACTTGGATCAGCTTATACCTTACAGTAATTTCACACGATCGGTTAGCGAACGACAGAACTATTCTTTGGATCATTTAAAAGATCAGATTAAAAGATTTGGTTAGATAACATCACTATACCTGAGTGCGATCTTTTTTTCAGAAAACGGCTACAAACGTCCTTTTTTCAACAAATTGTTATTCGAATATTTTATTAGTTAGGTAGTAACAATCTTTTTTGAATTTGTAGATATTATGCTGTAGATTAATGATATTAATAATAAATAAAATAGCTAGGCTAATGGAATATGTTCTCGACTTACAGTTCTTTTTTTTTTAAAGTAGAGGTTTTTTTAAAGTAAAAAAATGTTATTTTCCCATAATTTTTTACATTCTTTAAAAACCTGGCTAAGCGTGCAAATTAGCCAATGAAGTGACTCATAAGCTTTCAAAAATCGCAAACAGAATTAAAATCGAACCCATAACTTTGGAGATACATATGATGAAAAATGTGAAAAGGGGTCACCAACGTTACTCAAAAAATTGAAAACGTAATAATTTGCAAAGTGCACCCCCACTTTAAAGGATTTTTGCGATAATTTTACATAAATATTCCGAATTTTGCGGCCAGTCACTTGCCGACTAAACACATTGTACCTATAAGTCGCACAGTTTTATACGTATTAGGACGTCTACATAATATTTACATTAGTCTATCGTTTCACACTAAACCACCCTTGAATTCATTTTTATTTATTTAGTTTTTGTTTTTTATTGAAGATGAATTCCATTTTTTTTTTAAAATTTTAGTAATATGATTTTGATTTTAATATACCATATACAATATTATGTAATAAATGAAATATTATACCTGCAGATAAATAAAAAATGTAACACAAAATGAAAAAACAATAGCCAAGACTCCTTGTACAATATATTGTAAATAAAAAATTTAACTTTCTCAATACTCATTGTCTTAAAGCTGATCAAATAGTCGAAAAATACCCAAAAATAATTTTTTGCACTTCTAATTTTAAATGGCGTTCGAAAGAGTTAACGTCACTTAAGAAAATAAGCGATTCTGAGGAAACCTCCTTAGTATAGCACTCGATAATTTCCTCTACCAGAGTGATCCTCCCCAATAGTATGTAAGACATTAATTTGTACGTTGCGCAAAGATAAGCGCTAGGTGGAGATATATAAATAAATATTCTATTTCGGAAAGTAACACCCCAATTATCATACTCATGTCATTTCAGGCGACGTGACTTAAGTCACGTCACGTCACATGAAAATTGATATTCCTGAAGTCGATTCAAGTGACACGACACACGACTGTAACAAAAAGATCGGTCAAATTACAAATAAAATCGTTTTACAACAAAAAACTATTAATTTATATAACAACTTATTTAAACAAGCGAACAAAATTACGCAATAAAAAACATTTCAAAAAAATTTTGGGACGCCCTTTCATTTTATAGTAGTCGCCTGTCACCTACAAAATTCAAGTGACATCTGTCGTGTAAAGTGACTTTTGTCGTAACAAACGACCAAGAGAATCGCAAAATATGTGATGTGACTATAGTCATGAAAAACGACTAAAATGAGTATCCAAAGAAAATTTTTTTAAATAATAATAAATGAATACATATTTAATTTAACAATTTATTAAGAAGTGTTTTCTACTTTTAGCTGGTATGTCTGTGAATAACTAAGTGACATATTTTGTTCCAAATATATACACCCCAATTCCCATAGTCGTGTCATTTCAAGTGATGTGACTATAGTCGTCTCACGTCACTTGAAAATTAATACCCCTATCATGATTCTCGCCTCGCCTAACGATTCACCGTGATTCTTAAAGTCGTGTGAGTTAGTTTTTCTTATTATGGTTCTCGCCTTTATTTTGGCGAATGTATGTAAGGTAATATTAGAATGCATAAAGCACCACTCATTATTTTTTATAATTTTTTTGACATTTTCTATCATTTGGCAGCTGTTGTGTTATATTTGTTTTCAGTTTGTTGTGTTTCAGTGAATTTAAATTTTTTAAACGTTTCACAAATACAAATAAAAATAATGTAAAAATACACGTAATAATAACAAAAAATCTTATAATTATTCTTGTACCCTCGATTTTTTATGTTGCTAAAATAAAAACGAACATTTTTATATAGATCCGCCTAAAAATAGATGGCGAACAATTTTGCCATTTTAGCTCGCTCACGGTGAAAATCATAATACGAAATTTTAATACCCCAATTCTCATAGTCGTGTTATTTCAGGCGACGTGACATAAGCCACGTCACGTCGCATGAAAAAAGATATTCTTTGGAGTCGATTCAAGTGACACGACTGTAACTAAAAGATATAGGTCAAATTACAAATAAAATCCTTCAAGAACAAAAAACTATTAGTTTAAACAACAACTTATTTAAACAAGTGAACAAAATTACACAATTAAAAACATTTAAAAAAAATATTACGACTAAAATTTCGCCTTTCCATTTTGTGTTAGTCGTGCGTCACTTACAAAATTCAAGTGACATCTGTCGTATAAAGTGACTTTAGACGTAGCAAACGACAGAGAATAGGAAAATTGATGTGACGTGACTATAGTCATGCAAAATGACGTGATACGACTATGGGATTGGGGTGTAAATTCGCCGACTTCAACTCGCCGTGAAAGTCAAATATGAAAACCATAATAGGGGTATAATATTCTTGAAGGCGAACCAAGTGACACGACTGCAACTTGAAATATATTAGCCAAATAAGAAAAAAAAATCGTTTAAAAACAACAATATTATTATTTTAAACAACAACATATTTAAAACAGTGCACAAAATTATTCAAAAAACATTTTAAAATATATAAAATCAAATAATTGCGTCTTTCCATTTTGTGGTGTACGTTTGTCACTTAGAAAAATCAAGTGACATCTGTCGTATAAAGTGACTTTAGTCGTAACAAACGACCAAGAGAATCGCAAAATTGATGTCATGTGACTATAGTCATGAAAAATAACGTGATACGACTATAAGAATTAGGGTTATAACTTTACGATAATTGCAATCGCGTATATTCCAAGAGTTTTTTAAACTAAAACTAACTCTTTTATTCGATATACTTAACGAGGCTTAGATGTCAGAGGTGGTTGTTGTGAATCCGAAAATAGCCAAGGATCAAGTTGGGGTTTCATAACAAAGTGACTGGTTGCATCAAATTTTTAACACTCCAATTGCCATAGTCGTGTTATTTCAAGTGACGTATCACGTTGCGCCAAAATTGGTATTGTTCAAGTCGATTCACGCGACTTTTTTTTTTTAAATTACATATTAACAATATTTGTCCACGACTAACGTATAATATACTCATTATACGTGTGTTTCTTCAATCATAATGATATCCATTATTCACTGCTAGTTTATCTAGTAGTCCCTTCTTATATTATTCACTACTACCAAATAAAAATTTCATTTTTGGAAATTTTATCTAGTCTCTTACCATTTTCATTATTATTAAACTGAGACGTCAAAATGTCGACGGAAATTATTTTAGGTTTATTAAAAGGATTTGATAATAAAGCACAATTTTTATCGGTCGTGGACAAAGTATCGTATTCTACTCGCATATAATGGCTGTTATTCACTCAGATGATTTACGAGTACGACACTCGCCTATCGGCTCGTGTCGGTAAACTTCATCTTCGTGAATAACAGCTATCATTATATGCTCGTTGAATAATATACTATTGTCCACGACTAACGTATAATATATGTACTCATTATACGTTTGTTTTTTCAATTATTATGATATCCATTATTCACTGCTAGTTTATCTAGTAGTCTTTTCTTCCATTATTCACTACTACTAAACAAACATTTCATTTTTGAAATATCTAGTAGTCTCTTGCTATTTTCATATTATTAAATTGAAACGTCAAAATGTCGACGTAAATTATTTTAGGTTAAAGGATTTGATAACAAAATACAATTTTCGGTCGGTCGTGGACAAAGTATCGTATTCTACTCGCATATAATGGCTGTTATTCACTCAGATGATTTACGACACTCGCAAACTTCATCTTCGTGAATAACAGCTATCATTATATGCTCGTTGAATAATATACTATTATACATCAACTAATATAAAATATTTATACATGAAAAATAATTATTTATAAAAAAAAATAATAATAAACTACCTTTTACGTGCCATTTTAACTGTACATACTGTACTTCTCACTTGTAAAATTGATGTGACAAAAATGTCATTTTGTAGTGACATTTTTCGTTTCAAGTGACGAGGCGTAAGAAACAACTTCGATAATTATAGGAATTATGATGCGACGTGACTTTAGTCATCTAAAGTGACGTGATACGACTTCGGTAATTGGGGTGTGAATCCTCGCTCATTATCATTATTCATCACAAAATCATTATTAAAAAAATGTCAATAAAAAAAAGAATTATTTGCTTTATTTTTTTGTTTTTTTAATTTTAAATATAAGAAAAAGTTCGTGAGAAATTTTTTTTAATATTTTTTTTTTATTTTGTTTTCAATTTTTTTTTATTTTTTTGTTTTTTTATTTGTTTGTATTACTTATTTTCAAAATGAAAATTATTTATTACATTTCAATCCTCTTTTTCATCATCATTTGTTTTTTTTTACGATTTTGTGTTTTTTTTTTGTTATTGTTTTGTTTTATTTAATTATCAGAAGTCAAAAAACAAAAAAGAAACTGGGATAAAAAACAAACATCATTATTATAAAATATAGTCATATTTCATATGCTACACAAACTATATAATATTTCTGTCTCTTTTCTTTACCATTTTACAATATTAATTTTGTTTTTTATTTTATAAATTATGAAATTAATAAAAAAAAACAACGAAAAAAATAATAATTAATTATGTTTCCGTCTCGTTTTTAATTTATTTTTATTCATTTCGTTTTCTCTTTTTATAAATAATCCATTTTAATTTATTACATATATATTTATCTCTCTCTTTAGCATACAAATTGATATTACATAGTGTAATTGTTTTCTCTTTTTGTTTTCCTAACCTACAGAAAAATTGGGTTTTCTTGTTTTTCTCTTAATTTTTTTTATCGACTATTAATACTAATTTAATTTATATATTTTTTATTCTTCATGTAATTTCATGACCATTTCGAAATACAGAAATAAAGAAACGAAAACTGTTAAATATTTAAGGATATACATTTGGGTGAAGGTGACATTTTGTTTTTAGCATTTATAGTTCTTGTAATTTTTTTTCTTTTTGTTAAAATCAAAATGGCAGAAACATTTAAATTATCGTCGCCATTTTGTTATTTAGGTAATCTTTTTATGGAAAGATGTAATTTTTTGATTTGCATAAATTAAAAATTTAAAGATTAGTTATGTTATATAGTTTTAGAATATTATATAACTAGGTATTTAATTTATATTTCGCATTTTAATTTTTTTTGCTGTTCAACAATTCGACCGACAAAATACAGATAATAAAAAGAAATTCCTAAAAATGGCTATACATTATTATTTCATATATTTTTGTTTTACTTTTTATATTTATAACTTTTTTATTAGCAATTTATGTTTATGTTTTATTTAATGAAATTATATTTAATTTTATATAGTATATAGTAATAGTTGTAATAATAATTTATATATATATATATATATATATATATATATATATATATATATATATATATATATATTTTTTTTTTGTATTTAAATATTATATAGTAATTTTTTTATTAAATATTTATTTTGTTTCACGATTTTGATGATTAATTTATTTTTTTTTATCCACTTCACAAATATAATTAATTTTTTTTATAAGCAGTAGTTTTAATTTTTATATTAATTTAAAAGAGATTAAAAATTATTTTATTCATAATTCTTTTATTTTTAGTTCAAAATTTGTTTAAAACACTGCTGAAAAGTAAATTTGAACGAAATTTTATTTAAGAAATAACAGGGTTTTTATGTTTTCTTTGATAAAATTATAAATTATTAAAAAAAAATGAAATTATAAAATTTATATTATATGTAAATCACAACAGAAAGCTTAAATAAAATTGTTGTTTATTCTTTTTGACCATCATCTTTTGAAGTATCTTGTGAATTTGCAACACCACCGCTAGATTGTCCATCAAGGTTTGATTTATCTTGATTAACTGAAACTTTATTTATTGCAGTTTGTTCTGTTTGGTTAGATCCGTGTGTTCCTACAGAATAGAAGAAAGTAAAATTGAATTATAATTGTGTAAAGTGCATTTGTTTAGTGTTTTTTAGTATTCTACTTATATTTTGTTTGAATTCCTCTCAACTGCAGTACAATTCAAACAAATTAGATTGCGAATTTGTGACAGTGTAATATTTTATCTTTCCAATTTAATCTATTTAAAAATAAAATTGATACGTCTTGACGCCACAATTAATTTGACAGTTTTTTATTGTAATTCTTATTTATTTATTATAATAAATTAACCTAGTTATTAGATCATTTAATTATCACATTAGACCATTTTTGAATGTTAAAATCACGACAGAAAATTCAATTTATGGTTATAATTTAACTTTCAGTACTACTATTAAATATGGTATATCGTCAAGAGGTCAGAGTCATATTGTTTAATTCTATATTGGAATAATTATGTTTCATTTTTTATTATTACCGAAGGCCTATAATTGCTGTTTTCCGATCTGAAATTTATTTCAGATACAAATAAAATTGAAATATGGCTCAATGAAAAAACAAAATGAAGGTTTCACCGATATGGAATCGACTTACTCAATGAAACCGAAGATATTGTACCAATTAATATGACGACCGTAATTGTTAATAACTGTGCGCTATAAATAAATCTGGAAACTGCAGAAAGATGAAATTCGTCCTCAACCCTAGAGCCGTACGTGGAGCAAAAGATTTTTAAATAAAAATTAAACTTATCTAAGAAATGATTAGTTTAATTTTTGTTTGAGAGTCCCTTACACTATGCCCCTTGTACTATGTAAGATTAAAAATCGTCGTATATAAGAAATCGTCGTATATTTTTAGTTTAAACAACAACATGCTGCTCAATTATAGCATTCCTGTACAGAGTTTGCGAGTTGCGACGTGTTTTATCAATATTTATTAAGAAATCAGTTTTTAATAAGAAACCTAAAATTTATTTTGTTAAACACTTTTTTTTAATTTCCCCAAAAAAAGGTTACCCTATTGACAATGCGGCGATATGGGGAGTTGCTTTGACTTGTACACATTTTTTTTCATTTAAATTTTTTTTTTTTTTAAATAATTTTATTTTCAAAATTGCGATTACATATTACGCACGAAGCCAAAATGCCATACACGGAGACATAATATGGAAATAATGGAAATTAATAAACGTGGAAATAACGGAAAATCGCGTAAAGATTAAACGCGGAAGATTTAGATCCAAATAAAGAAGAGTCTAACAGGTCGATTTGAAGCTGTGCTGTCCTGCATATAATATAGTTTTCGTAAATATCTTTTTATGTTAATCCACCTTATGCTGCACATTCCGTTGTGAATGAGCTTCTGCTCAAAACAGAGTATGTTAGCTTAGGGTGGAAATGGTTTTAAAAATATGCAGGGATACAAAATTTATGTCAAGAATCTAAACAAATAATAAATAAAATAAAAATAAGATATGGGACAATCGCTTTTCATACGTATCACAGCCTCAAAATGCCAAAAAATGCGAAATGCGATCCATTTCATATTAGGGCCCCTACACTCCAACAGGGAGTTATAGTTGTGTTCACCGTAATCACCGATCGTGATCAATGGCCCTATTCTGGTAATTCCCGGGGAACGGGGAATATTTTTTTTACAGCAGTTATTCCCAGATACATACATATTTCTAAATGTTTATTCCCCATTTTCCAAAAGTGGATTCTGTCAATTGGGCAATAAATATACAGGAGAAATAAATTTAGTTATATCAAAAATATTATAATAACTATTATTTATTACAATACTATCTTTAAAATTATTAGGTAATTTAACCCTTAGAAACAATATTAATGTTATGAATTATTAATACAATATCAACTAAATATGTATAAACAAACATTTTCGCTAAATATCTATTCCCTATCAATTTTTTCATAAAATCGGTGTGGAAGAAGAAACGTCAAAACTGCAGTAATTGGGAATAATTTTTCCCCAATAAAAAATCTTTCCTTTGGGGAAAAGGGAATAATACTGCAACAAAATTTAAAATTTCTATTCTCTGGGAATTACTAGAATAGAGCCACAGATGATGAAAACCTCTTTCCGTTTTACCCCTAGCGGAATTCGAACCCAGCACCTTCAGATCCTAATGTCTCAGCTTTCAACACTATGTCGTTTTGTTCTGCGGATTTTCATTTTCAGGATTTTTAATTTTCTAAATTTTTTTCTGTCTGGATTTTTTTTCGGGATTTTTATATTTCTGGATTTTGTCTCTGGATAAGGTAGCCAACCCTTAACCTTACATAAATAGCTAACAAATTGCGAAATACAAGGAATCTTTTTAATTCCACCAATGTTTACTTTATGGAAAATACCATATTCCTACTTCCAGAGAAGAAAGAAGCACTCTGTGCCTTTAAAATTATACAAAAACAATTGAGTTATCTTTATTTTTAGAAGAGTTATTGACATTTAAATCATTCAAGGTAGTGTACCATGCTAAAAATTTTGAAATGCAATTGAAGTGGATAACGGCTTATTTCCGGGCATATGCGTAGTGGACTTTTTTTCATGATATTGATCCAGCTACACGCCCTATTCGCTTGGACTCGTCCCAGTGGGACACCCTGTATAAATGACTCTTTCGTCTTTCGTTTCAGCCCGTTTCGTTTTCATCTATATAACCAAACCAGCCCTTTATTCAATAACAAAAACCGAAACGAAACAAAATTTATTTCACCCTATGTGTTTTCAAAACAAAATAATTCTTACTTTTTTTTAGTGGGCTGTTATTGAAGTCGACACTGGCAGTAAAGTAGATTAATAAAAAAACCGATAGTTTTTAGGCAATTTTCAAAGTCAGGCCGACGAGGAAATAGTTTGAAAGTAAAAGATGAAAGCAAGGCAGATGTGCAGGAAACCAAATAAATTATGTCATTGAATCGAATATTTCTTCATTTTTTAGATTGGTAGTGCTAATGCGATCATTTTAACAAAACTAAACTTAAATTAGCTGTTACAGATGGGTTGAAGGGAGGGAATTTAAATTAGCTGTTACAGATGGGTTGTTAGGTGTTGAATCAGGCTTTATCCTGAAATCCGTGACTATTGGAATTTTGACGGAAATCGAACATGTACTGTCAAATCGGCATCATGTACGCCGCAAAATATTATTGGAATGTTCGTTTTTCTTAGAGTTGGCGCTAAAAATAATTTGACATGAATTTCTCTAATAAAGCTATAATAAATTTATTAAAAATTAACTGCAAATTATTTTTGCACTTTAATCTAATTTTATTTTTTGAATCTAAAATTCTTCTCCGCTATTTACTATTTGAAAAACAATTAAAAATTCTATAAAAATTCAAAGTTGACATGTACGGGAAAAGGGAAAAATAAACAGATTGTTCGAAGTTGGTGTACACATCACATTTATATTCTGGGCGAATTTACAGCTTCATCAGTTAGCTGATGTCTCTTTCATTTGGAAATAGCATTACTATTATAAAAAATGTCTATCGAAATCTGTAATAATTAAAATATGGAATTTATGACAGAACAATTCAAAGCGTTCCCCATAGTCCAGTGTTTGACGGTAAAAATAGGTTATTACCTCAGATTCTTACGGACAAAACCGATTGACGTGAAATTTGTACATTAAGTAGGGAATGGCTCAAGAAACAAAAGTTATATAGTGCCGGTATGTGTTGTTACACTGGAGGGTGGAAGCCACCCCTTATCGCGGGCGAAAATTAGTACATTCGAAATAGCCACAGAAATCGTTAAAGGGATGAATTCTATACAAAAAATGGTGAAAGTAATTTTTATGATAAATCAATATTTCTCGAGTTAGCTATTCTCGATTGAAAATGTTGATTTTTCATCTAAAAAATGCATGTTTGAGAGCAATCTGAA
This sequence comes from Tipula vernalis, assembly GCA_958295665.1. Taxonomy (NCBI): domain Eukaryota; kingdom Metazoa; phylum Arthropoda; class Insecta; order Diptera; family Tipulidae; genus Tipula; species Tipula vernalis. Next base: position 160,527,500 of record OY282559.1, read on the forward strand.
AATTTCACCGAAAAACGCGATTGATTTTTTAACGATAACCCTTAATAAGGTATTTAATCGCTCCAAAAACCATTGTGCAGGGAATTTCAAGATGTTTGAAAAAAATAATAAAATTAATAAAACTAGGTTCTTGTTATTATTTAATCTAGTTATTTATTGATTTAGTGAAAAATCAGATGTTAGTTGAACCGCTAGACACTTATAAATCCTGATTGTTGATGCTGAACTGGATATGATGAACATCCAGATAAAAACTTTTACAGGGAAATAAAAGGAGGCGCAGCTTTTCTGCTTGAAACGGAGTGTGAAGCGGTAAACCTAACAGCTGGATATTGAAGCATTATTGCGATTATATTACCAAACTGTGGCTACATACTTTATTGTAATGAGCATATGCTCAAAATAGAGGGTGTACCTTCACACCAAATTTATAAAAATAAATAAATAAAATAAAAATAAATAAATTTTTGTACTCTTGCATTTTGTACGTATCTTCTTTAGTTTTTGAGTTATTGTGAGAAATGGAAATTTATTTCAAAAATTTTAAAAATCATCAAACTTTTTTTCAAATCTAAACATTCTAAACCATTTAAACTTCTAGAACATACACTGCAGTTCACTTGAATAGGAACGACAGTTTTTTTGGAATATTTCGAAATCGAAATCGATCCAACTTTTTCAAGATTGTCTTTTACAGGATTAGCAAAATGACAAAATTTTTAAATAAAAAGAAATTAGTAGGCCAGAAGAATTTTATTTTATTTTGTTTTTTCTTAAAAAGTGTGATTTTTGTTTGTTTCACTTGAATAGAAACAACCATAATTATCAATAAATTTGAAGTGTTAGCAACTTAAACTTAACTTAAATTATTTTTTTTAAAAAACGTTACCAATTTAACATAAAAAAATAAAAATGTGGGTCGAGGAAAAAAACTTAAAAAGGAAGAAATAGCCCAAATTCAAGTACTACACAGCGAAAATTATTCTCTGCAAGCAATTTCAGATAAAATAGGAAGAAGTAACACTGTAATTTTCAATTTTACGAAAAATCCAAGTAAATATGGCTCAAACAACAAAGGCCGAATTGTTTAGGCCACATCTGCAGCCGACAAGCGGGCTATACTAAGGGCAGCATCCAATTGCGCACTATCTTGTGCAAAAATTAAAGCAAAAGTTGGTGTGGAGGCGAGCCGAATAACAGTATGGAGTGATTAAAAAATCACCTTATTTGAAGAAAGCTTCAAAAGAAACCACCTCTAAATCAGGAGAGGAAACAGAAAAGGTTGGATTTCTCGAGGCAACATATGACATAAGCTGAAAAATGGAAACGTATCGTTTTTTCTGATGAGAAGAAATTTAACCTCAATGTGTTTAATTATTATTTTCACGACCTTCGAAAAGAGGAAAAGTTCTTAACAAAACACCATAGCCGGGAAGGAGGCGTTATGGTGTGGGGGCGGTATTATTTTATGGTCCGGAAGATTTGTCATTTCCAACCGGAAAAATGACCGCAGCAACGGGCATCCTTGAAGATGCATTTCCTAGATTCAAAGATACTTTTGGGTCATTGCCATGGATATATCAGCAAGATAATGCCCCTATCCATACGGCTAATATAATTAAAACATGGATATCGCAGCAAAACGTAGAACTTTTGCCATGGCCACCGTATTCTCCCGATCTTAATATCATGGAAAACGTGTGGGGTTGGCTGTCTCGGAAAGTTTACGAAGGTGGTCGACAATCCGATAACAAAGAAAACCTTATTAAGGCGATAAATGAAGCCTGGAAGGAGATTTATTTAGATTATTTAAAATCTTTGTATGACTCCATCTCCAGCAGGTCGTATGAAGTTATTTTTAATAAGGGAAGTAGTACGCATTACTAAAACCATGTAAACTAAATTAATTTTTAATAATAAATCGAACTCAATTGTATTTATCGTCAACAAAATAACTTTTTATTAAGATTAGTTAATCGTTCTTATTCAAGTGAACATTCAAATTTACCATTTTCTTAGAAAAAACAAGAAAGCAAAATTAATCATGAAAAAATAAATTTGTTTTTCCTTTAATATTTACTGCTTAATCAGAACTTATAATCATGTAAAAGACAATCTTGAAAAAGTTGGATCGATTTCGATTTCGAAATATTCCAAAAAAACTGTCGTTCCTATTCAAGTGAACTGCAGTGTATTGTTAGTACCTAAATAAAGTACATTGTATATGGATTGCATTTAATTTCAATTCTTGCGGCTAAGCCATTTTATTTTTATCATAACTCCGTAAGTTTCTATGCTCTCGATTTTCACTAAAGCTCAGTTTAAAGGCCTTTTCAAGTGCTTTAAAAAGGTCCAACAAGTTCTTCTCCAAAAATTCGTCGTTTTTCCGTTATTTAACGTTGAAAGGTTCGAATTCATTTTCCGGCGAACAGTCACCCTCCATGAGCCACAACTCGATTCGTATTGCATCTACAGAAATAAAAAAAAAGATCGATTTGTTATTTTAATTAGATTTATTTTTCCCTCTCACGATTTTTTGATAAAACGATTCAAACCATTCATTTCTTTGACGTCAAATTTCATCGGATGATGTTTAGAACTGCCTCAACAGAGTTCCTTATTCAAAAAAATCAGGTAATCAGTAATTTTTTTTAACTTTTTGACCTGCGGTTGTACCGATATAACATAAGGGGTAACCAGCGAATCAGTAAGAATCAGTACAGAATTTGACGAAAGTATTTCCTTCGCCATAGGAAACCATAATAAAAATGATGTTTTTTAGCTTCAATTTTTTCAATGAAAAAATATTATGAAATGTTTATATAAAAGTTGTATACATACTTTAACTACAATATACAAGAAGGCTACATTGGTATTAAATATTAATTGCAGAAATATCAAAATTAAATTATTTCTGAAATATATTTTTCGAATTTTCATTTTAAAAAATACATCAAAGTTGGCTCTGACGAATTAAAATAATACTTGCTAATACCGATTTCACGCCGTAGATAGTATAATAGCAAAATAGTATAATACTATTTTGCTATCCGGTGTGAATCTTATCTTTTGATAGTATAATAGGAATAATAAAATATAATATTTCAATTTGATAGCTATCAAATAATAGTAATTCATATTTTTTTTTTTATTATTGTGGAAAGAAAATTTCTGACAGTCTATCATTGATAATTTAATGGCTAACCATTTGAAAATTTTTAAGTTCAAAGCGAAATATTTGTTTTATTTTTTTTTAGTTATTTTAGGAAAAATTATACTAAATTAATTTATATCGTAAAAAATTATTAATTTACATTAACTATTTCTAATTAGTAATACAGAAACACTATACAACATTTTTTGTTTTAAAAAATTGTATATCTCAATTTAACTTTTTAAGGTAATGTTTCAATTTTTATTTGGGTTTTAAATGCATGTACAATATAATTGCTCAATTATTTATTGTCAAATTTAAAGCTCAAATATTCCCGTTCTGATTTATTTATTAATAATTAATCAAAATGTTATAATTTTTACCAAACCAATTGTTTACTTTCTACAATAAAAAGTTGTGCAACCTTTTTCAAGTTTTAAAAGCTTAAAAATTATATTACTCATTTATATGATAAAAAATTAATTAATTTACATTACCTGTTGCTAATTAGTGATACACAGAAACACTACCAAGTTTTCGTTTTAAAAAAATATAAGCTGCGTTTTTTTATTCGCTCCGGATAGCTGCTATCGAGAGCCGTCATTTCTCTACGGCTAAATTTAAATTTGACGCGCTATTTATTGGTAAACTAAACTTATTTAACATCAAACTATCATTTTTAATTCAATTGTTTAGCGAAAACTTGATATAAAAAATATTTGTTTGGCTCTAGCTATTTATATGGAGCGCTATCCGGAGCCACTTTTCATATGACGGCTCTCGATAGCAGCTATCCGGAGCGAATAAAAAAACACTACTATAATATCTCAATTAAATTTGTTCTCGGTTATGTTTCAGTATTTGTTTGATGTTTTAAATGTTTATACATTATAAATACTCAATTATTATAGTCTAATTTAATGTTGAAATACTCTCGTTTTAATTTATTTATTAATAATTAATGAAAATGTTATAATCGTTCACCAAACTGTTTTTTTTTATATCCCGCGCTAGAAATTTGTGCAACCTTTTCTTAAGTTTAAGTTTACAAGCTTTAATTTCAACTTGACCAGAATGCTGTTATGAATTTTTTTTTAAATTTTGGTTTAAATAAATCAATTATTACAAGAAAATGATAACGATTTACTTAAATGACATTCATGTGTGCAACAATTTATACTTGAAGTGATGTGATTAGTTATCACATCACATGAAGTGATGCGACTATGGAAATAGGGCTGTAAATTGGTATTCTCTTAGTCGATTCATATGATGTGATACGACAAATGACAGAAAGTATACATATCAGGCAGCAATAAAAATATCCTTACAACTGACGTAATATTTGACATTTGTAGATCTATCACTAACAAATTTCAGGTGATAAATATATCATTTCAAGTGATGTTCAACTTTTTATACGACTAAGAGAATGTGACTTCAAGTGATAGTTATCACACCAAACGAATCGACTAAGAGAATACCAAAACTAAAGTGATGTGATAGTTATCACATCACATGAAGTGATGCGACTATGGGAATAGGGCTGCAAATGGTTTAACTCTAGCTTTAGCGGCTTAAATGAAATGAAGTGAGTTAAACTAAAATCAATCTGAAAATTTTGCAAATTGGAAAAATTCATCTAATCATCAATCTAAAAAAAACACTAATGTGGTTTTCGATTCGCTTTTACCACCTCTTTCAAAAATCAATCCGTAATCAAACAACAAAATCAAATTGCCCGGTTATTTTTATGTGTGTATTTTTGACTTCTTGAAAAATATTATTGAACATAATATTTGAGTAGGCATAGCAACAAAATGACAGTTCTAGTGAAAATGACAGCAAAATGACAGTATTTGTTGTTGGTATTAGTAAATGAGGGGTAAATCTGACAAAAAATCGAGATTTACGACCGAGCAAAAATTTTGCTCGACCGATTGAATTTATTGGGCGAATCGAATAACTTGACAGAAGAAAAATCAATCGATTGCGTCACAGATTGATTTTATTTGGTGAATCGAAGACGACATAAGAAACAGCAATAAAATTGATCAGATCGATCTAAGCGAAAAAAGAAGCAGCTTTCTAGTACTCACATCGATCAAAACGGAGAAACGAAAAACAGATAAAATTACAATATAATTGTGAGTACTAAAAAAGGGAATTGGGAAGGCAATCCAATAATAACCTTAAGTACCTATTTGAATGTACAATTTTACGATCGGGGCTCAAAAATGAGGGTATAAAAAAAAATAAGAATTGCCTTCATTATTTGAAGACAGATTTCAAAGTTAAACTTAATACCATCAATCAATTGTCCCCAGGGTGGTTTTGGCGTCTATTGGAAGAGGTGGGGGGGGGGGGACCAAAGTTGAGTAGATTAATCTACCAGCTCCGTAACCTTACAGTAGGGTGCGCATCGCGTGAGCTGTTCTTGTCTTGTCATTAGGCAGCTGCGTGATGGGTACAATTGTTAAGGGGTAACCTGTTCACAATTCGCAAGTGTATGTGCTGCCTTCTCGTGGCAACCACTGGTAACTAAGGCCATTTGGCACAGGCTAAAGTACGGCGCTAAAGGCGAAAATCTTGACAAAAAACCCTAATCTAAGGTGAAACAGCATATGCCGATGGATGAATGGCTGATAGGTTAATCAGTCCAAAATATGCGGACTCTGGATACCAGGCACCCTCCAGTTTTATTTAACCTTCCTGTAGTAAAGCTGGGTGACCTACAGGCGATTTGCAATTACCAGCAACACGTAAGTAAAATCAAACGGAATACGGGGCAGGAGTAGGAATATACGGGAGTGGGACAACCTCTCGAGGTCCTCGGGCTCCAATGCTACCGTCTTTCTAGCGGAACTACATGATGTAGTAAATATATAGGAGGGAGAGCAATAAGCCCAGATAGTATGTATCACGTACCGGAAGGCAGTATTGTCAGGTTCAATAAGAACCTGAATATTGACTGGACGGATAATTAAGCAGGGTCCAGCACAATAGATCTTTTAGGTCGCAGTGCGAAGTGGCTGATAGCCCGCATGGCCCTCCAATAATAATAATAATAATAATAATAATAATAATAAAAGAAGGGAATTTTTTGAACTGTCAATTTCAAAAAATTATAAAAACTATTCTAAGTTGTAGTACTCTATGATACATTAACGAAGCCATTTTTTTATTTGTAACCGAGCCCTTTTGAGGGATTTAAACCACCCCTTAATTTGCGAAAAAAGGCAATTTCGTCCCCTAAAAAAACAGAGATGTAACCCTCATAATTTAATTTACCAAGAATTACTTGTACTTTTTATGAGGAATAATTACCAATTTATTTTATCAAAAAATGTGGAGTAGAAGCCGAGATATATTTAAAAAACATGTTTTTTTAGGTTAAATTAAGGGTTTGGTTGCCGATAAAAAAAATGGTTTCGTTAATATCACACAAAGTACTACAACTAAGAATAGTTTTTCTAATTTTTTGAATAGTATGTAGTTTTAGTATATAGTGTAGTTTTTCCTTTTATGATTTTTACTATTGCTCAAGTGACATTTTATAATTAAAACAATAATTTTACTAATACATGATATTCTTATGATATGTATGTGATAGCAAATTTCAATTTTTTTTTTAATTACCTATAAAGTGCATATGCTAAAACATCAACTATGTACTTCAAATTCATTTTTCCTAGTACTCACCAAGTACTAGACATGGTCGAAAATAAAAGCGAGAGCGAGTGTCTACTCGCATAGTGCAAAATCGCTTTTACTCGCTTTTAGCTAAAATTCGATCAAAAAGGGCGACTCGCTGTGTACAAAATACGAACCCTGTCATCATATAACGATACCATTGGAAATATTAGAAGATTTTTTAAATAGTAACTTTTTACTGTGAAAAATATTACTGTGATCAAAAATAGTAAGACTTTTCCATTTAAATCGCGCGGGATTATCCAAATGAGTAGTTTTTTTTTTCTTAGGTTCGTAGCACCACTAACCTGTGTCAATATTTTTAGTATTAATATATTAATGAGGTATGTTTGTTTACTTTTATCTAAAAAAAGTGCATTTTTCGATTTTTAAAATGAGTTCAGCAAAGAAGCATCAAATTTTGCTTCAAAAAAGGAATTTCGGCTTCCAAAACGTTGGAATTGTTGGAAAAGGCTTTTGGTGACAATACACTGTCCGAAGCAAGTATTTTTGGTTGGTATATTTGTTCAAAGAAGGCAGAGAACGTGTTAAAGACGATTAACGCCCTTGCGGTCCTTCGACGTCTATCGATGAACACCACTTAAAGGCAGTCAAGGATTTGGTGCTCAAAAATCGTTAATTGACAATTACAGATCTTGTTGACATTACACAAAAATCGTTTGGGTCAGAATTTTAGGCAGACAACTCTTGGATTTTGCATCAAAATACGGGTCTTACACTGATTGGTTGTTCGTGAATATTTGGCTAAAAATTCGACCCATATTGTTCCGCAACCGCCCTATTCGCTTATTTAGCTCCGTCTGACTTCTGGCTATTCCCGAATCTCTGAAAAAACGCTCTGAAGACATCGTTTTGACCCTATTGAAGAAATACAAGCAGAATCGAAGAAGGTTTGAAGGCCTTCCGGAAATCGACTTTAACAACTGTTTCGAAGACTGGAAAAAACGTTGGCTTAAGTGTATTCTATCCAAAGGAGATTACTTTAAAGGGGACGAAATAAATTTGAAAGAATAGTAAGCCATTTGTGTTTTATTTAAAAAGTGTTTCTACTTTTTGATCACAGTATTATATGGGGATTCTCTAAAGACTAAGATTTACAGTGAAATCCTGAAATAACAACAATCATATTATGTAGATAGACCAAAAACAAAAGCTAAACCAAAAGAAAATTAGTGGTTAAACAAATTTTAATTATTAATGATATTTATCAACTATTTTATAATAAAAATTTCATTTAAATTATATGTTTTCATTTAATCTATTTAAGCTAAACCGTAATTATTTTTGTGAAAATCGAGCCCAAAACAAAAACATAAAAAGATGGCAAATTCTTAATCGTTTAGGTTACCTTCTATCATTTGAGTGTGGTTCATAGTTATTAAAATTACTTGAAATATTTTACGATAGTTTCTTAAAAACTGCTGTTTGTTTTCCTTAACACTCAAAAAAATCTGGCATATTTTATCTGTCAAATAATCGGTTTATACAGGGTGTTTGCCACATGGACCGACACAATTTTTTGGGGGATTAGGTTGGGTCATTACTTAGTTTTCACCCATAGACCATACGACCTAAGTGTTACAGTAATTGAGATATGGTTTTTTATTTTTTTATTTTTTTTGTCTCAAAGAAATTTATTTCTCTTAGAAAAGCTCTCTCAAGCCAATTGTACCAAATAATGATTTACTTAGAATAAAAATACATTGCAGAATATAATAAAAATTATTTCGTGATATTGACGATTGGAGGGTCTCGATTTTTATGTATCCGCTTCAATTTTTCTATCTTTGCAAGAGCGCTGATAACACATTTACTATGGTTGCGTCGCAATTTGTATGTATCCGCTTCAATTTTTCTATCTTCCGTAAGAGGCGCTTTGCCTACTTTTACAATCGTCAATTACAATTACAAACAAAAAAAATATGACGATTTAAAGGCGAAATTTCGGGCAATTTAAATAAAAAACGAAAAAAATCATATCTCAATTACCGTGACACTTATGACGTAGGGTCTTAGGCCTGGTTTCCATTATGAAACATTTACTGACAGTAATTTTTACTGAATAAAAACATAAAAATCGAAAATTTCATTAAAGTGACGGGAACCATTTTTTGTTTTTAATTTTTTTTGAAAAATTTCATTGAAAAATTGAAATATTTTTCCAGTACGGAAAAATAATTTTTTCAGTAAATTTTGACAGTATACTATAAAAATATCAGTATACTTAAGTTCCAATTCCACTGTAAAAAATTGACTGAGCTGACTTGAAGTTGGAAGAAGACAAAAAAAATAATCCATCAGAGAGACAAAGACAAAGTATTTTGTTATTGTTTTTTTTATAGCTAATTATACATTTTGACAGCAAAGCAAACAAAAACATAGCCAAGAATTATTAAAAAAAAATTATGAATTAGTGTTAATTCGATTATTTTCACGTTTCAAAATTATCTAAAAATTTAATTATTATTAATACCCATATCAGAATTATTTTATTCAAATTATTTCCGTCATAAAATACAAAATTAAAAAAATCTTACCCATAAAAATGCCAAACAATTAAAATTATCAGTGTGTGTGTGAGAAATATTTTTCATCGGCACACAATATTTATGTACATGTAGTAGTTGGACTGCCATAAAATGTTCTCGATTTGAGACTTTTTTTTAATTTCGATCTCAGTGCACTAACCAGGCACACACTTTTTATAAGTAAAATCTTGACTGACTCCGTTGTGTGTCTCGTTCACACAACCACCGATTTTATATTTTTATCTCAAGTTATTTTTACTGACAAACTTTGATTCACAGTGGAATTGAGGCATAAAGGTGCTATTCCATGAGAATATTTTACTGAATAGTAAAATTAAAGGAAAAAAAAAATGTATTTGCTAGATGGCGGAATGAAACAAAAAATCGAATCAGTAAAAAAATATTTGTGTCTGTAGTTGTGAGACTCCTCTAAAAAGTATCAAATCGAGAACTTTTTATAGGAGTGTCACTAACACACGTACATAAAATTTGTATATGATGGAAAGTAATTTTCGCACACACTAATAATTTTAATAGGATGACGATTTTATGGTAGAGATATTTTTAATTTTGAGTAATAAAAATATTTAATTTTTTAGATAATTTTGAGACGAAAAAATACTTTATTTGTTTAGCAATTATTGGTTATGTTTTGACTTTTGCTATACAAAAATAAAAATAAAAAACATCTTGTCTTTGTCTATCATATGAAGTTTTATTTTTATTTTCTCTTTTTGGCGTATTTTACTATTCAGTAAAATTTTCCCCTGGAATAGCTAGCACCTTAAATAATTTTTTCAGTATTTTTCTTTTCTCTCACACAGCACGCGAATATAAATTTTTAACCCATTTTGTTTATACTGTCAGTAAATATTTCATAATGGAAATCAGGCTTAAAAGGAATTTAAAGTTTATCGAGTTCTCTAGTGCAGTTCTCATGGAAAACACAACTAGTAGTACTAAAGCATTTATTGACAGTATTTCTTACTGAATAAAAACATAAAAATCGAAAATTTCATTAAAATGACAGACCATTTTTTGTTTTTAATTGTTTTTGAAAAATTTCATTGAAAAATCTAAATATTTTCCAGCACGGAAAAAATATACCTCGCGTCATATATTTGTTCAGTAAATTTTGTCAGTATACTATAAAAATGTCAGAATAATATAATAATTTTTCAGTACTTTATAAGAAAAAGTTTGTTTTTCTCTCACATGCGAATATATATTTTTCAGTAAATATTTCATAATGGAAATAATAAAAGCCTGATTTCCATTATGAAATATTTACTGACAGTATAAACAAAATTGGATACAAATATATATTCGCGTGCCGTGTGTTGACAACACTGAAAAATTATTATAGTACACTGACATTTTTATAGTATACTGACTGACAAAATTTACTGAAAAAATATATGAAGCGGAGTATATTTTGTCCGTACTGGAAAAATATTTCAATTTTCCAATGAAATTTTTTAAAAAATTAAAAAACAAAAAAGGATCTGTGTCACTTGAATGAAATTTTCAATTTTTATATTTTTATTAAGTAAAAAATACTGTCAGTAAGGGCCGCTGCACATTTCAGCTAAGCTAAACTACGCGATGTGGGCTATGTGCATAGCTATCGGTTGTAAATAAAGAGATTTAATGGAACGTTGGACACTTGAGCTAAACTATGCGAGCTGTGTTTTACGTTTAGAGCGATGTAAACTATCTTAGCCCGAGTTACCTTCGCCTTGCTATGCCAGCTAATATCGCTCACATATACACTGATGTTTTTGTATATTTTATTATTAACTGGTAGGCTACTTAGTTATATTAGGTATCGTGCCATAAATCATAATAAATGAATTATGCAGAAAAATCAATTTATGTGTGAGCGATGTAACTAGCTGAAAAGTGCAACGGAGTGAGCTAAGCGGTCTAAACTATGCTAATATAAACTGCGTTTCTCGCTTAGCTTAGCTGAAATGTACAACGGGCCTAAATGTTTCATAACGGAAATCAGTGCCCGAATTCCGGTTTGATGACAAATGATAATGGGAAATGACTTGATTTTTTATTTCAACTAGTCGGTTACATTTTTATTTAGAGTAGGCGAAATAAAAAATAAAGTCATTTCTTATTCTAATTTGTCATTGAACGGGAATTCGGGTGCAGGCCCTTTAGTGTATTCCTTTCAACCAAAATGAAAGGTCCGTTTTACTGGTCTAAGCAGCAACAAAACTTAAACAAATTTTGGGTTAAGTTTTTTTATGTATCTACTGTCAAAGCAGCAGCAAAACTTAAACAAATTTTGGTTTTAAGTTTTTGTCATGTATTTTCTTATCAATTCAACTGTTACGTTAAGTATTATAACTAAAAATTTGGTTAACATTTGTTTAATCATTAATTTTTTGTTTCAGCTAAACAATTTGTTCTATCTAATAAGATTGTTGTTGTATTATTTATTTTTTTTTTTTTGCGAAAGCAATACAACTTATTATGCTATTACACTATAACCACAGATAAGAATATAAGTTATAATGGTTAATATCCATTTTTTAATTATGTGAAATATTTTGTTACTTCTATACTGATTTATTAAAACAATACAAGATTATTTTATGCTATATTTATTATTTAATTTAATAGCGTGCCTTATAGTAACAATATTTTTATTTGTATCGAAAATCGATTTCGGAGTTTACTCCAGCCGTGTTTTCCATGAGAACTGCACTAGAACTCGATAAACTTTAAATTCCTTTTATTCCATATAAAACGAAAAAAAATAAATTCTTAAAGCGCGAATGTGTAGTGTATTTGATATAATTACATATTTTAAGTTTAAAAATTTCCCCCTTCAGTTATTTCATCAATATTTTCTAATTTCTTGCTGACGTCATTACACGCAACTACACTCGATAAATTCATGGGTTTATCCAGTGTAACTAAAAAATAAGCTATAATTATCATTATTTATTGCTGTAACAACTTAAAATGTGTATTTATGTGAAATGCACTACACATTATCACTTTATGAATTTAATTTTTTTTCTGTTTACATAGAATAAAAGGAATTAAAAATTTATCGAGTTCTAGTGCAGTTCTCATGGAAAACACGACTTCCATCGTCGGTTCTTTAAAAACTATTATATTAATCTTAAAATTACATAGTATTTATATACTTTTTTGGTGTGTTATCTATTTTTCTATTTTTCTCCTTCTACTTTTGTTAGAGTTATGAATGATGAGGTCGTAAATTTTGTTTGTTTAAAATAAATACTAAAACAAACAAAATTTACGACCTCATCATTCATAACTCTAACAAAAGTAGAAGGAGAAAAATAGAAAAATAGATAACACACCAAAAAAGTATATAAATACTATGTAATTTTAAGATTAATATAATAGTTTTTAAAGAACCGACGATGGAGTAAACTCCGAAATCGATTTTCGATACAAATAAAAATATTGTTACTATAAGGCACGCTATTAAATTAAATAATAAATATAGCATAAAATAATCTTGTATTGTTTTAATAAATCAGATAAGAATAGACAGAAGTGGTCTTGTATGGGCCATATTTACATTCCAAATTTCAATTTCAAATTCCAATCCAATCTGTTTAGACCAGGACGTATATATAATTTTCATTTCTATCCCTTTTTATCCTTTTACCCATGACTATTTTTATTACATCAAAACAAAAACGAAGCATTTCGTTTTTTTTGGTTTTCGTTTGTAATAAAAATAGTCATGGGTAAAAGGATAAAAAGGGATAGAAATGTAAATTATATATACGTCCTGGTCTAAACAGATTGGATTGGAATTTGCTATTGAAATTTGGAATGTAAATATGACCCATACAAGATCCACATCTGTCTATTCTTATCTGTGCTATAACGATGAAACCCGGTATTAATTTTAGAAAATCAGCGGGCAGCTGTTTAAAAGGAAACCGAAAAATTAACATTTGAAACCGGAGAAACAACCCTATCAAACTGATGTCTGTTTCTTAACAAGATGTCGAGTTACATCATTTTGTTATAATAAAGTTACTGCTTTAGTTCAACCATTTTATTATAATTATTATTCACCCCTATTATGATTGTCGAGCCGATCGATAATCGATACGACTTTGTGTTGCCGTTTCCTTTTTCGTATTGTTTTTATCAAATGAAAAAACGAAAACGCAACACAAAGTCGTGTCGTTTGTCGATCGACTCGTCAATCGTAAAAGGAGTGATTATTATGCATTAGATCAAAATTTTGTATTAGATTTTTAAAATTGTTGAATAGGGCAATTAATAGTAAAATTTGTAATAAATGTAATTTTGATAATTTAAAAAAATATTAAAAAAAAAGCAAATGTTACTATTAATTAAATTTAAAAAAATGTCTACCAACCCACCTCGTCCCGTACCCCCAACATTCGGATTTGTGTAATGCTTATTTGGACCACTATTCGTGTGCGAAACGTTCATTCGTGGGTTTCTTGTGTTCTGTGACTGCATCATATTATGTTGCTGATGTTGTTGGGGGTAATTCGTTGGCCGTTGTATTGGTGCAATATATCGTGATACATTTTGTTGTTGCTGTTGTTGTTGCTGCTGTTGTTGTGATTGTTGGGATGGTCGTCCGCTATTATTCCCACCACCGCCGCCTCCAGATAATCCTCCTCCACCATTATTTCGATTGGTTAAATTTGGTGGTGGTTGTTGTTGGACTTGTTGCTGCTGCTGTTGTTGTAATACTTGATTCTGTAGTTCCCACTGGAAAAAGCCAATAGAACGGAAAACAAAAAAAACAAAATTAAAATTAAATTAGTAACCTATTCCTAATCTCGTAAAACTATGTTTATGTTTAATTTAGTAACTAGTTTGTTTTATAAATAAATACCAAAAAAAAAACACAAAAAAAAAACAACAAAATAAAAGTACCTTACCGATGGTGGATAATTTTTATGATGTGGTGGGCTTGTTTGTGGCGGAGGCTGTTTTAAATTAATACCGCCGTCTGAATTTAATGGACTTTTTATTTGGCGACCTGTCTGTTCATTATATAGGACAGAGAATAATTAAACAGAGAATATATAGATTAGAATTTGTATATATTTTGTTCTTTTTTTTACTGTTGGTATTAATTAAAAACAAGACAAATAAAAAAAATTCTTTTTGTTTTTTAAATAATTTTTTTAAATAAATCCTTTATTTAAAAAATAATAATTAATAATTGTATATAATTTTAGCTTGTTCTATTATTATTATTAATTAAAGTTTTTTTTGTTTATTTAAATTACAAAAAAAATTTTTTTAGTTTTTTATATTTTCTACAACAAAAATATTAAGTGTTTGTGTCTGTGCTTATTATAATATCAAAGACTGTTCATAGTTTTTAACTAACAAAACCAAAATTAAAAAAAAATTACAGTGAGCCTATTTAAAAGCAGGACAGTAAGATTTAAGATATAATATTGGCTCCTTGTTAAGCTTTATAAATCCAAATAGTTCTCAATAGTTAACCAGACACAAATATTTTTAACTAAACGAGAAATGCAACTAAAATATTCACATAGTCACTATAATAGTGAGGAAGCAAGGAAATTTTAAAGGGAAAATACGTTGAACCCGTTTCCTAATCGTAAAGCGAAACTTATATAGCAATGATATTTTGCGGATATTTCAACGTAAGAATTGACTAAATTATTTTAATTGATTTCTATATAAATATTCCTATTCAAATTTCCACTTAAAATAAGGACATATTTTTCTTTTCAAAAATAATTTTATTTCCAACTGAAGTGAAATAAAAATAACCTTAACATAACTAACAGTTTAATCGTTCATTGGTAAAATAAAAATTGCCTAAATATGACTAAAGGCAAAGGAATAGAAAATTAAACGCGTTTAAAAAACGCCTATCTACATTCTAAAAGTAATAGCCCTTCAAAATTCAAATGAATTTCTCCAAACATTTCTATTTCACAAAATAAATATCCTTGTTGCTTCTTAGATACATCTACATTTTCAATTAATTCACTTGAAAACCGGTAGGTTTCAAAGCTCCACGGTAAACTAAATTGTACTAAATGGCCAAATACATTCACTTTAATTTATATTTTTTTTTCGTTTGCTTAGAAATACTAAATTAAGCGAAAGTACAAATTTAATTAAAAAAAAAGTATTACTTGTAATTTTGGGATGAGATATTTTAACGAAATGGAAATGAGGATAATTAGATAGTTTTGTTTTCTTAATTTATAAAATATTTTTTTGTTTTTTTTTTTTTAATTTTTTCATTTAAAGAAAGAAGTAGAACTCACTGGATCCTGGATGTGAGATTGTGGCTGATTTGACTTTAGGTATGCGGTTGGTTGCGATGTTGGTCCGCCACGATAAGGAATTGTCGCCGCTAGTAGTGGTGAACTTAAAAATTGTGAACTATACCCGGCTACTTGCTGCTGCGGTGGACCATTTGATGGCGCTGGACCGCCTGGGCCGCCAAATATTCCGGTCGCTTGTAAACCATAACTTTGTGCGGCTGCAGCACCTGGACCACCAAAAAACGCTGCACCTTGACTACCCGCCGAATTTGAATAGTACGAATTACTTTGCATTGGCGGTCCTTGCTGTGTATGTGTATACATATTCATGTATTGTTGGCCAATTGCCGGATGACCAACTGCCGCAGCTTTTGATCCGATTGCACCAATTTGTTGAGAAGATGGTTTTACTGAAGCGGACATTAGCGAATTTGAACTTGATGATATCAAAACGGTACTTGGATTGTTTAGCTGATGAGTTTGATTGAACGTATTTTGAACTGATTGCGGCATGCGATACTGTGGTGCCAAATTTTGAAACATATCGGCGGTTGGGCCTGCCTGAATATTTGGTGGTGTTTGCATATAGGTGTTGTACTGTGGATTTGATGTACCATAGTGCGTTGGATACTGCGAAAACTGCGACCGACCCGCTTCAATTTGGAATGGCGTATAGAGACCACCTTGAGATGGCATCGATGAATTAAATACAACGGCCGGTGGTGATGGTATTGCTGACATATTTCCAAATTGCGTTGGCGGATAGTATTGTGGCGCACTTTGCAATGTACCTTGTTGCAAAGGAGGTGGTGAAAGACCCGCTAATCCACTTTGATGAATTTGCTGCTGATTCGGTTTCACTTTACATACGTTTGCATTAGTTGCTAGCGCCTCTGCATGCTTATTTACCATTCCTATATTCGGATTTTGATGTGAGTGACTATTTTGACCCACTGAGTGCTGCTGTCCATAATCTTGTTCAACACCATCTTGTTTTACAAAATGTTCAAGGGCACTCTGATCCGGTCCAAACGAAGTCGAATACGATGGACCGGGCGAGAGTGCATGAGCCACCATATTCCCATGTTGCACAAATTGGTGTAGATGTGGTTGGTGAGAAGTCACAAAATTTGAGGCTAAATGCGAACCTGAATGATCGTCGGGTTGGTTATGTTCAAGAACGGTCGGCATTGCGGGCGTTTCCCATACTTTCTTCACACTTGCAATTTTCATATTTAGATCGGCAGTCGATGGATGCATTAAACTTTGCGCTGATGTTACTGAGTGCATAGTTCGTGGCATACATAATCCACCTGTATTACCAGCATTTTTCCCAGTATTAACTACCGAATTGGCCGTTTTCTCATCTGTTAATTGTGATAAATCGGTGTCAAAGGTAAATGCTAATTTCATATCTTTCTCGTATTCGGCATCCAGTTTCGTCGAAGGGAAAGTCATGTTTGAGAGAGCCGATGTAATTGAATCTGGAGTCCCGACTTGTTGCTGTACATCGATCATATTCAGAATAGTATTTTGCTGAACTTGAGAACCTTGATTTTTAAACATATCCGCGTCGGCTTTCAAAACACCTTGCTGCATTTGTGTCGAGACATTATTACCACCAGAACTTCCAATCGGTGAATTTTGCTGACGCTTAATAGGAGCCTGTTGTGGTGCCTTATAATTGGTATTTTCGAATATAATTGTGGTCACCGGTGGTGTAGTTCCATCGAGCAAGGGTTGTTTGGAATTATCGGTCTTATTCGACCCATCCTTATTTAAATCGTTGTCATTCGGCTCTTGATTTTGTAAATTTCCCGGCGACATGTCTTGTAAAGTGGATGATATTAATGGCTTCTCCCAAGCATTTCCCCCGGTTGTATTCGACTGGCTATCGGATGTTGAACCACTGCTATTACTTCGATTTACCATTTGTTGTTGCTTCATAAACCGTGGTGGTAGTTTAACGTTTTGCTGCTGCTGCTGCTGCTGCTGTTGTTGTTGTTGTTGTTGCTGCTGCCTTTGAGCATTTTGCATGTTTTGATTATTCATTGGTTGCTGCTTATTTGTAGATTTGTTCATCTGGGATTGCTGGTTATTAGGACCACCAAATGTAGACTTTGATATTTGATTAGTTGGATTATTTTGAATTTGATTCATGGATTGTACCTGCTGCTTTGTCTGCTCTTTTGGCTTGTTCACTGCAGACGCTGAGGCATGTTGGGTTCTCTGTGGTAAAGGTTCTTCCTTCTTAACACCCTTTTCTTCTTTTTTAATATTTTGAGATTCTGGCTTATTATTGCTGGGAATTTGTCCTGTTGGAGTTGTTGGCGATTTAGCTGAAGGTGCATTTTGTTGCGAAGGTTGTGTAATTTTTGGTGGCGACAGTTTTTTATTTTCAATTGCGGCACTTTTAGTTGAATTATTTCCGGCCGCTGGGGCACAAGTATTTCCACTAACCTTATCATCCTTCTTTACAGAAGCGTTACTATGACCGGAAGCAGCCGCCTTGTTAGACATCAAACCCGAAGTTAAAGCGATTTGATTCAATTTAGTTTTATCTTCAGTTAAATTTTCTTTCGATTGGCTTGACTTTTCGTCCGAATGCGAAAATGGAGATTTAGCATTTGGAGGTCCATAGCCTTCAATTCGTTTCGTTGACGTTGAAATTCCTCCACCACGCCTGAATGAATTAGGTGCAGTGTTACCACCACCACGACCACGGCGTGAAGGTTCGCCACGAGGCGCAAAGCCTTCTTTATTGTGTTGCGAACCACCCATATTCCCACCACCACCACCCGAGCCACCACTTCTAGATGACTCATAACGTTGGTTTGAACCATCTTTACGTGGAACTTTTGGAGATCTATCGTTACGACGTCCCAAATACTCTTCGTCGATATCGGATCCGTCTGACCCCGTGTCTGTCCAATTATGGCTCTCGTAACGCCCGCCCCGATTTGGTCGCCCACCACGACTTGTCTGGTGATTC
The DNA here is from genome assembly GCA_958295665.1 of Tipula vernalis. Lineage (NCBI taxonomy): Eukaryota > Metazoa > Arthropoda > Insecta > Diptera > Tipulidae > Tipula > Tipula vernalis. The sequence goes on from OY282559.1 coordinate 160,546,196, forward strand.
CAACTGCGGTAATTCGAATAACCACCACCACGATTATTATCTCTTTGAGGAGGTGGTCGATTACCCATATTATTCATGTGGCCACCATTGCCACCACCTCGGTTAGACGACGATGAAAGTACTTGATTCGAAGAGGGTATTCGCTTAATTCCACCGTGCTTCTGTTCAGAATTCAAATTTAAATTCTCATTTGAGTGATTTTTCAAATTTGAAGAGCTGCCAACAGACTTTTCTTTCTCATTCGAGACAATCGAAACCGGTTTAGTTTCTGGGATACTTTCTAGACTTTTGCGGTGCACATCATCACAATTATCCGACGAAATCGATTTATCCGATAATTTTGAATCATGTAAATCGGGAACTGAATCTACCCACGGTTTGGGGCTTTTCTCTTTTACAAAGCCTTGATTTAGTTGCGGTTCTGGACTATTAGCTTTTGGAAAATTGACGTTGTTACTGGTTTCTTTATTGAATACGTCACTCGTGGACAAATTAATACCACTACTATTATGTGTACTGCTACTACTACTATTACTAACATTACAACTATTATTATTACTACTATTAGAACGTTGAAGAATTTGTTTTATGGGTTCATCATGTTGCTGTTGTTGTTGATTACTTGTTGATTCCTTTGATAATAGGAAATTATCATTTGTTTCAGTCTTATTATTAATTAAATTATTGTTAATTAAATTATTTAAATTACTATTATTGTTGTTAGCCATTTCTAGCTTAACGCCTCGTTCAAGTTCTATTTCATCAGCCCATGATGTTGTGTTAATAATAGTAGATGTAGTTGTAACTGTTGATGATGCAGTCAAAATTGCGGATGTTAATGCAGTTGCAGGTGGTGAACCGGCTAATTGTGAAAGTTCGCGAGATTCGGATCGCTCAATACGATGGTTTTCTTCACTCGATACACTAGTTTTACGTTGCGATGAATCAGATATACTTCGCGCCAGTTGTGGCGTTTGTCCACCACCACCTCCACCTGAATTTGAATTTCGACCAATCGATTCACGTCCACTACTAAATCGATCGTCATCTTCTGAATCCCCACGACGTCTTCGATTTAGAATCATCTCATCGGATGGATTTCGCCGTATTGTTTCCCCACCTCGTAACTGTGCTTGTTGTTGCTGTTGCGATTTATAATTTGAGTGGATGTAACGTGCATCATATTGCTGTGCAAACGGAATATTTTTGTCATTATTCTGATGAAAATTATTACTGCCAGTTGCGTTGTTACGGGTTCCGCCCCCTGGCATATAATTTCCGCTGCCTGTATTATTACGTTCCATTTGCTGTTTTAAAAAACGAGGAGGAAGATTTGATTGGAATTGCTTTGAAAAGGGTATTCCAGCTCCTCCTCCATCACGCCCCATTTCTCGTTCACGATCCCGGCTATCCATTCGAAAATTATCACGTTCTCGGGAACTCACATCGCGTTCACTTCGATAGTTCTCACGATCTCTACCAAAACCACGATCCTTATCGATACCTCCGCGATCACGATCACGGATATCACGATCCCTATCACCGCTCATTTGTGATCTAAAATCTTCGCTACTTTTTTGTTGTAAAGACCGTTTATCGTCACCAAAATCCCGATCCGATGGGGTTCTTTTTAATATACTGGTATTCACGGGTGGTTTAACAGCTTCGCCGGGTCCTGGTTGACCACTGCGCTTTTGTTGCGTCGAATCCATATCCGAAAATTTCTTCTTTTCAAGTAAATCACTGTTATTTATATTGTTATTTCGACGATCGTTATTGAATCGATTATCACTTGTGAAATCTTGTTCATTGCGATGGCCGTTTTGTTGAAGTAATTGCTGTGATTGTGATGCACGATCACGATCCTTATCGACAATATTACTACTATTTGTATTACTTATATTTAGATTACGATCACGTTCATTTTTTTCATTGCGTTCACGTTCCAAACGATCATGTTCCAATCGATCTTTCTCACGTTCTCTCCAAGCTGCAAATAAAGGAAAGAAACATAAATGTTTAGGATGAATGAAGGGTTAGATACCCAAACAAAATCATGTATTTGAAATTCCTATAAAATCGCGCCATATAATTTAAATTAAATTCTAGATTTTATGAACCACATTGAATGATTCCACACCCACAACCTTCATTGGGGCAATTTCGTTGTTTTTTTTTTGTACGAGGAACGCAGAATCACAACAAATGTTTGTAACTTTATACAAAAACAATTTAAATTCTATTTTTTGCTTTTGAAATAAGAAATTATGCCACTAACAAGATTGTCATATGTAGTGGTCATTGCACCGCATCCTGAATAAAGGCGCTAAATGAGAGGTTTGAGGCGATTTGTTAACCGGAATTACATATATTCGATCTGGGAATTAATTACAATTATCGAAAATTAAGATACAACCTCAAAGCCCCACCTCTGTAAGATTTCTATTAATTGCAATCTAATGTCTTACCTGCTCTTTTTTCTTCTTCTTTCTCATTATCAGCAATCTGTTGATTAATTTTTTTGTCCATTTTATTCGATGAATTGTTCACGGGTCGATTATCGTCGTCACATGTCTCATCATCGGAAAACTCTAATTTCTTATTGTAATCAATATTATCTGGATTAGCCCACCCATCATCTTTTACTAAAGAATCTAATCGCTCCAATTCTTCTTCCTTTATAATTGGTCGTTGATGAATAATTTCTGGTTCATTGGCAGGTAGCGAAGAAGAACGATCTTCTTGCTGCGGTCTCTTCTGAGGCTGTTGATGACGCCGTGGTGGCATATTCTGATGTCCACCACCGCCGCCTCCACCACCACCGCCACCATAAAAATTCGGATCGTACATTATTTGAGATTGAGCACCAGGTTGTGAACGCGGCCTTGAGTGGTTTTGAGAATAATTTTGATTTTGTGGAAGACCAAAATTTTGTCCCCCAGCGGATCCCGTCTGTGAACCGCTGCCACCAGTCTCGCCACGCATCATAAATTGTGGCAAAATAAATTGGAATGGTAATGGAATTTGATTTTGAGGGCCCTGGCCCTGTTGTGAGTTTGGGCCATTTCCAATATTTTCTCCGCCGCGATTTCCATTGCCGCTTGATTGGGATTGTTGCTGATGTGGTTGCTGTTGTTGCATCCAATTTCCAGAATTTGTCTGGGGTCTTAAACTCATCTCGTGTGTCTGTTGTGTCATACCACCATTCCCTCCGTGTCCTCCTCCAGAATTTCCACTTTGGCCAGTTGAAACATGTTGTTGCTGGATCGAATGTTGATGCTGTTGATGACTCGATTTCGAGCCAGTCGCTGTACTTCCATCCAATGAGGGGAACTCGTGTTGAAATTGTGGACTCTGATATAGCGGTGGTTGCCCAGTCTGTTCTGGTACATGGCCAGTGGCTACTGAGCTCCATGTTGATGATGCAGACTGTGAATTTGAAATATTCGACGGTGTGTTGTGGTGGTGATGGTGATGATGGTGATTTGTTACTGAAGTATTACTAGAGTTGGAATTTTGAGAATTAGTTAATGGTTGATTAATTGGAACTGCAACCGAAGTGGATGATGATGATGATATATTTGTTGGTGCTACAGATGGTGTGGTTTGCGCCGAGTTTACTACCAGGGGTTGTGTATTTTGTGTTGCAATTTGATTTTCTGTGTTGACACCACCTCCCCAGCTAGCTTGTTGTTCTGCGGGCGTTGAAGTTTCTGCTTTTAGTGATGGTAAATTAGCTGGACGTCTAGCCGATGGTACCTTTCCCAAACATTGCATGCCAGGTTTACGAACAGCTTGGCTATTTTGTTTTGACGGTTCCGAAGTTTCACCACGGCTACTACGATGTAATGTGTTTATATCAATTGTTTGAAATTTGGGCTTTGCATTGCGCTCCCCCCTACTTCCCCCCGATGTACTCATACTGCAAATGAATCCTCATCAGCAAAATTTAGAATTTTCGCGTGTGCACCCCCTTCGTTCTTAATTTGGAGCCTTTTCTGCAGGACTTTGATTTTCTTGTATGGGTAAAATTCCAAATTTCTAATTAAGTTTGACGATTGTTTGTTTTAAAAATATATCTCGTATCCTTTATTTTGGTTTTTATTTTCTGCAAACGAATTGAGATTTCTTTCTTCTTGAATTTGCTTTCTTATTTTTTTTTGTCTAGATTTTAAATTGAACTCCTTTTTTGTTTGGTTTTCTTTGTCAGTTTTTAAATAAATTCAATTTTCTTTTATCTTTTCTCTGCCTTGGTATAGTTTGATCATCCTTTAATCAAATCAAAATCTATAAAGAGAAAAAACAAAAAGGAATATGGTTTAGATCTAACAAGCATTATAAATATTTTAAGTATGAAAAAATTATAATAGAGAATCCAGCACAGAGCACTCCATGACTCGAAATTTTCTGCTATTTGCTTATTAATGACTTAAATTGCGGATTTCAAATTTATTATCTTGTACATATTATATCCCTTGAGCGTATTACAAGTGTGTTAGATTTCAATAAATCGGACAAGGAACACAAATGCTTTTACTTTCCATTCAATTTAGAATTTATTAAAATTTAAAAATATTTATTTGTATTCCTATTAAATTCATTAATATATGGAGAAATTAATTCAGACATTTTTAATTTACATCTCGAAATTCAATTCAAAGATATTGCCTAAACTATACAAAAAACACAAAGGTTTGATTGAAATTCAGTTCAATTCAGAAACGTTAATTTAACTTAATGGTGTAAAACTAAACAAAAATGGACCGCAATCATTAAAAAAAAAACGGTTCTTCGATTCTCTTTGAAAGGAGCTATTAAAGAAATTTAAGGAAATAACTCGCAATTGTCTGTTGGATAATACTCTATTTGGAGACAGCCTCAAATCTTTACAGAAATCGTCATAATATCTCTTTCAAACCATTAGATATTTTTTCGCTATTCATCAAGAACACCAAATCATCATCGAGAAACTTCAAAATAGGGTACTATCCCGAGAAACAATTGCGAGTTATTTCCTTAAATTTCTTGAATAGCTAGCTCCTTTCAAAGACAATCGAAGAAGCCGTTTTTTCCAAAAGATTGTGGTCCATTTTTGTTTAGATTTATATCATTAAGTCAAATTAACATTTCTTGAATTGGATATTTTTAGTGAAATTAATAATTTTGAGCAAAAAGCAAAATTGGGTTTGCTGCTAAATTTTGTTTGTCAAAATTACGATTGTCAAACAAAATGTTGGTTTTCAAAATATTAGTTTTGCCAAAAATCTCGCTTTTTAAAATCTTCTTAATTTGAGAACCTAATAAAAATGTTTTTTTTAAAACAAAGGTTTTTAAATCTGTACAATTCACTTCAATGTGAGGTTGAGTATGCGGAAATTGTAACTCTTGCATAAATCATGTAATACTGTTTCATAAAACTCGAGAAATCCTCCCGAAGGTTGCATACGAGAAGTTCCATAAAACTCGCTCCTCTCCGCCCCGTCGAGGGCAATTAAGGATATTCAAATTTTGGGGCTTCTTAGTCAAAAGACGGGGTATTTTTATGTTTTGCACGTAACAGCAAATTTACAATAGAAAAACTATTCTTTTAAGTTACAGGATTGTATGAATTTCCAACGAAACGAACAAAAATTTACAAAATAACAAAGTACATATTTGCATTCTGAATTTAAAGTTTATCGAGTTCTAATGCAGTTCTCATGAAAAACACGGCTTCTATTGGGTTTTTAACGTTGGATAAATTATTAAATTTTATATTAATATATTTTTAATTTCCTATATTTAGCAATGCATTCTTTAAAATAACAATTTCTTCAAGGCAATTTTAAAAAATTTAGTATGGGAGCTCAGAGTTTCGCTTGGCCGACCGTAACCAGAATAGAAAGCTCCCCTCTCTACTTAAGATGACCATTTTCATTACTTTGTATAAGAAAATAAAACCTAAAACGCGAAAAAACTTCAATTATCTACATTTTTAGTGAGATATCTCAGTGCATGAGACGTGTGAGGCATCTTTTAATGTACTGGCAGAGGAACTGAATCCATTCTATTAACTACTTGCTAAGAAACAAGGAAACATAAGTAGTGTTTTTTTATTCGCTCCGGATAGCTGCTATCGAGAGCCGTCATTTTTATACGCCTAAATTTAAATTTGACGCGCTATTTATTGGTAAACTAAACTTATTTAACATTATCATTTTTAATTCAATTGTTTAGCGAAAACTTGATATAAAAAATATTTGGCTCCACCTATTTATACGGAGCGCTATCCGGAGCCACTTTTCATATGACGGCTCTCGATAGCAGCTATCCGGAGCGAATAAAAAAACACTACAATAAGCAACATTGGGTACGTCCAGCATATCCAGAGTATACAATACATACTGAGATATTCTCAAATGTAACTACAAGCGTTGTGAAGTAACAAGCCTTATTTTTATTACTAAAATGAGTTCAATTAATATTTCCATAAAAACTGAATTGGTTTTTATTAATGAAATAATTGTTCAACCCATGTTAAAAGAAAGTAATAAAAATGGGACTTTAATCTCACTAAAAGCATTGCCACATGCAGTTGATATCGAACGGCATTTCAAACCGACGAATCAAATTTTTGACCCCATTGTTTCGCCTGCAATAACAAAATTATTACAAATTTATACGAGTCTACAAAAACTATCATATTCTTCGAAAATTCTTTTTAAATTTTACAATTTCATTGAAAAAAATTCAATTTTGAATTTTAACGCCCGTCCAACTGAAATCAAATTATAAAATGCGAGTTTTTTTATATCTCGAAATTTTCGAAGAATATCATAGTTTTTGTAGGCTCGAACTATAATTTAATAATCTACAACTCTGCAGTACGAAGAAACATTGGGTTAAAAATTGAATTTGACGGTTTGAAATGCCGATTAACATCAATTGCGCGTGGCACTGCTTTAAAGCATGTAAACAATTGTTTTACTCTTATTTTGAGTTCAGCACTATCTTCTAGAAATGTAGAACCGTATTTCCGGTAGGCACTCATTAATCATAGATAAAGGCTCTTGGACTAATGCCGTTTTAGATTAGCCAACAAATACAAAACTCGACATAGTAGAAAATGATCCACTTAAGTTTAATTTTTTTGGTATAAAATATTCGCTTATAATAGAATTTTTACCAAGTTAATTGTAAATTAAACCCTTCTTGAATCAAACATGAACCTGGGGTAAACTATTTTATCAATTTTTATTATGTAAATATGTACATATTTTTCAACAAAAAATAGTGCAATATTAACCTAGATTTAATTTAAATTTCTATGCAAAAACAGTCCTGAAATTAGAGTGCACAAATTTTAATGAAAACTTCATTTAAAAATTATTTAGGTTAGTCGATAATACAGTTACACATATACAGTAACAAAAAAATTGACAATTGAAAGAAAAACTAATTTTATTTTCAAATGATTCAAGGCTACATAGAAATAAAATTGTAAATTACTTAAAAAATTTAAAATTTATTAATTACTCTACATATTTTTAATTTATATGTTATTAATGCTATAACATTTTTTTTAACAAATTTAAAACGTACCTACATCGGAAGTTGATAATCAAAATGAGGTAGATATAGAAAGAATGTAATGTAATAGTTTTATCTTTGTTCTTCATAAAAAATGAGCGAGTACATAAAAGAACGAGATATATTAATAATAAATAATCGTAGTCAAAGATGGTGGAAAGTTTTGTTTTGTTCACATGAAAATGAAATTTTTTGTTGAAGTAGAAAAAAATAAATTTTGATTGAGAAAACGAATTTAATTGGAAAAGCAGAATATTTTTTTTTTATTTTTACGGAATAACGTTATGGTACATTGATATTCTCATATATCTAAATTGAGAGCGTAGCTGTGCAGCATGGCAACGTGGCCAGTAATTGAGTGCTGAGAAAAAGTATTATCCAATTTGAATTTTATTTCTTTACAATTCATAAGAATAACAGTACATTATGATTTTACAGTAATTACAAATGATGGATAAGCGTATATATTATTAACGCACTAATCGTCTTTGCAATTTCGCATAGTCGAATTACGAGAAATGTGTACAATTAAATTTTTTGCCTTTGGAGGGGATGATGGTCTGGGACGACGGTCAATGAATTTTATCTAATCATTTTATTTTTTATCTTCGTTTTTGACAGGCAACATTTTATGAACACACGAATTCATGAGTAATCAAGAATTCCGATTATTCGATGATTGGGAATTTGGGATCTTGATAAACTTCTCTTCAATGGAATTTCGATTTTGTATAAAATAAATAATCGGAGCGAGAAAATAAAATGAAACACGAAACACGATAGACTAAACTAAACACGAGTAAAGACAAAAAATAATTACGACACAATTTATTTGCTACAAGTCATTGAAAAGCTTTTTGATAATCACCGATTAAATTTAAAAAAATCACTGTTATCACAAATAAGCGTTAATAATTATATTCACTAAATCAATGGATTATATTTTAATACTAAAATAATTAACATACAAATAAAAATTATTACAAAAAATAAAGTTAAATTCTAATGTACAGCGGCGTCTTACAAACTATCGTCATGCACTCTTACGTTAGAAAATTTTACTAAACTCTAAATAAATATATATCTGTCTCTTGTTTATTAAATACATTCATTTCGCTTCCGTATTAAACTACGATTTTTTTTTTTCAAACAAATATTTTTTTTTGTTTAAATTTGACGAAAATTAAAAACTTTGTAAAAAACTCACCTCAATTAATTAAATAATTGATTTAAACTTTATTTATATAAATAACACACTAATTACGGGGACGGATGATTGGAAATCAACTTTTTTTTTTTATATTTTCTCCTTGAAACTTTTAAAAATTCTTTTGTTTAAAAAAAGTAGTAGTAACTTCAATCAAAAAAAACCAATAATCGAGACCACAAAAAACAGAAAACTTTTCTATTATATATATTTTATTAATTTATACGTTTGATTATTTTATTATAATAATTGAATGTAATATACAAAATGTTATTATATTTTTTTAATAATTATCACACGATAAAGAGAGAGATTATTTCTTTAATTTTTAAAATAAAAAAAAATATTAAATAGTAAAGTTCTTTTTTCTAATAAATTAAAATGGCTGACCGACACCACAATGGCGACTGAATTTTTTTATTATTCTTTGGTATAATGGTGTTGTCCGATTGCATTATGGCATATTTTCCCAATCAATTTTTGGTTGCGTTTTATACAGAATATAGGTGGGCGACCCATGTGCAACATAACAAAGTTAAAATAGTTAAAAACGTGTAGAGTTATGAAGCTCGTCTCATGAAATTAAAAATGTGAGATATCACGGCAGTAATACCAATTTTAAATTTTTTTTTTACTCATTCTACTTTTTGTGTTTTGCTAATTTTTGACCATAAATTTATAAATACTATAGATTTGAAAAAAAGTTTTTTCCCATATAATATCTTCTATTTTAAGCGAGGACAGTTGGAGAAGGACGGATATATATGGGTTCTTACGAATAATATATGGTTTCATTTATTATCTGGTTTTCGATTCACCAAAAAAGAGCAAGCCTGCTTACTCTTTCTGCTGTCAAACTGTTCGATTCGCCAAGAAAGTCGCTCGATCGAGCAAAATTGTTGTTGTTTTACGAATCTCGATTTTTTGGCAGATTTACTAACACAAACACAAATAGAACTGTCATTTTGAAAGCGTCATTTGTGTTTTGTGTTATATTTTGTGTTTCTGTTTATTTTTATGTAAATATTTTATATTAAAGGATTAACTTGTTGTTGTTATGTTGTTATGTATATAACATTAGAATATGTTAAGTTGTTTTTTATAGAGTTTCGATCTTTTATAAAAATTAGGTTATGTTTATATAAACGTCAAAAACACAGCCATATATATTACGGAGCAACTGTTCGATTCACACAGCCTAGAAAGTGATCTTTTAAAGATTTGGTAAAAGGTTATTCGAAATCGACATTAACTTTCATTTATGTAAACAAACCATTTAGTTTTTATTGTTGTTAAAAAGTGGTTGTGCGTAGTTTCGTGAAAATTAAAAATTATCAAATAAAACATAACAATTTAAAAAATAAATATAATTAATTATTATTTGTAATAAACTATTTAAAAAATTATGAAAAATGAAGTGTTTAATCAGAAAATGTCGTAACAATACTGCCAACAAATTACCTAGAATTTCTTTTCAGCGATAAGTTTTATTCTGGTTTACAGGTATATAACGAAATTAAAATTGTGATGTAAATATTGCAGCGTTTAAAATTACTCTTCAGTTTGTTTTTATTCCCTTTCTTCTAGTTTTAAATGAATTTTACAATTCTCTTTTCTCTTTTTCGATCAAAATAGTAAACCAAAAATTCATGAATACTATTCAGTAACAAGTAAATAATGAGCGAAGAAAAAAAAACAAAATGAGAGTATCGATCTACTGATGAGAATAGAAATATATTTTTCTTCTGTTTTGTTCACTGCTGAATGAATAATAAGTGAATAACTTTTGAATAGTATTTAAAAGTACAAGTTTTATTAAAGGTGCAAAATTGTTTTGATTTATTTTTAGGACTATATCGAGAATTGAGTTCGAACAGTGATATTTTTGGCCAAAAATTCGAATATTTTATGATAATTTGGTGTAAAACGACAAATTTTATTTTCCTTATTACCTTTGTTTACTTTAACAAAATTAATCTTACATTCTTTAGTTTCACTCTCTCCTTTGTTTGAATAAAGGATAGAATATTTCATAGTATTGAACTGACTGAGTAGAGAATATTTTTTCTTTTCTTCTTTGTTCGACGCAAAATAAATAATCATCAGAATATGTTTTGTTTTCCACTCACTATTCAAATCGATCAATTGTAAAAATTATTATTCGATGTGTAGAAAGAAAATAACAAATTTTACAGAGCGAATTTTAAAACGCTGAAATATTGTAATTTGTGATAAAAAAGTGCACCTTTAATTTAAATGTATTACCACAGAAGAAAGATTAACCAGAATAGTCATAACGCTGTTTTTGTATGGAAAAATTTGGACTCATTTTTTTGACCTTGATTCGCCGAAGGTAAGAGAAAGTTGGGTTATGTATTCTTTGATTTACTGGTTTTTATTTGAAATAATAAAAATTGAGAATCCTTAACAGTATAGTTAGTGAAATTATATGATAAGTTTTGTTTTGACAGCATAATTTGTATTAAATATTCCAAAAATTCAGAATATTTGAAAATAATTATACTTCAATGTCCAAAAAAGAAGGTAAGATAGATATAATACATTCCAAAAAAGAAGGTAAGATTATAATACATTCACCTAAAGACATTCCTATGATTTATTAATTATAATTTACTTAATTTTTAGGCGAAAGGTGATACAGGTTTTTTGGCATCAAACAAAATCATGTATCTGCGACTGCTTTACACAATGTTTAAAAACAAACTAAACAAAACGTAAAACAAATTGAGATACAACAGGGGTAGAAGGGAGAAAGAAATATATAATATAGAATCTTTTAACGGTTTTTTCTGAGTTATTCCATTAAATTTCTTAAACCGAGCATCAGTAACTTCCCTGAATTATTCTTCAATATTTTCACTTACACATATTTTTTACATATACCACTAAATTTGATCAGTTGAAAATTATACACTTAACCAAAATTCTATATACTTTGTTGAATTGTTTGAGTTGATGCATTCTTGTATTGGTTACTTGATGAACTTTTTCTACTAGGGTAACGCTTAAACACACACATAGAATAATAAAGTATAATATTTTCTTTATGACACATACGAGTTCCAACAACACATAGCCATACGTAACTGCTAAAATACATTGAACGCAAGAATGAGAGAGCTATGTCGAGAGTGTAAAATTTATTTATTTAAAATTCTTATTATCGTATTTTCTGAGATAACCCCAAACCAACGACATAACCCCAGAAAAACAGGACAATATTTTATTCGTAGGTTTTCTTCTGTATGTGTTATTTTTTTCTGTGCTTTGGACGTGTTCGAAGTTTGTAATAATTTTGGGTTTGTAATAATTTTGACAGGAGTGAAATAATTTTCTCTTTCATATTTTGTAATAAGTTTTATTTGTACTAATTTTTTTAGAAATAATTTAACGTAATAAGTCTTAGTTATTGTTATTGTGCGCTTTTGCTTACGAATATTATTACAGAAGAGTCAAATTTACAACACGTAGTGGCTGTGATAATTTGGTTGCATACAAAATAATGTCATAATTATTACAGCTGGAATAATTATCACAAATTTCGGACACGTCCTTTTTTTGTGATTATCAATGTTTAGATTTAGGGTTAGGACGTGTCCGAAGTTTGTTATATTTTTTTTTTCTAATAATTTTGACAGGAGTGAAATAATTTGCACTTACATATTTTGAAATAAGTTTTATTTGTACTATTTTTTTTAAAATAAATTAACGTAATACGGCTTAATTATTGTTAATGCGCGCTTTTGTTTATGAATATTATTACAGAAGAGTCAAATTTACAACACGTAGTGGCTGTGATAATTTGGTTGCATACAAAACAATGTCATAATTATTACAGCTGGAATAATTATCACGAACTTCGAACACGTCCTTAATATAATTTTTGCTAAATTTGTAGATGTCAAGTACGTTGTATGGAAATGTTTCAAAATAAAATTCATACAAGTTTATAACTAATGTTATGTCGAATTCTTTGGGAAAAAGTAAATCAATAAATTGATTTTTTTTTTTGATATTTTTTGACATGTTGACATTACATATTCTTTCGGAGAAAATAAATTGATGTTTTTTTTAATCCGGATCATTTATCACAAATCCGGATTTTTTGGTAGATTTCATCAAAAGTTCACAAACACATAGAAAAATAAACGTCAAAATTAGATAAAAAAAAATTAGACGCTATTTTCATAAATCATTTGTGGTTATATTTGGATGCGAATAGTTGCGTTTTAATCTAAATTAACATTTATTATCTTGTTACGGTAAAGATTTCACAATACAATATGTAAAATGCTGTAAAGTTAGTAAACATAACCTCGTTTTTTTATTTGTTATTTTTTTCACCAATACTACAAATAAATCAATTTTTTATTTTTCATGTTTTCTGGCAAATAAAAAATTCGATTTTTTTATTTGCCTAAAAATATGAAAAAAAAATTGATTTATTTGTGGTATTGGTGAAAAAAATAATAATTGCATATTTTATTGTGAAATCTTTACCATAAAAAGATAAAAAATGTTAATTTAGATTAAAACGCAACTATTCGCGGCTTATTTTTGTTTACCTAATTGTGACGTTTACATTTCTACGTATTTGTGAAATTTTTATGAAATCTACCAAAAAATCCGGATTTGTGACAAATGATCCGGATAAAAAAAAAAATTCAATTTATATCTTTCGAAAGAATATGTAATGTCAAAATGTCAAAAAAGATCAAAAAAAAAAATCAATTTATTGATTTATTTTTTCCCAAACAATTCGACATAAATTAACATTATTTTGAAAATGAGCCGAAAAGGTACACCTTGGTTGGATTAGGGTTAAAAAATGACGTTTCACACAACCAAAATTGCTATAGAGCCATCTATTAGAATTTTTTAAACTAAATTCCCTCTTTCTTTAATTATATGCGTAACTATTTCTAACAATTACACCGTCACTTGAGCATGATTAGTTGCGAGTAGATACAAGTACTTGTGAGTAGTTTGCTAACGCCAATGGAACACGCTTGAAGTTACATGTTGGACTGAATTGATGACCGACTGAAACTTAACGAAAATTCTAACATGTAAACTGCAACACAACCGAAAATGTAACTGAAATGATGACCGAGTCAGTCAGTTAATTATCATGTTTCCATGAACGAGGTTGAGTTAGGTTGGATTGAAATTAGGTTTTCGTTAAATTTCAAAATGGCGTCGATCGTTTCCATGGAAGTGAAGAGCCAACCAGCGAACATTTAAGAAATTTAACAGAATTTACCTAAAGTTTTTTCTTACGGAAAATTTGACAGGTTGGCTGGCGAAACTGTAACACAACTTGTCAATTGCTTTGATGGTGACGGTAGCTCGTATTAATATTTTTAAAATTTTGTGTAGATTTTTGAACTGGCGATGGAATTGGAGGAACTTCGAAAATTATTTCAATTATTAAAAAGCCTTAAATGCTTAAAGGACATAAACATAAATAATAAAAGACACAGATCTTGTGGCGTACATAAACATAAATAATAAAAAACACAGATCTTGTGGCGTAAGAAAAAAACTAAAATAAATAAATTTGAAAATAAATAATTTGATGTTACAATTTATAAAGTCTTTAATAATTCGGTTTTCAATTTACCTACATGAATATAAATAAAAAATTTTGAATTTAAGCTTAAAATGTACAATGAGCTTCCACAAGAAGATTTGCACAAAGGGCAATTTGGATTTTTGACATTTCCTTCAGTTTTCCCTGCCGGCGCAAAATGTATACATAAAAAATGAACCACTTACGAACAGTTTACGAACGGTTTCTTATATGCGGCACTACTACTACTTCACAATTTCAGATTTCATATATGAATTTACAAAACCGTGTAGTTTTCTTCATTCCATCTTTAAACAGAATGTGATTTTTGATAAAGTAAAGCATGGTGCGCCATTTTAATATTAAGTAAATTTTTAATTTAATATTAATTTTTGTTGTTTATAAATACAGTTTAGTGAATGATAGTGACGACGACATTTATAATAAATACAATACATTATTAGCTATTTCTATTTTCGTATTATGTTATTTTATTTTAATATCATAATGAATTTGTTGAACTTGAAGTATAACTAAAATTGAGTATAAGTAAAAATAAATGTGTTAAAATTTAGTATAGGTATAATTAATAATTAATTGATATAATCAAATAAATAAAATCATATATTTGCTAAAAATAAAACAAAATACGTTGTTTTCATTATTAATTCAAAATTAATTGCGGAATAATACTCAAACCGTACGTAATGTTCATTTTAGAAGGCTCATAAACGTTACGCCCATATGAGTTCATAAATGTTACGTAAAAGGTGTACACATTACGAATATTTTTTTATAAACCAATACATAAATAAGTCTTCGCCAATTTGTTTCACTTCTCATGTGACAAGAGTATCATTTATATGTAACATGTCTACTCATTTTAAGCGTAACGTTTACGAACACTTTAGTAGAAGAGACTATTCGTAAAATGAACGTTTGCGTTACGCGTGGCCGGCAGGGTTGCGCGATAATTTTCGCTCTGTTAAAGGCTTTGCCACAGCTATTTTTCGTGTGATGCGATTTGTTTTTTCTTTTCAAATTCTACTGCAATTAGAATAGATTTGATACTAAATATATGAAAAAACTATCAAATATCCTTATAATCTTTAAATCCTATACATTTGTCTTTTGAAATATAATAATTTTTATTCATATATAATTCATTTTATATTTTATCGTGCGAAGTTTGAAATTTCGCAATTGGAGAAAAAACTTTTTTCGCGTTTGGAGACTTTCCACATACATACGAATTTTTTTATCGCATGTTTTAACCTCACTTTTTTGAGAAGACATGGAACTGTACAATAGAAAATGATCGAAAAATTCGCAATAATTAAATATTTTGATGTATGTGCAATACACAATTATTAAATAAATAAAATAAATAAAAATAATTAAAATTTCGGGAGAAAACTACAAAATAATTTCAACCAATGACTATGATAGTTGTTACGAAAAAAATCGCATCGCTGTTAAGTGTGGCATCCAGTGCGAAATTTGACGCGAATCGCATCGCACGAAAATAGCTGTGGCAAAGCCTTAAGTTGACACTTCAATTTAACGAAACTGAACGAACATTTCTTAAAGGTTGGCTGGGCAGTAACATGTAAACTCCATATACCGCACTGTTACGTTAAATTTCTTAAATGTTGGCTGGTTCTCTTTGAGTTATGTCGAGTTGAAAATGTTACAGCAAAGTACATTATAAATACCCTTTTGATTTTTGTATTGCGTTCTTAATTTTTTGTCAATATTTTTTTGTTGTTTTCAATTATGGTAACATTTTTTTATGGTGGTCTAACATTAAAAATCCCTTTTTTCTCGCCATTTTGGTTTTCGACTCTACTCAATTCCACCAGCTTCGTTGAGTTCAAACTGACTTAACGAAAATCTAACTCCAACCTCGTTTCCATCAACACCAACCCCAACTCAAGCCAGTTTGAATCTTAAATGGAAACAAGCTAAATATTAGGTTGGTTGAGTCGGTTTAAGTTTTCGGTGTAACATGTAACTTCGAACTGACTAAAATGACATTCCACAAGCTTATTTCTAGGTTACAAGTTAGAAGAATAAATTATGAATGAAAATCAATTTGTTTTAATAGCAAAATTAATTTCATATATTTTAAAACGATTATTCGAGAGAAAAGTGTTCATATTATAACACAATCCTTAAAAACTTTCCATATGTACATAGTTAGTCCTGCAAACGTAAATGGGCTACCTATAACCGACTTAACAACTGTTCATGCTTCAAACAAATTGCAAAGAAGTAAAGCATATATTTTATTACTATGTATTATGTGCTTTGTGTGAAATTTTATTAGCGCAAAATATTGAGATAGAAAAAATCAATAACAAATTAGTTCTCATTTCGTTAGATCATTTTTGTCTAGATCAATTAATATGCATCAAATAGTTTCACATAAATAAGTTTTAAACGATCGAATTGTTGGTGCTGTGTACCAGGAACGAACTTAATGATTCCATTAAACCCGATTATAAAGGTAATTAATTAACTTACATTACTACTAAAATACCCACCTAAATCAATTATAAATTTCAAAATTATCTTTCATCAATCACCTGTAATCTAATTTTTAGAAGTTCCTTATTTTGCATAAAAGTTAATATGAATATAAACCTTACAGACAGATACAATGTACAATACTCCGTTGTACTTTTTTTAATTTTTTTTTTTTTATTATCCATAGTTTTTGATAGACAAAAACCAAAAATCCAACAATAAATAAAAAAAAAATACAAGGCTGTCTCATGAAAATTAAAAAGCTCAAAATGTGTGATATCTCACGAGCTCAAAACAGCAGTACACCAATTCCTTTTTTCTTTTTTTTTTTGCTCATTCTCCTTTTTGTCGTTTGCTTTTTTGAATTTCTTAAAAGTTTTCTAGTGGTTATGTATCGGTCTAAACTTTTAAGTGTTCTAATTTTGTTTTTTGTGTTTTGATTGTGCTATTTGTGGAATTTCTCTTATTATTTTACCATTTTATTAATAAAACTTGTTACTTTTTCGTACGATTTAAAGTAATTTTTGATATTTGTATTTTTCCCGCGATTTAAAGCAGTTTCATATTTTAATTTTTTGACATGTGTAATTTGTTTTGTTTTTATTTGTATTAAATTTCATTCATTTTTTCGATTGTTTTTTGTGTTGTAACAAAATGGCAGAATTACCACAAGAACTGTCTTTATCAAAAGAACAACAATTGTCTTTATCAGGGCAACAACAACTATTTTTTTTTGCCACATCAACTGATCTTGCAGATGTTGTCTTACCTCTTTGCACTATTACCATTATCATGTTTCCATGATAGAGTTAACCTAGGTTCAACTCGGTTTATGTGCATGGAAACGCGTATTAGGGTAGAGTTTCGTTAAATCCAAATTAACTCGACGAATCGTGT
Organism: Tipula vernalis; assembly: GCA_958295665.1. NCBI lineage: Eukaryota > Metazoa > Arthropoda > Insecta > Diptera > Tipulidae > Tipula > Tipula vernalis. The sequence continues at coordinate 160,563,991 of OY282559.1, forward strand.
TTGTTTAAGTTAGATTCTATCTGTCAAACATTTTTTAAAATTATAAATGGCGCATCGCATATTACTAAATATATTTCTCCAAAATAATTAAAAAAATACACAAAAGTGTCGTTGTCAACGTTATGACGATATATCAAAGCGAAATAAAAGTTTGGTTCTTGTTCAATACGCAATTTTTTTTTATTCTATCGAAATATTTTTCTTCAACTCTAAATCCTAACTCTGTTCATGGAAACGGTACGGGTTAGGGCCGCCATATTTTCAACTCAACGAAACCTAAATCTATTTTAATTCGGTACATGGAAACATGGTACATGTTTCCATGTACCGAATTCAAATAGGTTTAGGTTTCGTTGAGTTAAAAACATGGCGGCGCAAACGTTCATTTTACGAATAGTCTCTTCTACTAAAGTGTTCGTAAACGCAACGCTAAAAATGAGTAGATATGTTACATAAATGATACTCTTGTCACATGAGAAGTGAAACAAATTGGCGAAGACCTATTTATGTATTGGTTTATAAAAAAATATTCGTAATGTGTACACCTTTTACGTAACATTTATGAACTCATATGGGCGTAACGGGGTGTTGGGTGCGTCTCAATAGGGTAGGGGTTGACCGTCTATAGCCATGTATCTCGTGGTCTATATTCCAACGCTGCAACTATGTAGAAACCACCAAATGTGTCTAGTATACCTCCACGTGGTAACACCCGGGCAACGATGTGAAGCATCGGCGAAATACTAGAGGCGAGTGCAGTACACTATAAATGAGCAATGAGCAGAACAAATAAGGAAACTAATACCCCAGGTGGTACACCTGTTGCTCAGGTAAATCCACCCTCTTCCGAGGTCGGTCTCTTGGATTCTGGGGGAGACCAGCCATTGCTATACTACAATTATTTTAACCAATTCCAAGACATGTTGGTGAATAAACAAGCTCATTTGAGTGAAACAGAAAAGGATAATTCACATCCCTTCCAGAGGAGTAACAAAGTCGCGTATTCTCCGATAAGAGGCGGTAGTCCCTCCATTGGGGCCAGCAGCCACAACACTCGTTCTACAAATGAAGAAAAGCTTCACAATGAATTATGTAAAGCTAATAATGCATTAGTTGAAGCCAACAATATAAATAAGCAACTGAATGTTACAATTACATGGATGCAGGAGCGTATGAAGACGCTTGAAAACGAAGTTAAAGCTCTTAAGCCAAAGGAGGACATCGGTTCCACTCCTAACCAGAATACAACTCCACAAGAGTATCATACGGATGAAGAAGAACTAGCTCGAGAAACTGAGTGGATTAGAGTTAAAGGTGGGAGAAAAAAAAGGAGTCGGAATAATACGCCCTCTCCACCTCAATTAAAGGATAATGTTCCAAATATTATCCAGAAACAACCAAAAAAAATACCTCCGCCACCACCAATAGTAATAGATGAAGTGAAAGACTACGATGTACTCTATGAAAAAATAAAAACAATAACTGCTACTGATAAGTTTAATGCAAAGGTGATGAATGGAAACACCATCAAAATAAACTTAGAAGATGCTGAAACATACAGAAAAATGACAAAAATGTTAAATGAAGAAAAACGTGCTTGGCACACGTTTGAAGATAAACAAACCAGACCAATTAGGGTCATGGCTAAAAACTTACACTCTACGTGTAAACCAGATAAAATAATTGATGACCTGAAAGCAAAAGGATTTAAGGCAATTGAAGCATCGATTAAGCTAAAACGGAGAGGCAAAGTACCTCTCAACATGTTTATGTTGACCTTCGATACTGATGAAGATATCGGAAAAATTTATCAAATTAAGTACATCTTGGGGTGCAAAGTGGTTATTCAGCCTCTAAGAAGATCTAAGCTTATACCACAATGTAAACAATGTCAAGCCTATGGACATACACAAAAATATTGCAACAGGGAACCTAGGTGTGTCAAATGTTTAGGTAAACATCATACCAAAGATTGTGTAAAAGCCCAAAATGTTCAACCTAAATGCGTTCACTGTGGAGAAAACCATCCGGCTAACTACAGAGGATGCAGTGTTGCTATTGAACTGCAAAACATCAAAAATAAGAACGTGATTGCTAAAAATCCAAGTTTATTCAGGAAACAAGCGGTTAAGATGAACCGACCCGAAGTAAATCGTAGAGTGTCGGGAACTACTCAAGGACAATTTGGTAAAATGACTTATGCTCAAGTAATGATGAGCAACGGAAATCCAGGAAAAACTGCTCAAAATGACGATATAAGTCAAACACTTAAATTAATTTTAAGCAGACTAAATACATTTGATGAGCGATTACAGAAACTAGAGTACAGCACTAAGGGAGCCATCGCTAAACAGAAAAATGGCCAAAGATCTTAGAATCTTATGTTGGAATGCCAATGGACTGATGCAACATCAACAAGAACTGCAAGTGGTCCTGGACACAGAAAAAATCGATGTACATATGTCTCATCACGGAAACACACTTCACTAGACAATCAAACATTAAATTTAAAAATTATCAAATATATCACACTATTCATCCTGGAAACACTGCTAAAGGAGGTAGTGCTGTTATAATTAGAAATAGTATTCATCACTATGAGGAGTTAAAATATGAAACGGAAGAAATACAAGCAACTGCTGTTATTGTCAAATCCAAAAGTAGTTCTATTTGATTGCTAGTATTTACTGCCCACCGAAGCACTCAATGAAAGAAAAAGATTATCTCGAGTTCCTCAGTAAATTAGGAAAACGATTTGTACTTGGAGGAGACTTTAATGCAAAAAATGTCCACTGGGGATCCAGATTAACAACGACTAAGGGTAAAGAACTCCTAAAAGCTATCAGAAAATGCAGTTGTGAAGCCCTCTCAACTGGAAAACCAACCTACTGGCCAACTGATCCAAACAAAGTACCAGATCTGATTGATTTCTTTATAATAAAGAACATATCTGTAAATTATGTACAAGTAGATGAAAGCCACGACATGAACTCTGATCATTCACCAATACTACTAACGTTAAGTGAAAAAATCATTCAGAAAGAAAGAAACCATTTCCTAGTAAATAATCACACTAATTGGGTATGCTTTAGACTATCGCTAGAAGAAAAAATTAGCTTAACGGTTCCATTAAAGACTGAAGAACAATTAGACAATTAGACAAAGAAGTTCACAAATTTGTAAACGATATACAGCAATCAGCTTGGGAAAATACTCCTGAAATTAAAACGAAAATCAAGGGAAACAATTACCCTTTGGAAATTAGGGAACTCCTCGCAGAAAAAAGAAGAGCGAGAAGAGTATGGCAACAAACAAGGGCCCCCCAAGATAAAACTCATTTGAACAATCTCACTCAACAATTAAGAAGAGAGATCAAAGAATTGAAAGATGAATCAATCAGCAACTATTTAAGAAAATTAACTAATGATAACAGTACTGATTATTCTCTTTGGAAAGCAACCAAAAGAATCAAAAGACCAATAATGCAGATTCCCCCAATAAAAATAGCAGATGAGAAATGGGCTAGAAATAATGAAGACAAAGCTCGAGAATTTGCCGAACACCTCGAAAAAATATTCCAGCCACATGAAGATCAAACGTTGGAAGCCGAGATAATAACTGAACAAGCTGTGCAAGAAAGTAAAGAAATCCTACCCACAACACCAAAAGAAGTCATGCGTGAGATAAAAGCTAATATGAATACGAAAAAAGCTCCTGTGTACGATCTTATTACTGCAGAAATTTTAAAAGAACTGCCAGGGAAAGCTCTGGTGAAACTCACCAATCTTATAAATGCAGCATTTAGAATCAAATGTGTACCAAGCTTATGGAAAATTGCAGAAGTAATTATGATCCCAAAACCTGGGAAACCACCGCACATAACATCGTCTTATAGGCCAATTTCGCTATTGCCAGTCATGTTCAAACTCTTTGAGAAGCTTCTGGTAAAAAGATTAAATCCGATAATCGAGAGTAAAAACTTGATCCCGCGACTTGCGGCCAAAATCCATACGATTGTATAGCGCTATGCACACTGAATCAGGCAAAACAATTTTACGTCAAACATTTTGTTTCATAAAACATAGAACGGCAAACATTGTACTGTGCTTTATGAGTCCATTCACACATAATAAAGCAAAATTGTGTTAAGTCAAATTTGACTAATGAAACATGATTGAAGGTGTTCATACTCCATAAATCAATGTGTTAATTCACACTGACACAAATCAAAGCAACACAACACAAAACTGATTGAATCAAAAAAAGAAAGTGTTTGAAGTCGTTTCATGATTGCTGTTTTAAAAATCAAATTAATAAGGATTTTTGTGGTTCAAAAAAACTTGTATTAAAATACAATATAACAACTTACAATATATATATACCTACATTATACATACTGCCGAATCTTTAGGGTTAGTTTATCATATTTATATATAAAATAATAATCATATAATACAAAATCAATCCTCTGACTCCGACGACATTTTGTATTCTATGAAATCAATTCACACCAACCTATAAAGCAACACAAGACAATTTGACTAAAAACAATTTGTCTGATTGAATGTGCACTATGTTTAGAGAAATCGTCTTGCCTACTCGAAGCAAAAACGTTTTGTCTAATTCGGTGTGTTTCCAGCCTAATTCGGTGTGTTTCCAGCCTAAATCGCGAAAAGAGGCATGTTTTAATATTCGTGTCTAGAGCAGACTGTTTGAGCATATTGAATAAAAAGTTTCGGAATTTATGAGTACAATTTTTTTATTAAATGCAAAGAACGTTTAGATTTTAATTATTTAATTCAAAAATTTGGGAGTGTTCGAATTTAAATATGTATACTAAATTTGAATAATTCCTATTGCAACCAAACTATCAATTGTACTTCTGATCAGAACACTAAACAGTGAGTACGTTTATGCTTAGGGTTCAACCTGGTTTGAACCTAGGTTATCTTTTACTATAAACGGAGTCGAGTCATCTTGGAGTTAACTCAACTCGACCTAAACAATTTCTAGGGTCGAGTCGAGTTAACTCTAAAAACATTCACCATAAACGGAGTCGAGTCGAAAAATAAAAACAACAAAAATTAATAACAAAAAGACATCATTTTGATTTCTTAATTCGTGTGTGCGCATCTTCGATTTTTGTGTGGCAATAAAATTTTGTTATTTTGTTTTTATACAATTCAGAAAATAATACAAGAAAAATATATAAACATACGATAGTTAATCATTTTTGTTGACGTTTCTGACTCGGTTTCAACCTAGTTTCGACTCGACTACGATTTGACTCTGCAGTATAAACGCTAAAAAAAATAACTACAAGATGATCCAAAGTTAACTTAAATGATTTACCCATTGAAAAACGAAAAGAAAAATCGGATTTAGTTTTTTCGATATAATTCCAAAATTATTACTTTATTTTCGCTAAAATCTTCTTGTTTTTGATCGAGTATACCATACAATACCATTTTCAATTTAAAAAATTCAAAAACATTTTTAATTGGCTGAGAAAATGAAAATTTAATTTTTTCGGTTCTAAACAATTTTTTTCGGACGAAAAAAATTAAATTTTCATTTTCTCAGCTAATTAAAACTTTTTTGAAATTTTTTAATTGAAAATAGTATTGTATAGTACACTCGGTCAAAAACGAGAAGTTTTTAGCGAAAACAAAGCAATAATTTTGGAATTATATCGAGAAAACTAAATCCGATTTTTCTTTTCGTTTTTCAATGGGTAAAGCGCTTAAAAGATGACTCGACGCTGAGCATAAACGTACTCAGTAAATGGGTGTTTTGATTTAGTTGTACCAAAACCATAAGACAATAAAGTACTTTTCATACTAGGCGCCTCGCCTCGAAATATTTAGTTACCACAAATGCGAAGCTGAGACCCTTTCATACCGGTGGCGTTGGCTTTGAACATTCGGTTGCTATCAAATATTTTATTAAGGTCTATTTTACACATCAATTATAGCAAGAACAGAGATATACTAAATTTGTAACGTATATATGAGCTAGATTTTTTGGTAAGTATGAAACAATTGTTCAAAAAATATGATTTGTAGGTTATGTTGACAAAGAACTTCGCTTTGTACTACTTTAAAATCTCGCAGTCGAGTGTGGAACGCATTGCCTTGGCTTTGTAGATAACTTCATTGCAATATATTTTGATTTTTTTTTTAAAATTATCACTTAAAAATAAATTATTTTTCAACAAATTGAATTTATTACTATAAAATTAAATGGTATCAATCGAATAAAACTAATTTACATAATTAAAAAACGAAATAAAAAAATTTTATTTACGAAGCTCAAAGCCGAGGCGCCTGGTATGAAAAGTACTTAAATGAAATAAGCCAGAGATTTAATTTTAATTTATAGTTTTATTTAATTTTCTTTTTTTTCAAATTTATATTTTCTATTAACTGGGCATTTAATAACCAAATTTTAAAAAACATTTTACACCTAAAAAACCATTTAATATATTTTTACATAATATTTGAATAGGTATGTGGATACCAATAATTGAAAGCCAAACGAAAATAGTCGGCAAAAATTTGAGTACATAACGTAAAAAAATAAAAATTTTAATAATTGGTACGTACATTATGTTCAAATGGCCAAAAACATTTAAGTACTTTTCATACCAGGCGCCTCGCCTCGAAATAATTAGTTACCACAAATGCGAAGCTAGGACCCTTTCATACCGGTGGCGTTGGCTTTGAACATTCGGTTGCTATCAAATATTTTATTTAGGTCTATTTTACACGTGAATTATAGCAACAACTGAGATATTTTAAATTTGTAAAGTACATATGAGCTAGATTTTTTAGTAAGTATGAAATATTTGTGCAAAAAATGTGATTTGTAGGTTATGTTGAGAAAGCACTTCGCTTTGTACTACTTTAAAATCTCGCAGTCGAGTGTGGAACGCATTGCCTTGACTTTGTAGATAACTTCATTGTAATATATTTTGTTTTTTTATATCACTTAAAAATAATTCCCTCCAGACCAGATGTATCATAAACGTACGGTTTACGAAGACTTTGCTATACTAAGGTGTTCGTAAACGTTACACTAAAACAGTACGAATATAGTACGTAATGTGTACTTTTGTCACATGAGAAGTGAAACAAATTTACGAAGACTTGTGTTTGTATTAGTATGTATAAAAGTGTTCATAACGTGTACGCTTAAACGTAATGTTTACGAACTGCTTAAGCGTAACATTGACGAACGGTTTAGTGCGAATTGCCCCATTTAATTAGAATAAAACCATTTTTTTTCATCAATCTTATCTTTTATTTGTATTTTTCTTCAAATGAGCCGCAACACAAGATACAACGTGCCAAATTTGTTAATTAATATTTTTCCGAAATGAAATAAAATGTTTCAATCATAGATGAAGTACTTCGAGTATTACTTAAATACCTTTTAAAATATTCATTATAATGATTTTAATACGATATTATGGATATATTGCTGCTCTTGAATGCCACGAAAAACTAACAATAATTATCAGAAGTTTTTATATTTTCACAATTCGACAACTTTAATTTAATTTGTACAAAAAAATTTGAAAATAATACAAAGCCGCAAGATATCATTGACAGCACTGTCTATAGAGAATGTAAATGTAGTAGTGTGTTGTGTTGCAATAAGAACCTTTCGTGAACTGTTCGTAAACGAAATACTTTTGATGTATACATTTTTGCGCCGGGAGGGAAATTATTTTTCAACAAATTGAATTTATTACTACATATAAAATTAAACGGTACCAATCGAATAAAACTAATGCCCGATTTAGATGAAGAAAAATGTTTGCCTTGCAAAAAATGTTTGCTTTGCATAGAGCTGCACGCAATAAAAAAATATCCATTAGTTAAAATGAGAAAGGACTATGTAAACCAACATGGCGATGCTATAATTTTTTGGCGGCTTATACATAATTGGATGTTATATTTTTTGACATTTATCAGGAGTGTGACAAAAATAAAATTTATAACAATAAATAAAATTGTTAGTGACAAAAATAAAACTTAATAAATTAAATTGGGAAAACTGCTTTTGATTTGATTTTTTCTGCTATAACATTTGACTTGTGGTCATCGTATTGGTTTTCATAATATACTTTTATTGTGTTTGTGTTTGTTTGTTACTATAAAATATCAAAAAATATAGTCGGGTCGAGTATATTTTATAGTATCATATTTATTTTTAATGTTTTTATAGTAACAATTGGTAAAAAAAAACAAAAAAAAACGCTAACATAATTTTGCATGTTTATGTTTTGTTCTTGTCATTCAAACGAAAATTGTAATATACTAATCTCTTCTTTTTTTGCAAGGCAAACATTTTTCTTCATCTAAATCGGGCATAATTTATATAATTAAAAAACGGAATAAAAAATTTTTATTTACGAAGCTCAAAGCCGAGGCGCCTGGTATGAAAAGTACTTTAATAATTTAATTGTTTTATGTTATGTACTCATAATTTTGTCTACCCTTTTTTCCATTTATCTTAGACATTATATACTCGAAGGAATTATTTTTGAAATATTTGGACCATAAAAGAAATATTGTATAAACAAAGCATAAAAAGGGTCTCGGCAAACTATCATTATCAATTGTAAATACGGTTTGTTAAAAAAAATTACGATTATTCTTGATTTATTTAAAAAATTAATCAAAAAGCCGCCAAACTTCATATAGAAATACGTTTTTTTTACTACACGTGACGTGATGCGCAAAGAAAGACGAAAATGAGACACGGGAATATACTGCCTCTTTTTTCTGTATATCTTGGTTTTTGTTGTTGTTCCTCTCAAACATTCGTGTAAATGAAGCATTAGCTTGAAATTATTCAGGATCTATTTCCGAAAACGCCTCATATTTGGGGAATTCCATTGAGTGAATGATCGGATTCAGATTGTTCGGATTTATATCCATACTCGCGCAGCGACCTTAAGCGAAGCATTTTGGACTGGAATTGTATTCTTCCAAAACTCCTGAATTTGGGCCCATAACTATTCTGTTCCCTTAGTGGGACTTTTCATTTAACATTTCCCCATAGATTCTCGGTTCTTTTTTGCTGTTCTGTCACATTAGCGGAAGACCGTATAATCATCTAAATTTCCTGATCGAGTATTTCGAAGGACATCCATAATTCCATCAATTTTGACGACAGGCTAACTCCTCAAGAAGTGAAGCATCAAGCCATTACTGGCTGATGCACTGCTATGATTCATTGTTTTTTTTTTGGCATACCTACGGTTAACTCCTGGTTTGAGGGTCGTCTTACGTATGATCTCCCATCATCTCAAACCACGTTGGATTTACTCATCTCTCCAAATTATTAAATTACAAAATGCCCTTCTTAGGTTTTGCCAAATGCTCTTTAGCAAAATCAATTTTTTTGGTTAAGTTGCGGTTGCTTAATTGTGATTTCCTTTTCGCTTTATTACTGTGGCATAATTATAATGCCACCACTGTATAAGGAACAACCAACAGAACAAGATATACCCAATGTAAAATGGATTTTGAGAAAACCGTTAAGTTAAAAGAATAAGTTTTGTTTCATACGCTTCAAGCGTCCAGTTAGTTTCTGTACTGGCGTTAACGTACCTAATTGCGGTAATAAATCTTAAAAGAAACATTATATTTTAGGTAAAATCAATTATCATTTTGTATTTTAGAACTGTTATTAATGTCTTCATAATCAACAATCAATTACTAAAGCTTTATCATGGTTATCAATATGCCTTGCCAAATCTCTCTTTGTGTTAAATCCTAAATCACATTGATCACAACTAAAACGTCTTACACCCGTATGGGCTGATTCATGACGCTTAAGTGATTCCCCGGTTCGAAAACATTTGCAGCATATCGTACATTTGAATTTCTCTGGATTATGTTCGACTTCATGCAACCGCAATTTACGTTTTGAAATAAATGATAAATCACACGAAGGACATTTGTAAGGTTTCTCTTTGGTATGGGTGCGCATGTGAATCTAAAAAAAATAAAACGAAAATTATTTAAATATATTTGAAGTTGATTCGACAGTTTTAATTGTTTACTCTCAGATATGCATTTTGCGTATAAGCTGATGGACAATACAAGCATTTATAAGGCCGCTCTCCCGTATGCACATGCATATGCATTTTTAATTGGAAAATATCGGAAAACGATTTCGAACAGATTTGACAAATATGACGTTTTGAGTGGATTCGCATGTGGGAATGAAAAGAATTTTTAACGGTAAATTTCTTGCCGCATATGTTACACAAAAAATTTCGATGATATAACATGTGGTGCTGCTTGCATTTCTCTTCGGTCGAGAACTGTGTGCCACATTTTTCGCAATCGGATTTATCGTTTTTGATTCGGTTGATATTTTTTTTCACGCGAATTCTACTCTTATCCGAATCTTCCTTCTTTATTACAATAACTGGTTGTGGTTGGTCATTTTTAAAATCGCTTTTGGAATTTAAATCAATAATTTCATTAGATGATACCTCCGGGTAATTCGAATAATATTCATCCTCAAATTCATTTTGTGGTTTACATGTTTTCTCCTCCTGTTCGTCCTCGACAGGCTCGAGTTCCGCATCAAACGGTTTTATCTCTTCAATTATTTCGGTGGACCTTAAAATAATATCAGAATCATGACACCTTTTACGGAATATGTAACATTTTGTAGCAGTTTGGATGCAGCTTTCGCAAATGAACTGCGGTAATTGATCATTTGAATAAATCTGTATAGTAAAAAAACAATTTTACAATGTTTATGTACCAATTTAAATTTGATGCGATACAATACCTCTAAATCTGTACAAGAATATATAATTTCGGAAATTGTTAAGACATCATCTTCAATCTCTTTTATTTCGAATATTGGTGTTAATTCCGATGATTCATATAAACACGTCCGGCAAATTGTTTTGCTGTGAATCCCATCCATGGCGATTTATTTGACGTTTGAGCATAATGTAACCCATAAATATTAGAAATGACCCAAGAAACCATTAAATGAGATCATAAAAAAGGTTTATTTTAAAGCCTGGTTTCCATTATGAAACTTTTACTGACAGTACTTTTTACTGAATAAAAAACAGATCATTCTTTGTTTTTAATTTTTTTTTGAAAAATTGCCTTGAAAATTTGAAATATTTTTTCAGTACGGAAAAATATACTTCGCTTTATATATTTTTCAGAAAATTTTGTCAGTATACTACAAAAAATGTCGGTATGCTATAATAACTTTTTCAGTACTGTAAAACTGAAACAGTTTTTTTTTCTCACACAGCACGCGAATATATATTTTTATCCCATTTTGTTTATACTGTCAGTAAATACTTCATAATGGAAATCAGGCTTAACGGGTTTCAAAAATTTTTGAGATTATGGCTATAATACTCAATTGTGAAAAATTGACTGACTAATCAAAAAGATTAAAGCAGAGAGACAAATGTACTTTCCGAAAGTTGTTTGTTTTTTAAATTTGCTCAGGTCAGATCTTTCAATCCATAGGACCAGTGAGTTATATTTTTCCAGAAAAACCCACAGAAATTTTTCAAAGGAAATCCTGGGGCACTGGATAGGTTATATTTTTTTCACAAAAAGTATTAATTGTTATATTTTTAGTTTTATTAATATTTAATATGTGGTAATTTTTATATTTACTATAAGTGTGAGTTATTATAAGTGTGATCACGTTGTAAAATGACGTAGGCTCATATCGTTAGTGCACGATGAATTATGGTTCGCGTAAATTAATATTGAGCAGATCCTGAGTCTTTTTTACAAACGTGTTTCTTATAAGTCGCAAAAAAGGTGACTCCTTCGCTCAGTGTACGAAATTATGGGCCTTATACGAAATTACGCAGTACCCCGGAACCACTTATTGCGACTTAATTTATTCACTTTTTTTGGTCCGCTCCGTAACGCGTACAAAACGAGACTGCTTTCCGAAAGTTATATGTACTTATCATATTGATTCTCATATTAGCTGTATTTTGTTGAGAAAGTTACAACAACAATTGCACGTGACAGGAATTAAATAATTCGAACAAAAAATTTGAGTTATTTAATTCTAGCTCGAACAAATAAAATACGTAACCGCTTGAATGAAAAGCTAGAGAAATAACAACATAGAATATAATAATTAAACCGAAAAAATATTTCGCGGCTTATTCTGTTAAGAAAAAAATAACTCCAAAATAATTCGAATTAATTTTTTCTCAACAAAATACAGCTATTGACTTATTTGCCGCCATTAAATAAGGCTGTGTTCCAATTGGTTAAAAAGTTAAATATTTTAATTGTGGTAAGAAATATTTAACTTACCTCATTTTTTAACCGATTTGCTGTTCCAAATACAACTAATTAAAAAGTTAAAATTTTGACGTTTTATATATTTTTGTAAGTCTTGTGAAGTAAAAAAAATTAATTATAAAATGAATAATAATATCGTAAAATATTTACCGATAATAATTCAGTTGTGCGTTTTATGCAAGTAACTATTGAATTTAATAGCAAAATATTATAGTACAGTAAAATTTGTAAAGGTAATCTAGAACAGATATGATTAAACTTTTTAACTGCACCGCGACCAGTTAAAATTTTTTGTGGTGAATATAATGTCAAAAATTTAACTTTTTAACTTTTTATGCGGTATTTTTTTCGTTTGGAACACAGCCTAAATATGTAAAATCATCCCAATTGATTTTACTTACTTTTTTTCTTGTTTTATATGTATTTTGAGAGCAAAGCAATTTATTTTTAACTATTAAATAATTTTTAATTAAATTTTTTACAAAACCTAATATCAATTTTTTATGTAATATAATATAACAATGTATATGCAATGAAATTAACAGAATTTTGGTTTCCAATTTAGATTTTTTTTTTGTAAGAAAGAAACAAAATAACATATAGTAATTTAAGTTATACTGAAGTTAATGATGTTTGGATAAAAACACTCCAAATAAATATAATATACACAAAGTTTTGTGACCTACATATATATTAAATAAATTATTAATTATTAAATATTCACGACTTTCATTCACGAGACATATTCACGAGATTCACGATTTTCATCTTCACGACTCTGTATTGCATTTTCGTTTTTTCATTTGATAAAAACAATACGAAAAATTATGAAATTTATTGGTTATGTTAACAAAAATCTGTCAAAATAAACCATAAAATTTTGCTATAAAAAAAATTACTGTCTTTGTAACTCTAATGGAATTTTTGATTGGCTTAACTCCTCTGTTTTTTTCAGTAAGATATACTAGTCAGTAAGTTTTCTCATGGAAATCAAGCTTAAGTTATACTGAAGATGACCTTTCTGCTGTTAAACTTCGATTTGACAAGAAAACTCAATTCGTCGAGCAAAATTGTTGTTGGTTTACCAATCTCGATTTTTTCACAGATTTACTTGACAGCAGAAATATCATCTTTCATCGAGCCCGATTGCTTTTTGTTGGTGAATCGAAATTGTCATAAATGTTGAACTGAAATGATGACCGACTGAAACTTAACGAAAAGTCTAACAAGTAAACTAAAACCCAACCGAAATGATGACCGAGTCAGTCGGTTAGCATTAGTTCCGTTTTACTTTGGTAAAAGTTATTCCTATTCGATAAGGAATGAAATTTTGCCCAAAATAAGAGCCAAGAATAATTTTTTTTTACTTTCAACAGTTGGCACCAAGCTCTAAAATGTAATTTATTATTTAGAATTTTAACAAATATAAAATACTGATACGCTTTAACATGAATATATGTATTTACAAGGTGGTCCGATGCGATTTTATACTAGCTACGCCATCTTTTGTAAATCCCTCAAAACTTATTTGGACACCCAATATTTTCTGCATCATTTAAAACTGTAAAGTACTTTTCATACCAGGCGCCTCGGCTTTGAGCATCAAAAATAAAAATTCTTTATTTCATTTTTGAATTAAGTAAATTAGTTTTATTTGATTGACAACTTTTAATTTTATAGAAATAAATTCAATTTGTTGAAAAATGATTTATTTTTAAGTGATAATTTAAACAAAATCAAAATATATTGCGATGAAGTTATCTATAAAGCCAAGGCAACGCGTTCCACACTCGACTACAACGTAGTACAAAGCGAAGGGCTTTGTCGACCTAACCTATAAATCACATTTTTGGCACAATTATTTTATACTTACCAAAAAATCTAGCTCATATGTACGTTACAAATTTAGAATATTTCAGTTCTTGCTATAATTCACGTGTAAAATAGACCTAAATAAAATATGTTATAAAGATGGTATTGATCCATTTTATTTTTAATTTTTACGGCTTTTATCACTTTTTTCACTATTTTTTTAAGAATGTAGATCCTTTCTATCAGTGTGATAATATTTTCATTTTTTATTTTTTAAATAATTATACCGGTTTCGAACACTTCGTTCTTCGTCAGTATTGTCTACATTCAATTATTTAAAAAATAAAAAAAAATATTATCACACTGATAGAAAGGATCTACATTCATAATTATTTTTTAATATGTTTTATATTTTAAAATCTGTATAATTTTGTATATTTTTTTAAATTATTTTATGTGTTAAAAAGTGTTTGTTTATGTAATAAAAAATAGCTAAATAAAATATTTGATAGCAACCGAATGTTCAAAACCAACCCCACCGTTATGAAAGGGTTTCAGCTTCGCATTTGTGATATCTAAATATTTTGAGGCGAGGCGCCTAGTATGAAAAGTACTTAAATGTCTTACGGGGTCAATAAGTTTTGTTTACTTTTTTTTATAAGGAGTATTTGGCCCAAAATGCTCTAATAAAAATATAAAAAAATTAATAAAATTGACCACGAGGCGAAGTATAATTAAATGATATTTATTAACAAAATAATTATTTATTTGCTAGGAAAACGAAATATAAAAACCAACAGTTTAAGTTTTATATAGTAAATTATATGTTAAAAGAACCATTCTATCTAGCTACCTGGAATAACCAAAGAAATGGGCAAAGAAAATTGAAATCGTTGAACAAAATCCAACATAAGCAATCTGACATAACCTCACAAAACTCAAATAACGGTCTTTGTTTAAACATCAAATTCCAGTAAATCGAATGTTTTCTATTAATTTATGTTAAAAATGTAATAAATATTCTTTTATTAATCAATAATTTTATTTTACACTTTTGGCAAACTAAACGGAGGAATTCGATAGTGCCGATAGGAATTCGATTTTTGCCTTTAAGGAAATAAAAATAGTCGCATCAAGTCAGAGCAAAAATAGAAAATTGAACATGGTTCAATTTTGAATATGGCAAATTTATTTGCCTTTCAGGGAAAATTACATAACCTTAAAAAAAGTGACAGCTATTCAACCAATCAGCGCGCTGTATTTTTTTACCTTATAGGACAAATTTTAACTCATGTTATAGTAACAGTTTTCGTATTTATAAAGCTCACTATAAGATTTGTTTGTAATGTAGTAAAGTTTATAGTGATCAAAATCCATCACTATAAACTGTGCTACAAAATATCCAAAACAACAAAATAAATTCGAAATTCATATGGGATTTTTGACAGGGTTTTGAAATGACTTTCGAAAAACGTGCCTATAAGTAATTAGCACATTTGGAAAATGACCAAAGTAAATTTGTGGTAAAATTCGAAGATAAAATTTTTGTGAATCTTTTTCCTTACAAGGGTAGTAAATTTATTATTATTGTATTATTATTTAAAGAGCCTTGTGGGCGTTCAAGCCATCTCGCAGCGCACTTTAAAGATCTTTTGTGCTTGGACCCTGCTCATATAGCCGTCCAGTCAATATTCAGACTCCTAATGAACCTGATAATACTACCGGCGGGTAAAATATAAATACTATCTGGGGTCATTGTTCTCCCCTCCTAGATGTTTCAATATTTGGTGGAAAATAGCTCCGCATTGGCACAGAACATGTTCCGCTGATTCCGCTTCCAGATCGCAGAAGCGGCATCCATGTGTCGTAATTAGGCCCATCTTCTTAAGGTGATACCTTAAGAAGCCGTGACCTGTGGGGAAGCCAGTAAGCAGCCTCAACTCAGGTTTCCTATCTAAGTTTAAGACACTCCTTAAGCCTGACTAACGAAGGTGATATACATTTCTTCGTCTGTCGCAAACCTGGAATTCTGCGCCAGTAGAAGGACTTTGAGCATCCTCCCAGCGTTTAACCGCTGCCCTAAGGTGTCCCTTAGTGATGCCGCATGACCTAGCACCCACATAATTGTTACCTTATTTGAGCGTGCCAGATCTTTGATAACATTCAGACAATCCAATACTAGGCTTGACTCAACGTTACAAGACCTAAGAGCCTTTAATGCCGATTAGCTGTTTGATACAATAAAACCTTTGCATCGTTTAGGGCTTTTGCTATATCTATCCTAGCACAAAGTTCTATAGCATGTAAATTTGCTTGAAAAACGGTAGCATTGGTACCCAAGGACTTCGATGGGGCAGTGCCACTCACGTGTATTCATACTCCTGCCCCACCTTCTGTTTTTGATCCATCTGTAAACCATACCATTGACCCTCGCTCAAAGGGTTGCACCTCACACACCCCAGTCAGGTAACCTAATACAGAATGGTTTTGTGGAAGTCCAGTTAGCTGGCATACAGTCCGAAGGGATTCCTATAATAGGGTCTATCTGAAATCCCTTCAGGTTTTCCAGATGGCCCACCATATTGCCTGGTTTGATATTTCCTTCCGCTTGCATTTTCAGGGCTATATTTACAGCATCCTTTTTAACATGCAGTTGCAACGGAGTCAGTCCTAGAAGTTACTCCATCGCAGCGTTTGGACACTTTTTCATTGAGCTTATTCAATAAAGTTTTGCGCTGGTAATTTATGGTAAATTTTTATGTTGTTGTTTTTATTATTTTGATATTTTTTATTTTTATGACCGGATTTATGATACCAAAAATTAACTTTATATCGAAATAAATAAAAGAAATATCTCTAAATGAATCGCAATTTATTATCCATCAAAAGGCGTCTTCGAATTTTTTCGATATTGAATTTTAAATATTTTAACTTTTTGTATGGGCAATGTAATTAAATTTTTACCAGCATAATAAAAATAAGTTTTACTATAAATTTACTATGGTTTTTTTCCGAATGTGTTAAATAATAGTAGTGGCTTTCCAATCGACCACTGCAAGTACACTTTTAAGTGCGAAAAATAAGTCTTGGCTAAATATTCGATTGGAACAAACAAACAATTAAGACATGAGCACAACATATACCGATTTCACACCGTAGATAGTATATTAGCAAAATAGGATAATACTATTTTGCTATCCGCTGTAAAACTGATGTTTGGATAGTATAATAGCAAAAATAAAATATAATATTTTAATTTGATAGCTATCAAATTTTAATACCTATTATATTTTATTTTATTTTATTGTAGAAGGAAAATTTGAGACAGTTTATTGTTCATAAATTAGTCTAGAAATATTTATGTGTATTCGGAAATTATAATTATTTTGTTTTAATTTTCTGTTTTTTATGAATTTATGCGGTGTAAAACCGACTATGACAGATAGTAAAATAGTGTTATACTATTTTGCTACAAACAAAATGATGATGATGTTCAAGCTGCCGGGATTGGCGGAGGAGCAATAGGAGCAGCGATGTACCGCGTTGACCTCCGGCAGATTCGAAATTTTATAATCGTTTTTGACTCAAACTGAATCGTCTACTTTTAATAAATATTTATCAAAAAGGGATCAACTAATACTGTGTCTGGATGAATAGACAACATAATTTTCTACATAATCGGGGTGATATGTCTTAATTATTACCAGGAAAATATTTGTTCACAAATAAAATCGAAACAGTTAACTGGTGGTGTCTACTATATAAAAATCCAAATACCTATACTGTAATATTAGATTGCTATTGCTAATTGCAACCTATACCTTTCAAGGCAAAATCCCGAACTGAACCAAGCTATCGTAATATAAGAATAAAAATACATTAAAATAATTGATTGGGATAGAGATGAGAAAGGATAATTGTATTAGGCAAGTTTAATAAAATTGTATCCCATAGAATGCCGTAACAAAAAATGTAAGCTAACATTTTACGTTTTATTTCAAATTTGAAATCTCCGTAATCGATTTCATATCATATAAACTTTTTGTAATATTCCGGCAACTAGAAATAACCATAATAAGCCTTTACAAAAACCAGAATTTTAAAAACTCATACGATTTTGAGTAACTCTTAATTTTAAAAACGTTTTCCTGAAAAATGCGAATTTTAGACTTATGCCACCTTGCCTTGTTGCCATAGACATATATAATAATAAATAAAAAGCTTATTGGTTTTGTTGTTTAAATCAAAGTTTTTTATTTTTAAATGTTGGAATCTTCATTTTCTACGTCCGAATTGTTCGACTGGTTGTCATTGCTCCGTTGGCCCTCAATTTTCTGCTGTTCATTAACCACTGGGATGTCGTGAATCGTCCTATTTAAATCTTTTGTCTTCCAAATGTTAAACCTAAATTTTGTTAGTTTTTGCAATTTATTTAATTAAACTCTGTATTTTAATGATCACTTTTTTAATTTGTCTTCAAATTACCTTTCAATAAAAGCTGCCTTATTTCTCTATATGTTTTTGCTCCCATTAATCTTCAGCTGTTGCTTCAGCGCGAGAATTGTGTCTGTTTTCGAATCTAATTTTATTAAAGAAAATCATTCATGAATTCCTTATTTATTCCGCAATGTTTGACATTTGAAACTTTTTGGTAAATTATCCATTTTAAAAAAATTTTAATTTTTATTTTAAGCTGAAAAAAAGCTATTAAGAAATAGAATGGAAAGATAAGTGAAGAATAGTGTTTTGTATGTTTTCTTAACCCAAGAAGTACACATGCGCCACAATTTTAGTACGTTTTCTAATATATCGCGTATACCAAAAATAATGCAATTGTGGTTTAATTTTTAAAATTTATGGTAGTAAAATATTAAAATAAATATTTAAAAAAGAAGTTTTAGCTTTATTGTTGTAGAAATATGACCCCTAGCGGAGAATGTGACGTTACTGCTTGTAGCTACTCATGACAAAATTAGGTAGAGCAATTTACGAGTAGGTGATTTAACAAAAAAGGCATGAACTGTAAGTGCGGTGGTCGATTGGAATAGCACTTATTTAGTCCTAAAGGCTAAGGCCTAATGAACAACATTCTCCCATATTAAGATATAACTTACGACTCTATGGACGTGTCCTAACCTTGTGATAATTATTCCAGCTGTAACTATAATTATGACATTATTTTGTATGCAACCAAATTATCACAGCCGTTACAAAAGCGCACAATAACAATATAACTAGTGACGTGTCCGATTTCTGTGCGAAATAATTTTTTTGTGATAAATTTGATATTAGTGAAATAATTTTCTCTTCCATATTTGAAATAAGTTCATTTGCTGTCCGAATACTGAAATAATTTTGACATAATAAAATTGACATTCGGAAATACAACAAACGACAAATTGTACGTAGAGAGTTATTTTTAAAAGTGTATATAAAAATGATAGAGGCAAAATTTGATCCAAATATGGTATTATTTCTATTAATTTCGGGTTACATGTGTTTAATGAGAAGAACACGGAACTTTGCGCGACCTTTAATAATGGATCTCCTAAACTCCCAGGTACGATACATTTAAGCTTACAGGTATGTATGTTAGATATTGCTCTTTGGGTATTTATAAATATTAATAAAATTCATTCGTTGCAGCGACTAATAATGTACACAATTCTCTCAACAAACAGTATTGTTTCAATACTTAGTTATGCTGATCCGGTGACGAGAATGCTCGTAGTCGTGTAGGATATCGTCTAACATTTTCATCGCTATTAGCAAATTCGTGCCCAATAAAAACCATGATTGGGGACCGAAAATGAAACTAATGATATTTTTGCTGTTGCTGGCAAGTGGGACTAGTTATAGAATTGTAGGTGCAGCAATGAACACATATCAACATCCCCAGTTTGTGATATTGTTCACAAAATGCTGGACACTAGAAAATGCTAGAACTTATTATATTATATAAATAAAATAAAATTAAATTATGTAAAACTTATTTTGTTTACTTCACCGGCACAGAAACAAGAATTATTACGGAAATGTCAGAATTATAATACACCGGTGCTGTGATAATTTGGTTGCGTACAGTTTAACTTTAATTTATCACAAAAAAATTATTTCGCACAGAAATCCGACACGTCCTAAGCGAAAAAAAACGTTAACAACGTTTGTTTCTAAAAAAATAGTTCAAATAAAACTTATACAAAAAAAAAATTATCACAAACTTCGAACAAGTCCTATATAAATTTTGTGAATTGCTTCAATATAAAAAAATAAAGCCTTTGCAATAAACTTTAATAATTTAATCAATCGAAGTTTTCTCCCCAGACACAAATCCCGGATTTTGTTGCTTCAAAATAAAAAACAAAACCTTTGCAATAATAAACTCCCTATTCTTAATCTCAATACTTCAGACAAAATAACATTTTCAATAGATGTCTCTTTAAAATAATTATTAAAGACACGAACCTCGTAATTTTTCATGCTAAACTGAGACAAACACAAAATATATTCATCTCCCTCTTCTCTTAACTAGCATAGCAATAACAAAACTGAAAAAAAAAATTAAAAACCAATGCGTGATTCGTTAAAGAAGAAAAAAAAATCAGTCTACCGGTTGATTTCGTTGCGCTAACTTTAACGTATTGTAAGCAGATTGTGAATGGATAAAATTCAATCAAATTCGCGATTCGGTAGAAGCAGAGGAATAAGAATTGTTTCTTATATATTATTGTTTTGTGGTTACATATAAATTATCTCTTTTAGTGTGTAGTGAATTTTTATTGTGTAAAATAATAAAAATTGTAGCGTGTGAATTTTTTAGAAAGTTCACTCCTTAATTTTTAAGTTTTGTTAATAACAAGTTGATTATCAAAGTTAAGAAGAAAAACAAAATCAAACAAACACACTTATACACCTTCACTCTCGTGTCTTGTCTTGTCTTGATCTTTTGCGCTATTTTTTACCTTACATTTACGTTTACACAATACAAACCAACCACCTCCTTTCCTTTTCTTTCATCTCGTTTCGTTCGCCTGTGTTTGTGGCTGTGTGTGTTCGCGAGGTGATTTTAGTGTTTTTATTTTGGAAGAATTTAAAGTAATTGTGTTGTGTAATTTGTGTCGCTAAAAATTAAAATTAATAAAATGTTGCTAAAATAGTTGTGATTTGTAATTTTTGCAATCTTAGTATATAAATTTTAATTAAGCTAAAAAAAAGTTGTGTTTCAAAGAAAATAAAAGTAGTTATTGTGTCCATTTGTGTTATTTGTGGTGGTGAATTAATTTAATTTTTGTGTGGTGTTTTTTTCGAATTAATCATTATTTGCGCGCGCAGCCTAAAAATGGGCACCATTGGAAGGCGGCTCAGTAAACGGAATTGTTCTATAATATATCCAAGTCGCGTTGAAGGATGGCTTGATGTTTGTGGTAAGTAAACTTATAATTTTAAAGAAAGACCATAAATTTAATTGTGCTAAAATGGGCCCGAACCTAAACGTTATATCCTTAATAGTTAACTGACGCTTTATTGTGAATTTATCTTCTAATTTTATTAAACCATTTTACAATGATGACACTGTGCCTAATTCATTGTGCAGAATTGTTGGTTGGTTAATCGAACAATATTTTAAATGCTAAAAGAACCTGTTTTAAACTTCTATTGTATATTCTTAGATTTTTTGTTCAAGGTGATTTTAATTAAGAATGGGGTTATTTAGTTCTTTGAAATTTACTGAGCTATTTACCCTACGACTGAACAACATCCCCGCGTGGTCTTCTCTCATGTGAAGGTTTGAAAAGGGATTAGGATCATTCAAAAGAATAACGCATATCCAGTAATTCAAAATAGAAAAGATTTGATAGTCTTTTGATATTGGTTTTGTGTAATTTTTTTTGATTTTGCAAAAATTAATTTTTATTTGTTTCGATAGTTTTAGTTAGGGATTAAGGAATTTACGTTCTTTTGAGAAAATGATCTCAAAGTAACTTTTGTGAATCATTCAATCGTTTGTTTGTTAGTTTATTTCTATGCAACCTGAGTAACACAATGAGGCCAACAACCAGACGTTGCGGAGATTAAGGAAAAAAGTAGAAGATTAAAAATAAAATAAATAAATAAAATCAAAATTGGAATGCAAAAGAAACAAGTTAAAAGAAAACAAAAGCAAACAGTAGGTTTTGGGAGTGTCTGTGCCTCAAACCCTCAGCCTTTTCACGGGTTTCTTTTAAGTTTCTGCCTCACGCAGTATCCAAATCTAGGAGGCACGGACTTAGGTTCGTTTTACGTTCCTTGCTTAACACTGCACATTGCTTAGCACCTCAGTCTGTAGAAGATTGTATAAAAATTACCAGCGAACAACAAAGTTTCGGTAAATTAATGTTCAAGTTATATTTTCATTCTTGCTGCATTTCTTATAAATTGGAATCAGTTTTTATCAGCTTATTTAATACTGATAAGGATATCAAAGATATCAACTTTTTGACAATGACCTCATAAAAATGATTTCTTAGACTAATTTATTTTACAATAAGTACTTAAGTACTTATTAACAAATAGTTTTTTACTTAAATTAATTTTTAATTTTTAAACAAACATTTAACATATAGAGATTTAGTTGCTTGTTAGATCTCTCATTTTTTTCTTGTTATTTACCTAAAACTTTACGTTTGTAAAGGTTTTCCAAACCTTCCACTTTTTAGCACCACATCTTGGGATTGCGATTTCCCGAGAAATTTTCTTTCTCGAGAAACCGAGAAATTTTTTTCCCAGAGAATTTGAGAGGTTTGAAATTTTTTCTCGAGTATATCGTAAATTCTCGAGAATTTTTGTATTTTGTAAATTTCTAGAACATTGACCTACTTAGGCCACCTTACAATTGGTGGGGTCTCGTATAATTTGAAACGTCAATAACTTCCGTTTAACCGTTGGAATAAAATATATTTAAAACATTTTTTTTAAAAAACCACGCTTATATTTAAAGGCTCTAAGAAGTAGATAATAAAAGGCTTTGAAAAGTAGAAAATACAATTTTTCTTCCTTGCTCCTATCAAGGTATATTTATAACAAGTAGAAATTTAAAATTAATATGACTAAAAATATAAGCTATCTATCAATATATCATTTTTACGTTAATACTGAAATGCTCCAGCAAAAAATCTATTCTTAGAATACATCAGAATAGACTGTTCCATTAGTGTTACTAAAAGACTTTACTAAGACTTTACTTCATGTGTCTAGTAGTCTTAAATTACTAATGCCGTAAAGGAGCGCCCCACGCTTATATTTTTAGTCATATTAATTTTAAATTTCTACTTGTTATAAATATACCTTGATAGGAGTAAGGAAGAAAAATTTTATTTTCTACTTTTGAAAGCCTTTTATTATCTACTTTTTAGAGCCTTTAAATATAAGCGTGGTTTTTTAAAAAGTTTTTTTTAAATATACCATATTTTATTTTCTATTTTTTAGTCATCGAAATTTGCAATCAATTTTTCGACCATGTTTACATTTGTCAGGAAGTTGCAAAAAGATAGATGGTATATTTATCTTTGGACCTTACCTTTTAGAGTGCGATGCGACAGCACTATGTCATATGATTGTTTTTTATTATAGCCAACTTTTATAAGTCTTTGTCAATATGTGTTTTTTTGTCAGTTATTCGCGTCCCACAGATCTTAGTCTCACCATTTCTGCCAATGCCTCATTATTACATGGTTTCTTTCCTGTCGATTTCGCGCAATCTAGTTCGACTATTTGCAAACCTTCGAGAGATCTGACTCGACTTAGAGCTACATAAGCTTGTCCACTTGCGAACAGGTCTGAACCCAAGTCAATGACTGCATTGTCAACTGTGCTACCTTGCATCTTATATACAGTTGATGCCCATGATAGTATTAATGGTAGCATACGTCTTCCGATCGTGCCATAGCTATAGTTGGCTGGAAACTGTTTCGATATCGGACGTATGATGTGAATACCATGGCTACCGAAATCTACTTCTACTGCTGGTATGTCTTGGGCATACAATTGTCCTCTACGATCTTGTGGCCACTTGATATCCGTTATGTGACCTATGGAGAAATTGACCAAGCCCTTCGTAACATCGGTGTTGGATCTGAACATCACTTTTGCGTCTCGGAATATTACTAATTCTGTTGGAAGTCCAGCTGTCTTATTTATGTCATTCGGAGTGAATCTTTCCAAGTTCATGTTGTCTGTATTCCGCGTAGAATCGACTAATGAATCCTGAGCTCTGATGGTATTCATTGGCGTATTTCTGTCTCTGAAGAATTGTAACACAGCTGCATTGTGCTCATCCACTTTCTTCTTGGTTGGGTATATGCGAAGGGCACGTTCTATGGAGAATTCACCGGTAAACTCATTGCTGACTTTGTCTATGAGTACTTTCATATGCTGAGCCCGCAATTCGCCTACTCTCAGTGCGTTCAGGATATCTATGAACGTATTCTCTCCTTGCTGTCGCATATTCTCTGTCAATTCAACCAATCTGAAGAGTCTCCATAAATGTACAGCTGGTATCATTCGCTCTGGCTGCTGGAATACTTGATGTCCTCGAATCGGTGGAAGCTGCATTAGATCTCCGAACAGTATGACATTAATACCGCTAAAGAGCTCATCTCTATTCTTAAGTTGTCTTAAGCGTGAGTCTATCATACACAACATCTCGTATGCTACCATGGAAATTTCGTCTATAAACAGGAACTCTATGTCTTTCCACTGTTGTCGCATTAATCGGAGGTAATTGCCAGTCAGAAGTGGTAGATTGTTAACGAGTCTTCCATCCTTCTGAACCGGTAGCTTCAGCAGACTGTGTATTGTCAATCCGTCCACAAGTCGTGCTGCGACACCTGTTAGTGCTCCAGCCTTTGTTGCCTGCTTTCCATAGCATCTGTTCACCTGGTTTCTTAGCAGGTTGAATATGAATGTCTTTCCAGTACCTGCACCTCCTGTAATGAACAGTCTTTCTCGATTTGTGCTGCCATCCATTTGTTCCTGTATGCTTCGTGTGATGTGTATGAAAATTCACGCTGTTTGACATTCATAGCGCGTTGTGCATTTGTAAATTGCTCATCGGTCATTGCATTGTCCAATTCAATTTCTTTCTCATTATCAGCTACAACTGCAGCTGGGCTCTCCTCCAGAAGTTGGAATGTGTGCATTTGATTGAATGCATTCTCCAGCTGCTTGTCTCGCTCTCTATATGTTTCCATATATCTACTAATTTCCTTCAGTCGTTCTTCTCGTGCAGCGAATGCTTCTCTTGCCGTATCGTAATCTACAATCAACTCGCTTTCTTGACGATATGGCATGTACTGAAGGAGGAGACTGTAGTAGTAATTTTCTGGATCGGATGTAGCCATGAAGTATGAGACTTGCACAACTGCTGGCGTGGCTCGCTAGACTATTCTGGATTTGTTATCCTTGAACTTGATTATGGTCTTTCTAGTTTGTGGTTCATCATCGAGTATATCATCATCAATGCCTTCTTCACTAGTATCCTTACTGTAATATGCTTCGAAGCGCATTGCGAACTCAATCAAGCTCATTGAAGTCAATAGTTGGATGTGAATCTGGTCTCAATTCATATCTATCGAATATACTCTTACAGTAGCCAGTCGCCAAACCTTCCTCATTGAACTGAAGCACCTTGTATCATTGTTCTGGCTTGCGCGTATTGAGGAACACACATTTTCTAGAGCTCTGCCGCATCTTGAGATGAGCTAGGCGATAAACAGCTTCACATGCAGATACTTGTCTTTCCTTGAGGATTCTCATACAGATCTTGAAGAGCTTTCGAGAGATATTGGTTTCCTCGCGTCGTATCTGCTGAATGGCCTGTGCAATTCCAACATCGAGGTCTGTCGGCTCTGATTTGGACATGTACTTGGCTATGTAGAATGCGATAGCTTCATTCGATCCGCATGGCTGAATATCCATATTACCTTCCCACAGTTTGAGAAGTGTGGGATTGTAGTTATTGATATTCCGGTCATGTTCACACCGCTTCAGTAGACAGATTCTTCCTCCGTTTCGAATGAAATCATCCTAAGAATGAGACACAATCTTCGTTGCCTCGCACACAGTTCGCGGGAAGCTGAACCGGCATCTTCTATCAGCAGTATTTTTATTATAGCAAGCATCTTTGTGTCTATGAGTTTGGCATTTCTTAACTGTCTCATAAAGCTCTGATTCCTCATTTGGCAGTTCACAAGAGCATACACGATCTATTTGTGCCAGACCTTCTGGTGTATCGAAAGCTGGATGGTTTTCAACCCACACTACCATGTGGAGATGTGGACTGTCTCTCATCTGAAACTCGATTCTCCACCAGAAGTCATTAACTCGACCACCAAGTTCATTAGTGTTGCTTCGCATGAATCTTATTAATGCATTGACTCGTATCATGAAATGCCGGCTTACAACAACTGGATATCTCTCGATGAGAACTTGTGTTGCATGTATATCAATACTGCTTGGATCTTCATTCGATCTTCCATCGGCAATCAGTAATGCTTTTCTCATATCCAACCAGTTCAAGTCATTGCAGCTGAAGGTGAGGAAATAGGTTGGTGGTCCAAGGCATCTAATTTGAGCTAGAAGCTCATTCAGTGCCGAGCGCCAGTAAGCAGCCGAACCTCGCAGGTTCTTGATGTAGAGGTGAAGATCTTCTACCTGTCCCTCTTGTCCTTCGATTTTCTTTCCACAAGCTGCTATCGTGGACTTGACTCTATAATATTCGAACATTGACAGTGCATAGAACAGATACTCAATTTGCTGGAATCGTGTATTACTGCCAAGTATTCGATAGTGGTAGTAGTCTAGCGGTGTGATGTAAACTGGTCGTTGTTCCTTTAGTCCATTAATGCCTTATGGGAAGAGCTGATACCAAGCTAATTCTTCAGCCTTTAACTCATGTACCTCATTCACAATATTGTCCCGTGTCTTGCGTACAATCTCATTCAAGTTATCAGACACCTCAAGTACTTCCTCAACATCTGGCTGGGCACAATCTATTGGTGCCATTACCGATGTATGGATAGCTATTTCTGGTTGTTCTGATTCCTCTACTGGTACTGCTGTCGATGCTTGCACATGTATCGAGTCTTCGTCGCACTCAAAGTTCGTTTTCTGGTGTACATCAATGTAATCAAGGGTGTATATACGGTTCATTTCTTGAAGATGTTGCACGTTTGCATACCCGTACGAGTTCCTCTATGGTATCACATTCTATTACGCAAGCTCTACCATTTTCCGCAGCTCCAGCTCATCATAGTGCATGACGTAGTTATCATCATAGTGCATGACGCCTAATGAGAGCGACCGGGAAATCAGTATACCCGCACTATGACTTTCGAACAATGCTTCAAGGCTCTGTCTCAGTGTCTTTGCAAGATCTCCCTGATTTAGGTTGTCTTGTAAGCTTCCAAAGAATGGTGAGTCATCTGCATAGCTGATACTAAAGCTATTGTTGTACATGAGGAAGTCTCGTTTGATCACATCGAT
Organism: Tipula vernalis; assembly: GCA_958295665.1. Classification (NCBI taxonomy): domain Eukaryota; kingdom Metazoa; phylum Arthropoda; class Insecta; order Diptera; family Tipulidae; genus Tipula; species Tipula vernalis. Next base: position 160,591,659 of record OY282559.1, read on the forward strand.
GTGGTGAACTTCTAAGAAACCACTACCGTCAATTCTTAGTGTTCTTAGGCGTTCTTCGGTGTATATTCTAATGGTCTCATAAATACCATCACCCTCTACCATATTTCGGTCCAATGTCAAAGTATTCCATCGGCTTGGTAGAAAAATCGCAGCTCTCACAATATTGGCAAGAACCGTAGCGGCATATTGCACTCCTGCATAGCCAGATGTGAATACAGAATCATTTCCTTGATGCCATGAAGCACGTACAATTCGTGATACTTCGCTAATGGACATATAAGCATTACTTTCTTGGACATCTTCATTTACAGAAGCTGCTACTGCAACACGAACCAAATCTCGTTCATTGATGTGAACGTTATTGTCAGTAGCCACATCACTGTAAAGTGGATTGTTCTGTTTCAGCCATTCTAGAGCTTCGTAGACTCGTGATCGAGATATTGAGAACTCTCTTGTTTTGTCAAGATCCTCTAATCGCTCCACCATGAATACGATACCAGAGTTATTTGTTGATCTTGGCAGCATATTCGGTAGCTTCTCAGTGACTTCAAATATGTCCTGTCCGAAGAGTACAGCTTGTCCACGACATTCAAGTTGACCGAAATCTCTAGTTAGTTTTACTATCTTAATGAATGGTATTACTCTTGACAGCAACCGTTTCTCAGATTTTGTGAGTCGTTGAATCACATCTGGTATAGCACTTGGGTCAAGACTATTCCAGTATGCTTTCGGTGGATGAGTGACTTTGTTGCTGGTCAAATGAGTCTTACATCTGTGACAAACGCAAAGGGTTGTAGATCTCACAACTCGGGTGGAAGGTAATTAGCAGCTTGGATACTTGGGCAACACGACGTGATCTGATTTGGATAGCATCTTTTCGTGCAGACTTCACAAATTTGATCGCATTAAGTATTAATGGCTGATTTGAAGTATTGTATGTGGGCCGTTCACGATCAGTCTGCAATCTTATTTGATGCTCCTCAGGTGTTTCTGAAGCTTTTAATTGTGACATACGAGTATGCATGCGAACGCTTTCCAATCGATTTTGCCTTTCTTCGGCTGTTTCTGCTGCTCTAGCTTGATAGATATGCTTGCGAACTCTGTCTAAACGCGCTGTACGTTGTTCACTGGATTCTCGTTCTCTTTGCCTGTCTAATCTGGCACGCTTACACTCTGCTGTCTCTGTAACGCGGATTTCTTTATATTTCTGCTTAGCTTTTTCCAATCGTCTTTTTCGTTTTGTAGCAGTTTCCGTCTTCTTTGATTTTGAGGGTTTTTGGGGTTTTGGAGGATACATTTTCCCACGAGTATGGTCCCACGAGTATGGCGGCAATAAACGGTCCATCCTCCCAGCGGCCCCATAGGAGGATAAGGCACTTATACAACAGGGTGTGCCAGGTGCCCTGAGGTTGTTCGCTAGCGGCATATGACATCTTTTACATCCACCATCATACCATTCAGCCCTCGTCACGTAACTCCACATATATTGGCTTAGGTGGCTATACGTTAGCGACATAGCATGTTTATGACCACCCCTATGCCATTCAGTTCTCAGCACGTACTCACTATTAACTTGGGTGGTAGAGACTACAACAGAAATATGAGATCAACGGTATTCGAACCTTAGCCCGATGATTCTTAGTAAGTTCTGATCTTTCAAAGAAGCCATCAAACCAAGAGTCTATCCATTTTGAACCAAATCAGCTGCTGTAGCTCTAAATTCCAACTGACTAAAACCTAAATATAAGCTTCATATTCTCCCCAAAAATTTTGAAACATTTTTATTTTCCCCTGCACCTTACTGTTTGATCCACTGAAAATTGAAACCAATTTTATTTCATGTGACAGAACTTATATTTAAGTCACAAATTTTTCCCGAAATTTTCCATAAAATTTTTATTTTTCCCTGTACCTTACTATTTGCGCCACTGAGACTTGAAATCAATTTCATTTCATGTGACATAACTTATATTTAAGTCATACAATAGCGCACTTTTTATTTATCACACAAAAGAGCATTTTTAAATTCATAATAGTGCATTTTTCAGTAAACATAAAAGCGCATGAAATACTGTTGTAACGGGTTTTTCAAATTTGAAACAATACCATTCGCAGCCAACTTCACTCCGTACATTGCCCATACAAAAGAAAACATGAATAAATATACTATGCCAAAGCATATTTAATGTCCAAAAATGTTATAATCTTGTATTGTCATCGGAGTTAAGCCTGCATGCAAAATTTCAGCTCAATTGGACTATCGCAAGTGGTTGAAAAATTGATTACAAAATTTGACGATACAAACAGACACACATAGTGAGCTAATATAAGCATGGTACATAATAACTGCGGTTACAAATCAGCTTTGCAATAATGATGTCTTCATACTTAATTGGTTTTAAATTGAATGAGTCCATTCATTTTATCATTGATTTTTAATCCCAAAAATTATTGCACTAAGGCCTGTTGATGAAGAAGGCCAGTCCTGTACCCTCTATACAGGATTAATGAATCAGCAACTATAAGCGACGTTGTTTAAGAGATACATAATGTGGTGCACTTCATTTTTTCATTATTTCGACTTTGATGAATAATTTTAGGTATATCAGTCAAACTTAGTATCAACTAAACATGAATTTAAAAAAAAAAATATTTCTTAATCCAGCGATCTCAGATCATGATTTAATATATTTTTTATTTATTTAGATGTTATTAAAAAAAAAATGAAATGATTTTATATATAGCCCGTTAATTTTATGTAACGATAACGATTTACAAAAAACCGTGTTAATATTTTACATTCAGGGATCGTTTTATCAGATCTGGTGGTAATGTCTGAAGGTTATCGTTTTTCATCAACTATAAATCCGACCGGTGAAAATACTTATTATAAACACCACATAGTCATTTTATTGAGAAAATTATAGCAAATTTGTCTTAGCGCAACTAGAGCATTAGGCTGTTAAAGGGCGGTGTGACGTTATTAACACACTTTTTACCAAAGTTGGTGCAAGTGTACATTTGTTTAACCTCACATTTCTGTAAGACACCTTACAGAATGTAAAGAGGACACATTAGATTTTCCAAATCTGTCCGTCGTATCCCATAACTTAAGGTGGGTGATGATAAATTTGCAAGTGGCCAACTTTTGAACTTTGTCTCTTTCCATAATGGAATATCAAGGCTTAGAGTTCAAACACAATGATAACTGTTCTGTTTCGCTCGGTTGTTTCGGCCCAATTCACTCTATAATTTTGAATAAAAGTCGGAAACTTCAATACTTAGAACCTAGGCGAATAAAAGGAATGAGGCGATCTTCATAAAAAGTGATCGGGAAGGAAAGGAAACAGACGTCATTATGTTTGGATCTTCACTAAATATTTATGACACAATACACGTAAAAAACACCTAATACGGACATTTCAATAGGAAAACCCGTATAGTATTAATGATTTTTAAGAAATAACTTGTTTAGAAAATTCAGAAAATACGATCTTAAGTATATAACAAAAAATATTAAATAAAAAAATTGGAAAATTAATGTAAAAAATATGAACGCGTACGAAATTATAATCTGAGTTTAATGTTAAGGTGGTAAGTAGTATTGTATTATAAATGGCCTTTTCTGGTATTGTCAACCCATTCTTTACTATGTTCGGCCGTGGTTGGATTTTTGGTTGGATTCTAAAAAGTAAACAAAAAACAAACATCACTAAATTGTAATACAATTTAATTATAAGTTTGTGTATACTTACCGGTCAATTGTATATAATTGTAATGATATTTAATAACTATGTACTTAGTATATAGGGTGCACTTTCAGAAAACAATAATTATTGTAAGCATACATAAGTGAATAAGTGAGTTCGTTAAGTTAGCGACCACATATTTTAGTACAAAGTGAAATTAAGACATACGGAAAACAAGAATATACGAGAAGGGACAGAATGACTTGGGTTATTGTTGTAGAAGTCCCGATGAAGATAACAGGTCTTCAAATACTTACCACTTACTTACACTGGAATACATTTACGAAGCTGTAGTAGTTTTAATGTTGATGATCTCTGTTTGCTGTCTCGTTAGAGAAACCTCTGGTTTTCTGGTTTTTACATCTGTTTTATATCGAAATTCACTATCTGTTCTAGACTCAGCGACACCTCCGAGAAAACAAACTTTGTGTTTTAAATATGTTCCGATTATTTTGCATTTGTTGCAACTAGAATACCCAAAGTGTGATTTTATTCTTGGAAAACACAATATAATTTAGATATGTCTTCATACATTCTAATAAATCTTGTTAAACTTACCTAATAAAAATGACCTTGCTGGTGCATCACAAATAAAAGCAAGATCTTTTACGGAAATATGCTTATTAGCGTAATAAAATCCATTTTCCAATAATTCATTAACTTCTTTTGTAAATTCCTCCAAAAATTCATCAGCACAAAAGGGTTTCTTATAGCCATGAAATATGCCAATAGGAAATATCCTTTTGTGTGATACTATTCGGCCAAGAATAGGCTATAATTGATTAGTAGAGCTCTTGGTTAATGGTACTCGTTCTACACCAATATCGACAGTTAACGAATCATCGTAAAACTTGGTACTAAGAAGAATATTTTTCAATTGTCTTTCTAGCCCAAGGTGTAAATATTCTCCTTGGCCCGTAGGTATAATCGTTTTAACTTTATTTGGAGTCTTTCTTAATGTCCTCACATTTCTTGGGAGTTGAGGGTGGTAATTTTTAAGTATATGAAGCAAAGCATTTACTGATTCATTCGAAATGTTAAATTTTACACTCTATTCTGAAATTTCATTTTATACGCTCAATTGATTGTATTTATCCTCAAATTCTGAATCAGATTCGGATTCTGAAGTCGCTGTACTTGAATCAATATTGTTTTCAAGCTCATTTCTAATATCTAAGGGTGTTTCATCATTCTCACTAGCCGAATAATTGTTCTGAGTGACAAAGTTTTCTGCTGATCGTCTTGGATGTAAATATACCTATAGCGCTGCAATCGTTATAAAAGCGTTCATAAACTTAACGAAAAAAACGAATGTATATACATATACTTTTGCTGGGAGGGGAGTCATATAATTTCGTATTTTATTTAACCAATATTCATCACTCAGGGCACAGAAAAAAATAACATAACCAGAAGAAAACCTCCGAATAAAATATCGTACATTTTTTTTCTGGGGTTATTTCGTTGGTTTGGGGTTATCGCAGAAAATACGAGAATAAGAATTTTAAATAAATAAATTTTACACTCTCGAGGTAGTTCTCTCAAATTCTTACGTTTTATGTATTTTAGCAGTTATGTAGTGTATGTGTGATTGGAACTCGTGTATGCCATAAAGAAAATTGTATACTTTATATTATTCTATGTGTGTGTTTAAGCGTTATGAAACGATCAAAACCAACAACAAAGTATAAAATTGTACATTGTGCATCCGAAACGGAAAATGTGCATTTAGCGAAGACACATTTCAAAAAACTACAAGCGATGTAGTTTAATTTAACATGTTGTTTGATGTCAATTTATATTTAAATTAATCATAATTATCGATTTATCAATTCAGAGTTGTCGAAATTCAATTAATTTAATGATTATAGAGAAATTTAATTTTATGCAGAAATGCGCTTTTTAAAAAATGTTGCACCTAAATTCGCATTTCGAACGCACGTTGTTGGTTTTGCGACGATTGTTTTTGGATGATATTACATATAGGGTACGTCCGAAATGGAAAATGTGCATTTAGCGAAGACAAAAAAGTACATGCGATGTAGTTTTTATGTGCATTTTTAATACATCTGTTGATGTCAATTTATATTTTAATTAACTATATTTATCGATTTATTAATTTGGTTTTGTCCAATTTTAATAAATTTAATGATTTTAATGAAATTTTATTTAATGTAATTCGCATTTCGGACGCACCGATATTGTATGCGTATGCATTTGTTTTAAATTTTAATTATTAACCAAATAAAAAAAAATAAATCGTTAAGGAAACAACCGTAGTTTGCTTATTACATCGATTTTTGAATAAACTGTTGAATCGAATTTGATGATTTGGCTATTTGACTTAAAAATATGTCTTAGAAAAATTAAAAATAAACAGATTGGTTTTAAAATAATTACAGTCGAAACTCGATTTTCCGGGATCCAATTATCCGTAATACTCTATTATCCGTGTTTTTTTGTTACACAGTCGATTTTTTTGAGTCACTTGTTTATCCAGATTTTCAATTGATTAACCGGGTTTTTTCATTTTTATTTTTTTCGTTAAATTTTGGCAACAGTATGGTTTTTGTGTTAAACATATATGTATATGGTATGTGTATATTGTGTATTTTTTTATAAAACTGAAAAATTCGATCAACCGGGATATTTGATTTTCCGGGAATAATCGAGTTTCGAATGTAATTTTATTTTTGGTCGACTATACTTATGGCTCGAATATGAGCATTAAATACATATTTCGTATTACAAAAAATCGGTATATTTTGTTAACCAGTGCACAAAATTTGCGATATTATATTATACAAGTAGGTATTAGGGCATCCAATACCGGTATACCGGAAACCGAAATACCGGTATACCGGACCATTTTTCAGTACCGGTATTGAGCGATCAATACCGGTATTTCGGCATTTATATTTTTATTGATTATTCGCCCACATTCGTCGTAATTAAAGTCAGAATTCTTATAGGAATCGTATAAAGTCAAATTTTTTATAAACTCTTGAAAATTTAGAAACAAAGCAAAGTTCAGGAAGAGTAACGCAATATATTAATTTTTATTTTGTGAGTGTTGGAACAATCTAACCGTATAGCTCTCATTCGTATGATTGATGTTTCACTCTACAAAAAAACAAAACTGAATGAAAAATAACAGAAAGGACGTTCCAATAATTTTGCTCCATTAATAAATAAAATTAGAAAGATTATAAAGTTGTTTCGACGATCAGCCACCACAAATGTTAGCCTAAAATCTTACGTTAAACTGAATTCGGCAAAGAACTATCAGTAATCTTTGAACCAAAAAAAAGATGGAATAGCTTACTTTTTATGATGGAGCGGTTTTATAAATTAAGAAATTGCATCTTAAAAGCTCCGATCGAAGTCAAATCAACTATCAGCCTTACCGAAACAGGTTTTTCTAGAGTATAGAATCAATGGTTTCTAACTATGATTTTACTAGTCAAACTGGCAGTAGACGCGTATTATGTCAGAGGAATCCCATTCTTCTGTCTGTTGACGCTACGCTGGCATCCATGGTTTAATCATTGTGAGAAGGACCATTGGCTGACCGAATAAAAACCTCTTTGGTCCAGAGAATCATGGAAAGATGAACTTATCTTGCCTTTTGCAATATTTGCACAAATAAAAGCAAGTTCAAAGCATTTTTGGCTCGGACGTCAATTTTAATCGACTAACTAGAAAAAAATAGTTAATATAACTGTCCATCTTATAAAGCGGTTTTCTTCAACCTCAGCTCCAGATGAAGTTTCATATTACTTCAGAAAGTGATGCTGATCGTGAAACAAACAAGTGCGAAGGGAAATCTTTATCGATAAGATTGCAAGAAAGGCTTGACGTTGTAATAAACAATGAGGTTAACAAGAAAATTGCACAAAAAGTAAGTCGAGGTTGATTATGTTATTATGTATATTAAGTATTTAAAACTATTTTTTTAATGCTCGATGTTTCTATAAGTGTTACATAAACAATACCGGTATTAATACCGGTATCTCGGTTTTGTTGTCAAGTAATACCGAAATACCGGTATCCATATTTTGGACAGACATTGGATGCCCTATAGGTATAGATAATAAAACAAAACAATTCAATGCAAATAATTTAGTATTTTATTTTCAACTTTCTTTTCATAAAACCATTTGGTGTGCTTTCTTAAAAGCACTAATATTAAGAAATCTAGTAACTTATAATTATGTTCGGAACAAGGATTTGTTAAACAAAACCAATATTTATATTTTGAATTTCCTTTAGAGTAATTAATACATCGATCAATAATTAGGTACTTTAGATTATTTGCGTGGGTGAACCAAAATTATTGTTACTAATATAGTTCTTCATAAATACAAAATATTTCGAAGTTATTGTTATGTTAGCATCAATGTCTTTTTTGACTCATTTAGTTTCGTAATATTGTCAGAAACTCTCACCCAAACATTTAAATATAGCATACTCCAGTTAATATCTTATAGCACAGTCGTCAACATTTAAGCTCGGGTTGTCGTTTGAAAGTACATGGTCCAAAACAGTTCATGGTTCTCTGGATGGTAAATCACTTGTAGTTATCAAAACTTGGATTAGTATTTCATCGTTATTTCCATAACAATTCGTTAAAGCTGAGTTTCTTAAAAATTTGATTGACATTATTTGTCCCAATAAATTATTAAACTCCTAACCTCATTACCAACTTCTCCTCTTTGCCTAATTAGACCAAAAAGATTTTCTAACCGATCCTGGTTTAATCTAACTCTACATAAGTATGAAAAATATTTTGACTATCTTCTAACATCAAAGTATTTAATAATTGGAATATGACATTAACAGTTTGGATAAGCCCTTTGAAGCAATATATAGTTTTCTTTTTCACCGGTTCAATTGATTTAATGTATGGCAACATTTCTAACATGTTTAAATAAACTCGTTTATTATCTTGAATTGCACTTTTATGTTGGTTGTTATCATTTAAGACTCGATTATTTAAATTATAAAACAACCTGTGAATTTTTGCGACAAAATTTGCGATTGATAACGAAATATCTTGAACGCTCGGTGAAAACTGGTTAAATTGACTCATCGTTCGAATAGCACAGGCCAACTGTCCAGCTGAAAACTTGTGTTGCGTAGACTGATATGTCTTCTAGGAGTTAGTTTCGAACAAAATCTAGTTATATTTGTGGAGTCACAATAATGTAATTCGCTACGTACGGCGTATAACGCAAATATTTTTTATTCGTATACGTGAAAGAAAGGATTTTCTGGTGGTCCCTGGTCGCCCATGGATTTGGACCCTGGTCACATACAACACACTTCACACTAAACCATATTTCGGAAAGAACGGTAGTATTTTTTTTTATAATGTCTACTAAATCGCTACCTTTGATGTTTGTAGCGTTGGTAAAATGTGATACGACATATTTGTAGTTTAAAAATAAACTTCTAATTAAAAATACACAAATATTTTTGGCTAAATCTTTCGAGCGTAAGTCCCCCGAATTTGCAAACCCATCTATCTGTTCTTTAACTGAATCATACTCTAATGATTTATGGATCATAACTTCATCAAATACTAACACAATATTTCTTTCCATGTCAGATAATTTCTCTAACCTTTTCTTTTAAATTAATAATAATTTGGTCATTGAAATCGGGCTTGAAGTGTTTTATTAGTTTCCAATTTATTAGACTCTGTTTTGAAGGCTTATTAAAGCCGAGAATGTCACGCAGATAATTATATGTTGATGGGGATTTGAAATATAATTTCTGCGAAATCAATTTTTGTTTTGGAGGGCAACCTGAAAATTTGTTTTTTCGTAGAACCAAACATTTACCAAATTCCTTGCTATCCTCATTGTTTTTTTTTAGTAATTTGACACTTTTAGAAGCTTTAAAATACAATTTTTGGTAGATGCGCAACGTTTTAAAGCTTTAGATACAGTTGTAACAAGTTGAAGCACATAAATCTTCACTACACATATTCGAAGAGCTAGGAATGTTGTACAAATTATTTAATTCAATGTCTTGAACTTTATTAACTGTAGAGGAGTACGTCTTTATATTTTGATACTTTTCGCGAACTTCTCTGACAAAATCTTCTTCAGCACATTGCAATTTTAATTCGCGAATGGCTTTTTTTTAAATCTTAACTTTCCCTTGTATGTATCTAAAAAATGTATATCATAAACCCGTAAAATTTTCTTATCTGGAATATCTATTCCAGATTTAGATAACCAGGTGGAAAATTCGAGACTCTCGCGATTAAAATTGCGGAATTGCGCAAACAATCCCTGATAATCGTTTATCAACCATTTTTTGGTGGAAGTGGAATTATAAAATTTGTATTATTTTTATATGGTTATATAATCACAAAAAAGATTTATAGCGAATACAAAAAAAAACGTTTATATTCTTATCTCTGCTATATGTTTAGTTATATACTGGCAAAACCATCCCAATCGTAAACATCAAACCATGCGGCAGGTACACAGAGCAACAACATTTGTACAAAGCGAGGGATGTATTAGTGCGGTAATTCAATAACTATTTACATAAATTTATTTAGCATGGCTTGTTATATACAATTGTGTTGGTTTTGACTGCATTTTTGTTGGTTTTGACAAAGCTTAACTAAATATACAAGCCGTTAGGTTAAAATTCGAACTTAATATAAGGAGGATAGAAAGACAAAAAAAAAATGAATTTTTCATACAAATCATATGAAAAGTTATGTTTTTTTAATATCGTTTTTCTTAAATGAAAAGTGTTACAAAAATGAATTTTGATTTCTACGTTATCAAGAAGAATGATTGGTAAATATACGATTTGAAGATCAATTAATAAAATCTTGTTTATAGATATTTAATTAATGTTTTACTAAAACCTCTTTATTTACAAACACATCTTTACACCTCATGACGTCATACCTTTCGTTCATGTTTTTTTTGTAATAAGCCGTTAGTGACACCTACTTTTAAACTCGACTAATTAAATAAGTTAAAAAAAAACAAAATGGCCGTGTAGTTTTCGTGTTTGAAATCAGATGGCGGTAATAAGAAATTGAAATAAATTCACATTTCAGAAAAACAATTCAAAATAATCTTTTAGCAAGTTAGGAGTATAATTTAGTAAATAAAAAGTTTGACGAGCATGCGGATCTATTTCATCCGAACATTATTGATTTAAAGTCGAAAAATTCGGACGATGCGTTTGTTTTCAACATTCAAAAATTGCAAAAATGATTTGAATGATTTATAAAAATAAACTGTAATTCTTACTAATTAAATACTTTTCAAATTGAGGTCGTAATCCAACACTTTCACAAAAGATTTTCAAGTTTTGATTGGCTCTGATAAATTGTTTATTCTTTATAAACTAAAAAATATTAATAAAATTGTTGTTTTTTTTAAAATAATTAATATTAATGCACATAAATTTCGCCCATAAAAACCACTCTGACATTTGATTGCTCTATTAAGCATAATAAGTCCGGGGAAAACAAAATAAAACGGATTATTAATTTTTATAACTCATTCGAACAGAAATATTAACCGAAATATGTATTTTTAGTGGTAAACTACAGATGTCACTAATTGCTCACTACACTTGACAGTGTACAAAATGGAAAAGCTAATTTTTTGACATATTCACAACAAATGTCATACTTGTCATTGGAGAAAAGTAGGAAGTTGAAATTTTTTTTTTAATTGTTTAAATTAATTTATTTATTTTAATTAAACATCCGTACTAACGTTTTTACTAAATTTAGTACACGACAAAAATGATTCCAAATTTAGGCGATTCAGTCCAAACGACCAACTCGTGCAAACTGTTAAACAATCTTATGTATGTCTGTATTTTGGAGCGGAAAATTTTAAAAATTTTGATCCCTTTGCCGCATCCGTATTTGATTTTATTTATCAAACAGAGGAAATATTATATGAAATTTTACAAAAGATCGAGAAAATATCGATTGAATAGTTCCCCAATTAACAGAATTATTGCACTGTTAAAAATATTTTCAAAATTTAAAGAAACGTTGTGTAGCCAACTTCATAGTATGAAAATTTTTTTTTTTGTTTTTACAAAACAAGATCTTACGTCATTGATTTCGTTTTTATAAGTTTATTCTGTATTTTTCCAAATTTTTCACATAGACATACAAAGAAAAAGTAAATTTGTATAATTTTATTTTAATTATATTAATCAAATTACTAAATTTAAGTTATTGGTTTTAAAATATGTTATACTCAAAGGTTTGATTTAAGTATAAACCTAAAAATATTTTCTGTTACGAGTATTTTTCATTCATAAAATTTTAATCAAAAATGTTCAATTTTAAATGGGTTCTTACGGGAAATCGTAAAATGTCCCCCCCCTTAAATTAAGCTTCTTTTAAAATTGGTCTGAACCTGACGGCTTGTATATTTAGGTAAGCTTTGGTTTTGACTGCATTCATCCTTATCCTGTATAAAAGTACAATGAGAAGACTCGTTTTATATTACTGAGTGAGCGTAGAAATTGTATGCATGACTAGAAGCAGAGAATTTGAGCTATACATTGCAGTTTTATTCTCTTCCAATTGTTGTTTTAGTAAAAAGACAATTTCAAAGATCAGAAAAGTTTTTGTTCGTAGGTTTTCTTCTGTATATGTTATTTTTTTCTATGCTCAGGGTGAGTTCATATCGTTGCCGCTATTTTCTTGGCAGAACCGCTGAGTTAGGCTGTTTTAAAATATTATTAAATGTATGTTTTATTTAAAAAGAAATTTAAAAAAAAAATGCACAAATCAGTATAAAACTAACGTTGATATTATAGACGATTGGATTGTATGCTCTATCGGACAAACAAAAAGCTTTTTACCCAGATTTGCAAAAAAAATCACAGTAAGCTTTGATTATTCACACAAATATTGTATGAAATTGATTACTAATGCCAGAGCCTTCTAGAGTATAGAGCCATAATCTTAATGACGTATTTTTTAGAAGCTTTTTTAGTGGTATAACTTTTCACTGAGTTCCATAGGAATCCATAGTAAAAATAGTGTTTTTTAGCTTCTAGTTTTTCAATGAAAAAAGCAAAAATATTATAAAATGTTTATATAAAACTTTTCTACATATCTTTAAGAACAATATACAAGAAGGCCATATTGGTATTAAGTAAATATTAATTGCAGAAATATTAAAATTAAATTATTTCTAAAATATATTTTTCGAACTTTCATTTTGAAAATACATCAAAGTTGGCTCTGACAAATTAAAATAATACTTGCTAAATTTATCTTTAGTTTTACTAGTGTACGTAAGATGTCTAAAATGGTAAAAGAAAAATACGAAAAAAAATTATTTAATCGCAAAATTATCACACGTTCCTATATTTTGTGAATTTGTTTTGCTTTTCCTACAATTTTTGAACTTGAAATTTCCCCAGGTGGTAATTTTTGGTACGATTTTTCCAAATTTTTACGGCCATCACTGCCATCTATGTAATGTATATTGACTTAATGACCAAACGAATCTTAGTAAGCTTTTATTTCAATTTGACCAGAATGCTGTTGTTATGAATTTTTTTAATATTTTGGTTTAAATAAATCAAACATTACAAGAAAATGGAAACGATTTACTTAAACGACATTCATATGTGTTGAAATTCAAACATTTATGAAAGTATTTCTGAAATCATAATTAAGGATTTGTAACGTTTTCATTTAAAAATTTGTCTTAGGAAAAAAAGTGATTTCCCATATGTTTTGTGTGTTTTACTATTAAAAGTTTCATTTTTTCCTCGTTTCTAATTCCCTTATAAAAGCTCAAATTTTTTGATTACAACTCTATAAAATACAGGGTGCTCTGCTAATGCTTGTGCCTCAGAAGACTTTTCAAACTAAACTTTTCAAATTTTGAAGCTTTCGCTATTTCCTCATAGATGCTTGGTGAAAAGGCACTTTACGAGGTTACTTTTCGACGACTTTTCAATTTGTATGACATACAGTTTAAAATACGTAGTAAGTAATGAAAGTTGGAGAGGAGGCTCAAATCACCACAGAAGACTGTCGAAAATAAAAAAAAAAAAATTGTAGCAACCTAATGATTATACACTCCGGTTCATTTAATTACGACACCTATTATATTGATTTCAAATGTCAATAACTTCCACATTTCTGCAATTAGAATATTACTTTTTACATGCATTTGAGAGTACATTGTTGCTTTTTGAAATAACTGTAAAACTGATAACAACAATAAACCCGTTACCTCTGTTTTGTTCGTTATTCCTAATCTAGTCAAAAAACGTGCAATTAAAATACGTCACTTGATTACGGCCAGTAGTGAATAGTTGTAGCTTATGAAAGCTATGGTATAAAACTTTGTTAATTAGTCTTGATTTATTATTTTTAATTAAATTTATCAATAAAAATTTTCCGACGAAAAAAAAAAAATTAATTTCAATGGTTCTGCGGACATCAGTTTCATTTCCATGAGTCCGAAAATGCAAACCGGTTCCATTCTTGCTTCCATGACATAAGGGTTTTGGCAGATTCCAATCGGTTTGGTTTGCATAATGCATTCAATGCATTTCCTTTGGAGTTTTTTCAATTTAAGATGCGTCCAACCGTTGATAAGCTTGCTTTGACTCCGGTTTTCGCCTTAATTTTTTACGCAGATAAGCATGAATTTGAAGCTGATCGAATAACCGCCCGTTTATCCGTGGCCGTTGTAGCCTCCGCAATGCGTCCTTCTCTATTTTTACCATAGTTTTTAATATTATTGATAAAGGATCCAAAAACGGTTTTCCCTCTATACATTTTTTCCGCTATTTGCCGATTTGAGAATCCCCCTTCCTTCAAAATTCCGATCTTAGCTGCCGGATCTAATGAACATTTAAATCCATCGTCACCTAATAGAAAAAAATCCATGAGGTGGGAATGTTTGTTTGCGATATAATTGACTATTCCGTAGGACCCTTTGGTCATGTACGGAACCCGGGGGCAAAACAAATATTTAGCGTATTTCCTTGACAAATTTACAACAACAATTGCATATAATAAATCCCCGCAAGAATAACATTAACCCCAAAAAAAAATTGGGTTTATTTGAACATAATTCTAATTATTGGTTATGATACCTGCCACCAGAGTCATAATACATATTAAATTTATATTTTATTTCGAAAGGTTGGCTTTTGTCAATTAAATCAAATTGGCTATTTTCTTGGAAAAAAAATTAACCCAAAATAAGTAATTCGAATTAAATTTTGGTCAACAAAATACGCTTAATAATAATTTTACCAGAATTACCGCATACTGCCATTAAATTAATAATGTAAACAAGTTTACGATTTATATATTGACAGTGTAACGCAGCCGGTAAAACAATTTTTTTGTGGCATCCATCGATAGCATCATGCCCGATCGTCGATTAAATTGTTTGCCAATAAGACTATATGAATCTAAACTTGGCAATTTTATTACCTTTGGTGCATGCTTCACAAACATATCAATAATTTTGTGAACAATTGTTCTCACAGTATATCAATATATCAATTGAAACTTATACCAGTGACTCTATAGCTCGCTGCACTGGTTGATCAATATAGAAACATAGAAACACGGAATTTTATTGAAAATTTGAAACATTTAAATGTTTTATGTTGGGCGAATATACAGCATATTTTATTAAGTGAATGAGCAGACAGTCTTAAGTGTTTGCGGATATAAGCATTATCATTACCAAATATATGCTTGTAAATTTCAGTTTTGTTATAGTTTCGTGTTATCTACAAATAATATAAAAATGTTACTGTAACATAACCTCACAAATTATATATATATAAAGGGTTTTCAAAATCGAGGTATCTTTTTAAATATTCCGCCATTTTATTTTTTATACTAGAGTACCACATGTTATTTGGCAGATGATAAGTACAAACATTTCGGTTAGCGAAAATGGATCGCTACACGAGTGAACAACGTGGTTTCATTATTAATATTTATTTTAAATATGGTGAAAGTTATTCAGAAGTTGGAAGAAAATTTCGTTCAAAATACGGTAGAGAAAATCTTCCACAAAACGTGCTATTAAACTTATCATTGATAATTTTGAAGAAACTGGTTCAGTTCAAGATCAGAGAAGCAGAATTTATTATCGTAGTGGTCGTTCAAGTAAAAATATGCCAGCTGTTAGAACAAGTGTTGCTGAAGAGCCAAGGGCATCAATTCGTCGTCGTTCACAGCAATTAAGCCTCAAACCAACAACTTTTGTGGAGTGAATTGGAAGATGTTGATGTGCAGAATATGTGGTTTCAACAGTTTGGTGCAATATGCCACACAGCAATGCAATTAATCGATCTTTTGAAAGAGAGTTTAAGATCGTGCGGCCACCAACCTTAAAGTTTAGTTTGAAAAGTCTTCTGAGGCACACCGCATAAGTATATCAAAGCTTTCTAGGTTTTTGTTGAAAGATACGATAGGCATCGTGTCGGACGATAGGTATCGCATTTCCAATCATCAATTGTCATCTAGGAATGAGATTGCAGTAACATAAAAAAATTGCCATATAGCCATGCCCATTGCACTCATTTGATACACTTGTTTGTCTGTTGAGGACCTTCAATGAAATTGAATAAATAAATGAATATACATCTTCTTGATTAAATACGCTTTCTTTTTTGCGAGTGTTTCGTATATGAAATAGTTGTTCTACAATTTCCTTCCCTAAATAATTTATCGATTGAACTGAATTTTATAAATTATTTTCGTGTAACGCATCGATATTTACTTTTGGATTTTTGGTCACATTTGAACAAACCGAAGTTCCTTAAAAATATATCCGAGGATAAATATAAATAACAAATTTCTGTTTTTTTGCCAAATTAGCGCATCGAACGAGCTTTCATTTTGATTACATACTATATACATATAATTGCAGATTGTAGCACTTTTTTAATAAGATATTTATAAAAATAAATCCGTCGTGTAACGATGTGACTCAGCCGGTATGTGTACCCTTTACTATTTAAATCAGCTTTGCATGTTTTAATTTGAAGAGAATCACCCCACCTTACTCGTCCGTTTAGTGAAAATGAAAATACCTTACAGAACAGAACTTTTGAAATAAATTGCCTCAAGCTTTTGTATACACATTAAACCAAATATTTTATTTTTAATAAACTATTAGTCAGGTTACCTACATATTTCAATACAACATTCCATATACAATGAAAACGAATTTGGTTATACATAATTACAATTTATATCCATTTGACACGCAAAATGTCTTCCATTACTATGTAAACCGACCACTCCATCTAATCTGTTTTCCATACAAATTTGAAAACACTAAAATAATCTAAAATTCTCACGAGATGGTGGAAATTCAGGTGTGTGTATCGTATACGAGTATAGCCGAAATAGTTAATTAATTGTTATTTAAATATACTATGTATACTTAAATAGTTTTATTGTGTTCAAGGTCGATTTTTTTCATCATTTAGGTTAAACCATTTGTTAGATTTACCTTTAACTCACTATTGAGTGAGTACTGTATAGGTAGCAAATTAACATAATATTGTATTTCGTGCTTAACGCACACAGTTTTGGTAAATAAACTTGAAAAATTACCCACCGCAATAATCCTTGCGCTTGCTTAATAATTACAAATAATTTGTTAAGTCAACGAAATCGAAGTACTGCGCTTAATCGATTAAATAATTATATAAAGTATAGTTCGTTTAGTTATTTTGACCACTATTCTATACAGCATATACTTACTTTATGTATTTATGGTTATAGTTAATTACTTGCTATATGTACAACATTTTTTGGCGTGTGCTCAACAAAATTTACACAATGCTTTGATTTATATGTACAAGAGCTGAGCACGTAAGATTTGGTAAACATGTAATTTGATGTCACTTTCGATTACTATAATATATAAATTAAAACTATTTTACTTATAAGTATGTATGTATTAAAACATAAATACATAATATTAAGTGAAAGTAAGTATGTATACTCGGTAAGTAAATCGCGATAAAATTGTTGATAAGGCAATAATACAACATAATTAAGTTAATCAAAAATAGTTGGTGTTCCAAAAATAGAATTTGTAAATTGAAATTCTTAACTTATTCTTTTATATAATAAGTGTATGTATATAAACAAATATACGAGTACATTGGAGTGAGGCGCGTATATTCAAATGATTAATTACTTTAATTAACTAAACAAAATATCAGGAATGGGTATTATGCATCAACAAAAAGCGGGTCTAATATTTAAGATACAGAAAATGTCAAACTATTTCTAATTAAACAAAACAAAAACCAATTTGAAAAGGTTAAGATGAGTTACAAGATGACTTATATTTTATACAGATATCCATTGGTTAGCGTTAACTCTGTGTAGTGAAACTTTAGACGAAAGAATTGCTTTATTGCGAGTATTAATAAGATTTGGGTCAAGATTTCACAAGAAAATACGTATGCGTTAAACGTGGTATTCTCATAAAGAGTTTTATTCGAGAGATAATTATTTAACTTTTAATCTTTGGAATATTAATTAGTCAAAATATATAAGATACGAATTTTTTGAGATCATACATGATAACGAATAACTGTACACATAAATAATTGAATGAGAGATGATTTGTTAACATAATTTTGGTGATTCATCTTAACCCTGTATAATATTGTATGGGTATATAATGGATGCGAGAATTTCTCTTTTTTTTTTGTTTTTAAGTTATTTAAGATTTGTTAGAAATATTTTGGTAATTAGTTTGGCTTTAGCATATCCTAAAAACTAATAAAATTTGTAATTGCAAAGCTATGCGCCTTCCCACTCAGGGATTCTATACAAATAAGAAAATCATACTGCGACTGGTGAGGGTAGGAGTTTATTAGTATATCAATATTATAGGCCTTCCCGCTCAGGAATTGTATACTAATAAAGTGCTTAGGTTAATTTGGATAATCGCTTTAATTAAACAAAAGGCTTGTTTTGCGTGATTTTTCTTGTTTTATACAGAGATTACAGGGTTGAAAACACAGTGTGTGATTGTTTACGTTGTTGTGTGTTTTCGTTACACAGCTTCCCCCTTGCATGCGAACGTCCCGTAGCATTTAAATGGATGATTACCGGTCAGCAGATCCTCTTAAGTACCGAGCCAGTCTATCGATATGTAAAATCATTGCGCGACTCTGTGGTTTTTTCTTGATCCGAACGAGAAGATCGTTGAGTTTTCCCAGGATCTCGTATGGTCCTTCGCAAGTGTTCTGTAATTTTGGGCATCGACCAGTTTTCTTTTGGGTTATGTAACCAAACTGGATCTCCAATTTCAAAATTTACTGGATTTGCCCTCGTGTTGTATTGGGTCGTCATACGCTCCGAAGAAATGATAAGATTCTTGGCAAGTGAAGTTTTCTTCCTTATAGCATTTCAGCTGGTGATACTTTAAGCGACTCGTGAACTGCCGATCGATATACCAGTAAGAACAAAGGCAGCAGTCGGTCCCAATCAAATAGTACTTTGCAAGTTTCATCAATATTACTCATCGATTTAATTTTTTTAAATGAACCAAAAGTAACTACCGTATAGGGTTAAACTTCCATTTGATCTGCAATGCACTTTCTTACCATTTAAAAGTCAACAAATAAAAGAACTTCGTTCAATTTAAAATAAATTACTTTCAAAAGAAAATTCAAACGAACTTTTGTCCCATATTTTCATTTCTAATTTTTCAAGATTGGATACACAACAACAATGTTTAAATCATGTTACTATCACCACTTTCTTATACTTATATATACAAATGCAATATCACCATGATTGAAGTATATAGCTATAGTCAAGGTTGATAAATGAATTACATGCTTAAATATTTTATTGTAACTGTTGTTATATGTACGTATATGAGTAAATTGGCATTTAAAATTGTTATTGTTGTTGATATCGAATCCGGAGAGTGGCGAGAGGCAAACGTGAGATTATATTCATGAAGTGAATGGGATTCTTATTACAACTTTTTATATTGTGTGTGATTGTCGTACAGATAATTCGGTAAATAATTTTTTGTTTTTTTTTTTGTTGATATACTTAATTGTCTTATAACATGTCTTTTATAAAATAAATTTGAAGGGAACTGCTTTGTTGTTTTCAGTTACAGTTCGATGATCTCTTTGAGAAGTGTTTTTTTGGTGAGTAAATATTTTGTTTTCCCTGGGTATGACAAAGATCAAATTTTTGCTTAAGTATTTATGTTGTTAATTAAACAACTTACATTAAATTTAAAGTTTTATAGTATGAATAAATATATGTACCTATGTATATGTTGCTAAAATGATGTTAAGAATGACGGTTTATTTTTTTTATAACTACTTAATGATGTAATAAGAAAAAAACAGATCGTATAATATGAAATCTTGTTTGAGAAGGTTATGAACAATTTAGAGGTAAACACATTTTATTACAGTGGAGCTTATATAAAACTTTGCATCATTCTAGTTTTTTGACTTTTATGAATCCGGTTGAGTTTGTTTAAGTGTAATAGAACTGAAAATAATGTGTAACACTCCATATCACTGGGCCAAACGAATCAAATCCAATGATGTAATGACTTTCTTAAATTCTTCAATCTCGACTAATTCTCTGTTCAACAGAACCTAGCCAAATTTCTTTAGGTCAATATTTGTAAGATGAAGTTTTGTTATTAGGCTTTTCTTGACATTCCTCATTAGACCCCTGAATGAAAGCTAGAAACATTACATTCAGAACACAACCCCCAATCGTGACAACTTTATTTTTGCCACCACCGGTAATCGAACCAATCGAAAATTGTAGTTAACTGAACAATTTCTACACTTCCGACCAATTTTCATGAAAATTGGTTCAGTACTTTTTTTATAATGAATTTTGAATCAAAACGCAATCAAAATTGATGATTATGAAAAAAAATATTGGGGGTATTTAAATTTAAATTACAACAAAAAATTCAAGCAAAACAAGAACAATTTTGTTGCCTTACTTAGTATTGCCCTCTTGCTTCTACAACGCTTCGTATGCGGTTCCCTATTGAACTTATTAAGGTTTTGACAAAGACTTGGGGGGGTGATCGCACCCCACTCCTTATCCAACGCAATTTTGAGGTCACTCATGTTAGATGGTAACGGATTTCTGGCTCGGATCCTCCGTTTTAGTTCGTCCCATAAATGTTCAATTGGATTCATGTCTGGGCTAAGGACTGGCCACCTCATTGTCTCGAGTCCAATCTCATACATGAACTGCCGAGTGGTTCGAGCTGTGTGACACCGGCCATTATCATGCATCAATAGGAAATTCTTCCCTTCATATCCTGCGTAGGGTACTACATGATCCAACATGAGGACGAATGTCCTCGATATATCGTTCAGCGGTCAGACCCCCCCCCTTCGGTCTACACCAGGTATGAAAACAAGATGTATTTTTCCCTCAAGCGATATGCCAGCCCACCATGCACGAACCGCCGCCGTACGAGACTGTTTCAGCAAAACAGCACTACGAAAACCGCTCTCCTGGAGCCGGTAGACCTGGTCTCTCCTATCACTACCACGGAAACATATTCTGCACTCGTCAGTGAATAGAACGGACCTCGAACGCCAGTCGTTCTTTGCGGTGGCGTGCTGTCAATTTTGGGCCTCTAGCGGGCTGTCTTGGAGTGAGATTGGCTTCCTTCAAGCTTCTTCCTACTGTCCATGCACTAACAGCTACATCTCGAACTTGTCTTGGAGTGTAGATTAGTCCAGCGTGCAACGTTCTTAATCAGTAAATTAGTACATATTGCAAAATTATTTTATAACCTGAATCATCTCAAATAAATAAAAAGTTGAAAGAAGGAATATTTGAATAAACGTTCCGATGTTTTACACAAAATGAATTTTAAAATTTTAGGAGCTAACGTTTGTTTAGAAGTCAGCTAAGCATTTCTAAAATTCAGAAAATTCCTTAAATTTAGATTTTACTGAAGTTATGAAGTTTATTTCTTGGTTTATGCAGGGTTGAATAATACAACGTACATTTTTGAATATTTCAAAGTTTTAACAGAAAATTTAAAATTTCGAAAAACTGACAAAATTTTCAAAACTAATTTATGGAAAACAGTTTAGAATTTTTTTTTAAAGTGAATGAAACTTGTTTGAAATTTGGTATATTCGGATAACTGATTTCTGAGTACCTCAAAATTGCAATAAATTTTTTTAATGTGAAGGGTTATTATTATTTATCAATTAAACCTTATTATTGATCCTGCATTTGAAAAACTGTTAAACTGACCTGATGATAGATGGTGACAATAAAACGTCTATTTAAGAAATCTAAGAGTATGTGCTAATTTTTAAGGAATCTACTTGATTTTACAACAAAACCTCTATTGTCTCAGCAACGATGCTCTCTATCACGCGGCGTGATTCACGCACTGAAATAATTGTGTTTACTTAGAACACATCCTGAATGTATGTATGTACTTAAAATTTAATTTTCCCTGGTGAGATGAGATTATTTTTAAGATTTAACGATCATCTTTTGTTTTAACAACAAAATAACGATTTTAATAAGTAAGGAAAGTTTCGCTTTACAACGGGTTTATTAATTGAAAAATTTTTTAGGTTCTCGGGTATCATAGGAGCTGTTGGTAGTACCTACATATCAAATGTGGGACCAACTCTACATATTGCTGTTCTATACTTCAGCCTCTGTATTAATCGTATATTTTTTAATTGTAAGCATGTTTGTGAAAACAATTCATGTATCGAATCGAAATCAAAACTTTGGTTGTCCTTCAAATTTGTACCAATTTTGCAGACTAACTTCTACTCCTAATATTTAGAATACAATAAAGTCGAAATTTTGAGTTAAAATTAATTATAGAAAATATAAGTGCAAATCCATATTTGTAATAGTCATTATGTCATTAAGTACTACAACTATGTATAACATACAATATATAATAACAGTTTTCGTATTTATAAAACTCATTAAAAGAATTGTTTTATAATGTAGTTACGTTTATACCATCACGATAAACATTGCTACAAAATGTCGAAAACAATAAGATAAATTTGAAATTCATGTCGAATTTGTGACATGATTTGAAATGAATTTCGAAAATCGTTGTAGCAGTAGTTATGACTATAAATTTGGGCCTTTGACTTATTAGTTTTCAGTAATTCTTGATAATTCTCAATTGAATTAGATAACCTCCAATTTTCAAATTATGGATTATGAAATAATTTCCAATTGAAGAGGTCAAATGCCCCAATTTTACTAATTTTATGGGAAAGTTCCCTTTTGTTTCAAACGAAGTGAAATCAGAGAACATCAAAAATAATGCCGCTGACATTAAAAATAACCTAACATTTGAAACAGTTTGAAACCGGCTCATTTGTGGGATAGAGGTTTAAATCAAACATATCTCCGCCCGAAATAATTTAGACGAAAAAAAATTTTATGACAAAATTAATTTTTCATATTAAGTAAATCCGCGACATCTATTTTTTTTAAATGAAATAATTTCATTGGTAATTTATCGGCGAAATAAATTTATTTTCTAAATGAAATTACTTCCACCGATAAATATCAATTTATATCGTCCCAAAAATTAGAAGGTTGAAACACAAATATTGTCGAAGAAAGTGAAATGAATGTAATGTCTTAAAATGAACTTGAACTAAAATGTCACACATACATTATACCTTCACAAAAAAGAACTAAACAACTTATTGGTTTACAAAAGATTGAAATTGAAACAAAATTGAAATGTTACACATAATTTAAACTGTCATGAAAAAGTGCTAAAAATACTTATTGGATTACAAAACTTAAATTTTTGACATGAATTTTAAATATTGAACATACTTACACCTTTAAAGTTTGTTTTAATATTTTAGAGAGAGAGTAAAGAAGTCCACCATGGCTCTGTACTCTTGTAGAAACGCCGTCGGTATGAGATGGAGTCTAAAACCAGAGCTGGTACACTGGCTGGGGTGAGTGTGTGGTGGCCAGCACTAAACAAGAAAACTTAAATGAATAAGATAGAGAAGATACAGAGAACGGCCTGCTTGCTTGTAAGCGGGGCACTAAGGACAACCCCTACACGTGCTCTGGAGGCTATGTTCTACCTTCTTCCTGTCGACATCTTTGGTAAGCAGAGAGCGACAACCACGGATGCACGACTCTCTGCCGTGTTTGAGTGGAAATGTCTTCAGACGGGCCACTCGACGATTGGCAGGTCGCTAATGGCAGATATGAAGAATAGTGACTACACGATACTGATTGCATGCTTTGAAAAAGGTTTCCGGGCTCTTCTCCCCTCAAAGGAATCCTGGGGGAACAGATCAATAATAGAAACTGGAAGAATACAATTCTACACTGACGGCTCCAAGCTAGACGGCAAAGTCGGTGCAGGAGTCTATTGTGACAAGTTAAATGTGAATATATCCGTTCGTCCTCCTGATCACTGCAGTGCGTACCAGGCGGAGCTGGTAGCGATTGAGGAAGCGCTGGCTTGGTTGAAGCATAATGTCATATCCACAAGGGATATAACAATATATGTGGACAGTCAGGCGGCAATCAAGTCGCTGGAATCAATTTCTCTGACGTCCTTGGTGGCATTAAAGTGCCGCTCATCTCTTAACGAGATGAGTGAGCATTTCAATATTCAGATAGTCTGGGTCCTCGGTCACTCGGACGTACTGGGGAACTGCAGGGCGGACGAACTGGCTCTCCAATTGAAACCGGAAAGGGCAAATCTGGGGAGGCCCATAGCAGAGTTGTATAGGGCGCTTCGAAATGAGGCGATAGCCTCGGCACAGAAGAGGTGGACTAACACCATAACATGTTATGTAGCGCGGCAAGTCTGGCCGAAACTGGACTTGAAGCGCTCCAAAACACTACTATCCCTACGTAGACCTGACTTAAGTATAGTCGTGGGGGTGCTCACAGGATACTGCCTCATTGGGGAGCATGCAAGGAGGCTTGGGTCAATAGCAAATGACTTCTGTAGAAGC
Organism: Tipula vernalis; assembly: GCA_958295665.1. Lineage (NCBI taxonomy): Eukaryota > Metazoa > Arthropoda > Insecta > Diptera > Tipulidae > Tipula > Tipula vernalis. Next base: position 160,616,456 of record OY282559.1, read on the forward strand.
TGTATGGATGAGGAGGAGGAGGAAGAGACTCTGAGCCACTTCCTCTGCTCATGCCCGGCGCTAGCTTACATGAGGCATAAACATCTGGGCAAATATAGTTTGGACAGCCTTATGGATCTCGAGAACTGCAATGTGCGAGATATCGTACGCTACATAAGTAGCTCAAAATGGTTCCAATGAAAGTGTAAGGAGAGTAGGATCCCTTGGTATCACAACGGACCGTCATCGGTCTAAGTGTGCGTTTTGGCAGCCACTCTAACCTAACCTAACCTACACCTTCATGAAAAATCACTAAGAAACTTGTACTTCAACAATACTTAGATTGAAATGAGTTTAACTTATTATTGTCAAACAAGTACAAATAAATTAAACAAATATCATTCTACTTTCTTTGTTTTTCATGGTGAATTTCATTCATAACTAAAATGTATTAACCCCTCAACCCCCCCGAAACCCACAAAACAAATCAATTAATTTTGTGTGGATTTAATTTTAATTTTTAATTTATAGATAAAAATGAATTAATTTCGCGTCGAAAATGTCGCGTTGATTCATTTTTGTCGGCGAAATTAATTCACATAGCTGTCCTGTAGAATTCGGTTATTATCCAAAAAAAAAAAAAAAAAAAAAGTTAACGCAACAATTACCAAATGCTAACTTATATTACGACTTTTAGTAATATAAATAAAACAAGCAGCAATTCTAGCATCGAGAGCCAGATATCGAAAATGCTTCACTTTGAGTGTGCTTTAATACTCACAAATTACTGATTGTGAACAAAAAAATTCGCTTTACAAACATGTTTCCATATTTGTGAATGTGGGTAATCATCATTTTTCTGTTTTTCTTATTCTTTCGTCAAATTCATAAAACAAATTCCAAATTCAGATTTAGTCCAGTGTTTGACGGTTTTTCGCTCAGCATTTTTACGGACAAAACCGATTGACGTGAAATTTGGACAGTAAGTAAGAAATGGCTCGAGGAACACAACTTATATGGTGTTTATGTGTGTTTTTAACCTTGGGGGTGAATGCCACCCTATTTCGGAGGTGGAAATTAGTACAGTAGATAGCGGAATGAATTCAAAGTAAAAAATGTTCAAAGAAGTGTTTTCGGTAAATCAATATTTTTCATCTAAAAAATGCATGTTTAGAGCGATTTTTCACGGATAACTCGGAAACCTTACGTTGAATCAAAAAATCAAATAGGGCAAAAATAAAGCTTATAACATAAAAAATCTATTGGATTTTGGTTTGTTTCTGTAGATGTAATACGAACCGAGTTGTGGCTCGTTGAAGGTGACTATTTGTTCGGCGTTCGTTAGCATAAAAAATTACGGAGTTGTAATAAAAATTAAAATCTTTGTCTCGTTTTTTCGGAGAAAAAATCTACAATGAAACCAATGCCTTAACCGCAAGAATTGAACTTAAACGTAATCCAATTACAATGTACTTTATTTAGGTACTAGCAATATATTCTAGAAGTTTTGAACGGTTTAGAAATCCTAGATTTGAAAAAAAGTTTGATTTATTTTTGAAATGATTGTTGAAATTTTTGAAAAAAATTTCTTTTTTTCACAATAACTCAACACAACAGCAGCCTTGTAGTCCTTGAAATTTCCTGCAAAATAGTTTTTGAAGCGATTAGAGATCTTAAAAATTAAGGAAGTTATCGTTAAAGAAACCAATCGCGTTTTTCGGTGAAATTTTTGGATTGATCTCAAACATGCATTTTTTAGATGAAAAATCAACAATTTCAATCGCGAATAACTCAAAAAATAATGGTTTATCGAATAAACTTCATAACTTCTTTTTTGAGATCCTTGCACGCCAGTGTCAAAAACATGATTTTGAGAAAAACTCAATTAAAGTTTCCGAACAAGGAAACTGGTTGATGAAAGTTTATCATTTATAATTTACCTATACTTTTTAAAAGCTGTCACTTCGTTATTTTCGCTTTGGGGGCATATTCTAGGGAATCCTATCGATTTGACCAAAAAAAATCGATTTTTTGAAGCCGTAGACACCAAGTTACTCTTTTAAAGGGGGAAATACTCTTTTAGGAAAAACGCAAAACATTCGAAAATTCTCTCTGTAGAGAGTCTCTAAAGAGAGGATTCTCGCAGCTACAGTGCAAAAAATTACTAAGTAACATAAAGGTTATTTTTTTTATCTATTGCTGTATGTGTTGGGGTGGGGCCTAGCGTACACATTAAGCTGCTTTTTTTGTTATTTAGTTTTATTTGGTTTTATTGATTGATTTTGTAGACCATGTCTTAGACTAAAAAGTATAAGTAAGTAAAATTAAATACAGACGTTTGAGAAAGGTTTGAAGTTAACACGTACACTTTTGTGTGTAAGTGTTAAAAAATGCCTTCTTGGTCCTCTCTCATCATAATACGACACAAATATCACCAAACAGCCAATACCATTATAATACTAAAAAAATATTTGAAATGACGGTTATTGCGTTAAATAACTTCGCATCATTATAAATAGTAATCCTAATTGGAAAACGAAAGTGTGCAGCCTAGAAGTTCATCAATTAAGATTAAATTTATACTAACTAAATACAAAATGTATTTCTTGTCTTCTGACAAAATGAAATTGCTGTAAACTGACATAAGAAAATTTTACTCAACAATAGCTCCGAATGACGTGAAAAAACACCACCTTTGGTTCTCTTTAGGCATCTAGATACCTAGTTGATTCACTTTACGTAAATTATTCACTGTTAAAGTGAATTTCTCTTGAAGACAATGTAACTGAGGCTGCTTAGTCCGATGCAAAATTCACAGTAAAATCTAAACCTAACCTACTCGTAAGGCTGTACATTTCACTGTATTTACCAGCATAAACCAACGGACGATAAATGATAAGGCTATAAGAATTCCACAATTTTTGTAACTTTTCTTGATCCATTTAGAAAATTTGCTTTATATTCTGAATATTTCTTCTATGACGATTTTTTTTTTAAATAAGACTTCATCTGAAATCGTATTGCGATATCGATTTTCTAATTTATAAAGGTTAATTTTCGTCGCCTTAACGAATCCAATATTGCACCACGATTTCTAAAATTATTTCATCATAATTAATTTTATGTTTATCGATTAGCATGGAAACAATTTATGTATAGTTTTATTTCAATTATATTTTTATAGTCTACGACTGCAAGATTTCCTCAGTTTATGCAGTTTTCGATTAAACTTCGATTCACTTTCCCGGATTTAATTATCAAACGGATTTATATACTTTCAGATTTGAGTGTGAAACGAATTCTATTAAATTAATCTATTGATTAGTAACATTTTTAATCTAAAACATTGGTTTATTATTTCGCAAACTCAATCGATTTTGACTTGTTGGTCAACACGGTTTGAGTTTACTTCTGACCTAACAAGTTGAAATCGATTGAGTTATTTTAAAATAAAATTTTGCGACATAATAAAACAGTGTTTTATATTACAACTATTATTCAGTATTAGACTCTTTTATTCAGTATAAGACTCAGATGAATTCGGGTTTCAGAATTTAGCAAATTTTGATTAACATTTGAATTTAACAATTTTTTTTAAAAATATATTTGATGGATCGAAATTCTTGTTTTTGTTGTTTGGTTCGAAATAACGTCATTTACATTCAGTTATGAATTCTTAAAACTCATGAAAAGTTCTCTTCAAAATTGTAAACATGATTGTTGGGGGAGTGTTCTCACAATAACTTTATTTTTTACCATAACAAATCAAGTGTGACTTATACATAATATCGATTATGTGTCCCCTAAATATCGTAAGAAAAAAAACCAAACCCATTGCGGGGAATTTGATTGAATAATTGTATAATTTTTAAATTCGATATTTCACAAACAAAGAGAATAATAAAGTTGGTACATAAAGAAAATTATGATTGAATGCGGAGAAAGTTGTCGTCATGTCTTTTCAAAGTTACTCTTTTTTTCTTTTCTTATTTTATTATTATGACTACTACTATCTTATTAAATTATTTGTTTGATTCATTAGCTTAATATCACGACAAAGATTTGGTTTTAGGTTTGGTTAGAGTTGGGTTTATTTCTGTTCATTACCATGATTTTTGAAGGTAAGTAAACGTATACTGTACGAAATGTAACTTTCTTTTTAACAAATAATTTTATTCCTTTTGTATTTTTTTTTTTAATACAAGTATACCTAAGAATATAACAATTGTAAATAAGATTATTTTAACTTTCAACTTCCGTTCTTATAAGTTTACTTTTGTTGTATCTTGTGAGAAATTCGTTTGATGTTTCAATCTTTACATAGAAAGAATATTCGGATTTGAACTTTTATGCAGATTATTTTATTATATTTGGAAGGATGAAAGAAGCTTATCTGTTAAACAACAATCCAATCGAATAAAATCAACAGTATTATAATAGTAAAAGAAGGAAAAGGGAAGATTATATTTGTTAATTTACTTATTGCTATTTACTTATTGCGTATTTACTAATGCTTAACACTTAATCCGCTGGGCCCGCCTTAAAGCGTAATATTGGGCCAACTGTAAGCCGCCGGGCCCGCCTAAAAGCGTATTCGTGTGTTTATATAAAAGATAATACACTGCTCTTCAACCAGACGTGCTATACTAAGCGTATTTTGTTGACCAAAATTTAATTCGAATTATTTTGGGTTAATTTTTTTTCCAAGAAAATAGCCAATTTGATTTAATTGACAAAAGCCAACCTTTCGAAATAAAATATAAATTTACTATGTATTATGGCTCTGGTGGCAGGTATCATAACCAAAAATTAGAATTATGTTTAATTAAACCCAATTTTTTTTTTGGGTTAATGTTATCCTTGCGGGGATTTATTATAGGCAATTGTTGTTGTAAATTTGTCAAGGAAATACGCCAACTGTTTATATTATTCAGTATCATAATTAACCCTCGACCAACTGTTTTTTTAAAATGTTTTTTTCTCATTTCTCATTTTGTTGCCGTTTTTATTGTACACAGGTGTACTTTATTTTTGGAAGTAAGTTAATTTTAAACGCCGTTAAAAAGCGTTAAACAATAAAATTTGTCATTTTGCCTGCGGTTTAGGTAATGTTTCTAGTAAAATAGCCGGCGGGTTAAGTGTTAACTTAAAAAATGTTTCAACAAAGTACCATAGATGTTTGAAATTGATTGATTTGAGTATACGATCAAGACTAAGTAAGGTTCCCGGTAAGTAGCCGGGTCCACCGTAACTCTTTTACACATAACCAAACCGAAGGATAGGAAAGATTTATTAATATTAAAGAATCGAGTTGGTTCCATATTTGAAATTTCGGGAAGCTGAATCAAATTTCTCGGAAATCTCTGAAAACAAAATCAAAATTAACCCTTTATTACTAAATATTTACTACTTAATTAACAGGATTTAATATATTTAAATCAAAATTACGGCATCCGAATACAATTTAGAATACACCTTTTACTTAAATTTCATTAAATCTTTTTAATTTAATATGTTCCGAAGATTGTAAGAGAATTCAATCCAGTTTCGAACTGATGAGCTTATGATTATGAAAAAATCAATCCTCTCATCAGGCCGCGGCGACTGGACTGACTATACCACAATTTACATTCTATATATACAGAATGTCCTGTGCTTTATATACTAGCGAATCGTACTAATACAGATAAATTCAATTACAATTTTTTCTTCTTCACGGCAATCACATAAGCTGTGAACGCTAATTTTAATTTTTAATTTTTGTTGAATGTTAGTTAATTAATTCTTGTAATTTCTAAATATGCTACCGGTCTTACGACACTTTTAAATGTGTTTTTTATTAACACGTAGAAACATTTTAGTATTTACGAACGGTAATTCAACGAAAACCGGCTAATAGACAGAATTCTATTTATTTAATTTTTAATTTAATATGTTCCGAAGATTGTAAGAGAATTCAATCCAGTTTCGAACTGATGAGCTTATGATTATGAAAAAATCAATCCTCTCATCAGGTCGCGGCCTGATGAGAGGATTGATGAATTAACATTCAACAAAAATTAAAAACTAAATCTTTTTGTTAGTAATTAAGATACAACCGGAGTCCATCTCCCAAAAACCACTACCGCCACCCCCCCCCCCCCCCTTTACTGAACTCAACTATCAACTTCAAATTTAAAATGTAAAATTTAAATTTAAAAATTTTAATATTTAAAATTTTTAGATTAACAAATTTAATTAAGATCTAACTCTCAATCCAACCTCTCAGTAAGCCAAAGAAGACGCAACAATGTTCTGGAAACTTACTAACAAATTTTAATATTTACGATAGTTAATATATCTCTGAAAATTGAAATAAAATTAATCAGTTATTTCTAACTGATACTTAATAAACCGAACTAGAAGTCATTTAAATTTAAATTTGGACTCTGAAACAAAGTATAAATTAATATCTCAGTAAAACAAATCAATTAAGTATCCCCTATTTCGCATTCGGTTGCTGTTTCAGGTACGTGGTTCCTATTTCCGGAAATCTAGTGCAGATAGATGTATCATACCAAAAATCTCAAGGTCGAAATTTTGTTTAGTTATTATACTTTATTTTACTTACGTAAAAGAAAGTAACAACGGCCAGCATAGTTTTTCCTGATGAAAAGCCGTATCCGAAATAACTGTTTGCGCTGAATCCAAATCTGCACACCGAATTATCGTATCACGTTAGGTTTTTGAGATATTTGAACTTAAAAGTGTCAAAAAGCGTGTTTTTGTCACTTTTACACTTGAAATAACTAAAGCCCAAAAAGAGTTAGGGCGAATCTGACAACTGAATCTTATTTAGCGTACCAAAATCTACGACTACAAAAACATTAGAAATATAAGAATCTGCAGATCATTTAGTTATAAAATGAGAAGGAATACAAGTTATGCATGCTTATGAAATTTTATTGAGAACTTATGAGACTGAGAGATCCTGTGGTATCACAATGGACCGTCACCGGTCTAAGTGTGCGTAAGCAGCCACTCCAACCTAACCTAACCTAACCTATGAGACTGAGAACTTGTTAATACAAAAAGATATCTTTCAATTTTTTTTTAATGCTTACTTTATGGTTTTCCGAAGATTTTGGAACGCTAAATACGATCCGGTTGTCAAATCTGCCCTAACCCTTTTTAGTCTTGAGTTTTTTTCGCAGGACTGTCTAATTAATTAGGTATACTACAACCGGATTTAATTTACGAAGAAAGGCCAAAACACGTTTTCTTGTTTGAGCATTTTTCGCCGACTTTCCAAAATGTTTGGAATGACAATAAATAAAGAAATAGGAAAGCTTTACTTTTCCTTTTACGAACCTAGGTTGGTGAACGTTTTACTAAAATTGCTTTAAACCGGTTAAAAATTTGTGAAAACAATTGTTTTCATGCCTGAAGCTGATTTCAACAATTTGGCTGGGAAACCTCGGACTTGAGTCAAACCCTCCCCTCGAAGTTACATTAAACAACAGACAGAGAGAAATAAAGTAAACCATTAAGTAATTTAATTAAAAACTTTTTCCTTATAGTAACAATGACTTTTTATAATTTCATACTTTGCACAAATTTTCAACCAGTATATTTTGAATAAAACGTACACCAGCATTCTTCGCTTTTAAGTATCGATTTGGTTTTGAAAGTTCCAAAATGAATGCAATGGGCTACATTCTCGATACCACATTGCAAGCAAGTTAGCAACTTTGCTAGTTGAAATCGAGTTTTCACATTCTCAACAAGTTTTGCTAGCTATTAGCAATCAAAATAGCACAAAATCTTGCTATCGAGTTTTTGAGATGTTAAATCAAACATTAATGTAATTTTAGGTTAGGTTGAGTGACATTTCTAAAAAAATAAACCATCTGTTTCAAAAATTCGGTTGTAAAACTGATTTGTTAAAACTTAAAATATTTGTTTAGAATTAAAAATGGAGTGGTTACTAATACGTCAAAGTCATCGCTTCAATATATAACGAAAAGTGTTTCGTGATAGGGAGAATCCCTTTCAATGTGAAAATGCAATTTTTTTTAAACGGTACAGGTTTACTAAAGATGCCGCCAAATTTATTATTGAACTTCTTTCAGCAGACGAGCAACTTTACGAAGCAAGGCTATTCCACCTTTTTTGACGGTATAGTCAAACTTTATATGGTATAATATTAACTTTAACGTTTCGGCGTGACAAAAATGCTACTGTTGTTTGCAGGTGCTTATAAGTTTGAACATTTTGGGCTGTGGAAATTTTCAATTTGTTTATGGAGAACTGATCTTTCACAACAACCAACAGTAAGTAAACTGTTGCAACAATTTTTAAGTGCGATGAATTCCAGAATAAAGGAGTTTATAACATTTCCCATTTCACTCGAAAATTTGGATCTAGTCAAGAGAGATTTTTATAAAAAATATGGGTTTCCAAATGTTGTTGGGTGCATCGATGGGACCCATATTGCAATAAAAAACCCAAGGTAGACGACGCTTACTGTTTTTTTTTAATAGAAAAGGATATTTTTCGATAAATGTTCAAGCGGTAGATTATTTGAATGATACATCAAAAACGGAATTATTAAAATTATGTGAAATTATTTTAGGCTTGTGACTCTAATAATATATTTACGGACGTTGTTGTGAGATGGTCAGGGTCTACACATGACACGCACATTTTTAAAAATTCGGGACTTTATATGTTTCTACATTCGCCAGATTTCCCTGAAAATACGTGGCTTTTAGGCGATAGTGGATATCAATTACAACATTGCGTCATGATACCGATCCTAAATCCATCAAATCCGCAGGAAACGAGATATAATGATTACCATAAGAAAACTCAAACAATCATTTGGGGTCCTTAAAAGTAAATTTAGGATCATTTGTAAAAGTGGTGGATTCCTTTGGTATAATTTAGAAAAATCCGTTGATATAATTAACTGCTGCTTTATTTTGCGTAAAATTGCAGGTTTGAAAAATCAGCCAAACATAACCGATGATGAATCCTCAGCTTCAGAAGACGAACTTGATACCATTAAAAGTAATATGCAAAATAGAGATACACCATCTCATATTAGAGGTACCTTAAATAGGAATATGCTTTTGAATTATAATTTTCAAAATAGACGAAATTAGACAACAATTTCACATAAATACTTTTTTATTAAATTCAGTCTTGTTTTCGTTGTCGAATAAAATCGTCTGTAAATACATATGTACTCGTATATAAAAATATGAAATAAAATAAAATTATGGTATTTAAAAATAAATTCACATTGTTTCTAAAAATACAGGTAAACCTCGTTTAACGAACCCTCGAATAACGAATCCTCGAATTAACGAACATCCAAAATTTGTTGTAAAATCTCGTATTACGAACTTCAAACCTCGAATATTATTATAAGTACAGTTTATGTACATAAATGGTAAAGTTTTAAAAACCATACCATATATTTTTTCGCCAAAAATAGCACATAAAATTATTTACCTACGGTTCAGGGACACAATACGTTCGTTAAATGAGGTTTGCCTGTAACAACATTTCTATATTTTACGCATCTAAATATTCCTCTAAATATTCCTGGTAAGGTGTATTTTGATTTTCACCGGCGCAGCCCAATTTTGTTGAAATATCCTCTAGGATTGAATTCGTTCGTTTCATTTCTTTTAGTTTTTCTTCTGATACCGTTAATTTTTTTTTCATAATTTGAACAAAAATATCATGCGAATCATTCGTATTGTTGAACCGTTTTTCAACTCTCGTTCGCCGGGTTTGCTTTTTTGTTCGAATAGCAGTGGTGCGGGCTCGTTGGGATGTAGCTGGAACTGAATCATTAGCTAGAGTTCCTGGTGGCACTAACGATGAAATGTTCACCTCTAAAATTGGTGGCTCATTTGCCGCATCAATAATTTTTGTCAGATTTTCTCGGCTCGATCTAGCCAACTAGAATCAATATCAATTTAATAAACACTTATCACGATAAGATCCAAAGCCTTTCATGGCGTTTTCCCCAGCAATGCAAATTAATAATTCTTCATAATCTTAAGTTTTGGTAGAGGACCACCACCACCACCAGTTTTCTTACTTCGCAGCTCTTCGCCAGTCCTACTCAACAAAGTATTTGCCGAATACTCCACACTTACTTCGTTCCATGCGTTTTTAAGGGCCTCTCCAAACAAATCAGAATCATCTAAAAATTTAGTATAGTGAAATATTCAAAAACTAGTGAATGCATTTGTTTATTCTTAGCCGTATATTCGTTATATACATATTTAATATAAAGTACAAGGAATATAAAATGGCACTTACATTTTATTAGTTGTCGTTTTTTATCCAGGATATTAATTAAAATATTAATTTCCTCATCTGTGTAGTTCGCTTTTCGTTTTTTCGAGCTATCCATTTTTGTGTCGTTAAGTAGTTGTGCAAAACCCTAATGCCAAAATTTAATTCAGCATCGCGCTGAATAAAAATAATATGGCAGATTTGCTAGACGTATTGAGAATGTAATTTCTTATTTCCAAAATTGTCACTAGCAATTCCGCCATTTTTGCTAATAGCAACAGTTTGTCTTGCTAGATGTACGAGAATGTAGCCCAATACCTTACAACAAAATCTACAACAGCTTTTTATCGATTTCATAATATATGTAGTTACGTTTTTGCCTTGTCAACTAAGGTTCGAATCACTGGATTGTGAATAAAATAACAAATTAACATTACAACACATTCTAATTTATTTACACAACAAAACTTATATTATTCCACAAAAATGTACAAAATCCACTCGAAATAATTTCACACTATTCAAATTTTATTATTTATGTTCACTCTATCGAACTCAACTTATTAATCGTATACCACCAAATACAACTAAACTGTATCGCGTATCAAATACGAAGCATCTTTCAACATTAAATTTAAAAATCTGGATTCGAAAACAAAACTTGGGAATTATTACCATGGCCGTTCGGGAAATATTAGGATTGGCCACAGTTTTAATTTGAAGACAAGCCATCACTAAATAGTGCTTTCAAATGAGGCTGTTATTTATGAAAGGACTCTTTAATTTAATACCAAGGTTCGAACTCTTTTTCATGAAAGAATGTATTCTTAATGGAAATTGTGTTTCGAAAGTAAATTTCCAAATTTGAAATTAAATATTTCTTTTGAAATTTCTTCAAAATATTAAAATTCAGTAATGTGCACAAAAATTTGGAAAGTGGTTTTACTTGAAACCTATTAATTACAAAAATTTTGAACATACCTAAGACCATTTCCGAAACCTGTAATAATATTTTTTAATACTGTTTTTGATGTTTATTTGAAAAAACCGTACATACCCAAATTATCATAGTAAAATCCTTTGCTAATTTTTGATACATACAAAATAAATTCATTGTATGATTGATATAGCCGCCTTAACGTTTTATTTCAAAGAAATTGATTTTCTTCATTCGCTGTTATGAAGACGCATTTTTCAACCGGAACGTGATTGTAATTCTTTGGCAGTAATTTTTATTGTCAAATATTAATTTGCTTAATTATGCGTTAATGAATGTTATTACGAGAGTATCGTGAACATCCAGTAAATAATCGGAAATTATTCAATGATGTGAATAGTTTAATTGGTGGTTTATTTATTGGTCTTGAAGGATTTTAGGCCAATTTCCTATTTCTGCGGATTTTTATATGTACATATGTTCTATTCGCATTACATATTGTATAAACCGTTCGATGTTGAAGGGCCGAATGTCGGAAGGCCCAATGTCGAAACGCCGAAAGGCCGAATGGGTCGAAAAGCCGAATGTCGAAAGGCTGAATGTCGTAAGGTCGAATGTTTCGAAAGGCCGAATGTCGTATGGCGAATTGGGTCGAAAGGCCGAAAGTGTTGAAAGGCCGAATGTGTAAAGACCGAATTGGACGAAAGGGCGAATGTCGAAAGGCCGAATAGGTCGAATGGCCAAACGTGATTGGGTCGAAACTTCGAATTTTCATTAAATTTCCTTCACTTAAGAGGTTGAAATCAATAGTTAAAACCATTGAATTTATTTCTTAATGTAAAATGATTTAAATAAATTGATAATACGTGCTAATAAATCATATGTACATATGTATCATATTAATGTGATCAAATTGTGTCGAAAAAAAAAATGTATTTAATTTTTTTTTTTTTATTATAATTAATTAATTTTTAATTATATAACAAAAAAAAACGTAAGAAGATTTTAATATTTAAGGCGATTTACTATTAAACATTTTTATACAAAAATTTTGATAAAAATATAAATTTTGGTTTTCATAAAAATATAAATTTTGAAAACTTTCATTCATAGAAAGATGAAAAATTAAAACCAATTTCGACATAAACGGCCTTTCGACATTCGGCTTTTCGATATTCGGCCTTTCGACACATTCGGCCTTTCGACATATTCGGCCATCCGAAATCCGGCTTTTCGATATTCGGCATTTCAACCCTTTCGGTCTTTCGACCCTATTCCGTATAAATAATGAAATGAGACAGCATTTCGCTCTCGACTCATTCAAGATCATGAAAATATTTTCTGGGATTTCTTTTATAATGAGAAGGATATCGAAATTATTATTAACCGGTTTTACGAAATTTTATATGCGAAGATGGATCTATTTATTCAAAAAATTGTCAACAAACATAATTCGTATCGTGAAAAGTGGTTCAATAAAAAACTTGTTAATTGATATAACCGTAAAACCAAGGCATACAAACGGTATAAAAAGCCGAACGCATCAGCGATTATGCATTGTATTGTCACCTTCGGTATGAGTTTAAAGTTTTGAATCAATTTATGTGTGGTAATTACTTGTTAGAAATTTAATCTGCTTTCAAGTCGAATCCATCGCGTTTTTGACATTATATTAACTCTAAAAGAAAGTCTGTTGGTTATCCTTTAGCCATGAGTTATAATGAGAGGAAACCTCATGATCTAATTAAATTCTGTTTGCGAATTATTTGCAACGTTTTTCAAATCCAAATATTCAGTCGATAATGTTTCAACATATCTTTCTGACCAAGACATGGGGGAACAAATCGCTTTAAAGTTGGACTTAATACTAAAATGTCTACGGGCCCTGACGGTATTCCCTCTATACTCTTTTAAATAACTGCTCCGAAACCTTAAATAACCATTTAGCTCAATTATTGTCCAGACGTTTTATTGGTACAAATGAACCTTAATCGGTTTAGTGATTGGACCGTCGAAAATCGTTTAGCTCCTAATATCTCCATATGTAAAACTATACCATTTGCACGTGGAAATTGATAGAGTTACTCAGTTTATTGATTTAGGTGTTTTGTTTACATGTAACCTAAGTTTTACTAAACATATAGAAACGCTTGTAGCTAGGCCGACTTGATGCTTGGTTTAGTAAAGAAACATGTTCGTCAATTTTCTGACCCATACGCTCTCAAGAAATTCTATATTTCTTTTGTTAGGCCTATTTTGGAATGCGCTGTAGTTATCTGGAGTTCTAGCTATAATATCTGTAGCGATCGTATTGAACGGATTCCAAAAAAAGTTCTTAATATTTGCCTTCCGAAGACTTGCGAGGTCAACTTCCGGATTTAGTTTACCTCCTTAAGGCGATCGTTGAAAGGGACATGATTCATGCAGTATTTGCTCGGGACGTAACTTGTGCTAAGATTAATTACCGGGTATTGCTTGATTTACATATGTACATATATTCATTTTACGTACCTACGATAATTATTCGTCCAAGACAGTTAATGTTGAATATTGATTTTCATCGTAGGAATTATGGAATTGATGAACCGATAAGTTTTACCAATAACCAATATTTTTTTTTTTTTTTAGCTGACTGGTAAATAAATAAATAATTTCGAAATGTCCATTTAAATCAAAAAATCTGATTAAATCAAAAAAATTGAATGCAACATTCGAAATACCAAAATAATACAGAAAGAGACCAACAGATAAGTGTAGTTATGTTCCTATCCTTGTTGCACAGTATTCGCTTTTAATTTCTTGGATCACGTAAAGAAAAGTTTTTTATTGCTGTCTATTTTATTACATCAGAACGGCTCAATCGCAAAGTTTCAAGAATATATTTTTGAGGTAACATCAGAACATGTTGTCATTATTTGTCTCTCCTCTATTAGGAATGAAGTAAAAAACCTTCATGATCAGTATAAGTGAAAAGATGATTATATTTGTTGCTTTGAAGGTAATTCGGTCGATAAATTATTTAGCGTTCTTGGATGAAATTTCAAAATATATTTCAAAATGAAAATTAAAATCCAAAAACCTAAAATGGTGTTATTTCATTCATCAGTTTTCTTTTCTTTCTTTTTTTGTAAAAACTTCAACATTGTCGACAAGGAGACGAAGCAACAATACGCTTTTTTCGAAGCTTGGTTTTTGTCAAAACAAAATTAATTTATTAATTTTGTACTCTCCAGTCATGAGTTTGGTTGCTCTGCTGTCGTTGTCACAGACAACATAATTTATGTGAAATTTTGAGTTTTTGTGAAAAGCTAATTTCGACAGTTATCGTCGATTCATTTTAAAGAACACAGATTCGCTGTCATGTGAGATGTGACAGTAGATTAATTTTCAGTGTTGAAATCGCGAGCTTCCTGGAGGCATTTCGTACTTGAATAAAACTATAGCGCGCGTATTTTAGTGAGCCATGTTTTATGTGCGCTGACCGGAAAAGTATCAAAGATCTCTGAAAGTACAAATGTGTTTGATAGTGGGATTTAATGCCTGTTATCCTCCCTGTGCTGTTCTCTTTAACTGAAAATGCCTGGTAATTAAAAGTATGGACGAGCTCATCACCGATGTATAATTTTGCATCACTAATTCGTCACCGACAGCACTCACACTGAACCGACATGGCCTTGATTTGAAAATTGATTATATGTGCCACTAATACATACATCTAAATAAATATAAATCAAAGTGTGATTTTCATCGCAAATTTTTTCGAAAAATCATGATAACAACAAGTTGAGTTAAGTTAAATTCAAATCTTGCAAACTTTTTAATTAGATAAGGAGATCTTAAAATTTTCTACAAAATAACCAAAATAAAAATATGTTTTTTTTTGGTTTTTCTTAAAATGTAGAAAATTTTAAGACTTATCCACCTAATTGAAAAACTTGGCAGTATTTGAAATTATTAAGCGTATTTTCATTACAAGTATAGCAAAAATTAAAATTATATTGTTTAATTTCTTATTGAGGTTATTTCTGCATTTATATTATAAACTACTGTTTCGTATTGTGTCAAAGTTATTGACTTTTGAGTATATTATTTCTTAAAAATTTAGAACCAAAACCACAATTGGAAAATAGAAAAAATTGCAAGTATCAATCGTCTATATCGAATTTACGATTTCTAAATTTCCACAAAATTATGTAATCTCCAAATGAAATTTTTAACAAATTTAATTATGTACGCCAGAAGCATTTTATAAAGGAACAAATTACTTAATTACTAACTAATGCTGTGTGCCTCAGAAGACTTTTCAAACTAAACTTTTCAAATTTTGAAGCTTTCGCTATTTCCTCATAGATGCTTAGTGAAAAGGCAGTTTACGAGGTTACTTTTCGACTACTTTTCAATTTGTAAGACTCAGGCGGATATTACATTATCACATTTATATAATTATATTATTATAATTATATTTTTTTACAAAGAAAATATTGTTATATTTAGCTTCAAGAAACTAAATATAACAGTATTTTCTTTGTAAAAAAAATATGATTATATAAATGTGATAATGTAATACCCGCCATACAGTTTAAAATACGTAGTCAGTAAAGCCCGGTACACATTGAGAACGAGTAACGAAATTATGTAACAAATTATGTAACATAATTATTAAAATCGTTAAAACTGTATGATTTTAATGAACAATAGTTAAAATATCGTGCATTTACTAAAAATAAAATTTAAAATTTTAACAGTTTTAATACAAAATTTCAATTTATCATTGTAAATTAAAACGATAAAATGAAATTTTGTATTAAAACTGTTAAAATTTTAAATTTTATTTTTAATAAATGCACGATATTTTAACTATTGTTAATTAAAATCATACAGTTTTAACAATTTTAATAATTTTCTTACATAATTCAGTTTATAAGCAATCGGTTTCTCATCGGTCAGCTCAATATGCATTTTTATGTTTGGACTTGGCGTTCTCTTATCTGGATTTTAGTTTACTACCAATAATCGAATTCTATCCGCCACTTCACGATCATTAATATGGTTTATGTTCAGCGGAAATTCTCCAAGCTCAATCACCATTAAAACGTTTTCCGGAATGAATTTTCTCATGGTAATTCCAGTCGGCGTTTGATTTATCAAATCTCTACCCAATAAAAAGTCAACTGGCAATATTCCATCAGGAACTATGTGAATTGTGGTCTCATATACTTCATCCACTATTTTTAGCTTTACATTAAACCTACCTACGGTTGATACATCTCTGGACCTCGCACCATGAAATATTGTGCACTCCTCGCTAAATTCGCAAATGCCCGTTCCAATGAATTTTTTATGTGACATTAACTAATGTCGCTTCCACTATCAACTACTGCAGAAAGTACCTTTCCATTGAATATTACATTTTTGACAGCTTTAGATGAACAATCATCCTGATTCTCTATGGCTGCACAAGATTTAGAACTTTGAACCATCAGATTTTTTCACGCAATCTTTTCCTAGATGCCCGGTTCCACCACAGTTGTAACATCTTGGCATTCTTCGGAATCTATTTGAGTTTTTGTTCTCAATTGGCTTTGTTGTTACGCTCTCGATTGGTGCTTTTATCTTAATTTTTTGTTTGATTTCTTCATAAATTACGAGTTTACTTTTGAAATCATTCATAGAGGTTGATCCATATAAAACCGCCTTATTATGTTCATAATCGGTTATTCCACTTATACAGTAATCGATTATCTAAGCATCTTCCAAGTTGCCGGTTTGACCTAGTTCACGCATAACGATTAAATAATTTTTGAAAGATTCATCTTTCTTTTTCTTCCTCTCTGCCATGCGCCACAGCAGAATTCACTTTCTTTTTGAACTCGTTGCCTAAATGTGTGGTTAGATTTTCCCATGTATCAGTAACCGCCAAACGTAAACTGTCTTTTGCTGTTCCAGTTAACAGTTTTTTTGAATAAATAACTTTCTGTTCAGCATTTCATTTCTTACATACAGCAGCATCTTCGACATCCTGAATCCATTTCTCGACGGGATAATCATCCTCCCCGCTAAACTTCGAAAGCGATCCTTCGACATCTCTAAAACTTAAGCAAGCTCCAGCAGTAGGCACGATAGTAGATTTCATTCTGATTTCTTTATCTTTCAACGCCATCTCCTGTGTTCGTACTCTTCTAACTGGATATTATCTTCTTGTTGGTTGAGCACTAGTCTCCCTACTTCTATTTGTCATATCTCTGCTGTCATCACCCTCCATCATAATGCTGCTTTTTGGTTGGTTCAATAGCACTGTATTATTTAAATTCACCGACTCATCATTCGCGACTCTTCTAAATATTTCCATCATCTTACGCTTAAAAGCGTCCTCAATTTCAGGTGAATTATGAAGATTATTTTTTTTTCGGTCCATCTCAGTTAAAATTTCTTAATAATTTGTTATATAATAGCAAACCTCACTTTCAGCCCCAAAATCAAAACAACTTTACTTCATATATAAACACAATAAATTATAAGAACCGTTCTAGTTTTATCTTTTATCTTCACTAAATTAAAACTCTATCCAACAACACTTATTTTTAAATTTCACGCAAACGTCCTTGGTACACAATACGGTACTTTATATTTCTCGACTCATAAATTCGGTGTTATTCAACGGCACTTTATATCACCACAAATCTTGGTATATGGAAAATCCCTCACGGATATAAAAATTCACCAGTTATATTAACTTCACGATAAAGTTTTATACATGTTAATCACCAAAAACTTAAATGTTTAATCGGTCGGTTTTCCCTGTTTGGAACACAACGTCTTAAACACACCAAAACTAAACCTAAACGTGCAAAACTACACATTTGCTTCAAGAAAACATAATAGGTTAAGGAATTTCCTTAATATATGTTGCTCAAAACTACCCGCTGATCGATCCCGGTTGAGCCCCAAAGTGTAGAGTTTAATTAGTTTTTAAGAAAAAAGCACGAGTTGTTTACTACTCGAAACGCCAAAATCAATTGCTTTAATTTGATTGTATGGTTAATAATCGTCGAACTTTTAATAAACGACTCGGTTTATTTTTTATTAGACATCATTTATTTAAACGAGACATTGAAAAAGTTTAGTTGGCTATAAGCAGAGCCTACTCTATAAATAAGAGCCTCCACATTGACTGTATTTTTTACTAAGCTTAAAATAAAGTAGATACAATTTTTTCTTTACTATGAAACTATGTATATGGGAAAACGATTGTTTTCATTTACATTTTAAGTCTATAAGAATTATGAGCTTTTACATTATTTTTTTTTAATATAATTTTTTTTATAAATTTACTAAAATTAAACCATTGGCTATGAAACAAATTATGTTAATTTTACGTAAAATGTTTTCTTTCAAATCGTTTACTCAGCCCGAATCCCTGTTGTTTTTATTTGTGTGTTAAGTGACATCTAGGAATGGGAATAATAAGTAAGAGCTATTTTATTTTATACACCGCTCTCAAATGTTATGACAATTCAAATATTCTAAACAAAAACTTATTTTGAATGGGTCATTAATTTTTGGGAACAAAAATCGATGATAAATATTAATCAAGTTGTATTTATTTTCAGCTGTGACTTAAATTAAATAATATTTCTAATACTTGAGAAATAAATAAGGCATTTATATTACAGTTAATGTTTGTTGGTTATGTCGTTTATTTGTGATGCATAACAATCTGGGTTGATTTGATTTTTTGTTTTGTTCTCGCTCAATGCATATTATTATAATTTTTCTCTTTGACTCTCTTTGATTTATTTTAATTTTGGCTGTTCAACGTATTGTCTTTTTTTTACCATTGATTTTAGTTGTGAATAAGTGATGACGTCATTAATTAGAATATTCTCTTTTTAATACATATTGTTGTTGTTGTAGAACGTTTTTTAATTTAATTCCCTTATTTTCTTCTGATTATATCTGGAAAATGGGGAGGCTTGAGAATCTGTGCTTTAAATGAGTTAGTCATTGAGTTGTTTATTAGTGATTTCAGAAAAATTATTTATCTAGGTTTAATTTTTAATTCATATTTTTTCGTCAATCGAAATCGCGTTTTTTCATACAAACTCTACGAAAATAAATTATTTTTTAGTGTTTCTATGTCCTTTATTTTAAGTTCATTTTTTACATGCCGGCTCTATTCATATCAAGATGGTTCTGCTATAAGGCACAATTGAATTCTTTTAACCTAGTGACATCTATTTAAATATTGCATGAATTACTGGGTCTTACAAAAGTTTAGTTTGAAAAGTCTTCTGAGGCACACAGCATAAATATACCTAAACCTGCTTTTACACAGTTCTTTTTACACGTTTTTCTTTTATTTTAAAAGATCACATTTGCATAGCAAATAACAAAAGATAAAAGTAATTCCGTGATTTTTCATTGTTTTTAGATGCTTATAAATGAGTACACCTGAACCTGGTCATGTTCCGTTTTCACGATTTTTTCACGGAATGTATTGTGAAAATACCAAATAACGAAGGAAATGCCCAGAATATCAACATATAAGTACATACCAGAAATCGGTCCTTAGCAAAGAATTGCCTTCTGCAATGTTTGTACCAAAATAAGCGATTATTTCCCTGAAAAATAGCAACCGCAAAGCAAAACCGATTTTACAAAGATTAAATTGAATTGATTGGGGGTTCAACCAATCTTCAAAAAAAAAAAAAAAATAAATGTTTTGGGCCAAAAACAATCTTTTAAAAAAATACAAAAAACGTATTGTTGCTTTGTCGCCTTGCCGACAATGTTGATGATTTCACCAAAAAAAAAAAAAAAAATGAAAAAGATTTAAATGAAATTTTGAAATTTCACCCAAGAACGCTAAATAATATGTAAACTGAATTATCTTCTCATCCTTTCCCTTACTGATCAATGATCATGAAGGTTTTTTACTTCATTCCAAAGAGACGAAAGACAAATAATGTCACCATGTTTTGATCTAACATCAAAAATATATGGTACTCTTGAAACTCTGCGATTGAGCCTTTCTGATGTAGTAAAATAGACAGTAGTAAAAAAATTTTCATGACATGATCCAATAAAATCATTATGTAAGATCACTTTTCGAAAAATCGAATTTTAGACTTCCAGCTAAAAATGGATCACATTTTACAAAAAAAAATATTAGATTTCTTTTCAATTTGAACCGAACCGGCAACGGATTTAGGACACTATAATACCAGAGATCAGCATATAATAGAGATAACTCGTTCAGAGTAAAATGTAAAAATAAAAATTGGGTTCCCGAATTTCAATACTGCAAACATTCGTTTGCATGTGGATAATTTTTTCTCTTCCATTTATTTCATTCTATGTAGTGGTAACTTATTTTATTATAGGATGGTATGTATAGTAAATTTATTTTGTTATTGTGTTTTCTAGCTTACGATTTTTAATTTTATATTCTTGGTTTTTTTTTATGTTAGTACAATACTAACTTATACTTTTTAGTATTAACGGCTGAAATTATAGTTTGTTCAGCCAACACTACAGTGTTAGAAAAGAAATATTTATTCGATAATCATGCTTCTGATTTACGGACCCATACGCAACGATGATGGCATATACCGAGTTCTTGTTAACTTCGAATTCAGGGCTCTAACGCAGCCTCATACACGAAATAAAGTCAGGCTGGCTCCGTTTCGTTATGTTTGGTGATCCAAAACGAATGATGCAATGAACCCTGAAAGTAGTGCCGTAATTTATCGCTTTTTAATGCCAAATTATTATCATTATTACTACTATCACCATGTCAAAACATTGGCAAACCCCTCCAAACCGAGACAGTTTAATAAATTCATTATATACTGATAATATATTTATTATATACTGATCTCTGATAGTACTCACGTGACGAAATGAAGCCGAATACTATACGCATCAGTACGACATAGGTGTTACAATTATAATTTATTGAAGAAAATATAATGTTTCATTACTAATTTAGGCAAGAGTTTTAATGAAGAAACGGAAAGTTTGTATAATAAATCAAAGTCATCGAGCCAGATGTAAAGCCATCGCAGGCCACGTTCTAGCCTATAAAAAAATATGTTTTGTTTCAGAGATCGTTCAAAATCAAAATTGGAAACGAATTGTAGATAATTTGATTAACATTATCGTGGATTTTTTAATGCAAACCACATAAATAAAATATAATTGGAAAAATAAAAATATACACTAACACAGCTCTGATAATAAAAAAACAATAAAAAATTCTATGGATATAGGCGAATGGAATGGCATTGAAAAGGTAGTTCATTTCATAATCGCACTTACTAGTGTACCTCAATGATGGTATTTGCACCTGTGCAAACACTATGTAACTTTACAACGCGCGTTTGTACTATCTGGTATCAACTGTTGATATTTATCTATGAATAAGTAATATTTTAGAGGAACATATTAGTAGTGTTTTTTTATTCGCTCCGAATAGCTGCTATCGAGAGCCGTCATTTAAATTTGACGCGCTATTTATTGGTAAACTAAACTTATTTAACATCAAACTATCATTTTTAATTCAATTGTTTAGCGAAAACTTGATACAAAAAATATTTGGCTCTACCTATTTATACGGAGCGCTATCCGGAGCCGCTTTTCATATGACGGCTCTCGATAGCAGCTATCCGGAGCGAATAAAAAAACACTACAATTGTAAACATATTAGAGGAACAAAATTTTAACTCTTTTAATTGGTTGTTTGTTTGTGTTAGAGAGTTGCAATTCGCTCACGACATAAAATTTTTGTTGAAAACGACGCAACACAAAAATCCCCAAAAGAGGTAAAAAAGAGGAGGTGATGCGTTGCGCTGTATGTGTATGTATGATACCACAGAGAAAATTTGTTTTTAAAAATTAAATGCGTCGAACTTTGCGTCCAAGTATTTCATTCACTTGAGATATTAATGTTTGGTGCTTATTCAAAACAGAACATACTCTTACATAAAACTTTCAATACGATAATTTTCTCAAAATTGGAAATATAGTCAGTCAATCGGAAAGTAAAAATTCCTTCTAATTTTCACTGCTTCATTAATCCTCTTAAATTTTATCAATTTAAAAATTATTTTGTAAATGACTTGTTTATTCATATTCGGTTTGCAAAATTTGAAATTCAATAACCCTCTTTTCAAGTAAGAACTCTAATTGATGTCGTTTTCCTGTTGCAACAAAAAACAGATTCGGAGCGAAACCCAAGTGACAGCAGCTGTCATTCGTCGCTCGGTAAAATTTTTCGGAGCGATTACTAACACAATTACATTTAAATGTCATCGAAATGTCATTTAAACATCAAAATAAATTTGCGGAAAAATTTATTCAAAAAAGTAAAATAATTAACAAATAATACAACAAATAACATGATTACAATAAATTATTTATTAATTTACGGAAAAATTCATCAGTATTAACAATCTAATTATAAAAATAGAATTTGACAATTAATACGTATATTCACACAACCATATAAAAAACAAAAAATCGCAGAATCCGGATTTTTGGCTGTTCCAGTTAAAACGTCAAAAAACTGTCATTTTTCAACTCGGATTCGACTCCGAATCTGGTTTTTGTTGCAACAGGAAAACCACATGAGAAAAACAAAATTTTGAAATTAACATAAAATTGAAATGTGGTAAATTTTGAATTAAATCCAAATTTAAAACATTCAAAGATCGAAATGGCGATTTAAAAACGAATTTTATCCTAATTGGAATTTAATTCAAACTTCATACGTAGTTGAATATTTCTAACATCATTTCCTAAATAGTTATTTAAACACCAAACTGAACTCAAATTTCAAAAATATACGTCAATCAAAATTCATGATTTTATAAAAATTAATAATAAATCCGAAAAATAGTTTCGTTAAGGCTTCTTATTACACTTTTGAAGTTTTAGTCAATTCTTGGCGGTTAGCAATTTGGAGAGTTTTCATGTCAACTTCTTTTATGCTGCTTCTTTTATGTAACTGATTTGAAATTTCATAACGCCGTAAATTTGATTAAGTTCTTAACGAAATTAACAGTCAGAGATAATCCCCAAATCTAAAATGTCATTTTTTCTTTATACTATTAACAATTGTTAGCGGCATTCCATAAAATTGCCGGCCACCCACAATATTCGATCACATTTTTATTTCCATTTCTTATCTCTTAATAACAGGATGAAAACAATTTAATACGATGTTACATCCTCTTAAATGTATTAGACATTTTCCTTTGGGGTACATTTTTATTACACGAACGAGGCGAAGAGCAAGATGATGAAAAATAAACGTCAATCTTATTTTATTTATTTGTTTCCCATTACGGAAAATATATTTTTAGACAGAATAGGATGTACATATGTGTATGTATGCATGCGCATACAAAAAAGGTTAAAACCATGTTTTGTTTACATCCATTTTACGTGAATTATTACACAATGCGAATACAACAAGGGTTAACATAATGTTAAACCTAATAAAATCAAGATCTATTAACTTGACCCTTTTAAAATGTAATTTTTAGATTTACCCTTCATCTTCGCAACATAAATAAATGGGAAATCCTTAGTTTCATACCAAATCTATATTTATGAGTCTATGACTATGTGGCCTCATTAGCGCATTACTCTCTTCTTTACAGCTCTTACAGAAAAGTAAGATAAACGCGTTTGGTGTAGTTCACAGTTATACATAACCTTTAAAATCGTTTATGTTTATTGACTATGATTAAAATAATGATTATTACTCTGAACACCGATGATGTACATATTTTTAAGATGAACCACAAGACTACTCACGAAATTACTATGTACATTATCGTGTAGTAATTTGAGATGGCGATAAAAAGATTGGAAGATATTACATTTCGGTTAGAAAATGTTAGAAATATAATACTTAGAAGCAGAATTTTAAATTTCGAAAAGAAAAAGGGTATATACTCGTAGTATGTAATAATGTGAATTATGATTATAGGATTGTTGAGTAATCATTTTTATGTAAGCATTTTGATTGTTTAGAATAAAGATTTGTATTTGCAAAGAAATAAAGTTTACTGAACTGTTTTAAGGAATATTTTGTTTTTTGTAAAATACGGGTTTTCATTTCGCCGAGGATTTTCTATAAACTTTGATTGTTGTTTATTTACTGTCATTCGATGCTACGAGAGACGTGTAATAAAATAATTTGTTTATCAACTTCGCCGAAAATAAGCATATTGCTGATCATACAGTAGTTCTAAATAAGTATTCACCCCTATTATGATTGACGAGTCGATCTCGTCCCCTATTATGATTGACGACAAGACACTGTGTTGCCTTTTCGTAAAAACGAAAAGGCAACAGAAAGTCGTGTCGATTGATCATCGAATCGTTAATCATAAAGAGATAACTAATTAATTTGATAAATCGATATTACATTTCTAAAAAATACGCGGTAATTAAAACTAGAATAATATAAAGGGCTGAAACCTCATGAGGTGATCAGAACTTCGGTCTTCATTAATTCAACTATCAAATCAATCCCGAAACGACGAACCCCTTAAGTCAATCTTCTAACTAAACCCGAAACTCGAACCGAAATTAATCCCTAACCGAACTTCGCACTGAAATCCAACTCAATTTCAACTCAAGTAGAGAAAAGTGGTTTCATACGAGGGCGGATTGAAAATGAAGCTACCTAGCGCTAGATGGCAGCACAAACACAAAAAATTTTTGTTTTTTAGAAATTGCGATCTGTCAAACGTCAGCTGTTAAAATTTCACCCAAATTCATCGATTAGTTTATTTGTTGTAGTCGTTTGAAGTAAGCAACTTTTGTGTTTCTTGAAAAATGGAAAAAAACGAATTTCGTGCAGTGATTAAACACTATTATTTGAAAGGGAAAACGGCGAAAGAGACAAAAGAAAAGCTCGATAAACATTACGGTGAGTCTGCTCTGTCAGATTACATGGTAAAATATTGGATTGCTGAATTTAAACGCGGCCGAAGAAGCACTGCAACAATACCATCAACAGGAAGGCCAAAACAGGTGGTTACTGAAGAAAATATCAATAAAATCCTCGATATCGTTATGAATGATCGCCGAGTCAAGTTGCGTGAGATTGTTGAAATGGTAAACATATCATATGAACGTGTGTTCAACATTTTGCATGAACATTTGGATATGAAAAAGCTATCGGCAAGATGGGTACCGCGTTTGCTCAGTGTCGAACAAAAACGAGTTCGACAGACCACTTCACAGCGGTGTTTGGACATGATAAAGCGTAATCCTGTTGATTTTTGGCGTCGATTAATTACTGTTGATGAAACTTGGGTTCACCACTACACACCTGAAACCAAAAATCAATCGAAACAATGGGTGGAAGCTGGTGGAAGTGCTCCGAAGAAGGCAAAGGCAGTGAAATCGGCTGGCAAGGTTATGGCCACTATATTTTGGGATGCGCACGTAATATTGCTCATCGATTATCTCGAAAAAGGATCCACAATCACAGGAAAGTATTATCGTGCATTATTGGATCAATTGGTTGATGCAATCAAGGAAAAACGACCACATTTAACCTTCACTTTGTCGTCAAAAAAAAATCCTTAATCTTGACAGGAAATACCCCGGTGTAGATATGGAAATTTCATATATTTTATATGGAAATGATTTAGTTACAAGTTAATTTTCGATATTTTGTGTTTCTCTTTCATTTATTTGTTAAAAAACGGTACTTTACTGTACTGTACGAGAGAAAGAGAAATGCAAAAAAAAAACAAATACATATTTTAGTTTGTAAAAAAACAATCGAAAAATTTGGTTTGAGAAAAACAAAAGAGATATATCGACAAAAGAATTTTAGTTTTGAAGAAGGTCGTGAAGATTCAGAAGAATATTACGTCGGTATGGATAGGACCAAATGGAGGAAAAATCGGCCAAATATGCAGCGATCGCAACCCCATAATATTCTTAAGGAATCATTATTTGTAGGTCCAAAACCAAGTACAAAAATGTTAAATGATGTGGAAACATTTTGCGTTTTTTTCGACACATCGATGCAAATTTTAATTTGTCGACACATCAATAGAAAAGCTGACAAAGTATATCAAAAATGGAACGAATTTAATTCCGATAAAAAGCCTATGGTCTGGGAACCGTTACAGGAAGAAGAATTATTGGATTATATAGGACTGCTAATTGTCATCGGAAGTTACAGATCCAACTATGAACCTGTAGATCAACTCTGGAAAAAAACTCTTTTCCTTTGTACCGAGCAACTATGTCTGTGCGACGCTTTTATAATATATTGAGATTTATTTGGTTTGATTTTGATGCAACTAGAGCGCCCATCAGTGACATTTTTTATATGCTAAACGCCAACCTAAAAGCTAATTTTCGACCGAACACCAGCATAACAGTTGATGAGCAATTGTTCCCATTTAGAGGGCGTACCAAGTTTACGCAATACATTCCGTCCAAGCCACCAAAATATGGCATAAAAATATGGTGGGCATGTGATTCGGCACAGCATATCCGTTGAACGGACAGATTTATACCGGTAAAATCGGAAATACTCGGGATATAAGCCAAGGCGAACGAGTGGTAAAGGAGCTAGTCAAACCATACAAAAATACGGGCAGAAACGTAACCATGGACAATTTTTTTACATCGATTTCTCTAGCGAAATAACTTCTTAGTTGGAATCTCTCAATGGCCGGTACCATGAAAAAAAAACAAACGTTGTATCCCTGCTGAATTTAAAGCCTCAAAAACTCGGGAGGTTTCATCAACAAATTTTGGTTTTGGAGAAAAAATGGTATTATGTTCATATGTTCCTAAGAACAATAAAGAAGTAGTTTTAATCTCTACTCAACACAATGACGATAAAACCTCTGGGCCAAAATACAAGCCGGACATAATTCATTATTTAAGCAAAACCAAAGGAGCTGTCGATACGATGGACAAAATACTGGGTCAGTATACAACAAAAAGGAAAACCAATCGCTGGCCACTGGCAATGTTTTTCAATATAATTGACACCGCAGGACTTGCTGCTTATATTATATTTGTTACAAATAATCCATCAATCTCTCAAACCGTCAAAACTGGTCGACGACGGGAGTTTTTGCAAGGGTTGGGCGAACATTTGTGTATTCCACTTATAATAAAAAGAGCAAAAATATCACGAGTGATGAGCTATTTTCCAACGAAAAGTGCTGTAGAGTGCATTCTTGGAAAATCTATTGAAGAACTACAACAGCCGCAGAATGTTCCTTTTATTCCAGACAATACCATGGATAGAGGTGCACATATGACATTGACCTTTTTGTGAGAGCCGACCGTGCAGACGATCGGCTCTCACAAAAAGGTCAATGTCATATGTGTTATAGAGAGGAAAAGGAAAAGACCTACACGAAAATCATGCGGTCAGTGTAAAAAGCCAGTTTGTCAGACGCACAGCCTTACGCAAGCGAAATGTGAGGACTGCCACATACGAGTAGCATAATTTTTTTTTTGTATTTTTTTTTTTTAATTTTTATAATTTTTCATAATTTATTCTTGTATAAATGAATTGGTAGTGAAGTATAATATAAAACTATACCACTTTTCATTTTATTAGTTCAATAAATTACAAAGCCCGTAAAGGTTATCGACCCATGCAAAAGGGACTAAAATATCCAACCTTGTAATAACCTTATAGAGCCTGAATTTAAAAGATATTTAGAATTTTAAAGGTTTTTTTAATTTTTTCCATAGAAAATACATATATAAAGAAAAAAATCTACACCCGGGTGTATACAGTCAAGGTGATAGAAAAAAAGTGAAAATTAAAAAAAATTTAATTAATTTTATTTTTTTTTATTTTAATTTTTACATTTTCAAAAAGAACTCAAAAATTTAGTAACTGAGTCCAAACGAAATTAAACTCCAGTAAAAAACAGCAAAAATATTCAAACGTGGAAAATAAGATCTATACCCGGGTGTATACAGTCAAGGTGAAGGTTAAAGAAGAAAAAAGTGCTCTTTCTTCAAGACAACACACCGGTTCACACAGCATTAGATACGATGCTAAAATTACGTGAAATACACTTCGAATTGGTTGATCATCCACCTTATAGTCCAGATTTAGCTCCTAGTGACTTTTTCCTGTTTCCAAACTTGAAAAAATGGCTCGCAGGACAAAGATTCATCTTAAACGAAGAAGTGATTATCGAAACTAACGCGTATTTTGAGGGGTTCCCGAAATCGTATTATTCAGATGGTATAAAAAAGTTGGAATATCGTCTTACTAAGTGTGTCGAATTAAATGGAGACTATGTTGAGAAATAAATGGTTTTTGGCAAAAAAAAATTTTGTTTTCCTACTCAGGTAGCTTCATTTTCAATCCGCCCTCGTACCAACCAAATTGTTCGTCATTTTTGACCGGATTTCAATACTTTGGTCTTTTTTAAACCGAAGTAATTATATAATAAGCTCTTTGCAAGTCTACGACTAAAGAACCCAAGTATGTTTTTGAGGCAGGCCACTTTCCCCGCTAGCTCAGTTCGTTGAAATACAAGCGCACAAAGGGCACCATTGCAAAACGATATTCATACTATAGTTTCGTTACACAAGTTTCTACTTTCTATGTGTGTTACATACAATTTTTTGACATTTTCAGCTGTGTATGTGATCGTCTATTACAAGAAACAACCTTTTTAATCATCATTTATGCTTACGCTAAATATTATTTCATTTCTTATCTCCTTGACATATATCCTTATTAAATTAGGTTCAATGGATAAACATTGAACTAAATGCCAACATAATTAAAATAAAATAAGCTTAAACAAGAAATATCTCTTTTCCTCCTAGTTTTATCAACCTAATTAGATGAAAACATAATTAATTTTTTTTTTGTGTTTGTTCGCATTTTTCACTTTTTTATTAATGTTTCGTTATTTTTTCCAAAATCTTCACTCTATACCGAAATACCTACTTACCAAAGTAAATTAGAAAACAACAAAAAAAATTCCCTTCGTGATGTTGTCTTTCAAAAAATATTTTCTTGTTTAAAAAATAAAAAAGTTTGTGTTTAGCATTTCTATTCTTGTAAACTCAAAATTTTTTTCTCATCCGTATAACGTAATCGTAACACACAAAAACATTTGTTTTTTACGAAATGTCATTGATTGGAGGAGCGAATTGACATAAAATCACGTTTTCTCAGTTATTCTTTTACCAAAATGATATTGTCGACCAAGTTAGTTGCTAAAGACTAAGAAATATCTGTGTACTCTCTTTATATACTTACTTACATAAAACGATGAATTGACGCAGATATATAGATAACCATGGCGGCGTGGCAAGAAGAATTCCAAACTCTTTATATATAAGTTGTTTGTGTTTTGTTTTCGCTGTGTCGTTCGTTATTTTTAGAAGATGATGGTGGAGGAGAAGAAATGTTTAAGAATTGCGTAACCATGGAATTTAATGTAGTCTTTTATAACAAAAACTACAAGAAGAGTTAAATATTACCACGTGAAATGTTGTAACTATTAATACTTACTAAACAAGAACATAACAATAATTACAAGATTTGTCGATAAGTTGTTAAAATATATAATGTGGATGTGGTTTGGGAATTAATTATAAAATGTAACCTAAATTTAATAGAAATTGATTAGAAATCTTTTATATTTACTTCTTTGTTTTGTGGTTTAAAAGTCATTACATTTTTGTATAATTTCACTTGTATAAGATACAAACAATTATTTTGCAAATTATAAAAGACGTTTATCGACCAAAATGCGAATATGCTTGAGAAACTTTATCAATGGCATGATTTTACTTGTTTACAATGTAAATGATGAAAGCAATAATATTTATGTCTGATAATATTTGAGTCGAATTAGAAGTAAAGGAAATCTTTATGTACTGAGCTACATAAATTACTGTCTAATGTAGAATTGGGACTACATATCAGGTCCGACAAGTTCAAGACTGATCAGGGTTTTCCCCTTCGAGCTATTGAGAATATTTGCAATTATATAGCTCCGCTATTCGATAAGGAGGTGTTCTGTCACCGATACTCTTTAATCTTATGTTGGAATACATTCTTCGTAAAAGTGAAACACCTCAAGGAGATGATATTTGCGTGTTTGGAGTACATGGCCACGTGAGCCACCATCTTCTGGTTGTCTGGTGCGGGCCAGCAACGGCCCGTAGAAAACGTTTATTACTATTATTATAAAAAAATATACATTTTCAATTTTTAGTTTTTGCTTGCCTTCCTTCTTCCTGAGCAATAAGATCTAGTGCTAAGCTATGCGATTTTCTAAAAAAATTTCAAAAAACGTAGATTTTGGATGGCAGCTTCATCTTTTCTATCTAAGGCATAAAAACAATTAAAATAAAAAAATATAATATACATATACAGTAGCAAACAAAACATTTGCAACTACATAATTCAATATAATAATTGAAATTAAAAATCAATCTTTTTGTATCATTTCTTAGTTCAAAATTTATTTGAATTAAAAAATTATCACGTCTTACCGCTTTTGTTGTACCATGATATTTAATTCTACCCATTTTTATAATTCACAAAATAAAATTTCTTTTTGAACAAAGGCTTTTAAATCTAGTCTAATTATCCTCATCCTGCGACTACATCAAATCCAACTGACTGGAATAAATATGGGTCACCTCAGAAAGAAAATAATAAACACGTTACGAATTGAATTAATTATATTTAAACATATTCTGTTCTCGCTTTTCTTAATTATTTTTCTTTTTCAAACTAGTAAAATAATACGAACACACTTGTGCACATGTGCATACCTATTTTTATTCTGTTTTTGTACACTAGCCTATGTAATATGGTATATACTAGTTATTTCGTTGTAGCATTTGTAAGTTTTGCCTTTTAAATTAAAACCAATTAAACGATTGTTATCCAACGTTCCAAATGTTTTGTTTGCAACTGTATTTATTAAAGGTAATTTTATTTAATAGACTGGCTGTCATCAATTATTATTATCAGATCAAAGTATTTAGTATATTTAATAAAGGATTAAGAATTACATTAATTATTCGAGATTCGAATTAATTTCGAGTTTTTGAATTCGATATTTGGAATTTCGATAATACGGAAATTGTAGATTTTGAAATGGGATATATTGATCGTCGAGATTTCATATCCAACCCAATTTTAATTACTTTAAATCAAAATGTTAATTTAATTTTAAGATTATGAATTTAAAATAAAGATTTTGTAATAAATTTATAATTGTGAAGACTAGGGTTTGTCTGATTTAAATCAAACGATTTAGTCAGATTTAAATCACTTCAACTAAATGGAGTGATTAATACATTTATTTAATTAAATTAGCTTTCCTAAATTTTTAGTGTTTATGTTAAGTAATAACGTTCATATTATACGGCCATTCAGTGAGTCAGTTTTTTTTAAATTTAGCTGTTACTTAACAGAGCGAAAATTACGCGCAAATAGATCGAATACTACTAGCCAACTTCACAATGCTTCTTTGTGCTTCTTTTTAATTAAAATGGCTTCATATAATCTCATTCTAAGCTAAGCCAGTAAATCCTTCTGGGAAAATCAATCCCAAAATAAAAACATGGAGGGAAGGTAGATTCGTTATTTTTAGGTTAGATCTTCCGCCGTTTGAGTTTTTTCTGTGGTACGTATTTATTAAGATTAAGTATAAAACACTTTACGCCTGGTTTCATATATAAACCACTGTTGGTTTATTGTCCTTAATACTCAAAAAAAATTCTGACTTATATTAAGTGCCAAATAATCGATCTTTTTCAAGAAATGTCAGAATACATCAAAATTATCACAGCACACTTATAAAAAAAATGTTTTACTAATCACGACACATTCACTACCGCATTTGCGAAGTTCTGTTAAGAATTCGGTGGTCAAAACATGTCAAATGAAATATTTTCGTTAATTTTTGTGAGAATGGATACTAAGATTTCTTAAAGATTCGCTGGTTAGGACTTCTGTATTCTATTTACTGCATCGCATAATTTAAAAGTGTTTTAGCCAATCGCCAATTCATTAGATAAAATTAGGGCTAATTGTTGCAAAATTTCCGAATACGTCGTTATTTGAAAATAATTGGAGGAAACCATTTTACTATGTAAATCGGCACTGAAACCAATACCATGGACAAGAAGAAGAATTAGCAATAGCATTTTTGGTATTTTTTCGGCTCTTTGTTTAAAATTTCTGCCGAAAATCGAACCGTTTTGACTGACACATTTTTTTTTATTTAAATGGGGTTTAAATTAAAAAAATCAATTTTTTCGATTTTTTTAATAAAAATCAGATAAAATACAATCCCTGAATTACTACCAAACACACAAATTTTAGTAAAAATCGAATATTTTTAAAAGTATTTTCGGAAACGTTTGATCAAATTTTTATTGAATTGGGAAAAAAGTTTCTTTGAAAGACAAAGTAGATTTAACCCTTTCACAGAAATTTTTTTTTGCCACTATTTAACTGAAAACGGAGGTAAAATCGACCCAGCGCCTAAAAAATACAGTTACTTAATATTCATACAAAAATCTGAAAAAATTCATTAATGCTGCTTCAGACTGTGACCGAAACCTGTGATAAATATTTTTTAGTACAAATTTTTGACATGACATTTGAAAAATATTCCCCTACATTCAAAAATTTTTATTATGCTGCCCGAATCGTGTAATAATTTTTTGAAGTATTTCCCTTTCTGTCGCATGATGTTATTTGATTTTAATGGCAAGCAATACTTTTATACGCATCGAATTGGCTTTCGTTTAATATTATATATTATAGCGTAGGACTGTTTTTGTTAAGGCATAGAATAACAGGAAGATATGTGCAATAATTTTCGCTAAAATGTTGGAAAATATATTACGATACAGTTAGATTTTTATAAAGGAAATGGGAAAGTCACGGGTGGTGTCAAATCAGAAATGCAACGCAAATTAAAAAATATTAGGGGCCAATCTGTTATGGATTAAAATAAATCGTTAATGATGTGGTACATACAATTCAACGTTTTAAATCAATGTCAGACGATAGTGGTAACTCTCACATTTACTCACTAGATCAATATGCGATATAAATTGTTGATATACACGGACAAATCATCTCACTAGAAAACAGTAATTGTCGGCAAGCTGCTGCAGTTGAAAATAGGAAATTATCATGTTGCTGTAAACGATAACATAATCATTGAATAGTTGACATTTTATTTTGATGATATAAAATGCTAAGGCGACCATGTTAAATGTCGACCGAACAATTATTCTGTTTGTGTCAAAAATTATCATAGCAAAAGACCGTGATAATTTGGGTGTATGCGGTTTTTTCACATAAATGTCAAACAATTTTACTAAAAAATATTTATCACAGGTTTCGGGCACAGTCTAAAGGCGTTGCCACATGCACAAACAGCAAAACTGCATTTGAAACCGTCAAATTTATTTTTTGACAAAAAGAGAAAACTTACAACATAATAATTATTAGAAAAAATGTTTGAATTGATGATATTACTATTACTTTCAGGGAAATTTTTAGTAAAATTAATACAATTTCATTCATAAAAACCTAAAGATATATTTTGCCGGCCGTCAAAATAAAATCCACCCGTCAAAATTTTGAATGGTATAATTTTTGTCGGCTAAAGAACGCATTTTTGCTGTTTTACGAACCCATAATTTCTCACCGGATTTTTTTGTCGGCTTTGATTTTGGTTTCAGTGTCAAACAAATGGCGTTTTCCTTTATGTTGTGCTGTAGTAACAATAATAATTTAAAATGAATACGGTAAGAACATTATATTTGTAAACTATATTTTACTAAACTTTTGTTTACATAATTTGTTTGGGTGGTGCCGTCATTTTGCAGTCCGACAATTCTTTTGAATGTGGCGATGTAAACTGATGATCCGACCGAATTGTCCGGTTTCTCATTTGTATGTGGCATGCACTTTAAGTGTTCTACTTTACGACACAAATTTAAATTTCTGGTTTACCGATTTTATTTATTAAATAAATTTATAAACAAAGTAACTCGTAGAATTTTTTGTTTTTTTGTTTCTTAATTGATAACTCAAAGACAAATTGATTGATTTGAACGATTTAAAGTGGAAATAAAAGTTTATGAGTGAACCTTTCAAGAAAAAAATATTGCAACTTGCTGTTTTAAGAATAAAACCTAAATTTTTTAAGAGCATGATAGGGGTTGGTGAGCGATTAGTATTTATAAAACAATAGAAAAACTATAATAAAACAAATATTTACATATGTTTTCAATTGACAAAATGCAACCTAATAATGAAAACGGGGGAAAATTGACCCGAAGCGAACTTTCAATTTTCACTGCGGCAGGCAGAAATCAACTTGCAAAATGAAACTTGGGTCACTAGTTTCTCTCTTTAGTACAATTTTTTAGGTGGGAATTCCGCTCCGGCCCCTTCTCTTAGACTTCTGTTAACGGTTGCAGTTTTTCCCTGCGTCAAATTTACCCTCATTTTCAGTGAAAGGGCTAATACGCTTTTCGTCACTCACTTGGCATTTTAAAATTGTTTTAGTCAGTTGCATGTTAAATTTTGCATTCGAACTTTTTTTAGTCGATTGCATGTTAAACATTGCATTACCTTTAATCTTTTGTTTTTTTAGCTACTAAAGGCAGAGAATTATAAGGATCACTGTGTGGAGATCTGAATTTGAATCTGGAAAGTAAATTTTTTTATTTTTTTATTCTTTCGATACTTCAGGGAATAAGTTAGCGTCTCTTAAGATGCATCTAACCCAGAACGTTTAGGTGCGAGTTTTTGAAAGTTTGCAATTCTAACTACCGTCATGTATTGATGCCTCTTAATATAAGTTCTATATTTTAAGGAACTGTAGCAGAAGGAATATTAAGTATAAGACCTTTTGTTAAAAATCTGCAGCCTTCGTGTGGTCAAACTGTAGCTACATTATTTCAAGATTTGCACTACATTTTTTTTAATCGTAATTTTCACCACAAATGTAATTATTTTTGATATAAAAAAACGTTTTTTTCAACTTTGAAACTCTCTGCTGAGTAAATTAAGACAGGTGGAAACTCACCATCTATCGTAAAAGTAGCACCATCTATCGTAAATAAATATAAATATTTTTGAACAAATATTTACTTTATTGAACATTTTTATTTGTTATATTATGTTTTAAAGTTAAATTAGTAAAGCAAAAATTGTAATTGTAATTTTTTACAACAAAAATAGGCAAAATCACCTAAAAAATAATAAGCTTATTAAACCGTGTCTATACTTACTATCTTCGATTTGTTGAAAGTTAGGTGAAACTTCAGTACAAATAATTTAAATTGGTTTGAGTTTTAGGTTTTGGGTTCCAGAATGAATTGCTAAAAATTTGTTCGCCTTGAAACATCTGATATTCTTATATGTGCTACAACATATAAGATAACGGTACTTCATTAAATTATAATTACATATTAATACAGGCTGAACTAATACCTTTCTAAAATGGTATGTCTTCTGACGATAATGTACTTCGAACCGAAACACTTTACGTGGGAAAATATCGAAAAACGCGACAACAAAAAACAAAAAATTTATATCCGTTATTTTCAATGAGGAACACGACAAAAATAAAAAAACAAAATCTAAGAGATCAGTTTTGGACGTTGTCCGAAATATAAAATAATCACCAAACTATATAATATATTGTAAATCAACTCAGTCCTAGGCTCTAACAAAACAATGAGCTGTTTTAAGAAATAATTAAGCAAGTCAACCTTACAAATTGTCTGTGCCGACTCTAACGAGGATAATGGCTGTATGATACTCACTTTTTTCCCACTTTTTCAGTGACTAGGAAAGACAAACGGAGTGAGATAAAAAATATATATACAAAATATTTATGAGAGTGAGTGTATATGTACACCATAGACTTGGAAAAAATATAGAAACGTCAAAGAAAAAGTGGTAGCTCAATTTTTCTAGCAGTTAATCGAGCAAATATAGCAAAAAAAGAATTGGATTTGATTCTTTTTTTGACATTACATACTTTTTTCTGAGATTTCCGTGAGAAAATATTTGTATTTTGTGTACCAAAGAGAATTTATTTGTTTATTTTTAAAATAACTTTAATATACAATTTTTCCATTTTTGTTCGCCATTATTGTTATGATTTTTTTTTTCTCTTTTTTTGATTTTTCTTTTGGTACTGAAATACAATTTTGGGTTTGCATTGTTAATTGTTTGCCAAAATATTTAAAACGTGCATTTTTTTGTAAATATAAAAATTATCTTAACATATAAATTATGTCGTTGCAATTAATTGCGGCATCTAATGCAAATTTATTATATAATATGGTACAACACAAAAAAAATTTTGATTCTGTTTACATATTTTGTTTATCCAAAACTTCAAAATATTTGCCTATAGTATTGTCTACACTACCGTTCTCTGTTTCGCTTTACTAGTTTTGCAGCACTTTATTGCACTTGAAAAAAAGTGAGTATCATACAGCCATAATGGATGTGGAAGATTGCATTATGCAACGAAATTTGACATAACCAATTTAAGATAATTCCCTAGACACACTGCGATTTAAAAAAACGGCAGTGAATTTTTCGAGATTAGCCGCAGTGTGTCAACCTCGATTTAGCTAATCTCTTTGTTTTTGCATAGAAATTTAAACTAGTTTAGCTAAATCGGATTTATTAAACCACAGTGTGTCTAGGGTATAAGATTAGGGCAACATAAGATTAAGAATTGGGTTTGAAGGATATGCGTTAAGAATTTGTTTTGAACATTGGAAAGGTTTTTTTTTATTTTAAAGCGTCAGCAATAAGAGTTTTATCATGTGAATAGTATAAGAAATTATTGCATTGGAATGATTTTGATTTCTTTATTGAACCATGCTTATTGATCGATAACAATTAATAGTATATTATTCAACGAGCGTATAATGATAGCTGTTATTCACGAGAATGAAGTTTACCGACACGAGTCGATAGGCGAGTGTCGTAAATCATCTGAGTGAATAACAGCCATTATATGCGAGTAGAATACGATACTTTGTCCACGACCGATAAAAATTGTGCTTTATTATCAAATCCTTTTAATAAACCTAAAATAATTTCCGTCGACATTTTGACGTCTCAGTTTAATAATAATGAAAATGGCAAGAGACTACTAGCAAAATTTCCAAAAATTAAATTTTTATTTGGTAGTAGTGAATAATAGAAGAAGGAACTACTAGATAAACTAGCAGTGAATAATGGATATCATTATGATTGAAGAAACACACGTATAATGAGTATATTATACGTTAGTCGTGGACAAAATAATTTATTCAGCGGCACATATCAATCCGTTTGTCTAAATTTAGTACGATATACTGGCATAATTGCTGCTTTTTTATGGCCTGAATTGGATGGCCGACCACTGCCTTAGCCAAATCTATCAGTCATCTTTCTCATTATTTATTTAGATTACCTTGTCTCCGTCTTTATATAAAAACTAATAACTTCTAAGCAACCAGCATATTTGTATAGTAAGCTAATTAGTAATTTGTAACGGATGCTAATCTTGAATTTTTCTAACAATTGTAGAATGGTAATTCTACAAAACTCGTTACTTGTCCATAGAGTGAAAACTTGGAATTGCCTTTCCTGTAGAGTGAAGGCCTTTCCCACATACTTATGCTTTTCTCTTTTATAGTCCTTTTTCTATTTTCGTTTATTCCTTGATCTTTTTCCTTGCCTACGCTCCACTATTGGTGGAAAAGAGGAGCAATTATGCCAGGATGTCATCCTAAATTTGACAAACGGATTAATTTGTGCCACCGAAGCCGTGGTAAACATTTGGTCGATATTATCTTTCAAACATAACTGACCGATCAATAAGCATTCCAACGCAATAATTTTTTATTTACTAATCACACGTTGATAATCTTATTAGGCCGCCCTTTATTATTGCATAATGGTAATTCAAGCTATGACGAATGAATGACTTTTCATTATGGTATAAGTACCAAAAACAAAACTGATTGGATGTATTTGTACTTCGATTTTTTAAATAAAGTTTTACTATATTTGTTTTTCCATATATTCGTTTTTTACGTAAAGTATTTGAATTGTGACTTTTGTTGTTTGCATTTGATATATGTATGCTAAAAAATGCTTTGGTAACAAGGCAAAGCTGATAACTGAAACTATTTAACGTTTGCTATCCTCTAACTTCACTAAATTTGACTTAAGTGGTAATGCCTTGAGGCGAAAGGCGGTGGTTACCAGCCGTAGTAGCTTTAGTCGCCATAAGTCAAAAATGAATTTAATATTCAACGTTTAACATTTTCAAATTTGACTTAAGCTAATAAAAATAATGTAACTTGTTCAGCGCCTTAATAAATAAAACATACCAATTTTTTACGAAGGTTGTTTTTTAGGGTTAGTCGACGGTCAACAAACAATTGGGATTTTAAAAGTACCACCTTTTAGTCCTTGAATGACACATTTAATAATACTTTGGTATACGAACTTGGTCCCCTTCAACAAAATATTGTTCTGCATGACCACCATAAAATTCAATAACATATGGAATGAAATTATAATAAAAAACATTTCATCCATCGCGATTTCCACAAAATAGAGCCGAACTAAAACACATATTATGTTTTTATGCTTGATTTTCTTGATACGTATAGTAGTAATTGTAACATAAACAATACTTATGTACATATACTTATAATGTTTTTCCACCACAAATGTTGTAAAGTAAAAAAATAAATATAAATTAACATTTATTCCTACATTGCACCATCACCCAATATAAATAAATTTTTGTCACCTTTAG
Organism: Tipula vernalis; assembly: GCA_958295665.1. NCBI lineage: Eukaryota > Metazoa > Arthropoda > Insecta > Diptera > Tipulidae > Tipula > Tipula vernalis. Next base: position 160,655,540 of record OY282559.1, read on the forward strand.
CTCATTTAAACAGTGGGGTTATCTTAAAGGTTATTTGAAGGTCAAACTAGTTTTTTTGATACATATGAACCTTTATTTGAAATATTTTTTGTTTGGCGCTCAGTTTTTAAGATATTTAGCAAAGTTGACTTTATTTACACTACAGAACTGCTTAATAAATATAGGTTCCTATTCAAAAAAACGAGTTTGACCTTGAAATAACCTTTAAGATAATCAGCATAATATAAAATTTTCCCACTTGATCCATAAAATCATCTGTAGGTGTTGTGATTAATTCTTCCATGCTAATCTCCAATACGCAAAGTAGCTCCATCGTGATGAGCTAGTACACCACTCAGGTTTATGTTATTGCCCAGTGTGGTATCACCAAACTTCATATTTGGACATTTTGTGTGATTAACATTCAAATTTGCATTGGGTTCAAATCCGCAAGCCGAAATGTCCAAATTGATTAAAACAGCTGAAGCAGATGGCATGTTTCCGTTTTCTATTTTTTCTTTTGCATTTTTCCACAAATAAAATAAATTCTGGTCTACTAGTAGTAGTCCAGTCCATTTTGATTCAGAACTAGTAAATTTCTTAATGGTGGTTTTTAGCAAAAATGATTCTAAATCTTTATGGAATTGATTATAATCAACGAGATATGTTTATCTTTCAGAAATCGGTGTAGACGATTGGAGTGAAGATTCTTGTTTCTGAATTAACTTGCCGTAGTTTACTGCTTCCGAATCAAAAGGAAACAAACCAGTTGTTCTGAAGCCACTTTGAATTGACCAAAGTTTTAATTTTTCAATTTTTTGTGGATAATTATTTATTCTCCAATTGTGAACAGCTTTTTTCCATGGTTGTTTTAATGACCGAAACACCGCAACGTCAAGTGGCTGAATTATGTGAGTTGAATTGGGGAAAAGAGCAATCAAAGTAATTTCATTCTCTCTGCAAAACTCGCGAATGGGAAAGTTACATTGTTCTGTTTTAGCCGCGTTAGGAAAACATTTGCCACCTATTCAAAAAAATCCTTCGCCGTTCATCCATCCTGATTCCGATTTTCCCACTCCCTGGGCTCAACAGCCAAACAGTGATCCTTTAAGAAATTTAACGTAACAGTATATGGAGATATATGGAGGTTACATGTTACTGCTCAGCAGCGGACCTTTAAGAAATGTTCGTTCAGCTTCGTTAAATTGAAGTATCAACTTAACAGAGCGAAAATTATCACGCAAAACTGAAGAAAATGTCAAAAATCCAAATTGTCCTTTGTGCAAATCCTCTTGTTAAATTGTAATATCAAATTATTTATTTTCAATTTATTTTTCTTACGCCACAAGATTATGTCTTTTATTATTTATGTTTATGTCCTCTAAAAATTTAAGGATTTTTAATAATTGAAATAATTTTTGAAGTTCCTCCAATTCCATCGTCAGTCCGAAATTGTACACAAATTTTATTAAAATACTAATGCTAGCTACCGTCACTTCAATGCAACTGACAAGTTGTGTTAAAGTTTCGCTAGCCGACTTGTCAAATTTTCCGTAAGAAAAATTTTTCGTTAAATTCTGTTACATTTCTTACAGTTTCGCCGGTTGGCTCTATAGTCCTGACTAAGTTCAATGGTATTATTTTGTAATTAAACACAATTATTGGTGGTGAAAAGGTGCCATCAGTACAAGTCGTTATAAGAGTCATCAAACCGCCTTTTCACCTTTTCACCTTTTTTCAAGCCAAAAGGAGTGCACTTTCATCATAATTAAAAATACGACTGGCGTCGGTGATAACGTCAGTAAGGTTGTTGTCATTAAAATAACTTTTGACTTTTTGAAACCTAGACCGCAGCTTTTGATATTTTACAGGAGCTGTAACTCTTTATGAAATATCAGAATCTCGTTCAAAAAAAAAAAACCTCATACCATCGCTTTCCTGGACGGCCATTTTTAAAATTATTTGAACGATTTAGCTTTAAAATCAGCAGTTTTTCGCTGTCTTGCAACTGGTCTTTAGTTGCAGGACATCCAGTTTCAGCTATGCGTATTATCTAATTTTTTATTGTTCCTTCTTCATATGGTGTTAGTATGGTTGGATGGACGATGTGTAAGTCTACCGAATAAGTGCCATTCCGTTTCCTCATTAAAGTTATTTTTGGAATTTTGTATTTTTGACTAGATTTGTATACGCTCATTCCCCTGTCTATATCCTTTAGGGCCGCTGTAATGTCCGATTTAGTGTATTGAATTCTATGTTTTCCCATTGTAAAACTCAATAAATACTCCTGTGCAAACCGAAGATTTATTTAAGAAAACTTAATAAATAGCATAGATTTACAATTATGATTGAATATCAAAATTATGTTTCTTAACTAATTTTGTTCTTAACTAATCGCAACCTAGCTCTAATAAGGACACAAACGTAAATGCACTTATCAACGACCACGCTTTATGGACCTGTACAAGGATGTAATATTGACATAATATTTCATTTATAGACAAAAGTAAAATTAAAAGTATAGGTCCGAATTCGGTTAAATTAATCTTTAATTTAAATACTAATAAAACCAATATTCAAAAATTTTATAAAAATCCACAGATGTGTTGGAAACGCTTTCCCATTTGAGGATTTATCACCAATTTATCTTTGCCGACACACGAATATTTTGTATCATACGATAAATCGGGGATATCACGAATCTCTGTTGTGTCGGTCCCATAATTGTTTGACTTTCTGACAGAAATCTTACTTTAATAATAATAAAAAATCGTTTTTCGTCTTAGCTAAATGTTATAAGTGCAATATGTATAATTTATTTATGCGACACGATAGGACAAGTAGCCACAGCGCCTGACTGATGACCGTTTTGTAATATTTTATACCGATATTATCGTTTTTGTCCAAGTACCGGCGACGACTTGTCGGTATCGGTGACGACATTATCGGTTAATGGAAAAACGCTTTACGAGCCTGCTCGAATACTGTGGTAATACTTTCCTCGTTGTAGTTTTTGACCTAAAATATAATATAAAACGCGATCATCTGAATTACCACGGCCATGGTAGAATTTGACAGAAAAGAAAGAATTAACGTTTGCTTGAATTTAAACATAAAATTATATAATTTAGATTTGAAGAGATGCACAATGTACTATCTTGACTAAAAACTTCTTTGAAACTATGCTAAAATAATTTATAAAAGACGTTTATTTATGGATAAATTCTTTAAAAATATTCTGAGAAAGGGAGAAATATTCAAGGAATGGGGAACATATTCTGGAAAAGGAAAATTCTTTAATAAATCCTTTGGAAAATGGAGAATTTATTTTCGCTAGTTATTCAAATCTCCACTATATACAAGAATGGTCGTTACAGTTGAGTGAGTGATGAGTTGTGCATCGTAGCGTTTAGACTTTAACATGTTTAATTTAAATTAATTAATATTACATTGTAAATTAAATAAATGGATTTTATTTACACCACCATTCTGTGAATTCTTGATTCTGGTGCCACCACAGGCTAGCTAGTATTACGACAAGTGAGTTCCCTCTTGACCTAAACGCCATTTGGAAAACTGTTCAGAAATCAAATTTTAAACTTATAGCAAAAATACGATTACTTTCTCAAGATAATTTTAAATTGTTCTTTATTTTTTTAAAACCTTGTCATTACTTTCCGTGTTCCAGTGATAAAAATTCCACTAGCCGTAAAACTGAAGCAAGAAAATTTTTTTGAAGCAAAAATGGCCTAAATGGATATAAGACCATTCCCATATAGTTATGTTAAACTTATTGTTACAATATAAAGCGCTTGTCATATAGGACCAAAGAAAGACTATGGAAAATTTATTGAAAAATTTAATTGTGTACAATAAAAATTACTAATTAAAATTTTATGTTTTATATACATACATGAATAAATTCACTTTACCAATATTTAATAAAATATAAATATTTCGGTCAACATTTAAATAATTTGATTTCCGCGAAATTTAAATTAATTAGATCGCTGGTGCAGTGACTATTTTTAAAATTATTCTGTAAATTTCCTGATCCTCTTGTGTCATTTAGTCAAATATGGATACGATACCTTTAATTTTCTCTTTCAAAAGTACTTCAGGTGAGCTTAACTGACTTGGTTTGGGTAATTTGTTTAACTAAGGTAACTTGGAAAACTAAGGAAACGGCATGTTTGGGTTCCATTTTATCATACTTCTCTTTATATTTAATCGTTTTTGAATGTAAGCCGAAGGAAGCTTGGTTGTAATTAAAAAAATCACTCAACTGCAACTGCATTACTTTTAAGTACACTTTTGATGATGATAAGTTCATCAGTCCAAAGCAAGTGGACTCTGGATACCAGGCACCCTCCAGTTTTATTTAGCTTTCCTGTAGTAAAGCTGGGTGACCTACAGGCGACTTTCCATTCCCAGCAACTCGTAAGAGTAAAATGAAACGGAAGACGGGGGTGGGGTGGGAATATACGGTAGTGGGGGAGTCCTCTCGAAGTCCTTGGATAATAATGCTGCCGTCTTTCTAGCAGAACTACTTACTGTAGTAAACATCTAGGAGGGAGAGCAATAAGCCCAGATAGTATGTATCACGTACCGGCCGGCAATATTATCAGGTTCATTAAGAACCTGAATATTGACTGGACGGATAATTAAAACTTAAGAGGCTTTTAGGTGGCAGTACGGTCCTTCAATAATAATAATAATAATTCTCCAAATTCCCTATTCGTAAAAGAAAGTCGTGTGTTAGCCACACCTCCCTTTTTACTACGTTTTTCTTAACTTGCTTTCTTATCTATCTGTCTGTCTGTTTGGGTCTAAATTTGAGGTCGAAATTTGAAGCACTTCTCATCTTTCGATTTCGCTGAAATTTTGTTCACTTGGTTGTTTCACCTGACAATCTCATATTTTCAAACATTCGAAACAAAAATCTAAGAAAATTTGTATGTGTTAGTGCAAAAACTGTTAGTGAAATGTGTTAGTGAAAAATGCTTCGCACTGCAGGAGGTGCAATATACACTCATTTCCCCACATGTAAATTCTGTAACGACTGATTCTTCAAAGTCATCCGTGGTCTCGAGTACATTATCGGTTCGCTGCGTACTACCGTTTAACCTAATATTTTGACGACGTATTGTTTGCTGATGTCGATTACCTTTTCATTGATGAGATAAGCATGGTTCCTTATGAAATGCTTTGCATGATTGACTCACGACTGAGACAATTGAAAAATAAAGAGAACGAAGTGTTTGGAGGTATCAATATAATTGTTTTCGGTGACTTGATGCAATTGTCTCCCGTAAAAGGAGCACAAATTTTCGATCAGCCAACTCGATTCTTGCCAGCGACTCATTTGTGGCGATTGTTTTCTTTATGTGAGCTGACAGAAAACATGCGGCAGCAAGGAGACAACACATTTGCTGATCTCTTGACTGCCCTTAGAGTTGAAAATTAAATGGTCAGCATTTTGAGCTTCTGATGTCAAAACAAATGACAGAGGCAACTGGAGATTTTGCATTGGATAAAGCTATTCGAAGTAGATGCCCATAATCTTGTTGTACTTGAGCAATATCAAGCTCAACAAGTGCGTATTTTCAAAATTCGAGCACAGGATCAAATTATTGATGCAACAAGAAATGTTGATAATGTCAACATTGTTAATATCGTACCAGCAGATGTAAATAAAACTGGAGGATTGACCAAAGAGCTGGAAATATTTGTTGGTGCCAAAGTGATGTTACGCTCAAACATCAATGTTGAAAAGGGTCTTGTCAACGGCACCATTGGAAATATCACAGAGATTATCTGACCGCATTGCCGCAGAGACCGATACTGAGAATAGATTTTGGCAATGAGAATATTCAACTTATCGAGCCGAAAGCTATATAATTTCCTGCTAAATATAATTATGGAACAATTGAGCGTAGACAATTACCAATAATTTTGTGTTGGGCATGTACAGTCCACAAAATGCAGGGATGTACCGTCGATCATGCAGTCGTTTACCTAGGAAGATCACTTTTTCAAGACGGCCAAGCTTACGTCGCATTAAGCAGATTGAGATCTTTAAATGGACTGCACATTGAGGAATTGAACTGTAGCAAATTGTCAGGAAAGAAGCCTTGTAACGAAAGTGCAATCAGAGAAATGGAAAGAATGCGACAATATCGACCTCCATAAGACCCCATAACTTCTTTTTATTAACTTTAAGTGTTCGTTATTGATTGTCTGTTTGGAAATTAATGTTAAATGTTTATAATAAATTGTATAAATTTACTTAAATAAAGAGATGAAATTTATTTTAAAAAAAATTGTTTCAATTGATAACATGATGCAAAATTCGTACAACTAAAAAGAGTAAAATAATATATATATAAAAAAAACTTTTTAAAATACCACGTTTTTCTAATGCACTAAAAAGAAAAAAATAATTTTTTTCTGGGCATATTGAATTACCTGGGCATTTATACTTAAAACTAGCACCAATTTTCAACAATTAAAAACGTGGGGCGTTTTAGAAAAGAAAATTGATATCATATATGAAATTGCTAATAATTTAAAAAAAAGTAAAAGTTCCGTAAATCAATTCTTTATAAAAAAATAAAATTAAGTTCTTGGTTTACTTAATGTGAAAATTTAGGGCTTTGATACTAGCATCTTATATTTGTCAACTCTCGTCAAAATCTCTCGTATACCCTGCATATCTCGTACAAGATTGAATATCGAGACGACTGAAAAATATTTAGAAGCAAAGCTTAATAAAAAATTATAATTCCCTAATTTATTTTATCAAACACCCGAGTGGACACTGGATGAATTTGTTTAGTAAATGTCTAGTTGTAAGGAAGACTAATGACATGTAGACGTAAAGCGTGTCAATAGTCGTCCTTACAACTAGATATTTATTAGACAAATACGTCCACTTTCCACTTGGGACACATACACCTTAATCATAAATTAGGTACAGGAAGGTTCTAAGCTAGCAAATTGTTCTAAAAATACCATAAGAAGTTATCCAAATCACATTTATCAATTTTCTTTTCTAAAATGCGCCCCACGTTTTTAGTTGTTGGAAATTGGTGCTAGTTTTAAGTATAAATGCCCAGATAATTCTATATGCCCAGAAAAAAATTATTGTTTTCTTTTTAGTGCATTAGAAAAACGTGGATATTTTTTATATTCTTGTAGATAAGTGTGAAGGAACATCTTGACATTTCATAACTTGAGTTTTTTATTATTTTTTCCAATGGCTTACTGCATTCAATTTTAAAATTTTAAACATAAGCTTAAAAATCTAAAATCTAGGGGCCGAATTCTTGAAATTTATCGAAAAAAGTTGGCCGTGACTTTAAAATAAAGCAATTTAAATAAATCACGGGTGACTTTTTTCGGGTGAATTTCAAGATTTAAAATTTTTCATGTTCTATTTATTTTGTTTTATTTGGAGACTAGTAAAAATTATATTTTCCTACAATCGCCGTGAAAAGCAGGCTTTTTTTCTCTGTTTTCAAAGCCCAAAGTGTCTGTTTTTTTGACAGTTAATAAACAAATTACTTTGTCACACGTTTCTCTTAGAAACGTGTGACAAAACTTGAAACCGCACGCTAAATTTGAACATATGAAAAGAAGAGTAAGAGTAAAAGAAGAGTATTGAAAAGCGAAATTTCACATAATTATGATGTAATTATTTTTATTGATTATTATTGAAATTTACATTAATGGTACAATTGGTGCAGTTTTGTATGTTGATGCCGCGTTGATTGAGTTCTGGTGATAAAATAGAATGAATGTTTTCCGTGGTTAAACAAACTTCCCGCTCTGACGTAATAGTATGCTCAAGAGGGTTTTCATTTACTGTTTGCGGTATATTTTTTGTTGCATCACCAAATATTTTTGTACCCAAATTTATTTTATTGTTGAGAGAATCCTCAATATAACCCTCTGCAACCGTCGTAGATTTCCACCCACCATGTCTTTTCAAGCTCATTAAATCACCGCCGGCGTTGACTAGTAAAGATGCAGATGACCTGCGAAAACAGTGGCCTGTATATGCTTCCACATCAGGTAAGCCAATGTACTTTGCCACATGTTGAGGTATTTTACCAATAGAATTTACACCTACCACCTGTTTACAGCATACCCCATTAGCATATTTGATGAAAAATCGTAGTGAGTTCATATTTGGAGGACGTAAAGAAGCATATTTTCTGTAATATGAAAGCAAATCTAGATTATTTTCTAAATTGTTACTCAAAATAAATGTTCGTGTAATTCGAGTTTTGGTATCGGGAATTTTAAAGATGATGATTGAATCACGGTCTTCAATGTGGTCAACTGATAATTTTACCAGTTCATTACGGCGGCATGCACCCGCAATCCCTATAATAAGTACAACCTATAAAAACAAATATCATTAATAAATATTCTAAGAATTATACAAAACATTATTACAACAATCGTATATTACATTTTTCATCAAATAATGGTCGTCTGGCGCTTCGGATAAAAATTTGAAAATTTCGTTCATTTCTAAAATTTTTGATTTTTTTGGTTTGTACCCTACAGATTTTTTTTTCAAAAAAGCCATTAATTTTTTAAATTGTTTAATATCTAGATCATTTTTTGCCATTAAAGTGGCCCTCAACATCGAAAAAATAGACCACAAAGTAGAACTTTTAAGAATCTTAGCTTTGTCACTAAAATATGCTAAAAGGACATTTTCTGATATGTTTTTTATGTGCTTTTGGTTACACCAATTCGAAAACAGCTCGAATTGCTTTTCATACTTATGCTTCGATTTTTCGGGAAGCAAATTCAAAATTACATTTCTTGCTTCTAGAGCAACGTCCGGCGGTGTATTTGAGAAATCGCTGTCACTTAAATCCATTTTTTTTAGTATTTTGTTGCAAAAAATAAATTGTCAATTTTTAAGAAAGACTAATGTTTGTATAAAACATCAAACCAAATTTTTGTTTTTCTTTATGAAAAATAAAAAAAATCTTTGACTACTCGATTGAACAAAATGTCGGTCCTAAAATAAAATCGTATTGTCAGTATAGTAAATTTTACTACAAAATTATCTTTTTATTATATTTTTTAAAATGATTGTAGGAAAAATAAAGTGTGAAACACGTCCGCAAAGTTGTTTGTCACGCTCGAAAGGTTGCTGGCCTCCGTCCCGTCGGCCAGCAATTTCCTTTCTCGCGTGACAAACTGGCACTTTGCGCTCTTGATACACAAATAACTATTCACGTCATCTGTACTAGAGCAAACATCTTAATATTTAATTTAAATAATTATGTAGATCATCAAAACTATACTGACTCAATATTATGTCAAGATTATGTATACTAAATCTACCTAAATGCTTGTATATGCGATCTTAAATAATTATTTAAAATCGTTCGAATTGATTTCAATTACTTACTTATTTAAACAGCGGCAACAAAAAATTATTTGTTACTCAATTTTTCGATCAAAATGTGTTGTTATACGTAACATACATAATTCAAAATACGCACGTATAATATCGTAAACAAAAGAAATGCCACGATTTTGACCTCAGGCAGTTATTCTAAGACATTAAATAGAACAAATTTACTTAAAGCCTAAAGACAAGACGCATTACGATCAGTCAAATTAAAAATGTTTTAGCGAAATTACTTTCTCAAAAGTTAAAGAAAATAGTTAAAATTTCCATCGACCGCAACTTTAAATCAAACACTCGGTTTTAAATTTCTTATAACTGGATTTTAGTTATTTGAATGAAATAAATCAATGGCGAATTAAAACTAATTGAATTAAATATTTATTACACTGCGTTGATTGAATAAAACGTGGCGCTAACATATTATCATATGATTTAGCCAGTATGTACTCGTATGTACGTCATAATTATATTATTTTTTATTAATACTGCTAAGTGTCCATCATTATTTGTGTATACAGCACCCCCAAAACTGTAAATGCGTATCGAATTCCATAACTTGGCTGTTTCATAATTAAATTACACAAACAATTTGTCCATATAAAAAAAAAAAATCGCACGCTACATACGATATTCATATTAACGCGGTTGAAGCTGCTGTGGCGAGATAATTGAACCGAAAAAAACGAATAAAATCAATAAACAATAAAAATTATTACGTAACGCCGTAGATGTATAACTTAATTTTTTATCGATCCAAATACATAAAAATGCCTATTCGGATATAATCTACTTAATTGGCGGTTATATTGTACATATATATGAATCAATTTATACCCTGTGTATACTTTACATTATACATACATATATTTTATGTACACATACATACTTTATGTATTGATATTTTTGAGAAACAGACAGAGTACAAAAAACTTGTATTTCAAGACAATATAAATTTCTTAACCAACTACTTCTTAAAAGTTAGCAATTGAAGGTCAAAGGAAACTGATTTTATTAGTTTACGTGAAGAAATAATAAAACGCGACTTATAATTATTTTAATTTATAATTTATTTAATATCGATTTAATTTGAATAGGATGTATGTATGATAAGCGTTGGGTGATTGTTGATTGATAATTGCATGGTTGCACTGATTGATTTCCAATTATCTCTAATACCCGAGATAGTTGATAAATCAGAGTAAATTTCAAAAAGATTCACTTAGAAATTTTAAATTTGGGTTAGTACGTAAAAGGAATAGTCTTTAAAACAACCCAGTTTTTGCGATTGTTTAATAGGGCATGTAGTTGAGGGTTAAGATATCTTCCCTTTTGATACAATTTCCACCCGTATTGAATAAAATTTGATAACCGTTTTGACTATTGTCTAAGACAAAAAAATTGTATTGAGAAACAAAAGAAATTAAATATTTAATGTTTGGCGTGCAGATATTGTAAAAATTCTAAATTAAGTAGTTATTCACTGTATGACCCTGCAATACTTAAGAAAAGACCGACAACTAATTGTGATAAAATCAAATGCATTTCAACGTCAAACAACAAAAGCGTCGAGAAACAAAACATAATATGAGAAAATAAAATATTTCGTAACTCAAGACATGATGCCGCCACCAATTACTTTAATAATTTAGAATTAACTAATCAGCTGAATTAAAGAATCGACCGAATCCAAACCAAAAAAAAAAAAATATAATAATTCGGCGCCATTAATATCTCATAGCGACAATGTCGCATGTTTTGATTAGTCTTATAAATATCCAAAAATACAATTTAAATTTATGAGGTACCCATCGTTGCATAGATTTTTTCTATCCATTGTGGTGCATTCAAGGGAATTTTGTCGAATGCATTCTTCCATTAATTGAATGAATTAAGGAAATAGACACGTTATTTAAATCTATTCCAAATCCGCTACACTACTAACCTATTATCTGGCATACGTGTGCGACACGCGGTGTTGAAAATACAAATTCTAGATTTATATTTATAGTTAGAAGAAGCCATAAATTACGTTCCCTCGTGAAATATTTTTTTGGAAATTCTCGCGCATTTGATAGCCTGCATATATGGATCATAGATCATTTCAAATTACATATATATATGTACATAATATTATTGTGTAACTGTAAATAATTGTGGAATGAAAGTAAAAAGAAATGAAAACTAAAAGAAATTTTCCATCTTCTTTTATTCATCTTTATCTAAATCTATAATTCTTTAGATGAGGAACAAAAAAGTCAATAACCTAATTTAATTTGATTTAAATTAATGAGTTTATAAATTTAGATACCACCTCCATGAAAGATAAAAAAATCTCTTCTTATTTGTTTTTCTTCAAGATTTTATGTGATTTTATTACCTTGTTTCTCATTCGATATTATATGTGATTATAGGGTTATACACACACACAAAATTAGTTTGATCTGGAAGTAGAAAAAATTAAAGCTATAAAGGTACTTTATATACTATTCAATTTATAATACCGTTATAAGATAAATTTCTCGTTTCGTTTCAATCGTCGTTACAGACCTTCCTCCTCATTACTAATCAATTATATCCATTACATTAAATAAAAACGAGTTGAGTTCTTCTACATATAACTTCCGGAAATTTAAAATACATACAGCCATTATAAACTACATGTTTAATTAAAATTTAATAATCTTGAAAGAGTCGGTGACAAATATACACTGACAATATCCGATTATCTTAGTAATTGATTTAATTATGCCATTTTGATCATACTACTGGAAATAAAGTTAAATAACAATGTAGAAACATCATCATTAATAACTTGTGTTGTTGAAACATGTTTTTAGATGCATTTTCTTACAACGGATATCCGTGAATATTAAAATTTCATAATTTAAATCAAAAATATCCGTATTGCAACTACGGATGCTGTTTTTTTAGGCTTTGCTACGAAAAAGTAATTTTGAAAGGCAACTTGTTCAGAAAAAACTTCATCAACATGAATGTATATTTGTTATTTTGTATGTTGAATGATTTTGTTTGACAAATCATATTAAGTATTATCATAATTTGATGAGAACTTTGGCCAAAACGCAATTTATTTAAAATCCTTTTTCCATGCTAAGTACTAAATTCCAAGATGTATGAAAATGTACATTTTTGGAAAATTTTGTTCTAAGGCTTTAGAATTTCAAAAATAATATTGGTCGACAACCAAAAAGCTTCCTGCATGTTATAAGCTGAAAACTATAGCCTCCATACACCCTCATTGTTAAAAATATATACTATTCTAGGTTTTTTTTTAGATTAAATGGCACCATTTACACATTGAACGAAACTTACTACCAAGTGACGAAAACATTTTACAATTGAACTGAACTCCTTTTACAAAATGAATGGAACTTTTTCAACAAAAAATGATAGAAAATTTCAATGAACATTCACAAGGGACACCCACCGAATTTTATTTTAAAATAATGAGTTTTATTTAATAATAATAATACGTTTAAATTCATTTCGTACTAAATTCCAATTGTACTAATGATTGATTGATTGATTTGGATGTACGGCGGCCAAGCATTGAGTAGGAACTCCCGCGCACACACCGTACAGCCGTTTTACTTACAACAAAACCGAAGGAGAGGATGGGATTGTTAGTTGTGGCAGACTCGACCCGGTTACAAACTCCTAAACGATCGATAAGTTAGTACTTTTATGACGGCACAATGATAACACAATTTAACTACTGTTGTAGCAAATAAAATTAATTTCTTCGCCCTGAAAGATACATATAGATAGATAGATTGTCATACTGCGTGTTCCAAAGCGGTCCACCAAACTTGTAACTAATCATTGCAAATGTTGCTTGACGTTGTTGATGTAGCCGGTGTTGCTCCCTCTCTCTCTGCTCGACTCGCCTTTATAAGAAAATTTCTTTATGACGATAAAAGCACAAGACAACACAATTTCTCAACTATATGATTATTAGCTACTTGTTGTTTCTGGAAATTAGGATTAAATTATTTATCAGTATACTAAAAATAAACACTTTCAAATACTCTAAACACCTAGGTTCTTATTGATCTAAGTATGCTTAAAATTTCATCCGCGTTAATAGGCTACCTAAATAATTCAATAAACAATTTAAAATGTCCTTTAGGTAACATCTCTAAAAGTTTCAACAAATAATTAACTATTTCATCAGCTTACAAGATTATTGCTAGCTTTCTTCTGGAACTCATCCAATAATTACCAAACAAGGTTCCAGGGACATTTCCCTCAACCTACTAACAATCATTTTCAGCAAACATTCTCCAAAAGTAACCGTAGATCCTGGGTTATAAATTTTTACTCAGTTTCAATTAATAATTTAAATCCCAAATTAATTTGACTCAAAGTTTCTGGAAATAGGCATTGGGTTTCTCCGAATATTTCTGAAAATCAATATCGAAATTAGTTAATTATCACTAAATACTACTTTTTAAAAAAATCTCTGATGAATTGCTTAAATCCATCAACATGGTCATTAATAATACCTCTGAAAATCTAAATCAAATTGATCAGGTAATCGTTATTTCAAAGAAAGGTATACGACCTAGTATAAAAAATCCAATTAGTATCCTCCACCTATTCAAAAGATCCCCGCCACACTAGTCATCATCACAACTCAAAAATACAGTCGCCAACCTTCCTCTAAGACTACAGAACTCTGGAATTCCTCCGCATGATGAAGTTGTGGTAAAATGTGATAAAACAAAATAAAATAAATAAAAGCACAATTAAATAAGGATAACACGACATAAATATTTGAACAGCCTTAACATTGTGATGAAAACGTCATTATTGCAGCCAAAAATAAAAATAATTATGTTAGTATTTTATATAAATTAGGACAGTGTTTACTTTATTTAAATGTAATAAAATCATAAAAAGAAATTCCTTGTAACTGTCCAATTTCTGAACAAATAAAAATGGATACAAACTGACGCGACATAAGTTTGTGAACAATTCATTTGAATACTATATTTATATTAATTATTATTAATTAATATTATAATTTGATTTAATAATTTGTGTTGAGACATTTAGCTTCAACTACCGCTTGCGGCACACCTTCAACCAACCGCTGGATAGTCTCAATCAGTATGCTATTCCACGATTGCTGTAACAGAGGAAAGAATTAATGGGATTTGCTACTTCTTTCATCTTGTGGTACTTGATTAACTAATACCAATAACTGTACTTTTGATCTCTTAAAATATTCTTTGGTAATACGACTCGTATGCTTTGGATCATTATCCTGTTGCATTATAAATTTTCCTTCCAAATTTATTTTTCTTGCGGAATCTCTCAAATTTGTTTTAATTATGGTAGTTGTGTACACATGGGCATCCATTTTGCCCTTGATTAAATGTACCTTTACAAATCCCATAATGCTCCCGCCACCATGTTTCAACGTTGCTTTGATATTGCGACGGGCATTCTTCTGACCATCGATTACCCATATGAATGTTGTGCACAGATGGTTGTGCACTGACGATGTGTTATGGCTCATGTGCAAAATAGGTAAATGTATACATTTACCGGTAAATTAAGTGTGTCATAAATGTATGTATAAGTTGAACAAAATATACATACTTCGTACATTTCTTAAAGATCACTTCTGTTTGATTTAATTATTAAATGTAAGTTTTTAAATAAATAAGGTCATATTTACGGGCCTGCACACTTTAGCCGTAATATAACGAATAATGAAATTTAATTAAAACCATACAATGGATACATAACAAAACTGGTACCTGAACTAACGTGTATTGGTTTTAACTGATGTTTAAACGTTCATTATGTACAGAGTTCCGCAGCCAACGGCGAATTTATTCCGTTATTACGGTTTAAAAGTAATTGGAAAATATATTTCACATGAATTGAAAAAATCAATTTACTTGTAAAAGATTTAATTGGATTCGCAGAAATATTTTTTTCGTTTCCGCCAACTTGTAGTAAGTTTCATTTAATATGCAAATGGTTTCATTTAATCTAAAAACCTAAATATGTACAGTGCACAAGAAGGGTGACACAGCTTCAGGAAAACCAGTCAAAATAGTTTTAGACTGAAATGCCTTTTCAGAAGGAAGTTCAATAGGTATAAATAGGACGAAAGCAACGAAGACAAGCAGCGATCACGCATTGCAAATTAAAACATTGGGTGTACAAATAAGTTTTGAGGGATTTACAAAAGATGGCATTACTAGTATTAAATCGCATCGGACCATCTTGTAACTATATTCATGTTAAAGCGTCATCATTTCCCTCTAAAAATCAGTATGTATCATTTCGCTGAAGTGTAAACAACATATTTTTTTGTGCTCTAACCATGTCAACCTTTGTGGCAACAAAACACAATTTGCGCGAAGCGCTGCTTTTTTGTTTTAATTTTAAGAAAAGTGCAGCTGATGGACATCGATTGCTATGCGCAGTATATGGGGAACATGCTCCATCGATAAAAACATGTGAGCACTGTGACAAAGAACGCAAAGGAAGGCCAATAAATTTTGAAGACGATGTGTTGGAGGCGTTATTTGACCAACTGAAATATTCTCCCTCATATCGAACTATCACAATCATATCGAAATATTCTCCTTCATATCGAACACAGTTTCTGATCTTGACATTCAAAATTAGTAAATTATACCGTATTAAGGATATTAATCCGTTAAAAAAATTGTTGTTAACTTTTGGCATGTTTTAGTAGGCCTAGTTGTTTTTGTCTCGGTTTTGTCATTGGAATTGCTAGTTTTGCATAAGCAAAATTTCACTTAATAGGGAACCGTGCAAAGGTAATAGTGGAAGTAACTACCGTCATTTAGTATTGTCTCTTGAAACCCCTTTCAAAAAAGGGGTTTCAAGAGACAATACTAAAGTTCCTCTTTTTCAACCCCTTTCGTAACTTATTTACAGGACAGTCTCATAAAAAAGAAAAAAATAGAAGATCTTCTAAAAATCGTTGATTTGGCGGTCCCTACGAAACTATAAGAATGGAATAATGTTGTGAGAGCTACATATCCGACGTTATTGATACAAATAAAATTTAAAAAATAAAAATAAAATTTAATCACTACTTAAAGTAGCCACAGACGCGGGTTTTTCGTCAGTTGGCATTTTAGCTATACAAAGCGTATATTACATTGAAATTTCACAAACAGTAGAAGCCGTATTCTTGATACTTGAGTACTTGGATAGTTCGAATTTATAATAAAAAATTATAAACAGCGTCTTTTTTTAATTTTAGTATTTTGAAAACACAAATCGAAGTCGACTTCCGTTCTTCAACCACCAGACTAACCTAAACATCATTTCTTGCCATTTGAGATGGTATTTTAGAAATTCTGGATCTCGTAATCCCATAGATTGATCTGCCGAAATGTTTGCTGAATTGAATTTGATAAGATTTTCGACATTCTGTACTAAATGTAGGAAATAAGTAGGATCTCTCTCAAATTATTAGCCTATTATTCTAGTTCTGCTCCATTCTGTCCAGGAGGCCTATTATGAAATTTTTCGAATTCGATTTTTTTCGATATCGAAAAAATTCGCCCTATTATGAAGCTAAAAGAAAAAAATTCGCGGCGATTTTTTTCGATCGCACATGTTATCGAAAAAATTCGCCCTATTATGAAACTAAAAAGAAAAAATGGCATCGAATTTTTCCGAATGCATCGAAAAAATTCGACTGCTATTTTGTTGACGAATTTTGTATACCACTGATCGTATTTATGAAACTGTTGAATAATTATTAGTTTTTGTGTAAAAAATATATTCTAAATTATTTTTAAAAATAATAACTAGGTGTTCAAATAATAATTATTAAATAAAGTTTATTCAATCAATTTTTTGAGAATTATTTAAGAAATACAGAAATTACGTTTCTTATATTGATTTTATAATAAAAATTTCGATGTAAGTTTTATTCTAATTATTTATGTTTAAATCGATTAAGAAATATAGAACACAACTAATAAATTTTTTTAATTCAAATTTGTTTATCAGAACGACGAACCCCAACCAATTTAATGTGCTAGTCTCGTTCATGGAGAAAAATGATGGGATAGCAAAAAATTATTTAAATTCCCCTCAATTTAAAGAAACTAGTAACAAATTATGGGAAGATTTGACAAAAGAGCTAAATGACGAACGCCCTCCAACAAAAACAGTAATTGGTTGGAAAAAAGTATGGATTTCATGAATTGTTCAAATGTTCCACACAAATCAAAGAGAATATTTTTTTTATTTTAATTACTATTTTTAATTAACTTTATTAATTACAAACTATAACACAAAAACCTTTCTATTATGGTTAATACGGGACCTATCGAATTTTTTCGATATCGTAAAAATTCGAAAACCAACTTTCATAATAGGACAAATCCGCATCGAATCGAATTTTTTCGATATCGAAAAAAAATCGAAATCGAAAAATTTCATAATAGGCCTCCAGAGTATTGGCTCTGTAGTAAAACTCAATAAAATGAACTAACTACAGGAATTTTTGTTGAATGTTGAATGTTTATTTATTTAATTATACACAAATAAGGCATAGCTTTTTTACAATATCCAGGGATCTATTCCTATGTGTGTTCCAGCAATTACACAGAAAAATAATTAGAGCAATAATTAAAGTTAAATATAATATAATTAAAAATACAGAAGAAAAGATTAAGAACAAAAGATAAAACATTAGAAGACGTGATAATGGAAAAAAGAAAAAAAAAACGAATTAATGGAAACGAATTATGTGCCAATCAGCTCCTCGAGGTACAGTCCCTTGAAACCACGCAAATTAGATGCTGCCTTTATAGACGGATTCAGACTATTCCAGAGCGTCACTCCATGGATAAAGGAAGCACGTTGTCTTGGCTTAGTTTTGCATGATTTAGGCAAATTTAACTTGATTTCTGCTCGCCAATACAGATTCCAGTAAAGAGGAGCCCATAATGTGATTGCATGGAACGGTAATATCAAGAAAAAAATTGAAGCTAAAATAATAGTCCTGGTACTTATTAAATTTATCGACTTTGATTTTGACAGCTTTTTGGTTACCTGCATAATCGAAAAATTCAAATAGGAGTTAACAGGGGCCATATTTCTGAATACGATACGAATTTGTATACGATACGAAAATTAATTGGTATTTCTAAATAGGAACGTATGACCTATTTTAATTTTTGTAGTGTAGGCAAAGGGAAATTTTATTTTACGTGAAACATCCTTATAATGACAGTGTAAATCTGCAAATAAACGTACATATGTAAAATTTTTGGCATAAATTTAGTTTTTAATTGGCTATGTGAATAAAAATGAATCCGCGCCATATTGGATAAATATTATTTTATATCAAAATAAAATAATTTTATTTAATACAAGCAAATACAAATCTGTACCTAGAAAAATCCATATCTACATATTTCGTAAAATTTTCGAACCGGTAATTAGTCAATAAATTGGCGTATACATAAAATATGTGAAATTTTGCTAAATAAAAAATATTTTCAATTAAAAAGATTTGGCTTTTAGTTTTTAAAAATTTGTATTTCTTTTGAAATTTAAAAATAAAAAAATAAAAATTTAAATTTCTTGTGTACATCTTGCATTTTTTGCTTATTTTCTTGGTGTCGTTCACTATTATGTCATCGAATCAAAATTCGTATTATGAAATAAGGGGCATTTTGCCACGAATCATGCTTACACGAATTCGTACAAGAAATAAACGTATTCGTATTCAAAAATACCAATGATTCGAATTCGTAGATTTTTTGTTCGTATTCGTATTCAGAAATAGAGGCCCAGAGTAATATTCAACTCTCATGTTTTAAACTTCGGTATTTCCAGGGTACCATTCTTTCTCCAACAATTTTCTTAATATTCACCAATGATCTATTAACGCATCAATTCGACCATGTTCGCTTTAAAGTAAAACGATATGATGTCCTGATTCAGTGCCTTAAAATTTCTTGCTTTTCAACCCGCTTGACAACCATCTAATGGTACGAAAATTATGGAAATTTTAAAGCTTTCCAATTATATTGCCATATTTTGGTATCGCCCCAGACAGAATAGGTGTTTTTACAGGTGGCGCCTGTCGCTTTGTTTGATGAATTAAATGAAATTGGACTGCAGATAGGTAACAGAAAACCTCTGGTTTGAAAATTCATCAAAACCCGAAAGCATACGAAAAATTTATGAGAAAAGGTAATAAGTAAATCAACATGTTTTAAATTATTCTTGCAATTTAGTTGAGAAGAAAGAATAGAGTTATGACACTCATTGGTGAAAATTGATTAAAATATAATAAGATTTAATATAAAAGCATTTTAGATTTCTTAAGATATTAGTTAAGATATGGGTAATAATAAATGAATCATATTTTATACACGGATTTACGCCATATTTTCTTAGTGCGTGCAATAAAATTCACACGACTGTCATAACAATTTTTATGGTTTTCTTTTATTTATATTTTATATTTGTATCGATATCTTTTTATTAATATTGAATTTCAATAAAAATACAAAATTAAATTATTTATTACCATAATGTATTAATCAACAGCTTGTCTGACAGATATGTTCGGATATAATATGACTTAACAAAATGTTAAGTTGCATGCGTGCATAATACTTGGCGCACACGCAACATCAATAAGATAAATACCATCGAAAATTGATTTTTTTGAATATATCAACACCTATATAGTAATATCATTTCATCACATGCTACTTACATTAAATTATATTGTAATACATATGTACATAAATGTTTAAACCGCCATGGTACGCAACCATAAAAGATGTTGAGAAAATGTGTGCGTTTGTGTGTGTGTATACTCGTACATTGTATAAGAAAACAAATGTTGTGTAATAAGAATTTTTATTATTTGATGATGTGTGACCAAATAAGAAATTGAATTTTATGTTGATTGATTTTTTTATTTATTTCATATTAATCTGGGTTTTGATTCTTTCTTTATTATTTTCTTTGAAATGCTTTTGTGAATTTTTTACAAAACAGCTGGTTGGTGAGAATTGGACAGTTTTCGTCGTAGCAAAAATTTCATTTGTTTTGTTTGTGTATATGATGGTAAATTGAACCGAATTTGAAATGTTTTATTTGATTTGATTACTTAACACAAACAAATTGAAAAGTTCTGTGCTACTGAATAGCGTACATGTTGAACAATTTTACGATTAAAAATTAATCGAATTATGCGTAAAATGATTTAAGGTGGTGGGGTAGTAGATGTCTAATCTCGTTAATTAATTTCCCGAATAATAAACCCAACATTTCATCTCGTTGCTTCATTGTTGTATGAAAATTATTCTCAGACAAAAATTTAAAATAGAAAAGAAATCTAAAATTACAATACGTACAAGAATAGAAATAATTCTAAATATTCAATAACAAAAAAAAAAAAAAAAATAAATAACTAAAAATACCAAACCCAAAAGAAAATTTTGTTTTGGTTTTTTTGTTAAGAACACATCACGACAAAGGAGGGGAAGAATTTTTTATATGTGTATATGTACAAAACGAAAGACGTTCTAGAGTTCAGTAATCTGCTTTGTTCCGCTGATTTTCATGAAGAATTTCAATTAGAATTCAATTTTATATCATTTCTTTCATACTTCTTCATCTTATTTTTCGACATCCTTCTATTTCATGTTCATCTTATTTTCATTCTTTCTAATTTGAATTTTTTTTTCTTAAATATTTAATTTCCAATTTGTTTCAATTAGTTAATATGATTTTGGATTATGGTGATGGAAAAAATAAAATCACGTTTTTTGTTAAGCTTGTTGTAATAAAAGAGTTAAGCCCGCATATAACGGTATGTCGGTTTTTCTAATAGGACATGTTATGTTGTGAACTAGCACTTAATAGCTGAATATAGTTCATGTTATGCTTGGTACGATAACGTCGACAATTGATGGGATTAAATAGTAGTAACTAAATAGCTAGATCTACCTTTTAAAATATGACTAAATAAGTGAGATCTTAAATATCGAACGAAAGCTTGCAAATATTTACTACGTTTTCATGATGGAGTTAACCGGGATTAACGTGGATTATCTCATCATGGAAACATGTCGAGTTTAGGAGTAGTTAGAAGGGATTCTATCTGTCAAAAGTGATAATGAGTGGGGCTTGGAGGTCATATCATAATCATATCGTTGTGATTTAAGCAATAAAAATAATTGCTACTTAAATTAAAATTAATTGGGATTGAATGCTGATTTGGTATCTCACTTTATCGAATAAAGTTCGTAAAAGGTCTCCAATTAATTACAATTAAATTTAACTTTTCGCTTCTTTAAGCAAACAAATATTTGACTTTCTAAATGAATTGGCAAACAATTAATTCTGCTTTTATTTCTGGTTTCCGTATTAAGCTTATTTCGATTAATTATTGGGAGGAAAGTGTGTCTTCAGTTTCTTAAGGGTTGAATTTTGTATATCAGAAGCAGATATTCTAGATTCATATCAATTATATAACAATGGTTTTAAAATATGCTTATCTAATTTTTTTCTTTTTTTTTCTTTTCAGGTAAGTTCATTTATCTCTTATACCTTCTTATTGGTAAGTTTTACAAAACACACATAGAACCGCTATAAGATAAAAAAAATTGTATAGCAGCCAACAACAAATATTTATCCAAAGACATGACATCTAAATTCACCATGTAGAAAATCTCCATATTTTCGTTATCTATTTTAACGAAGAGTAGTTTAGAATAGAAGACAATCGAGCAACCTGTATTTTGCATCGTCTCCGCAGGTAATTCAAAAAAACTACCTGACTACATACATACATATTTAGTTAGCTAGATAGATAACCTTGTTACGTTGTGGCAATGTATATAGTATTCTAGTTTATATCTGTTTTGTATCTTAATTCGTGTTCTTCTTGTGTTTTGACTAAAAAAGGAAATGACGTATGTACATAAGAGACAAGGCAAAATTATTAAGAAGAAAATGAACTGTTAAAAGACATACATACGACGTCTTATAAATACATAAACATTTTTTTTTTTTTTTTGATGAATGAAACCAACATTTCCTTTAGACGTTTAAGCAACGTAAGAACTGTTATATACAGTAGATGTATTCTGCGCTCTGTTTATGTATATAACAACTTTAAAGAATATATTTAATGATCTGTGATCTCTTGGATTTATTTAAGATTTTTATTTTATTTCTCTGTGGTGTTATTCTTAATCTCGATTTATTTTTGTTGAAGACGTTTGGATTAAGAAATCTTGTTTGTGTGCTCCTTATTTAAATCTAGATTTGTATTTTTTATTTTATGATCGATATGGCGTTTTTTTTTGTTTTCGTTGAATTCGAGGAATAAAGTAAGGCGCTTAAATTATGGGTTACTGCTGAAGCAACTGATTAAATTTTTTAGAGAGAAAGTTTGAAAGTACATCTTATTTAAAAAAAATTTAAGATCGATTTCAATTGATTTAAGTCAGAGATAATAAAATTTATGTTTGAAGGGCCACTTAAATCACACTTTTGATGCTATTTGTTGGTTGGTGTTATGTACCATTCTTGATTTATTATTTGTAAAGAAGCATGATGATCTGTGAGATTATTGTTTGGTTGCAATCCGCCTAGTACCTACCGTCCGCCAAAGGGAGGAAGGCTCAATGAATTTCGATAATCAACTTAGAAAGCTTTGCTCTTGATATTGTTACGTTTTTGCCTTGTCGGTCAAGGTTCGAATCTCTGGATTGTGAATAAAACAAACCACTTCACTTTATCACAAATTAGTTTAGTTATTCAATACAAAAATTAATACAACACAATTATTAACAACAATTCAGAAAATCACTTGTTACAATATTCCCACTATTTTACTAACACTTATGACTATTATACCGCACTAAATCACTTTTTAAATCACACGGTCTAATCTGCACTCTGTCACATTTAACTTACTATCTAGGATCTCATTCGCCTTTTTGTATGATCAAACCAAAGTTCTAGAACTACCATGATTTTTCCAGTAAGGTTAGAATACTACAATAGAAAAATTTTAACTTGGAAAATTCCCATTTAATACAATTAACTATAATCGTTCGATGTTGAAAAGCCGAATGTCGGAAGGCCGAACGCCGAAAGGTCGGAAGACCGAATGTCGAAAGGCCGAACGGCATATGGCCGAATGTGTCGAAAGGCCGAATGTCTAATGGCCGATTGGGTTTAAAGGCCGAATGTCTAAAGACCGAATAGGTCGAAAGGCCGAATGTCGAAAGGCCGAATAGGTCGAATGGCCAAACGTGTGGAAAGGCCGATTGGGTCGAAAGGCCGAATTTTCATTCCATTTTCCTTCATTTAATTCATTGAAATCAATATTTAAAACCATTGAATTTATTTCTTAATGTATGATTTAAATAAATTGAAAATACGTGCTAATAAATCCTGGTATGTAGCATTAATGTGATCAAATTTTGTCGGAAAAAAAAAATATTTATTTCTTTTTCTTTTTTTATAATTAATTAATTTTTAATTACATATATGATAAAAAAACGTAAGAAGATTTTAATATTTAAGGCGATTTACTATTAAACATTTTAATACACACATTTTGATAAAAACATAAATTTTGTTTTTCATAAAAATATAAATTTTGAAAATTTTCGTTCTAAAAGGATGAAAAATTTAAATAAATTTCGGCACAAATGTCCTTGCGATATTCGGGCTTTCGACACATTCGGCCTTTCGGCGTTCGGCTTTTCGAAATTCGTCTTTTCGATATTCGGCCTTTCGACCCTTTTGGCCTTTCGACCCTTTCGGCCTTTCGACATTCGGCCTTTCGACATTTGACCTTTCGGCCCTATTCCCTTTTATCGCCTTACCTGACGCAATATTCAAATCGGGGACGTACGGCTATAGCTGCGTTTTGCGTAGGCCACCTACATATTGCTTTGCTTAATGACAGCCTTATAGTACTGACGTGAAAGGTAGGTCGGCCCATGAATTTTGCGCTCCAATCGTAATCATATGATGAAAGAGCTATTTCATCCCGATCCCATCGGGATTCAAGCCTAGTAATTTCCGATCCAAACGCTGTAACTTTATTGAAAGAATTTTCGGTAAGTACATACTTTAAACGAAAATAATTATTCAAAGCAAAAGTTAACACTGTAATGTGAGATGTAGAGGAGATAAATGTTTACTACTTTTTTATATCCCATTAGTTGTATTGCTGTAGTTTCGGATTAATTTCACAAGTATAATAATTTTAATTTAGATTAAACGATGATCTAGGTTTGTGTAATCTTTGGAATTGTTTACCAATTATATTCACGTAACCAGGAGAACAAGTAACGAATTTGAGTAAATAATAAAGATATCCGTGCAACATTTCCGTTATTCCAAGTCGGAGGTACTAAGACAAGAAAATCTAATAGGAAACCCTTAATAATAAAAATGTAGTCTTTGGGTAAACTGTAGAATCTTATAATAATTGCTCGCAGAGTAGAAAATCAGATCACAGAGCAATTAATTTGACCTGAAAATATCACGTTATATTCTTTTATGAAGTTGAATGTTCCTTACCATTATACAACTGCCAAATACCTAATGTAGCTAGTTACTTATTCTTATAAAATGATAAGCAAATTCAACCTAACTGTGGGCGTTTCTAATTGCAACATTTTCAAAGAAGTCAAACAAAATTCTTCTCTGTCAAAATCAAGAATAAATTACATTGAACTCTTGATGCGAGTAGTCGCAAATTAAAAAAATATCCGAATACGTTATTAAAACTGCAAGTTAGTGTTGTCGTAATCTGCATTTTTTATCCTTGTTCTGAAAGAACCGCAAGTCAGGAGCAAGCAATATTTCTTGAAACAACACGTAAATGCTTACACGCGAGCATGGTCCTATTTCAAGATAACTTCCCTTGATCCTGGAAAAAGAAGCTGTCTTAAAGAAAAAGAATCAAGTTATTCAACATTTTCCACCATTTGATGGCTTTGAATTGTGTGTTGTTGAGTGTTATAAAATACTATTTTTACAGAATTAAATACTTTCGAAATTTTTCTGTGTTTTTCAGAATCATTATTTGAGGCTAATGAGATTTCCTGAAATTATTCCAGATTTTCGAGGTATTAACAGTCTTGTATTAGGAGATTTCCAAATTTTTAAAATTTTTCAAGGTGCCAAGATATTGTGAGACTTATTGATATTTTTGAGGTTTTCGAAATTTAACTGACATTAAGTTGCTTAGAGCAGATAGATTTTCGAGTTTTGGAGTAAAATTGTTTGCGTGATCAGAAGCTATCAACATTGAAATAAATATATTTTATTGAAATAAATTTAGTACTTAAATTAATTAAAATCTTAAAATAAGATTTACTAATTTGTTTATTCACTAATTGAAGATCGGCAAAGCTTTTCAGACGCTTAACAAATTTGATAAATTTACATCAAGAAAAAACTAACTACCTAAAATAACGGACACCAGCTAGAACATCTTATTTAAAGTTCCCAGTCTCGAGGAATTCGGAAAATGAACAAGTTCCAACTGTTGTAGTTTTTAAGGCGAATGCAACCTATTAATTATACTCTAGGTATGATTTATTTGGGTTGTAATCTACAATTTAAAATTTATAACTTTGAAGAGATTCATTATCCAACTTAATACTCTAGAATATAGTCACTTTCATTATTTACACATCACTCGAAACGATTTCTTGTTGATGAGCTCATCTGATTTATTATTTATTTGTTTCACGTAAAGTAACGTTACCCTTCGGTCAATAATCTAATTAATCACCATACTTAATTGGCTTCACTCGTTGAATTATAAACTCTTTATTGTCAAACTTAAAATTCAGCAAACATATAAATTTTATTACTTGGAAGTATACAATTAAAAAGTTTTAAGAGTAACTAAGTAGAGCTAGAAACCTTGCAGTATTAAGATTATTAAATAAAAAACTTTTAGTTTTCCAATCAATATCACTTATCAGCTAGTTCGAAAGTCTCACATTAATTAATAATTACCAAGTCGAGAGATTTTCATTAGATAATCTATTTATAATTGACAACTCACCTTAATTCGCTAACATTTCAAATAAAAAGTTGACGGGTTTTAAACAAAAAGTTTTTCTTAACGACTTTCCTATGTGCAACTAGATAAATAGGAAATAGTTTTACAATATTAATACAATCCCAAAAGATATTTCCACGATACTAAAACAACAACAAGCTCTCTAATCACAATAAAAAAATTAACCTGTTTTGTAATATACATAAAAGATACGAACAACAAGAATTCATTCAATTTTGCAATACACTATATGGAATTAAAATGTGTCTACATAGGGTGTTTTAGTAGTTTCCAGTTTATATGCAAATTTAATATGCCAGTTAGGGAATTTCACAACAGCCTGTGCACAATAATATCATTATGAAAAGCAAGATAATAATTAATTATAAGAAATTAACCAGACAATGTGAAGAAACTGCATGTATGGAAAACAGCAGCGGATAATAGTGATTATTTGCTATTGTTTAATTGCTTCAATTCTGAAATAGCACTTGTTAATTAAAATTAGCATTTAGTGCAGTGATTCGTAATTTGCATATTAACACCATTTGAGTTATTTTTGTCATAATAACCGAACTTCATAAAAATTTAATGGATTCTTATTCCATTTAAAATAATTTTCTAAAACTTTTAATTTTTATTTTGGAAATTGTTGTAAATTTGTAGAATTAAAAATCTGCATGTTTAAGCTTTAATTAGTTAATATGAAATTTACTTTCAAGTAAATTCGAGGAATTTCAAAATTTAAATCTGTCCAAAAATAAAAAATAGCACTAAAAACTTGCGCCCAAACAAGAAATGATGGTCTTAAAAGGAATAATGACCCAACGATTTTTAGGCGATTATACTATCAAAATTTCTATTTAAATATTGAATGTGTCTTTCCAAAATAGTGTTAAATTTTTCACGATACGATTTAGTAATTTGCCTCCATCAATGACATAAATAGCGCCATCCTCATTATCAAGCGAATCCTTTAATTTAGAAAATACCTTGTGCAATGTTGATTTTTGATAATTTTTTACCCTTACTTCATCAAATATTGACATAGAATATGGAGATACTAATTCGTAATTCATGTAATTCTTCAGTTCTCCTTCAGATTTTTTCATTAAACAAATCCTTTGGAAAAGTAATAATATATCAATAGGCACGATATTGTCTTAATTTTAATTTTACTACTAACTGCTAGTAAAGGCAAGCACTTATCACTTTGTTTCAATTTCAAATCTTTAAAATTCATATTGTGAATTTTTTTCATGAAATTTACACCAATTTCAAAAGATTCGTGACAATTTATTTGGCTACAGCCGGAAACATCAGTTGCATAAGTATTTGTAAAAGTACAAGCCTTTTCTCTCTTTATTCTAGCATCACTGCCGTCATGTTGCTGACTAGTGCAACCTACGCCTTTGATCCATTTATGAACTACAGATTCTGTGGCTCCTTGCTTAAAAGGCCCGGCTTAAACGCTCGTGGATCTCGTCAGTGTTTGTTCGATGATTTAATCGTTGCATGTATAACACAAAAAACTTATCTGATCGTCTTGCTGTAAAACCTAGATCGTCGATAAATTAACGTTTTTCTGTTGGATCCATTTTATTTTTTAAATCACGTATGTGAGTTTGCTTAAGACAAGTGTCCAGCAGCATGGAAATAAGGTAACATCGTCTCAACGCAATCCAAATGATCGTTCTATTTCGCCATTCTTTCTGCTGCGATAAAATCTTTGAATAAGGATACCTCTTTTATGTAGTTTATCTCCATCCCCCAATTTCCCTCTTTTACTGCTACTTAGTATTTCTTGCATTTTGTTCAATATTGATATTAATCGTTTTATTTCCTTACAATTACTTAAATTGTCAACATTACATAAAACTTCTTAAATAGTTAGATCATGGTTACTAAAATTCTGGGTTTGTTGCTTCAAATTCTTCAAAAATAATTTTCATCAATGTTAGTTGCATATGTATTATGTATAAGCGCGACCTGTAAAAATCATGTCAAGGGTTTTTTCAGCATACCTAAATAGTACCAAGTGCTTCTTCTACGCCACTACCTCCCATTAGTGATTGCAAATTTGGGGTGATATTCAAAAACCGGTTTTTCGATTTTACCTACAATAAAAAATCGGTTTCCGGTTTCAAACCGGTTTTTTTAAAACAAAATATATTAATTTGTACAAAAGGAAGTTGTCACTTTTATTAGAAAAATACTCTGTAATTTTTTTTTAGAAGAAGAAGGCATTTCGTTTGATGCTGTAGACACATTTGTGGATATTCCACCGCTTCCCCCACAATCTTCAAATCCTCGTTTAACAGCAGTAACTTTATGTGCTGCTCGCAAATGCGAAGGAAGTGTACTAGTTGATCCAGCCATGCATTTTATGATTTTAAACATGTTTTGCATTTTGTTACTTGACCATTTATCTCTCGGAGAAAGTATGTCCAAAGTGATTTGGTATTTTCAATACCTTTCTTGTATTCCTCGAATTTGTAATCCATATTTATTATGGTCTGTCTTAAAAAATATTAAAATGTCGTCGGTTTTGAATGTAACCCATGAAGTCACATATATATAAAGAAACAATGATGTAGGTATCCCGACATTCCACCAAATTCGACAGACCAACCTACAAACACACAATGTAGTTATAATTTTCATATGATTTATATTATTGTTTTGTTTTCATCGTTTTTTTTTTTTTGTGAATACGTAATGTATAATTAGGCAAATTTTTTGTTAATAATAAAACCGGTTTTTAAGGGTAATAAAATCCGGTTTTTCGGTGATGTAAAATAACAAAAAAAAACCGTTTTTCGGATACCGGAAAACCGGGTTGCAATCACTACGCTCCCATTATATATCCTATACATATAAGGTGTGACCTAATCATGTAAAACCCTTCTAGTCATACAATAACGTGGGACTTTTTGAATATTTTGAATATATTTTCGATAATTTAAACAGAATTTAAATGTTAGAAGTATCAACATTGAGTCGGTTTACCGAAAAATACTTGATTTTTCCAATATTTCGTGAAAAGTATATATTTATATATCGATCATCAAATTCATTTGTGGAACATTTTTTTTTATAAATGCTGCCAATGGCTTTATTCTTGAATCTTTCTACATAAGAAACTCACAAGAAATAATCAAATCTTAAGCTATTTTAAGTCTTAAATTTCCAGGTTCACAGGTTCATCAGTCCGAGTGAATCTGTTCTTCTTAGTCGCCTAAACCGCGGCTGTTTTAGTATATCCCTGGCCAATTCGTTGGGATGTGCTTCTAGTTTTGAACTGAATTTAATGGTTTTAATCCCAAGATCTTCATGTATATTACTATTTCGAATGTACCACGGAGCATTGATAATACTGCGACGTATTTTCGCTTGATTTCCTTGCAGGAGTACTCTGTTTGAAGCGCTAGTGGATCCCCATAACTGAATACCATATGTCCATATGGGTTTGATTATCGCTTTGTACAGAAAAACTTTATTGGCCAATGACAACTGAGATTTTCTTCCCTTCAGCCAATACATTTTGGAAAATGTGATTTTTATTTGGTTGCGCTTTATTTCAATATGATTTTTCCACTTTAACCTTCTATCCAGGTGTAAACCTGAATATTTTACCTTCGTTTGTTGACGAATGTGACATGAGTTGATTTGTTTTCGTTCACTATTATTCGCCATGCCTTCAGCCAGTCTGCGACTTTGTTTAAATGATTCTGTAATTTCTTTGAGGCAATTTCGGGGTTATTGTGTGACACCAGAATGGCCGTATCATCAGCAAATGTTGATATTATTACTTTGTTGGTTACATGTAAATCAGCTGTGTACAACAAGTATAATATTATTTCATTTAAGCAATTAGTTGCGCTTTTTTGTTTAACTTTGAAATTTCTTCAGTAGAAGCTCTTTAATTTTGTATATTAGTCCATCGTGCCTAACTTTATCAAAAGCTTGTGCGATATTCAAAAAGGCTACAGAACAATATTTCTTTTCCTCGAAGGTGATTTTGATTGCATTTACAATTCTGTGTACTTGCTCTGTAGTAAGGAACCCTAATTGATCGTCTAGAATAACGCGCCGTTCTTCTAATATTGGTTTCAATATCGTTAGTAACATTTTTTCAAATTGCTTTCAGATTGTGCGGGTAGCATGCTAATTGGACGTTATGATGAGATCTGCATTTCATTTTTCCAGGCTTATGTATCATTGTGATCAAAGATATTTTCCATTTTTGAGGAATATAACTGATTCGCATGAATACCGCATCATCCATTTGCTGGGGTAGCACGAAATACTTATCTTCTTCGTGTGGTGCGAATACTGTTGTTAGATGAGCAGCAAAAGCATTGGCTTTTTCCTCATCACTTCTCGCCCAATTTCCAGTTGGCGGTCTAATCGGTGGATTCGAATTTGGCGGCCTTTTTAAATTTTTTGTTGCCTTCCACAAAGAGTAACCTGTCCTTTTGGTTGCCGAGAGATCACTAAAATAGTTCTGGACGCTCTGGTTTTCTTCTTTCCGCAAAGCAAATTTTAGGGAGTTAATAGCTCGATTTAATTTCCATTTCAATAACGGTGATTTTGTTTGCTGCCATTGAGACGAATTTTTCGCTTTTCCTGGATTAGTTCCTGTATATTATGTGACAGTTTATTAACTTTTTCAGAACTACTTTTGCCGGGTGTAGCCCTTTCAGCTGTTAATGTCATGACATCATTTAGATTAATATCAGGTGGTGTGATCAGAGGAATATTAAGTAGATAATTTTGTTCGACTAGCTTGTTTGTAAGGCGATTCGGCATTTCGTTCCTTAGGGCATGAGTACTCACTGTTACTATTATCGGTGAGTGATCAGAAGACAGATCATAGCAATCGGTGGCCCTAGCATATATATACGTGGAATGCCCTTAGTTACACAAAAGTCAATTTAATTAGGAATTTTCTTTTTATTGGTATACCAGTAAGTTGCGTTACCGGCAGATAAATAATCCAGGGAGTGTTCCTATATAGCTTCATAAAGTTGTTTGCCTTTCGGCGATGTTAATCTGGAACCCCAATGAGTATGTTTAGCGTTGTAATCACCTCCCGCAAGAAGTTTATTACCCAGCTGGCTGAAATAATTCGAGAACTGGAGTTTTTTAATAGCATGTTTTGGAGGACAGTCACTGCCGATATGACACAGTTTCCGGACCATTTCTGCAGACAGATGCTGGTTGATTGTATATGTTCTTTCTCATATTTCTTAAGTTCATATTGTTTTAATCTTCTCTTAATCAATATAGCAGTGCCTCCATGTGCTTTCCCATCTGGGTGCTTGGTATCATAAATAAAGTATCCATTAATTTTGAAATGGGTATTTTTGGTGAAGTGTGTTTTAGATATTAGCATGTACCTTCTCTTTATGTTGTGCTAGCCGTTTCCATTCCATATGGCTGTTTTGATGATTGTCATTTTTGGCTTTTTACGACTATCTGCATCAGCATGTTCATATTTTGCATCATAAAATCCATGGTCCTCTCCATCATCGCTATGAAGCTTTGCATCTTATTAGTCAATTTGTTTAAAGCTGTTGAGATGTTTCCCTCTTCACTTGCTTGCACTTTAGGAGCGGTACCTTTTAGAACACTTGCGTTTGAAACCCCTTGGTGCCGTTTACAGTTGAGTAATGTTTTCCATTTTGAGCGTTTGTGTTTACAATTTCTGGTCGTGCTTCTTTTCTAGCTGAACAACGAACTGCTCGCTGCTTTGGATTGATTCTCCTTTTCAATTCTAGATAATTGGGCTCTATAATTGGCTGTGATGCTTTCTTTTTTGCTTTAATGCCAAATTTGAATTATGGAGTTAACCACATATAACGCAAACATCGTTCAAAGTGCAATATGCTCTAATGTGTCCATATTCTTGGCACTAAACATGGTGGCACGTTGTGGAACATTTAAGGAGTAATTTAATTTTTCAGGCAAATCCCCTTGAATCATCTTAAAGTATACATTTCAATCTTAAAAAATCACACCTATAGAGATTTTATAACGCGATTTAAACCAGAGTATTAGGTGGTTAAAGTTAGGATTCATATTTGGATTTTTGGAAGTGTACTACATCTTCAAAAATAAAGTTTTGAGATTTTTCTTTTGGATCATTTTATACATTACTTCAAGAGTATAATGTGAAAGACCTAGGTTTTTATCTTAAAAATTTTAGAAATGGTAGAGCTTTACTTACCTGTCGCCGCGTACCATTTTCGTGAATTAAACAAAAAAATCTGGAATCTACATTTTTGATCGTACAAAAAACTTCATATACATTTTTGATATAAAATTTGCCGTACTTTCGAAATGCGCAATTGGTCTTTGAAAAAAAAAATATTTTAACAGATATTTGACAAAAACTGGTATTTTACACCTATGTTGCTCTTGCTCCTGACATGTTCAGAGAAGTATTCTCAAAAATTATCGCTTCACGGAATTTTTCCGAAGTGAAAATCTCTATTGACTCCACTAACACCGATTAAATAATTTCAAAATTATTATTTTATTATGTATCGATGTATGTAAGTGCAATTTTCACCGCTCCCCAGTGAATCAGATTTAGATCTTTATAATGAATTAATATAATTAGAATTTAAAATAAAACTGAATTCTAACTTGAAATTGCCGAAAGTTTCCCTCTTGTGAAGAGAAAGTGTTGTGAGAATTAATATTTATAATATTTTTTAATGTACAATTTTTTTTAATTGAATGATGCCGTATTTTGTCACAAATTAATTAATTTTTATCCTCCATTTCGCCACTTGTCACATAAAACTTATTTTCTTAATAAAAAGTATACAAATTGTACTAGATTTGTACTAGAACTTGCTGAATTCCCAAGTATTTTCCTGACATTTTGCGGATTTCATCACCAACTTTTGTCAGGAATAATGTCCGACTTATTATCAGATTTACTATGAAAGTTGTCGCAAAAACTCGGAAAATGATGACAAGAAAAGTTAGGTGATGGTACGACAAATCTGTAGGCGGGGCTTATAATATAAAATTTGGCGGCAAAATTTTACTTCGTAATTTGATTACATACATACATAATTACATACATACATTTTAAATAAAAATATTTTTTTTTAATTTTAAAATTTTATTAGGATTTTTTTTACATTTTTAATTAACACTATGCCTTACAGTAACAACATAATCAACCATTGAATTAATGCTCCAGTCCATTCGGCATACATTTGTATCATGATTTGCAAGCCATGCCTCGTATATATATATATATATATATATATATATATATATATATATATATATATATATATATATATACATATATATATATACAGTTAGTCACTCTCAAAGTTGGTCGATGCAAAAATCGAATTTAATTGTTTAAAATATTAGATTTAAAAAAAATATTTTTAAATTCTACGACGTTTTTCATTTTGTTTAATTTATACGTAACACATATGCAAGAAAAGTACCGTAATAAATACACACAAATACGAACTTCGCAGTTTTTAAACAATTTTTTCATTTATTTACGTCACTTTCATTGTTGGCCGATACGTTATACACACAAATTCACGTAAAATAACTCAAACAAAGAACAATATTTTTTTTGTTTTAAACATTAGTCTGTTTTAAATTATTCGTCAGTAAGGACCTTATAGAGAATAATTTTGTAAATTGTGCCAAATTTTTCTAAAATGTCTAACAAAGGAAAACGTACTTCTTTTGATAAGCGACAATTAGTTGTTTTCCATCATACTAAAGGAAAATCACATGAAGAAATTGCAGATATATTAAATATGTGTAAAAGTACTATAGGGAATATAATTCGTCGGTTCAAAAATGAAGATCGCATTGATTTTATACCGCCAAAACCTCGAGAAAAAAAGCTTACCGCCCGCGAAAAGCGTTGGATAGTAAACCAAATTAAGATACAGCCCAAATTAAGTGCACCAAAACTAACATCTATGGTTCTCGAGAAATTTGAGAAGACTGTTAATCCAGAAACCGTTAGAAGAACGCTCCGCGAAAATTGTTATCATGGTCGAGCAGCCAGAAAAAAACCATATATAAGCGATGTAAACAAGAAGAAAAGAGTTCTGTTCGCTAAAGAGCATAATAATAAGGGTGACGATTTTTGAAAAGAGGTTATTTTCGCAGACGAGACTAAAATTAATTTATTTGGTAGCGATGGCAGGGTCAATGTGTGGAGAAAAGCGAATGAGGAGCTGAATATAAAAAATTTAAATTCTACCATAAAACACGGCGGCGGTTCTGTAATGATTTGGGGGTGTATGGGAGCAGCAGGTGTTAATTTACAATTTATCGAAGGAATAATGAAAAAGGAGCAATATCTCAACCTTCTAAAAAATAATCTCAAACAAAGTGCTGAAAAATTAGGTATTCCCAGAACATTTAAATTTTACCAAGACAACGACCCAAAACATTCAGCGCATATTGTTCGCGAATGTTTGATTTACAACTGCCCCAAAGTTATCCAGGCACCTCCACAATCTCCCGATATTAACCCAATCGAAAATTTATGGAATTATTTGAAATCAAGGGTTCGAAAAAGGAATATAACCAGCAAATCAGAAATTAAAAAAATAATAGAGGAAGAATGGAATAAAATTGGGCCTAGCTACTCACAAAAATTGATTAGTTCAATGAAAAATCGTTTAGCACGTGTTATTGAATGTAAAGGAAATCCAACTAAATATTAATTTCTTTTAATTATCTAAATTGAACTAAATTATTATTAATTATTATTAATTGCGTCATTATCGACCAACTATGAAAGTGATTGAATTATTAGCAGAATTTTTGTTAACTATTTTTTTTTTTAAATTTCAATATTAAAATATGTAAATAACTGTATTTTCGGTTTTATGAAATAATAAATAAACCTAAAATATTATCTTTTGTCTTTTTTTTGCATTTGTCTTGTAGAAAATGAAACATATTTAAGGAATTTCTTATCGACCAACTTTGAAAGTGACTAACTGTATATATATATATATATATATATATATATATATATATATATATATATATATATATATATATATATATATATATCTTTCATCCAAACTGCGTAACCATTTTCAAGCCATGCGTGTGTCATGAAACCAATTGGCTTGCTCAAATCTAATTTGGTGGCCATATCTGGTTCATTGAAATAGACCGGATTAAATATTTTATGAGACCTGTGTAAATATGTAAAATCACCAACAATTAAGTTTGAAACATTTATTTGGTTTAAAATCACTTACAGTTTGGCACAAGCAAAACGTAAAACTTGCTCACTATTTAAATATGTTTATACAAATTGATTTTATTATACATGTTAGTTAAATAATTTGCAGACACAAACAGAAAAATAAAAATTCTTTAAACTAAAAATGATCGCACAACGCACAAGAGAAATAAAAACAAAATGTAAGAACGTAAAAAAATATAAACAACCATAATGGCGTCTCTCACAAAAGTAAACAAATATGTAAATTAAAAAAGTACATACCAACGCCACCCTCCACTGTTGTGTTAAAAGTTGGAAACCAAATTTCATCATTTTCCGATTTTTTCGTTTGAAAATCGGCCAAAAATTAATAATCGGTTCAAGTTTTCAGTTTTGTTATACTTGGGTTCTGTAAACTAGTGTTTTCTAATTTTGTTGCTTGCAGAATTGCGAGGTACTTGAACAGCTTCCAAACAGCTGTGGAGAGTAGCTTTAAAAGAAATTATATCATGTGCTTACAATTAAACATATTTCCATTTGCTTAATTTACTAGGATCAAGAAAAATCTGAGTTCGGATTAGCCGAACTGTAACATATACATAGTTTCGTTATATTTCAGGTATGTTATGGTTTGTTAACCATGCCTGGACTGTATTCATAAACTCTACATTGTATCAAATTGTTACAAATGTCATTGTACAAATGACGTAGCAGTTAACAACGATATTGTTACAAACGTCAAATTTTGTACCAAAACAAACTTTATTTAGTAAAATTTTGTTTGTTAAATATAGAAAAAATAATTAAATAATTAAACAAGAACCTATATGGTATATATGGATAAAATGGATGAGGTAAACCATGAACTATTAGCTCTTACTACAATAATCAATTACAAAAAATCTCTAATGAATGTAAGTATGTATTATAAGTTATTTTTTGAATAAAAATAATTACATTTTCTAAATGTAACACACTTTTTTGTAGATGATTGTTAGCATGGAAGATGTTATGGCTACGGACCATTTTTGTGTCTATGCCTGGTCCTAGTGGACCGCCACCCAAACCTAACCTAACCTAGCCTGGAAGAGGACAACAATTCAGAAGAAGAGGAAGAACTGTGTCATAAAATTAGATTGGCGTATGATACGAGTACACCTCATCGAATGGTATCTTATATCGTAAATGTCGTAAATCATTACGATGATATTCAATTTCAATAGAATTTCTGTTTGAATCGCGTTGCTTTTGAGCGTTTGCTTGAAATTCTCGCTCCTAAATTTAACACCACAAATGTCGTTGGAGGTAGACCGCAACTTGAAGTTAAACAGCAACTTCTAGCTGTAATTTGGCTCTTGGCAACGCCAGATTCTTACAGACAGTTAGAATCTTGTTTTACGCATCTTGTTTATATGACTTTTCACTGTAGATCTGTAGAAATTTTTTCACTGTAGATCTGTTGCAGAGCGCTTCAACATGCCGAAGAGTTTACTGTCCAATTGCTTCGTTCGCGTGGTCAATGCGCTCAATGTAGAAATTTCCAAATTCATTAAATGGCCAACCGGCCCGGAATTATATAAATCGCAAAAGCTAAGTTTGGGGCCAATAGTATTTTTAAAAATTTGATCGGAGTCGTGGATGGTACTTATGTAGCCCTTAGTGTATCCAAAACAGATGCCAAAGCATACACTAATCGAAAATGTTTTACCTCAATAACATTACAGGCAATTTGTGATGTCGACGTGAGGTACATTGATCTATACTGTGGGTGGCCGAGTTCGGTGCCGGATATTAGGATTTTTAAAAATTCCCATATTTATCAGGGATCAGATGACAATGACGTGGCAGCATTTTTCCCAAATGGCGAATATATTTTGGGAGATAAGGCATACCCGCTGTTGGATTGGTTCATCACACCATATATGAATCGTGGTCTTGTAGACAAGTCGTAGAACGGAGTTTCGCGCTACTTTATGGTAGATTTCGTTAAAGAATCTCGATACGCACAGGACATATTGGGCAGCAACAACATTCACTGCATGCTGCATATTGCATAACAACTGCTTAGATTTTGACGGTGCGGTGACGTAGTCGGCGATTATATAACGGAGGGTCAACCCATTCAAAACAGAAATAATACAATCGAAGTACATCAACCTTCTAACAGAACAAGAGATTCTTCAACGAGCAATGCCATTACGAAAAGAAATAGTATTTCTGCTCAAATCAATTACTGAAAATTATATATTCAATTAAATTCACTTAATTTTTAGTTTTTATTATTTCTATTAATTGTCTTATTTGCTGGTCAGCCTAATCCCATAATTGCAGCATTTTTTGCTGAAAATTTCGCGTCGCAGCCTGTCTTTCTATTCGATTTTTTTTCATTTCCTCCAATTCCTCCAAAACGAGTTGTTGCCCAGTTTTTTTTTTCTTAGGTGGTTTTGGTTCATCATCGGAATCTATAATAACAAAATAATTATTAATGTTACGAATACTATTACACAAAATTTAACAAAATGTAACATTCAGCCTTAATAATAATAAAAATGAAATAAATGTGGCTGATTGTGTACATAAAAAAAATGGTAGTTGCGATCAATAAATAAAAATTCACCATAGCACTCCTGACTCAGATGGTAGAGGTATATTTTGGTCGTGGGTCAAAGAAAAAAAAAGTATCACAGCTGTGCTATGGCAAAGAAAGACGTTACTGGAACATAACACTCTCACTCAACTCACCTTCCATGGTCATTTACTGGTTTAGATTCTCATTTGGACGAACATAGGAACCATTAATAATAAAGTAATATTTCAATTAAACCCAAAATTTAATAATTCAATCTCGAATAACAATATTAAGACATTTGGATCAGAATCACTTCGAGAAACAACAAAAGGTATTAATACAAAAGTAAATCAAATTACTAGAGTTAATTACCAACGGAATAATAACATTTAATCCCAAAAAAAATTCTAAGAACTAAAACTTCACATACTTGTGCAAAATCGTTGACGATGAAAGCGCTCCCAACGGCATCGTTCCTGCCCTAAAGTAAAAAACCAAAAATCACCAAATTCAAAAAAAAAAAAAATATAATCGATAGTTAACTAAAGTTTACAAAACAAAATGATATGAATGTATAAAACTCAGGAAATTATATACCCAATGTACACAGAAGCGATTCTGATGAAAAAAAATTAAAATTAAAATAAATAAATACAAAAAAAATTCATTTTGCAAAAAAAAGTTAAATAAAACCACAATTATCCACTAGGTCAAGCCTCTTTGTCCCGTGCAGAATTGCTCCAATCGAATTTTTCCACCTAATTTATTGTTGGAGTTGTTCTTCTATGTTAGTTGTTTAATTAGATGCCTTTTCTTTGTTTTTTTTTAAATTCTTTCACCTCTGCATGAAAGAAAACGAACAGCAGGTACAACAGACCAAAATACTCCAATAACCCTTATATTATAAGGTGTCTTATAATTCAATTAACTGTTCAGCGAATACACATATATATGTATGATCAAAAAAAAAATGAAACTTTTGAACGTTACACTATTTTTTTCTTGGACCGTTTCATTTACACATTACATTTACATTTCTAACGGTATCATGTATGATTTTTTTTTTCTCAGTTAAACTCTTAAGCCACTATGTTTGCACTACTTCAAAACTAGCAGTTTCCTTTAATCACACACTTATCAAACACGTGACACAATATATAGTTATTATTATTTATGGAAACTTGCACCAGTCACATTTGAAGTCTTCAATAATTTCACGTCACCTTTCTTTATTTTTATTTTATATTTTTTTAATTGTACTTTGTCTTTTCCTTATTTTTGTTTGTTATAATTTAGTCTTTAAAAAAAACAATCTATCCTGGATAACAATCCTCGATCAACTCTCCCAAAAAAAAAAATTCTTTTCCACCAAAAAAAAAAAACATTTACAACCGAAATTTCAACGGAATCATAAAAAGTAAAAATCCCGGTTTTCCAAAAAAAAAATTAATTGTGTATTTATGTATGTGTATTGGCGTTTTCGATTGTAAACCTAAATAACCGAATTGCATGGAACGTACAAAATCTCCATGATTAATGATGAATGAAACATTCATTGATCACAAATTTAAGAAAATTTGAAATACAGTCCCAATCTCACAATCAGTAACATTACTGCAAAGGGACCGAAGTAAATGTTACAAAAAAATGAAATAAAATGTATCAATCTAAAACATAAAACTGAGGAGTTATACCATTCGATGAGACATCTCGAACAGATGCAGCTGTGATTATATGTGGCTGAAGGCTGGAAGGGACTGCAATTGGAATAGATGAGTGGTCTCTACCAAATACCTCATCAAACTCCTCAAAATAGTCAAATTCAAAAGGTTCGACACCGATACGACGATCATCACGTACAAACGTTTCAGATTATTGAATTTGTCTCTACATTGAGTTGTAGACATTTTATATCCATTAGTCATCATCAACGTTTGTATTTGGTCCCATTTCTCGTCGCTTTTTAAGAGACCGGTGCCGAATAAAAATTTTTTTTTCTTTGTATGATCCGATTAAATCGACGATTGCGGCTCGATTCAAACCACTCTAGTGCAATTGGTTGTTGTATAAGAGCAACTGGGATGATTATTTGTTGTTTCAATATTTGTTGTTTTTTTTATTTCAGGAACAGATTCATTTTCGCCGAAATATACTGGTGGGCCAATATATTTGTATGCCCCTAAAATAACGATAACGTTTTTCAAAATTAATACAACATGCAAACAATTATGTAGTAACACATATAAATAATATACCTTTTTTTACATTTAACTTCAACACAATGTAGATGCTCTCCAACAAAACTCAAGTTGTCATGTCGTAAGGCCAAAATTGAAATTAAATTTTTTTTTCACAATTACATAAATTACTAATTACATATTTCTCTTAAAAAACTTTCATTTGGACTTACCTATTTCGCTGTCAAACACGTATTCATTTGGATTTATTGAATTATTTTCATCCATAAATTGATTGCTATCAGAATCCATAATTGTTTTATTTTAATGACAGCTGGAAAGGCAGTATTGAGTATGATGTTTATAACAATAAGGGGAATTTTTTTTTTAGGTTTATGAACAACAAAAAGCACGTTGCTGTGGTTACAACCGAGGTTTATGAATGCTTTAGAACTGTCATTGGGGGTATTTAGACGCATCCATCACTACATCACAACATTCTACACTATTTCGTTCACACGTAAAATATCGAACCGCCATCACAATTGCAATTTACCTATGTATGTGTAGAATTATTTTCATTATTGTTGTGACGCAATTCAATTATTCAAAAAACCTGCATGCTGCATCACACAATTTCGATTTACAATGACGAATAAACAGCGAATTCAAAAACAAAAAATACGAACCTATAAAATACGTATTGTTTTTCAATGTATTAGTGTATCAAATGTGAGGCAATACAATTTTTTGGTGAAAAAATGCGCACAAAAATCCCCACTTCAAAATCAGTTCGTAGGCAAAGAAGTAAGAAACGAGGAAATGATGCGACATAGTGAGGCATCGTCTAAATTGGCTGATTGTTAACAATATTGTTACAATGTAGAGTTTATGAACACAGTCCTGTCCTCACATCACTGAAACGATGCCAAAGCGTGCAATTATCCAAATATTTTAAATAAAGCAGTCTAATTGGCTTGGGGATTATTTTGGTCATATACCTTTTCCTTACTTGTCAAAAAAGTTAAAGTTATGATAAGGGGTAACCAGCGAATCAGTAAGAATCCTTACAGAATTTAACGAAACTATTTTCTTACAGAATATTTGACATATTGGCCACCGAAACCGTAACAATTGACAAATACAGTATTAAAATTGTAATATGAATAGGAAAATTTATTATTTTTAAGAAAAGTGTGCTTTGAAAATTTTAATGTATTCTGACATATCCTTAATAAAACCTTACAGAATTTAACGAAAATATATTGTTAAGGAAATTTTGACAGATCGCCCAGCGAATCCGTAACACGATTTGACAACAATAAACAAGGAATATTCGTAATTATATTTTGCAATAATTGTTTTGTCACATTATACTACATAATATTTTATGTACATATTTGAAATATATATAAAACATTATTTTAATTAATAAAACATAAATAGGCCATGTTTCATTGTTTGACATTTCTTCCTTCAGTTTGGGCGGTAATTTTCGCTCTTGTTAAAGAATGTTAAATGACAATTCAAATTTAACGAAACTGAACGAAAAGTTGTTAAAGTTTCGCTGGTCACTAGCATGAATGTTCCTATGGTCGCATTCTTACTTAAATTTCTTAAAGACTCGCTGGTCAATGCTTATCACATTCTTACTTAAAGTTGTTACTGATTCGCTGGTTCCCGCATTAGTCAAAAATATTGTAGGCCAGTGTGACATTACATTTTCATAATTGATTTTCCATAAAGCTGTTAAAAGTGATTAAATAAAAATAAAATAACTTGAAGTTGTGATTGTAAATAATATTAAATTAAGTTTGGAATTGTAATTCTATAATTGGTAAAAATAATAAAATGGTTTTAAAATGCTGCGTAATCAATTTTTTTACAAGAGCGGACAGAGATATAGGAATGTAAAATTTCGATTTCCGTCCATTCTGAAAATCCGCTTAAGATATTTAAAACATCCTGAATAACGGCAAAGAGAGTGCTTAAAGGCAATCAATAGAAGAGATTTGTAAGACTCATCACTGAAGTACGGTACGATGTGTTCTAAGCATTTCCTCTCTGAACATAGTGCTTCTATTAAAAATGTTTTAAATCTCGAATGGATTCTGTCTTTTAAATTAGTTTATAAAACAACTGGAACTCGGGCAACATCCACGTCAAGATAGGACAGATCGATTCGAAGGGTACAATAATTGGAGCTATTACCAAATCCAATATTTTCCGAACCAAAACCAAATCCAACAATATGTTTCAAGAAAAATCATGCCAAAGTGTTTCGTTGTGTGAGAACAAATCATATCAAACGGAAGGTAACTTTGAATGTATGTGTTTTAGAAGACCACAAACAAATTTTGGAACAAAAGATAAATTCACTATCCAGAACTCAAACAAGAAATTAAGATCTGGAGATCTCCTTCAGTCCGATAAAATCTAAATACTTGACGGGATCCGATGATTCTGATACGTTGGATGTTATATTTAAGCATACGTTGAACATTTTCTACCGGTAAATTTCAAAGTAAATATATTAACTAGATTCGAAATATTTTTAATGGCGATAATGAAACTCCGATTAGATTTACTTTTTATATATCTGTCATTTTAATATCGCGTCTCTGTGAAAAAATTCTTAGCTAATATTCCTGAACTTTCTAAAGAAATCTTTAGAAATAAACCTTGTTTCATAATAGACTGCTTTGTGATATAATCAGAGGAGCCAGATGAATCTTATTTATTTAACTAATTTAAATTACAAATTATTTTTATTTATATAGAGCCAATTCTTTATATTTAAACAATTTATTTTATTGGTATATGTTTCTTTATTTTTGTTATTTAAGCTTGAGCTTTCAATCCCAATTCGGGATCATTATCAAAAGTATAATGAAAATTATTTCCAAAATGAGTTCCTTTTTATATAAAAATTCCACATAAAACAATCAAACTTTAATTTGTTACTAAAAACCGATTTTTCATGGAAACGCACAGCCTAGACAATTTTTTTTTTCGAAAAAAATGTTTCCTGGCTAAAGCGATTTCATGTAGAAAGGTTGTACAATTAAATAAAAATAAAATGAGTATGAGACAAAAAACTTATATAAATACATCATACGAGTTGCCAATGTAAGCATAATCTTCCACAATATTAATCGAATTTAAATCAATCAATTCCGCAACAGGCGCAGCTCCAAATGCCATCCGGCGATGCAGCATAATGCATATGATTTTTCTTTCCATATTATTAATCCAATGGGTACTTTAATAAAGAGTTCAGTGCTTCCTTTCCGAGCGTGTGTTTCGTAGTTGTACTAAAAAATTGAACGGATAACAAATTTGTTTTAATAGTCCCAAGGGAAAGCCCAAGCCTCAGTTTAAGCCCGTAGTCAGATTTGGCTTGAAGTTATACCCTTTCTGAATGAGCTGGACATTTTCGTCGTTCATTTTGAAATTATCCAAATCAAATTTTTCTTTCAACCGTTTGACTAATTTGTATTCATTGTCCATCACAAAGAAATTTGATAAATATACATCGAGCAAATGCACGAGTTCGAAATCGACGGTCCTGTTTTCGGTTGGTATATACATAATTGGATAAACCCCACATATAGCTACTGTCTTTTTGCTTTAGCTAGTGCCTGCCTAATCATATTTATCATATCAGGCTTCGATGAAACATGTGAAGGTGCTTCGCGATACGATGTTCTCGTTGCACAGTTGGAGGGCAGTTTTGCACGATGGTATACCATCCAATATGCCTTAACAAAAGTTAAACATGTATATTATAGTATAAAAGGAGGTAATTAGCGAAATCTTACTTACAGCCTCAGTTTTATTTTCCACAATACGTTGGTAAAACGCGTTTAGAGCAAACAAAACGGCACTAACGTGTGAACACCATTCCTCCAAACCTGCGACACAGGTACACTGTCCTTTTTTAATGATGCCTTTATCATTGTGGTGCATCCTCACTCGTA
Organism: Tipula vernalis; assembly: GCA_958295665.1. Taxonomy (NCBI): domain Eukaryota; kingdom Metazoa; phylum Arthropoda; class Insecta; order Diptera; family Tipulidae; genus Tipula; species Tipula vernalis. The sequence continues at coordinate 160,700,044 of OY282559.1, forward strand.
AGGGTGGTAAATTTAAAGCCTGAGAATGCAGTACATATAAAGAATGCAGCTTTGGTAGATTTCGAATATAAAATTTCCCATATAAGGTTAAATACTTTGCTAAATACGATGAATTCATTTAAAAGTTTATTCCCATCTAAATGCTGAACCCAGCCGCTTTGATAAAACTTGTAACCTTTTAACGATTTATAGGCTTTAAGTTCGTTGGACGTACAAAACGACTTTTTGTTGACCAGATAATGATAAATCTGTAATACATTCGACAATTTTTTTTTCGTATCGATGTCTTTCAGGTCCCTGAAAGCTCTTTGCGTATTTTGATTACTATCACATATGTCTGAAAAAGTGGAAAATTGAATGAAGCACTTCCAAATCTCGTAACAAAAATAAACTAACAAAAACAAGATTTGCCTTAAGAGGAAAGTCATATAATTTGTATGATATAACCATCATAAAAATGTTCTCTTGTAAACACTACAAATTAAATTTAAAATAATTAAAACCAGTTCATCACAAATTATAACAGAAAAGTTGCCCACCTCCTAAGGTAAATTAAGTTTAAGATTGGGTGACAACGAGTGATGTCCAATAATTTGTTCGTGATGAACCATCTGTGTATTCTTATCGATGTAATTCAACCCAGCGTGGTATTAGTAATTTACTGTTTTGATTTTATAAGTACATGAAATAAAAACAAACATCAATCAAACTACTGCTTACATCTCTAGTTTCCGGTAATTCCTTCCTCTTTAATTCCATACCCATATTATGACAATCACTGATTCATAAAGGCGTGGTGTTATATAAAAACCACAAATTTTCATTATTTATTTTAAGTAGGAATACATAAATTTTTCGAATTACTTCTTGCTTATACATATATCTCGTAGGAATCATACCGCAACGCGCGCACAATTCATTGAAGGGAATTCATTAATTTTTGTGAATAGCATTACATTTCTTAAAGTGATGATGATGATTGCCAACCTACATACCACCGTTCAAACGAGTACGATAATAGTAAGTATGTAATTCTTTTCTTACGTATTGTACTTTTTACGTCTCATAATAAAACAGTTTGAGATGTTCTGTAAATAAACAATTGATTATTGCGGAGGAGTTGAGTTGTAGAGTGTGCGGCGGTATTGATGCGTTGTGGGGTTCGTTTCGTGGTATTGTGGCACACAATATAAAATACGATACATAAAAATAATCATTACTTACTGTTCGTGTACTTTATATACATATACAAAGTGTGTATATTTATACATTAAAGTCTCTGTACTTACAACATGCTTTTCCTATCATAATCTTTTGTTTCGGTTTTATGGATTTTCTTTTTTAATCTAATTTTGGAAACAATTAAGAAAACAAAACATTATGGTTTAATCGTGATAACTTACATACTTTTTATTGTCTATCCTATACGTATAGTGGAATTTTGTTTATTTAAGTAAGCATAAATTACGTATGGCATGTAGAAGTGTAATATATTACAATAGAAATAAGTGATTGATTGAAATCAATCGGACGTTATTCCTTTTCTTTGTTTAAACATATTTTCCTGTATTTAAGGTAACAGTCTATTTTTTATTTCATATTATAAAAAAAAATTGTGAATCACTTTTCATTCAAGTGTACACCCAGCGCCAATATGTAAAATGTTCGAATTGATTTATTTCCACTTTGACTCTTTTATTTATTCTGTTACATCTAAGTAGTCGTCATTTGTTGTTTTTGTTTTTTTTTTTACTCATTTCTGATTTATTTTGTTTTTGTTTTTTTTTTTGCAAAAAATGTACGACTTAGCAAATAATATCTTTTCAAATAAGTTCCTTTAAATTTCAAATCGAACATTTTTATAGAGCTGGGTGTAATTATAAAAAACAATTAAGTGTTATGCTATATTTACATGGTGGTATACATAAGTATAATAAGAAAATTGTGTCTTTGATAAACAATTAAGTTCTATATTATGTTTATTGGTAATCATTGCATAAACTTTTGAATGTATTTACATGGAATTTCAACCTAACTATAACCATAAAAGTGGTAAGCGCAAATTTTAATGTCTCCCTTTTACCCTTGACACACTGCGATTTAATAAATCCGATTTAGTGAATTTTCGAGATTAGCCGTAGTTAGATTTACGGTATTTATGTATTATTTTGAGTTTAGTGACTAAAACGATATAATGGGAGTGTATTAGCTTGACAAATATTATGAAAACAATAACAGTTTAAGTGTATTAACCGCTATTTAAAAAGAGTTTAGCTAAATCGGATTTATTAAATCGCAGTCTGTCAAGGGTATTAAGTTCCTTAATGTTTAGTTCTTTATTTCAGTTGGCTATACTTTTCATCATGGTATGGCAGTTAACGTTTTCATAACATTATGTAGTTAGAGTTCCGATAACAAGCCACAGTTGTCTGGACCATTTTAATTTATGGAAGTGGGTCCTATTTTTCTCTCTCGTCCCATAAATGTAGTGCAACGCTTATTACTAAATCTAAAAACACATTTACTTTTCCGAAAATGATCATCAATGGATCTGCCATTAAATGTGTGGATAAAGTTAATGATCTTGGTCTAGTAATTAATAATAGCATCACTTGGAATTCACGTTGCATCTATTTGTTAAAAAAATAATTCAACTCTTTACAGGTTGCGACTTGCGCAACATTTTTGTTCACAAAGCCTTAGGCTTTATTTGATTAAGTTTTTGATCGTGCCTCATATATTGTATTGCGACGTAATTTATTCTAATTCCGACGAGAGTTCGCTTCATTTGCTCCAAGTAACTTTGAATAATTGTGTTAGATGTACCTATCGCATTATTTTGGTAATGCATTTGGTACCTTATTGTCTAAGTTTTTTTTCTGTCGTGCGGTAATTTTTATTTATAAGTTGATTAATTTTCGTAAGCCAAGTTATTTGTATGCTAAATTTTAGCTTTCCAAATCTCGAAGGACAAATATGTTGATGTTTCCAACTAATAGAAAAGTCATTCTCAATGATTCAGTTTTACTTAACTGTTTCAAGAAATGGAATAAATTGCCAAGTACCAAGTAAATAAATGAACTTAAACATATAGGGTTTCCTTACAGAAAACTTGCTGAAGTTACCTCTGAACAATGGTAGAAAATGCAACTAATTGGGTTTGCTAAATCAGAAGCACGGGAAGAAAATCAATAATCACTTCTACCGCAAAAAGAAGAATTGGGCATTATTTTTGAAAAATGAACCGTTTGCTTCATCCAGTGCTGTAATGAAGGGGTTTAACCTTAATGTGGACACATCTACAATCAGTAAGATGCTTATTCGCGAAAATTTAAGAGTTAAAAAATGCAAGAAAGGTCTCTTTTCTGCCGAAGAAAAACGTTGAACAAAGATTGAATTTCGCTATGCAATATCTGTGCTGGGCTTAATACAAATGGCGCAATATTCTTTGGTCGGATGAGACAAAAGATAATTTATTTAACTCCAATCGTGGAATGCCTCCTGTGCGACGACCTCCGAATGCAGCCCACCATGGTAAATATCTATCTTATTAAACAAACAATAATTGTATATTTGTAAGTTTTTCCTCGAAAACGGCACTATAATTTTTTCTGAAAATTGGCATACGACCATTTTCCGGTGTGAAAAAACGATCTAGATAGGTCACGACTATGGGAAAATTCGTTTAGCTCATTTTTACAGTGCCAGATGGTGTGGATTATAGACGGTTCAACCCTCCTGCATGTAATGAAGTATGCGTTGTTCTTACGCTTAACGCCGATCAAAGTTTCCCGTCAAATGAAATGGTTGTAAAACAACGTGGCAAAGATTTTGCCATTTTGAAAAATATCGACCATCGTGTGGAGCCCTTTACCTACCCATTGTTTCATCCGGCCGGAACGTCAGGATATACCGTGGGTATGCCACTTGGAATACCTTATGCAAGTCGTCCACATCTAACACGACTTGAACTAGCGCAATATCGTATAGCTTTTCGACCTGAACACATCAAAAGCCTTTCTTTGCAAACTAATTTAACACCCGACCTGCGTCAAACAGTTTTCAACGCCTTACATTTTGGTGAACGACTTTTTCAACAATATCTCGTCGATACTTTCATTCGAGTTGAACGTGATCGCATCCAATGGATCAAATTTAATCAAAAAACTATTTTAGCCGATCAGTACGTAGGTGTTACCCGACTTATCAACGACATAGCTGCGAACCAGAATGCAGTTGTTGGTGAAAAAATAATACTACCATCATCATTCACCGGATCAACGCGTTACTATACTGAACATTTCGAAGATGCAATGGCTATTGTTCGTCGTCTTGGATCGCCAGATTTCTTCATCACCATGACTTGTAATCCCGATTGGCCAGAAATTAAAGAAGCAGCGCGTATTATATCTGATAACGGAGTTATCATACAGCAGTCCGCTCAAGATCGTCCCGATCTCGTCGCTCGAATTGCGAAACAAAAATTTAATGAAATTATCAATGATTTGGATAAAAAACAAATATTTGGAAAGGTGGTCGCATATGTGTATACAATCGAATTTCAAAAACGTGGACTACCACATATGCATTTGCTGTTGATCATGAATCCTGAAGATCGAATCCATAATCCAGAATAAATTGATGATCTAATTTCAGCTGAAATTACAAATACCGACGACCATGAATTACGAGAATTAGTGTTAAAGTGGATGATTCATAATCCGTGCGGAATGAAATTAAATCCAGATGCTACATGTATGTTGTACCGCTTCGGTTTTCCAATGCAATTCAAAGAAGTAACATCTCTAGCGGATGATGAAAAACCAAAGTATCATCGTCGTTATGACCCCAGATTGGACCAAAAATAATCGAGAAGAATTTTCACATGAACTTGCAGTATATCGAAAAGATAAGGATAATCGCCGAGTTATACGAGATAATCGTCTTGTGGTCACATATAATGCTTATTTGCTGAAAAAATTCCAATGTCACACCAATGTTGAGTATGTTGCCAGGATAGGTCCGGTAAAATATTTACATAAATACATCTACAAAGGACACGATTGCGCTTCAATAAAGGTGGTCGAAAATCAACGGAGTTTGATTTATAATGAAGCAGACACCTATGTGGAAGGTCGCTACATTACATCACCTGAAGCATGCTGGCGATTATTTGGCCACGAAATCCAAACAAAGAGTCATATCGTTCAGCGCTTGAATATTCATTTATGTGGTCAATATCGAGTGCAAGATATTGACTAAGCCCAAGAAGATCTGGCAGATATTGGACAAAAAGGTTCAATGTTAAAAGCGTATTTTCGACATAACCAGGCGTTGAAGCAAATGCAAACAAACCAGAATTACTACTACTATTGGCAAATGCCCGAACATTTTTAATGGGATGGAAAAACGAGCAGCTGGGAATCGCGAATCCGTCGATTGTGTGTCCTTGGTCGAATTCACAACGTAAATTATGTTGCTCAACCAGAATGCTTCCATTTGCGAGTACTTCTCTATCATGTGAAGGACGCAACAAGTTTTGATGATCTCCTTACTGTGAATGACATTCGTTATGCGACATACAAACAAGTTTGCCTAGCTCATGGCCTCGCCTTCGACGATAAACAATGGATAGATGGTCTAGAAAAATCAGCACTGTCCAAAATGCCTTCGGTAATGCGAATACTCTTCGTTCAGATTCTTATTTTTGAATGTCCCAAAGATCCAAAAGGTCTCTGGGAAAGATTCAAAAATCAGTTGGCTGAAGATTTTATTCTGCAAGCACGACGAAATAACAGATCTGAGGATGCTGCAATCAAACGTGCTTATCGTATTATTGCATTCAAGTTAAATACGACAGCAACAGAAGGTCGAAATTTTCGTTTCTGGGTGGAACGATATGGTTTGGGCGACATTGACAATTACGAAGATGACCAAAACATGGAGGTTCTAAATTCTGATGAGTCAGCTGCTACTGGAGAACGCATGTATCGGCTTCAGATCGTCTTCAACAGATTGAAATTGTGGACAGTATTTTACGTGCAGCCAATGACTCTAACTATGTTGAAACAAAATGTTTTTTCATAGATGGACCAGGCGGTACCGGTAAAACCTTCGTGTATAAGACCTTGTATCACTTACTTTGTGGCCAAAATCGCAAAGTAAAATGTATGGCATTTACTGGAATCGCATCAACTCTATTGCCTGCTGGCCAAACATCACACAAGACATTTGGTCTGAAAGTTCCGCTTTCGTCAGATTCAAGGTCCAGCATTAAACCTGGTTCAGTCAAAGCTACAGAGCTCGCTCAAGTTGATGTTTTCCTTATGGATGAGGCACCGATGTTACCAAAGTATGGTTTACAAAATATGGATCAGTTGTTGCGGTCTATTGCAAATCCAAACTTGCCATTTGGAGGGAAAATTTTAGTCCCTGGAGGTGATTTCCGTCAGTGCTTACCTGTTCAACTCCGAAGCAACCGTAGTGAAACACTCATAAAAAAAAATCATCTCTGGAAAAAGCTGGACAAGAAGTGCACATTCCTCGAGTTACGCTCGACTCCAGTAAAAGTCAACTTGGATGCACAGTACAACGACATCAATTTCCGCTTCGACCAGCGTTTGCGATCACGGTGCATAAATCTCAAGGGCAAACGTTCGAATTTGTTGGCGTTGACCTTTGTACACCTGTCTTTAATCATGGTATGTTGTACGTAGCATTTTCCCATGTTAAACGACAAAATAGCTTGAAAGTTTTGTTACCACCTGAAAATGAACGTCGCACGTATAATATTGTGTGGAAAGAAGCATTGAACGCTCCTGATGAAACTTTTATAAGTCTTGATAGTGACAGCGACTACGGTTACCTCGGCAACATCGATTTGTATGTCTCAGCCGAATAAAATAAAATGAAATTAAAGTTGTTTTGCGAAAGAGATTAAAAAAACTGTCTTTCTTTTCACCGAGCGAAACTCCCCTGGTACTACAATTAAAACAATCAAGCACGGCGGAGGATGCATCATGATATAGAGATGTTTCTCCTACTATAGTGTAGGTTCTATCCTCAATGGATAAAAAGCGCTGAGGGTAAAATGAAAGAAGAGGACTACGTAGGGATACTTATTAATGGAATGCTAGTTTATGCTGAGGAAAATATACCGCTTCGGGGTGTGTTTCGAAACACTCATTGAAGCGAGCTAAACAATGGTTCCAAATAAATCAAATAAACTTTTTAAGTTAGCTTTCTCAATCACCAGAGCTAACCCCCATAGAGAACTTGTGGGCGGATGGTCAAAGTAACTCTAATGGTAATGAACTATGGTAATTTGTAAAGCATGCATGGATGTCTATTCCGATTAACACTTGCCAGAAATTGGTTGATTCTATACCGTAGCATTGTTTTACTGTAATAAACAATAAAGACTGGCTTTTCAACAAAATATTAAAACTACACGTAACAAAAACGGAATTAGTCCCATTTTCGTTGAAGCTTACTGTTGACCCTATTATTATTCACACACAATTAAAGGAGAATTTCGGGTATTAAATTATTATTTTATTTTATCAAGTCGAAATGGACAATTTATTGTAATTTTTTTGTAGCTTGGTTTTTAATGAACACATAAAAAATAATATTAAATTATAAACGCAAAGAATTTTGTATTTACATAGCTTTAAAGAGAACAGTATTCGGTGTCCTTATTATTTTTCACATGACTGTATATATAACCATCGATTTCTTGTAAATTGTTCAAATTGTTGCAAAATATTCATAGTCTACAGTTTCAAAAATTTAAAAAATTAATTTATAAGTAACTTAAATTCGAATATTGACTGTTTCTTAATTTTAATTTATAACTTATGATTTTCTACTAACTTTACGGATATCATAGTAGAATTTGATATAATCTTGAACCATAATTAATATATTATGCAGATTTAAAAAAAAATTATTCATGAAAATCGAAAATTCTCGACATCTTTCAACAATGAACCTCTGATGGTATAGTGAACACAAACTTACACAGGTTTATAACCATCGAAAATATCCTTCCTCGACAAGTTGCTTTTGAGTTTTGATTGTACATCTACTCCCTTCTTTTTTTAATGTTTGTTTTTTAATTTTGCGCCAGGATTTTATGTTGTAATATAAAATGACATTTAAAATTTGCTGACTGGGAGCTAAGCAATGTGATAGATTGGTGAAGAATCTACCAGTTGTTACCATTAAGCTTAAGCCTCTAAGTCCAACTAGCTTTAATTCTATAAGAGTCATTGAACATTTATTACTCATCTTCTAATTATTTTGCACTCTTTGCGGGTAAAGTTAAAACAGTTAACACAGCAGATATATGTACTTTAAATTTTAGAAATTGGCCTTGAGGTTAAACTACTTAATTCAAAACTGGAATAGACGTCAGAAATCTAAATATGAAAATCAAGTTTGGGAGCTGAGTGGTTAAACTGTATACCTGCTATAATTATTTGAAAATTATTTCGTAAACTCTGAGAATCGGAATAGTTTCGTTAATTATAACATCTGTTTGAGCCAATATAATTATAAGACCAAATTATTGTTAAGCTGCCTTACTTATAAATATCAAATATATTTTAAGGCACCGCAGTTACTTATGTAGGTTAATATAAGCCGCGACATAAGCCACTTTCAAATATGTGGCACTGTATTTGTGATTTACTTCAAATTATATAGTAACTTTAATAACCTAAAACCCTAAAAATTTTGTAAGGCTTAAATACTTGGTTCGCAACGACTGCGTTTAGTTCGTATTGCACAAGTGCACAAGAAAAACCGGTTTTGACTAATTTGATGTGCCTGAAAAGAAACTTAATATTTATTGTCATTGATTAATTACTTGTCATCGGCTAGTTTTGGATGTTAAAATATTAATGTATAAGAATTTTAACGATTCATAACGATATTTATGAAGTCGGAAATAAATTTTATTTATCGATCTGCACAACAATAAAATTGCAATTAATTAGCTTTCTCTATAGCAAAAACCAACAAACAAACGGCCGTCGTAACATTATTCAATCTCAAGATTATTAAAATATTCCTAACACTAAATCTACATAGAAATTTAATGCTAGAGTTAAAGACGCTTATCTAAAATTTTAAGTTAATCATCATTATACACCGTAACACTACAATGCCTTAGGAATACATTATTCTTTAGAATCATCATTATTGTAAAATTATAAAGATGTAAATGATTCATTCGTGTATATAACAGACATAACAATTGAAATCTGCATATATACCACGTATGTATCCTCTTAAAGCATTTTAGCAAATAAAGTTAACCAAATTCGTGGAAATTTGCATAAAAACAAAAGAAATTGTGTCATTCAAATTACAATATTTTTTACAAACACAAATAGATTGATTACGTACAAAAAATCTAAATTTCTTTAGAAAAAACTATTTCAATTCATTCATCGTGAAACCACGACTTTAAATAAAATTATAGAGTAGGTACATTATTATGAATGAATGAACCGAAACATGAAACATGAATTTTGGGTTCCTTGCATATATCACTCCGCACGTCTTACATATTAGACACTATAATATACAATTTATAAGTGTGATTCATGTGATCCCACTAAAACAAACCTCGAGGATGGAACGACAATCGGTAGGAATTGTGTTGTTACGTATACAGAAATAAAATGAGGGTGGATTTTGAGAATGACAGAATATTCATTTCCATCAACAGTCGTTATTTCGGTAGCATAATATATCTCATTCTTTATATAAATACAGATTTTCCATTATTTTGGTTTTCTTATTATTGTTTAACATTATAAGTGTAAGACATGTTACACTATATAAATGTATTTCCGGGAAATTGTAGATATAATTTAATTATTAATTAATATTTGTATATATATATAAATAAATATTTATTTTATAGCTTCGTCTGTCTGTCGAGCATAAAATCTTGTTTATTTATACGAGATAAGTTGTATTATTATAGAAAAGGGTTAAAGTCAGATTAAACTTAGCTGCGTCGCCAAGTCCACTCATTTGTTTTAATTTTTTTTGTTTATGCGTAATCAAAGAATTATTTTATCTCAAAAAATAGATGTTACCAAATTTGTCCTTAGGCAGCGGTTAAATTGAATAAGATTTCGTACGAAAATTTGTTCGTACGAATTCGAAAGATATTGGTTCGCACTACAGTGATTGCTTATTTAAATAAATGCGAAATATGATAAGGCGATCGGTATGGACAACAACTGTGCATGTGGTTTCTAGCACAGGGTATTTACTGTACCAAAAATGTTTTCATTAAAATGACTATACAGAACTGTTAAAAGCATACAGACCAGGATAGTAAATCACCTTGGTTATATATATGTGGTATGTATAGTAAATCACCTTGATTAGTTACACATGTTCATCAAAACCCACTTTAAAATAGACCTAATGTCGAATACAATCTCGTACGCTCTTATGGAATACTTATAATTTGAGAATACAACGGATCATCACTGCAAACTTCCGAATGTCTGGGTTTAACAGGTTGTAATAACACGGATTATTCAATAAAATAGTAAGAAATAGTTTTGAATTGATCTTCAATTTACTCCATATTGCAAATATTGCACACTTGCTATAAAATGAAAAGCTTGCGAAAATTCGACCATTGATCGACGAAATGAATGTTTTACTTAAAAATATTTCCACATTCATAATTTTCCAACTGGCTTTATCCGCCTATTAGAATTTTCCTAAATTTTCCCTAAAGATTTTTTTTTTTAATTAATATAATTAATTTTCATTAAGTAGTTGACACCAATGGATATTTTAATGATTTATGTAATATTTCGAAAAGTTTTAATTCTGGGATCAAATGAACTAGAATGGCCCACTTATTTTATGTATTATAAAACTTGAAGAAACTAATCTTGATAAACGCACTGAAATCCTTGAGAACACATTTCACTTTCCTCGCAAGACAAATTTCCCTCCATAATTACTTTTCCCACTATAACTAAGTATATGGAGTAAGTATTGTCATCGGGCAAAAAATTTTGTTCCAGATTTTCACATTTCTTGACGAGGTTACCAGGGCTCCAAAAATTCGATTAAAAAAATATTGTGTCTGTCCTTCAGTCCTTCCGTCCTTTCAGTCAGTTTGTGTTAACTTTTGGGTCCATGCGAGCCTAGAATAGAAGGGGTTGCAGTGGAAGAGGAAACTGACGACGTTTTTTATTTTTTTATGTTGATGCATGTGACAATTCATCTTCTACCTGTTTACAAAATTTGAAAATTTACAATTGTTTGTGTTTTATATTCTAGTCAGACTGAAGCACTGAGTAAAGAATTATATCTGCCAATTCTCACGTTGCTCACACAATGTTGTGATCCAAACAAACGCCACAAATCTTCAGAAAAAGACATTTTGAACTCGCTGAACGGAGTAATATAAATTCTTAAGGATTTTTAATAGTATACTAATTCTTAAATGGTCGAAGATGGAAATTCTCAAATGCGATTTTGATGGCTGTTTAACACGTCTTAGTTCTAAATAATTTAACATTAATTGTGAGTCTGTTATTTGGCGGCTTGGGGGTGAAAGGATTTATTTTGTCCCTCTTAACCAATTGTGATATTGAAGGGGCTGCTGAGTGGTTGATTTGGTGACGTATAACGGACGCTTTGTGGGAAAAGTATTGTTCGAGGAGTTGGATAGACCTACATTTTTTCTATTTAATTTCCTGTTATAAGTAGTACTGTTTTCACTCTTGGTTCCATAAAGACCGCCACTCTTCCACAAGTGCATAATTCAACTTTACTAATTCATTTTGTACTAGATAATTTATGAAATTCGTACAGAAAAGGCGCAACCCGTGGGACGGTACATTTAAATATGCCTAAAAATTTTTAGTACGAATTCTTTTCCAATAACCGCTGCCTTATCGATTTTCCGCCAGTATTTTACTGTTAGTCATAAGCTGAAATTCCAATTTGGGAATATTGGCAAAATTTTAACTTAAACTACTGGAAAGCTCGAACATATATTGTGCTGGAAAATTGCTATTTAAAGGAAATGTATTTTTCATAATTTGAAAAAAAAAAAAATATCAAAAATGTCATTGTTTGAAAAAGCGATTCAAGGTTTATTAAAGCAGTTTAGCTAAACTCAATCGGCTACTCTTTACAAAAATACACATTAGCTAAAATTTAGGTTGACATATTACGGCTGAACTCAAAAAGTTCACTAAATCGGTTTTAATAAATTGCGGTGGGTGCCAAGTTTATTACTTTCAAAAGATTAGATGCACATTATACAATTTATTTAATTTATATTTTGTCCTATATTAAGTTATTAAAATTTAATTTTTATTTTTTATTTCAGGTAAGTGCCCGCTTAATTAGACTACAACTCGCTAAAGTAGGTTGAAACCGTAAGTAAATGCGCACTTTGAAATTTTACTAAAAATTTGTCTGCAAGAAACTAGGACCTAAAATTTAGAAAATCTAAATTATTTTCGATTTTCTAAACGTTATCAGAATCTAAGTCTAAGTATGAAGGTTTCTAATTTTCATTTAAGCAATTTCCAAACTGTGAGAGAAAAATTAGGTCGAACTTGTGATAAACACTGCAAACCATCAGCTCGTCAATCGTATCTAAAAATTATTTAAAATACGTTTTTAGACTCAAATAAATTGAAGAATAGTTTCATTTCATTTATAAGCTAATAGTTTATTGAATTTTCAAATGTAATAAATGACAAGTTAAAATTAGTTTAAGTTTTGACATTTAAACAATTATTTGTTGTGTAATATAAATTGTTGCACACAAATACCTGTGAAAGAAGACTAATTAGGTACAAAAATATTTCAATTTAGAGTTACGTAGTGGTACATGGGTAAAGTGTACAGTTCTTGTGTTAATTGTGCAAAGTAGATGTTATTTTCTTCGCTCTCATAAATTTCGGAAATTAAAATAGAGACACAAATCGATAAAGAATTAAACCAAACAGACAATTCCACTAATCGACCGCTAATTCACGCAAACCGTCAACTTCCAAACACCAACCAACTACCAGTCAATTTCTCTAACCTACAATCAAGTGCTAGTCATCAAGCAACTCCGAACTAGCAAGCTAGTTTAATCCAATAATCAACAAAAAATCAACTCAAAATCAATCAACCGAGCAAACAAAGGTACAACATTTCCCTACCAACCATAAGGCGACTTTTGCCGAGGTAGCAAAATCGAAACTTTCCAGACCATTCACCGTCCATCAAACAATAAGAAATAATAAGAACTGTTTGACTATAACACATAGCCCAATCATGCCGAATATTGCACCGGAGAAAATTATCGGACAGCGAAACGTTTTAAACACTTCTTTTTTGGCATCGTAGAAATGGCTGCCATTATACCTGATGATTGTAATTTACATTTTAATGGTGATATGATGGGTATATGATACAAATATCAACGGATTCCAAAAAAAATAAATTGTTTCTTATGTAAAAGGCTGTAGAGAACCCCAGTCTTCTCATCTAGTCATCCAACCGAAGATGTTGAAAACAGTGAGCTAGCCACAATTACGAACTATAAAGATGAACTAACTACTTTAACTTAAAGTAGAAGGAAACTCGCTGGCAGAATAACCAGGAACCAATAAAAACCCACATGTTAAATAACAAGTCGTTTTTCTCACTCACTTATGAACAATTTGAACAATTTTGAATTGAATTTCAAACAAAAACTGATAATACAGCTAAATTTCTGAAAGAAATTGAAGTTGAAGCAGTAATCACAGCTCTGCAAAATTTTCATCCAAAGTTATAACTTCTGCAAATGATGAGAATTTACTTCAATCTCAATTAAACTGTTCCAGTGTGGAAGACATCTCCCTAAGAAAATATGCTTAAAATATTACAATGGAACTGGTGTAGTTTAAACGCCCAATATCCTCAACTTCAAAATATAATAAACGATGAAAACTATTTGCCATATCAATTTACAGCCGGTGTTGTCGCTCTTATCGCTAATGATATATTATCAGAAGGAATCATTTTAAACATTAACCAAGAAGCAATTGCAAATGTTATGTTGTACATATTCCTAGGAAAATTTCAATTTGTAACATCTATTTAGCTCTCTCTGCAAACATAAATAATCAGGATATTGATGATTTAATATCTCTATTCCAACACTGTATACTATATAATATTTGGAGATTTTAACGCCCCTTTATAAGCTGAAATGATACAAATGGTCGTAGGAATACCTAGATGATTACCTATAATTACCTAGATGAAAATTTTAACTCAATAACTGAAAATATAAATCAGGATAAGTTTAAACACAACAATCTTAGATGCTTCAAACCTCGGATCGTGTTAAAACGTCACATTGTAACTTATTAGAATGAAGAATTTACAATGGCAGTTCGAAAATATAAAACTATTTTAATTATTATAAAAGAATTGGAGAATTATGAAAGACAACAAGGAAAAGCATCGATCTGATTTTTTAAATACAACAAGAGCACGTTCTGAGAAAATTTGGAAACAAATAAAATCTTTAACTGGCACATCAAACTTCTTCGATATACATACCTATGGTTTAAAAGAGAATAATTTAAGTATTCGTTGAAAAAGACAAGATAGTTAACATTTTCGTTAAGCATTATCAAAACGTCACAATGGTCAAATCATTTCGTATTTCTGGCTTCCATCTCACGCTCATGAAAATCAACGAATCATTTTTAAAGTTGCAAATATATTTAACTTTGTTATAAAACAACAATTTAACCTTAGCTAATGTAGCCAGAAAACGATTTGTACGATACTGACTTTTAGTAAACTCAGATAAATACAGAGCCTTAATTCAGAACAATACTCGTATAGATGGTTACCATTATTTTTTAATTGTGTTAAACTCCATAAAATTATGCGCGAGACGAATGTTACTAATGAATGTTACAAAGCGCATTATTTTAATGCCTGCCATAAAGTGCATGTCTCTTGCGGTATTTAAAAAAAAATTGGGTCTATTGGAAACCTCAAACGACACTTTTCCCACAAAGCGCCCGTTATAGATTACCAAACCAACCATTTATACTTTACAAACATTTTAGGCTATTTTATGCAGGCAAGGTCTTCCCCTTCCCCAATATTACAATTGGTCAGAACAATGTCAAATCATAGACTCACAAATAATGTTAAATTATTAAGGACTGACACGTGTTGAACAGCGCTTGCGACTTGGATTCGTCATTTTTCATCTTCGACGTTCAACAATTAGATCCTTGAGAATTTAAATTACTCCGTTCAGAAGAGCCATTACTAAGGTTCAAAATTTATTTTCCTTTTGTCACCAAATGAATCACACCTCCTAGTTATATAGCATTTAATTTTATATAAGTACACATCTCCCAGTGCCTTTTTCCTAAACTTACTCCGCCCTAATGGTGTGAAAGGCGTCCCATAGCAATTTGCTACTTAGATTTATATAAGACCTTTAATACCAAGAGAATTTGTTACTCAGGCGATTTTATTAAAGCAATTCACAAATAATGTATCGATCAACATGTCGATGATATTTCAATCATTAAAATGTCATAAAATGGGAATAAAACGTCACAGAAATGTCAATGTCACGAAAAAGGGAGTGCCTTGATAAATTTAAAAGCTTACAAGATATATTTTATATTGGCTAATTTAAAATATTTGTATGTGCATACGAATCGTGGTTTTTGCTAAAATTCCTCAACTGCCCAGAACCTGTGAGGCCTTTTCGAAGATGACGTAACATGGGCGAATCTCATTACATATTGGAAATTTGGTTAATCGTCCTGTTTGGATCGAATGGATGTTCAAAAATTGTGGTTAATCCTTTGTCTTGTAACAGATACCCTGTTGCAAATGAGCTTTTGCTCAAAACGGGGTGTCCAAAATTTGATGTTAATAAATAAATAAATAAATAAATAAATATATTTTATTTTTAAATGTTGACGATATCACCCGGATTTCTTGACGTTTGATCTGATTCAGATAAGATCATGTCTCATGAAACGACACGAAACAGCGTAAAACAAACAAACAACAAATGTCAATTTTCTGGTTCGTTTCGTTTTGAATCTACATTTTCATGCGCATATTGTATTCGTTATATTCTTTGTCGCTTCTTTCCTCTACAAAGAATATTATGAATACAATACTCGTGTGACAGGTAAAATGAGTTCGATGTTTAATTTTGTTGTTGATTTCACTACTACCAATCACTTAATAAAAAATTATTTGTCACCTACATTTTAATAGCTGAACTAATTTAAGCTATTTTAAGTAAATTTAGACATTTAAATTCCATATTACACAGTTATCTATCCATCTTATTTTATAAGCACCTAACGAACAATTATTGGAATTTGGAAGGTGTATTAACCGTAGAAAAATATTTCTTCGAAAAGTTCGACATTATCTAGGAAAATAGATCAACAAATTTATATAATTCCTTTTTGTTAAAATGACCCCCACAGCCATGCTTCAATTGGCTTCAAATTTTATGAACAAGTAGATGATGGATTTTGGTAGTTTCCTCTTCCACTATAATACCCTATATTCTAGACTCGAATGAACCTAAAAGTTAACACAAATTGCTTACTACTAAAATCTTTCTTTGTTCAGAATTTCGACCAAAAATATCAACATTTGTGAAAAAAGCAGGCAAATCAAAAATAATAAAAATGTATGACTGGAAGGATGGAAGAACGGACATTTTTCGAATCGATGTTTTGGAGTCCTGTGGCCCTAGTCTGGTAATTCCCGGGGAATAGAAATTTTAAATTTTGTTGCAGTATTATTCCCTTTTCTCCAAAGTGTATTCGGGTATTCGGGAAAAATTTTTTACTGCGAAAAAATTATTCCCAATTACAGCAATTTTGACGTTTGTTCTTCCACACCGATTTTATGAAAGAATTGATGGGGAATGTTTTTGATATTTTTATATTTGTGGTATTAAGATTAACCATCAATTTTTATTGGCATTTTTTCAATTATACATTTCCTTAAAAATGTCTGTTTTATTTAAAATGATCCCGCCGACGTCTCGAGTAAGAATAATAAATACAGGAAAAAGTAAGAACCCAGTTGGTAATGGACCCAATCTCTAGATGGTGGAAAGTGGCGCCGCTCCTTTATCTAAGTTTATTTAAAATGTTCCTAATAGTTATGTTTCTTGTACTTGTTATTAAAATCAGTGCATATGCACTTCAGAGCGACCAGCATTTGTAAAGAGTTCAGTATAAGAAGTGACTTGCATATATGGTTCTTCTAATTTTTTTGAAATTAGTACCATTTTTGTGGCATTCGGTATAGTTTAATGAATTCATCTTCGACCAAACCGAAGGAAGGATCCTGTTGAACACAGCCAAGGGTTGTCGCAGAATCCACGAATTAATCATCGGCCGTTATTAACATCATCAACATAATGAAGCACTAGATCTTTGCTCATTTTAATGTGTTTCCACGGTGAATACGTATAACTAAATTTATTTCCCCTGTATATTTATTCCCCAATTGACAGAATCCACTTTTGGAAAATGGGGAATAAAAAGTTGGAAATATGTATCTGGGAATAATTACTGTAAAAAATTATTCACCGTTCCCCGGGAATTACCAGAATTGAGCCACTGGTAACTTAATTCGTCGAGAACGGTACTTACCCAATATAACTTCGTTATAGTGGGAAAATTAAAAACTGGGTTGTTCAATACAGTGAAAGCAGTTTTTTTCCACATTGCAAGCGCTTTTATTTCACATTGTACGGACATTTATTTCATATTTCATTTACGAAACAAATACTAGGCACACCTTTACTGTCTGTAGGAAAGTAATATGTAATTATATTTAAAGTTTATATTTGCAATATTCCAACTCACTTTTGAAGGTATTAATAATTGGTGCCTGAAGACCTGTGCTTTAAAGTTAGCTGTTCCGAGTAGGATTTTTACTTAAAAACAAAAAAATTAAGATTCGTGATTCTTGTAAGCGGAAATTAGCGGAATTTCCAAACAATTCCGACAAAACTTAATTTATAATTTATTGGCGAAACAACAGCTAAAAAAAAACTGAGGTACTAGGTTATGGCGTAAGGTAAAACTAGTGCATGAACCTGCTGAAGTATTTTTAAACAACTTGATAAATGTCATATTTCTCTTTTTCGGAATACGGACTAGCTAATTAACAAAAAGAACAAGGCAAACATTATCTAGAGCCGACATCACACATGCAATATTTACTGAATGCCAAACAGCAAATGTTTGCCATTAGGCAAAAATATACTAATGTGTTGATCTGTTCCCCACCCTAACTTTTTCCCATCGAAGTAATGAGTGTTTAGTAACAGCAAATATTTTTTCGTTTTTTCTTGTTTAGTGGGTATGCACTACCCATAATTGCAAATGGCTGGAACGACAGCACTATCATTTGTGATCTTAATGTTTTAAAAGTTATATTTGTTGACACATTTGAATACCAAAATTCGTAGTTCCTGTGGCGAATTAATGATATTTCGTTGATACATATTCGGTAAACAGCAAATTGCTCGGCAAGTAATTGGCGAAAATGCAAATATTTGTTATATGGAGAACCATCGCATGTATATCTAGATGTATCGAGATCTACATATCTAGGAGGAACCGAATGAAGAAGACCAATTTTAAATCGAACAATATCAATGTTAAATTTGAGGCCAACATGTGCTTCATAACGGTTAAGATTTAAAAATCATTGCACTATCTAGATCAAACTACGGTTCTGGGCTACAAAGAAGTGTGATGACTGAAAATATCCAATCAACGTTATTTGAAGCAAATTAGAATTTATTTTGTAAATAAAATTCTTTTAATTTTAATGAACATTTGTAATTTGTATTCAACATTTTGATAACGCCCGATGGGAACTTATTTTATTCGTTTTAATTTATTGTTTTTAAAAAGGTGCGTTTCAAATCCGCTGATTTGTAAACTGAATAAAAAAAACAAGAATGTTTTACCTCAAAAATGTTTGTACTTCCTCAATAATCCGTAAACAAATTCTGATCACGATCGTATAAAGATTGTAATTTTTTTTTGTTGTGCACATTTATTTTGCTTTTCAAAATAAAAAACGTGAACTATATGTTGATGTAATTTTATGGTTGGTATGCTTACAATAATGTATACAGTTGGTGAACAATTTGTACAAACTCAAATCGTTGCTATGATAAATTAACGAATCTTACGTAGAAAAAAAACAGTTTTGATTCTTCACATTTTATTGAATGCACATATTTTATTGTTACAAAGCGGAATTTATCATGATCATGTGCAAATTTCAATGTTAGATTTACGTAATGATCGCGTGTCATTTTATGTTGTTTAATGTTCATTGAAATTTTTAAAATTGTTATGGAATTTTCTTTTGTTGAATTTTGTACAATGGTTGAGAATTGTTGGTGATTTACATTTCATCATGACCTTGATCTAGAATACTTTGGAATGCAAATTTCCAGGATTGGGATTAGTTTTTGCTTGTATATCTTTATCGCCTCTGTTTTTAATAGGTTGTGGTGTAAGTTTATATAGATACAGTAGCAGCATATTGGTATGAAATTAGTTTCTCTTTGTTGTTGCAAGTTAATGTATCAACAACACCAGCACACATAAAAAAAAAATCTAAAACCGAGGTCTGACATGTCAATTCTTATGTATTTTGATGCGCTGAATACGAATACGATGTCCGTTTTGCTCCATCACCCACCAGTTTTCCACAAAACCCCAATTTTGAGTCAAAATTGGCCAAGAAAATGTCAAAGTCCATTTTTTGTACCGTTTACTCCAGATATATCGTTTCCGGAGTATTTTTAACCGCAACAAAAGATTCCATACTCCAAATTTACTTGTGACACTTCAGTAACCCAAAAAACACCCGACTTTAGGACAAAATGTCCAAAAAAATTTCAAAGTAATTTACCTTTCTATTTTGGTTACTAACAGCTTTTGACTAAGCCATTGTTAGAAAGTCAGACAGAGAAACTCATACTAAAGCCCAGACGCATAACTTACACTGAAACCCAGACAATCAAACTGTTACTCAAACCGAGATGCAAAACTCACACTTGAACTATGACAAACAAACTGAAATTCAGAGAGTATAAGTTACAAATAAGACAAATTCGCGGCTTGCGTGACTGAAATAAAGTTACTGGCAATAGGAAAGTAAAAATTAACTAATAAAGTTTTGCTGAAACGAGCTCCCCTGACCTTGCCGCAGTTTGAGTTTGTCTGCTCAAGATTGAGTTACAGTTTGTTGCTTTTCATCAACTTTTTGTTCATTGACCTATCGCGAGTGTTCAAGTAAAGTTTTATTGATGTCATTTCTTGCGAATGACCTATGAAGTGGATTTCTACGTCTCTTTCTCAGATTTGTTTCTTTATTTCTCTTGAGCATCCAACAATAGTCCACTAACATGTTACCACGCCACCTTCCCTGATATCTCCTTTCCATTTTTCTTACATCTTGGTGGAAGCGCTGCCTTTGCTCTTCACTACAGTCGCCTAAATTGTCAGGAAAGTAATCAAGATGGGAATCCAAAAAATGGAGCTCTAGGTTCATAAGAGATCCCAATTACCTGTCATTTTCTTTCAGCTTTATAACAATGTCTTTGTAATGCTCACTTCTGGTGTTTCCTAAGAAGTTTTCACAAACTTTTCTAAAACTGAGCCAGGCAGCTTTCTCATTTTTTTGCATGGTTTTATCGAAATTTTTGTCTTGAAATTTTTGTCCGTTAAAAATACCTTCTTTAATTTTAACCTCTGTCAGTTTTGGAAATTGCTCTGCTATGCATTGGAAACATTGGCATTTTTTATCTAATGCCTTCACATATTGCTTCATCAGCCCAAGTTTTATGTGTAGTGGAGGTAAGAGAATTTTTCAGGGATCTAATAAAGGTTCTTCAATATTAGGTTTTCCTGGCTGAATACAGTCCCTTAGCGGCCACCGTTTTTTAAGGTAATGGTTTTCTCGGTCTCTACTATTCCAGAGACATTTAAAACAAGGGTTCTTCACAAAAGCAGGCTGCTGCCCTAGAAGTTTTGTTATAATTTTTAAATCCCCACAAACTTGCCAATTGTGCTCCGAGTACTTGATTTCTTGCAAAATATATCCTAGATCTCCATAATTCTCTCCCATAGAGATTGAGTGGACTATTGAGACAGTGGCATATTTATTTCCATTGCGCAGTAATACCGCTTTTACGCTGAGTTTTAAGGAGTCAATGAATAGTCTCCACTCGTTAGGTTTGTAAATATTAGGTTATAAATCATTCATCAGTGCTGGTAAAATTGTGCAATACAACAATGAAGTTTTTTATCTTTGGTAAAGTGCTTTCGAAATTCCTTTTCTCTTTCTTGATAAATTGAAGATTTTGTTCCAGGAACTACCAAGTTTTGACTTTTCAGTTCACTAACTCAATCTTCAGATACATCTTTTGGTAATGCATATCTCCTAATCAAATTATTGAGGTCATTCTGAGTGAATAGTATTGGAACTTTCTCTTCTTTAGGTGCAATATACTCTCCTTCACTCTCCTCCGTTTCAATATCACTGCTGTAAAATTCTTCCCCGCAGGACGCTTCACTCTCACCGACGTTATCCTTTGAAACTTCCATTACTTCATTGTTTGAGCAATTTGAGTTGAACTAATTGTACTTTACATTTTTCGTCATTGTACATACATCTTATCTATTGTGCATATATTAATTAAAACCTTTCACTCGATATTACAAAAGTAACATTCCTCTTTCGATAGAGGTTCTTTCCATACTGCGGGTGTTGTACATTTTAGATTTGAGTTACTCTTATTATTCTTTCACCGCTTTAGCATAGTTGAACATGCATTGCATATAATATTTGGAGTCCACATATTTTCCTCAAGGATCTCTCTACCGAAACATTCGTAGTATATATGGTACAAATGTAACAAAACACATTCGGGTCCCTATCACACTGATGTCTTGTCTGCCAAGTTGCCTACCCTTGAGGAGCTATTCCCACCTTGACCAGCCGCCGATACTGGGGTATCCATCCCCTGCATCGTAACATTTTTATGTGTCGTTGCCATGACGACATGAAAGCCTTAACCCAGGGACTTAGCCGGATACTGGGAGAACTTCGTTGCCCAGTGTCACCACGTGGAGGTGCCCTGGGTGCAGCCACACGTTAATTTGCTGTTGACACGTGTTTTTTTAGGATAATGAAGATTCAGAAGTAAATTTGAACTACGGAATCCTTTTTTGCGATTAAAAATACTCCGGAAACGATATTTGGAGTAAACAGAGTAAACGGTACAAAATTGACTTTGGAATTTTCTTGGGCAATTTTAATCCAAAATTGGGGTTTTGTGGAAAACTGGTGGGTGATGGAGCAAAACGGACATCAGATTCGTATTCAGCGCTTCAGAATACATAAAAATTGACGTGTCAAACCTCGGGTTCAGAAATGTTTGTTTTTTGTGTGCCGGTGTAATTAGTAAAATCTCAATTATGCTGCAAAATCTCAAATATTATAAAACGATGCGGAAGATATGTTTATAAGTATAACTTTCTAGGAAACTAATCAATGACACTGTAGTAGTGTATTTTACTGTTTGGTACTTCTTCTATCAATAATTACAGACATACTCATTTTTCAAACATATCTCTATTTAATTTCTAAAAAAATTAGTCACTAAGAGAACCTTTTAGAAGCTTTTTGAACTTATTCATTTATTCTTACCGCCAGTTTACAGGGGTTATTCATTATATTCTAATAATTATACACCAAAGTATATAATTTAAAAATAACAGAAAGAGAGCAATCAATTAAAATAATAACTAAAATTAGTTTTTCTAGACCAAAAATATGGATTTTAAGAATAAGTATGTCCAATAATATTTTTTTTTTTTCGAAACTAAAACTAATGACAGGTTGAGAATAATTGTTCGAATGTATATTCTCAATGAATTAACTTGAAAATTTATGAAATCTGTTTCTAAAAAGCCTCTGCCAAGTAACAATACTCATACGCTAGATCGATTACTTGAAGTACGATAAACAATTTCATCAAAGAAATTGAATGGATACTATACTAGGGATACATTAGGGATATGCCTAACTAATACAATAATTTTGCTCCTTTTTAAAGCTAAATTCGCAACAATGTTTTATAACCTGCGAGTAACAATAAATAAAACCAAATTCAACAGGAATTGCTTTTTCTTTGTTGATTAATTATTCTAGTTACTCTAAGTGTTGTGGGCAATATTTGTTAGATTTGTATGTCAAAAGCAAAAATTTAAACAAAGGAATGGAATACACACAACGCTTGTTGCTACGAATCTCAGGATTCAATAAAATAATTCGTAAAGTATACATATAGTATACCTAAAATGATTTAATTCCAGAATTTAAAATTCCTGAAAAGTTGATAAAGTTACGGAACTAGATGAAATATTTTAATTTGGTCAATTTTCAGAGCTCGACGACAGATCAGAATTCTATTTGAAAATTTTCAACTTTTGGTTTAATTCCATAAAACGTCTGCGTTTGAAAATTCCATAAAATTCGAAAAGTTTTTAGAATTTGAAAAAATCGAATTCATAAAATTTAGATTTTTAAAATTTTTAAAGTAAAAGCAAATTAAAATTTGGCTATTTGGCTCCAGAGAGCATAATTTTTTTCCTTGGCTTTGATTGCACTGTACTTGAAATTCTTCCCCTTAATACAATTTCCCTTCAGTTATAAAACGTATAAAAGTGACATAAGCGAAATCATAAATGAAACTTTCACGGTAGGAAATGTTACTTCAGCAAGTTATTTGGAGCTGCTTGATGAACACTTGTTTCCAACGCTAATTGGAATGAGAGAAAATGAAATTAACGATGCATGGTATATGCATTGCAGATGTAGTTTTCGGTTACCTGTTAATATCGTTTTATTTTGTTTAAAAAAACGCCGCGTTTTGAACACCCTTAGTGATGTTTCCAATTTGCACGGAATATGTTAGAAATGATTTTTTTCTTATACTTCAAATAAAACCCCTAGGCAAACTTAAAGAGGCTGAAAATACGCATTTCTACACAAACAATTGTGGAATCGTTTTGACTTAATTGAATCAACTTTTTTTCTAGCAGGTGTGAATTATTTAAAAACACCTGCTTAGTATTTGCAGGGATTTTAAGAATTTTTCCAAACAAAATTTACTTATATCATATTCCATTTAAACACTTGCTAACCTATTTCTTAGTGGTTCTGAGGCTCAATTATTTTGAGAGTCTTGCTAATGATTGTAAGGTACCTCTTTTTACTTGGCCGGCGATATAAAACTATCAATGTAGGCGTTATTGGTTAGTTTAATTTGATAAAAATCTCTTCGAAAATGAAATCAGGATATCATTGTTAAATTAAACCTAACAATTCACAATCCGGAAATATAAAGTGGTGATTTCATTACCCCTTGTTTTTCAAATATTTTACAATTTTAATTTGTCTCGTCGATTTTTGTAATGAATGCCTTAATATAATTTATATTCTAATTCCATTTCATTAAAATTATCCACATCTGACCATATGGTCACGTAAAGAAAATATACCCTTTTTATCTATCGTTTAATACCAAATATTATATGTCCATATACACCATTTAAATAAAGAAGGGGTTATTCGTTACTCTTTTTCCACGTTCCGCTTCATTCACATAAATTCCAATTCTCTCGAATTTAAAATTAGTAAACAAAAATGTCTACATCAATTAATTTTAATTGAACCAAAAAAAAAAAAATTAATTTTTTTTAATTAAATTCAATTTAATCGCGCAAGATTTGAGAAACAAACACTTGTTGTTTTTGTTGGGAGACATTTCTCGATGCGCGGGCGCATAATTATTCCTATAATTAAAAATCATTAATTGTTAATTTGGAAATAAAATAAAATGTAAAATCGAAAATCAAGAGATTTAATTTGATTAAAATTTATTTAATTGAAAATTGTGTGGCCTGTTGGTCTAGGGGTATGATTTCCGCTTAGGGTGCGGGAGGTCCCGGGTTCAAATCCCGGACAGGCCCATGAGTTTTTTTTTTTTTTTTACTTTTAGATTACCAATCTTAATAAACCGAATTTAAAAATAACAGGAAGCTGACGGATAAATATATAAAGACTTGTACGAACCGGAAATATATAATAAAAAAACGAAAAACATGTTTTACACAGCCATTTCTCTTTTTTGCGATTTGTTGTTGTTTTTGTATTTTAATTGTCATCTTAAAGAAATAAAAGAAGCTGTACGTTTATGCGGAAAACTAAACTTACTATGTATACCAAGCATAAAAGATAAGAAGATTTTTCTTTTTAATCCACTCGTCGATTTTGTTATTGTCGTACAAGTATGTGGTGCGAGATGAGTTCAAGTTTTTTTTGTATGTATCTTAAGAAATTTATGTTTTGTTAAGAAAACGTAATAATAACCATCACCATATATAATATAACACAAACCGCAATATCTTATTCTTTAATTTCTAGGTTAAATTGTTGTCTCTCTATTTCTTATTTAATTCTTAAGTATGTTTATACGTTATTATATGGTTGGTTGTCAATTTTATAAGAAGACATTGAGTTTTTTTTATTTTTGGTTTGTTGTTGTTTAATGCTAAAAATCTTGTACGTAAGAAGAAGTAGTTATTAACATAAATTATGTACCGGTTAAGTGATATGTCTTATATATGTTTAGGGTTTGATATAATATGTAGAAAAAGTTTGTTAGATCTGCGATATTCTTATTTTGTTTGAACACATAACTCGATTAACCTAGTTATAGATTTTTTTATTTTTAGATCATTTTGGTTTTATTTGATCGAATGTATGGGTGGATCGAATTTGGATTTCTAAGTTAATCGTTTTGAGTGGAATGCGAATTTTTGAGTTGAACGAGATCTATATGGTCTGTCTTAAAATGAAACACTTTCTTTGTTTTTGTTTTGTATCGAAACCAATGTAGTTAGAGTAGGGTTTGACATTTTTTAAATTCAGAGAGGTTTACCTTTGTTTCTAAAGTTTGAAGGTCTTTTAAAATTATTTTATTCTTTTAGCTTTATTACAAATTAAATCGTATATATTCGAGATTAGTAAACCAAATTTTCGTGCTTCTGTGGTAGATATTGAACTGGTGGAGGTGTAGGCATTTTAATAAAAAATCAATCAAGCATTCCCTTCTTCCAGATTTAAAGTTAAAAACAATTGATAAAGTTTCAATTTGTGTTAAAAGTGATTATGGGTCAGAAGAAAATATAGTTTCATGTTACCGTCCAAAATCAGAAAGTGTTGCCGACATTCTTCATGGAACTGTGCCAGAAGCAATGCTGGTGGTAGAATGTTATTTGACAAAATTTATAGTTCTGACAATTATTCGATTATTGCGCCTCACGATCCTACTTTTGTACCACAAAATACTATACCTAGAATACTAGATTTATTTTAAGCTAATCAACCAGAATGTATATCGCATATTGCAACTCTGACTGAACTATGTTCAGATCACCTGTCAGTATTTTTCAATTAATTCCACCTAGAAATTCCGATGATACCGATTAACTTGTCGCGTTGTTAAAAAATTCAGTGACACCTGCACGAAAGTTTTCCGTTCCATATATACCAATTTTTAAAGTAGTAAAAAATACTGGAGTGTATGCAAATTTAGGAAATATAAAAGGATTCTTAGGAAATATAAAAGGTGGTATCTTGGAAGCAAGCTCAATTCGCCAGACGAAAATTTGATTAATACCAGCTTGGAGATACTTTCTAATCATCAACAAAAGAATACAAATATATCACAAATCAATGAAGAAGAAATTATACAAATTGTTCAGAACCTTAAGCCTTATAAGGATGATGGAATACCTAATATTTGTATAAAAAATTTACCAAACATTGGTTTCACAATGTTAGCCATGATGTTCAATAGTTGTCAAGGAGAAAGAATGCATTCAATTTAGAGGGCTTCAGAACTACTTAGTATTCTTACTAGTTTTAGTAAATTATTTGAAAAACTTATTTTGACCAGAATACTCAAACACATTGTCGAGAAAAATGTATTGATTAACGAACAAGTGGGATTTCATGCTGAACACTCCACTATTCTATTGGATGGCAAAAGGGGGTTATTTATAAATTGGGTAAATATGATTTCCCAACATATTTAATAAAAATTTGTAATTGATATTTATCGAAAAGGCTAAATGTTTAATGAGAAATCTGATCTATACGAAATCTTCGTCGGAGTTCCCCAAGGCTCGGTCTTGGGTCCAATATTTTTCAATACAGTTGAACTTCTTTTATCCGGAACCCTCGGGGATGAGCACTTTCCGAATAATCGAATTTTCCGGACATTCGAGGTCTCTTATAAAAACGCAATATTACAGGGTATTTCAATCCTCAACTGCTCATGAAAAAATTTCGCTTTCTGAAATTATGTTTTTTATACAAAAATTATGAGAGAGAAAATTTTAAAAATTTTAAAAAATGTTTTTTCTAGTTTTTTCTGATTTTTTTTGTTCTTTTGTTTCGTCCGTATAATAGAAGTTCCGAATAACAGAAGTCCGGATAATCGAAGTTTGATTGTATTTCTATTAACGATATTCCAAAAACCGATGAGTGTCAGTTGGCTTTATATGCCGACGATTTTGCTGTTTTTTGCACTGACGTTTTTTAGCTGAGAATATAATAAACATGCTGACTGCATGTTTAACTACAATTTTAGCATTTTATTGGGTAAACTATATGTGAAAGTAAGTTCCGTTTTTTAAATAGATGGCGTAATTGTTCTTATATGTATTGTGTGAATCTGGTAATACATGTTTTTGAAAAATCTCTTCATAACCTTCAAAACATAGTATACGACATTTGAATAAAATATAAACAACACATGCAATGGGGATGGTTCAAAATCTACATGGAATGGGGATGGTTGAATAATTTGCGAATTTGATACCACATGAATTAACAAAAAGGCATATGGAATGTCGAAAAATAGGCTTCTTCAAAGAGAACAAAGAAAGGATTTTCTGTATCGACTTGTGACTGGAGATAAAAAATAGATTTACTACGAGTATCCTAAACTTAAAAATGCTTAGGTAAAACCTGGCAAAGCTCGTTCATCACAGCCAAAGCGAAATGTTCATTGTAATAAGGTTATGCTCTGTATTTGGTGGGATATGAAAGGCATTGTCTCTTACGAGCTATTGAAACCTTCTGAAACTATTAATGGCGAAGTCGATCGACGGCAATTAATACGTTTGAAGCGGTTTGTTAAAGATAATCGATTGGAATGGAAGAATGTACACAATAAACTGATTTTGCAGCATGACAACGCAAAACCACTTACTGCAAGAGTCGTTATAACCTACCTAGAAGGGCAGGACTGGGAAGTTCTATCAGACCCGCCATATTCGCCAGACATCCAGGTCCTTTGGATTACTATTTATTTGGGTCGATGCATTCAGCCCTTCAAGACGTACGATTCACATCTTATGAAAGTATCAAAAATTGGCTTTTTGACTTTTTCAGAAAGGGAATCCGTGAATTGCCTAAGAATGCGCGAAGGGTATGACTTCTGATGGAGCATACCTTATAATGTACCACTTTTATATACTTGGTAAATAAACATGTAATTTTAACCAAAAATCGTAACTTATTTTACATATGCCTAGTAAATTATTGATAAATGCAACAAACAGAACTGGGCCGACATGTGAGCCTTGTGGCACAACATTCTCTATACTGAGTCGTTTGGAAATACATATATGTATATGCTATTAGTGTGTACCTCTTGCAATCTTCCGGTAAGGTACGAAAAAATCAACCGACACAAGGTTGAATCAAAATTAAAATTTGATTTAAGTTTTTTGATAAGGCGATGATGGTTTAAGCAGTCAAAGGATTTACTAAACTCAAGTAAAACAAGCGCAGATACTTTACCAAGACCCATTTCCCTTTTAATGTCATCGACAACATGCAGTGTAGCGGACTCTGTGCTGCGGTGGGGCCTATAAGCAGACAAATATATTATTTTTGACACTAATCAAAATATTTACGACATTTCAAGACAGTAAAATAAAGAGCCATCTACTCACAATATTTCTACTAATAAAAAGTAGAAATATCGGACCAATACGGAAGCGGCAAAATCAGATGTTGGACATGTGATAAAATCGGTCAGATCTCTCGGGACTTCTGGTAAAGAAGAAGAAAACAGGGAAGATCACCATCTCCTATGCAGCGTCGACCAAGCAGAGCACAGGCAGTGGCCAAACAAGAGGATCAAATGACGACGAAGTCGTTAATCTTGAAAAAGTTAGCTTATAGAGGCAGAAGCTGACTCCCACAAGCGATTGCCCCATAGCCTCCACCCGCGTTTCGAAAGTAGCAAGAGATGGTGACAGCTTAACAATCAAAAGCGACATTAATGGCACTTACTACATCATCACCCTGGATACGGGAGCGAATCGTACGATTGTCCGTAAAGCTCTGATCGATGGAGGTATACAACCAGCTAATGGATTGAATTTAGAAACTGGAGATAGTTTAATAATAAAAGGCAAAAAGATCGTGAAAATAAAGATCGGAAGAACGCTTTTCTAACACGAAGTGCTATTTGCAGATATTGTGGATGAAGTTTCAGTATGGAGATGGACTTCATGAGGGCAAATGGCTTGCTTCGTGGTGGATGTTGGATGAGCAGTTTTAATTTATGATAACATAGAGTTGAAACTTCAATCTAGCAGTGGAGCAGCAACTACCAGGCGAATTATTATTGATCATCGGGAGAAGCTACCATCGAACTCGGATAGGATCGTAAGGGAAAAATTGGAGGTGGGTTCTGGGTGACCCAGGTTGTCGGTTGTGGAAGCTAACGAAGAGAAGAATGGAGGCAAGGAAATTATAATCGGGAAAGCCCTTAGTAAAGTAAAGATGAAAGTAAAGTGTGAACAGAAAAAACTTATTGGAAAAGCCGACATGCAAGGACAGAAAGAAATGGCACAGAAAGATTCAGCACATCAACTACTCAAACGGTACACGTCCATATTCTGCAGTACATCGGATAATATCGCAAGGACTGGAGCGGAGATGCTGATTCGTCAACCAACCAGGAGGTTACCATTGGCAAAACAAGAAGAAGTAAATCTAATGGTAATCTAACAGCCCATGGAGCTCACCGGTAGTATTGGTCGAAAAGAAGACCGGTAGAATGACGTTCTGCGTTGATTAACGAAAACTCAATGCTGTGACGCAAAAAGATAGCTACCCACTGCCAAGGATCGATGACACGTTAGACACATTATCGAATATTTTCGACGGCTATTGGCAGGTGGAAGTCCATGAGGAAAATCGTGAGAAAACAGCGTTCACTGTGGGCTTGGCAATTTAATGTTATGCCATTCGGATTATGTAATGCCCCTCCGACTTTTGAACGATTAATGGAGCGCGTGTTAAAGTGATTACATTGGAAGACGTGCCTAATATATTTGGACGACATCATCTTCATAGGCAAGGATTTCGACGAATAAGTGTTAAGCATTTCTATAAGTACTTTTATGGCCAAAAATTCCATTTACGGACAGATCACGGCGCTTTACGATGGCTGTTGCGATTGAAGAATCCAGATGGACAGGTAACACGCTGGATCGAACGTCTTCAAAGCTATGATTTTCAAATCGAACATCGGAAGGGAAGTACACACAGAAATGTCGACGCATTATCAAGAAGGCCATATCAAGTAGAATGTAAACATTGTGGTCACGTTGAAGCAAATAAAGGCATCATCGATGTTAGGCTTACGCAAGTGTTGCCTGATAAGGAGTGGACCGAGGAAATGATCATGAAAGAGCAATTGGATGATACGGATTTATCAGTTATCGTGGAATGAAAGGAAAAGGTACACCGGCCGACTTGGAGCGAGATCGCGGACAAAACTCTCATTGTCAAGCCTTATTGGGCTCAATGGAATAGCGATTATAAATACGATTAACGGGAGATTTAAAGTTTGGAGCGGTTCCATCAGCAGCTTTATGTAGACAGGACTGTGTAGACGGGATGAAAGAAGAACTTAATGAGATTCATCAGTTTGTACGGGTGAAAATACGAATGTCAAGTGACCGGATGAAAGCTCAATATGACATACGAGCAAATAACCAAGGCTTCCAGGAAGGGCAATTAGTATGGCTTCACAAGGATGAACGACGTGGTTTATCGGATACGGAAGAGACATCGAGGTAAACCAAAGGTGGTGGATTTAGAGAGGCTGGTCCTACACAGAGGAGGTGATTTGGGTCCTGTTCGGGACGAACAGGCTTAGGTGAGGAGTAGTGTTACGGTGACACCTAGGGTGTAATAGAATAAGTTAAATTAGTAGCTCAATGTTTTACTGTACGGACTAAAATGGAATTTTCCATGATAAAACTGTTCTAAATGTTTCTGGACTATTCTTACTGGAGAAGTCATGAAATTTCTAGAAGTGTTTGTTTATATAAAGAGGCGAACGAAGTCGAATTGGATTCATTAGTTTTTGGTAAGCGACAGTATAAGGATTAAGAAGGAATTAAAAAGAGATTTAGTGCGAAACATAAATTAGAAGTGATCAGTAAAGTTGTGCGAATCTTAAAGTAAAGTGATTTTGTGAATTATCGTTAATAAATTCTGTTGTAATAATTTTTGTGTGGCATAAATAAACACGTTGGGAATAAATTGAATTTTTTTGTTTTTATTCACAATCCAGTGATTCGAACCTTGATTGACAAGGCAAAAACCTAACAATTTTCATCATAATTTAGAATTTCAGCAGGTCCAAAATTTTCAAATTTTAATTTGTCCACATAAAAAGTATGCCACTTATTTTTATTTTGAATTATTATTTTGCGGTTTGGTATTTTCAACGGAGTGTTCAAAATTTGATCGGACGAATTTTATCGAAGAATATATACATGAATAATAACAGTTGAAAGTTTTAATTTCAGAAGTAAATATTTTTGTAACCTTTCCTTTAAAATTCATTCAAAAAATTGAATTATATATTTAATAATAACATGCTTCGCGACACACACTAAAAATAATTTTGCGTGAAAGCGTTCATGGGTTGACCAATTACAACGTTCACAATTAGTTATAAGTACGGTTTGGAAAGTCTCAATATAGAGACGGTGTAAGGGTCTATTTCGGCCTCTTAGCCATACGAGGTTTTTTATTAAATTCATTAAATATAAAAGCAGACAATAATGTAAATAAAAATAAACTTCACAATTTTGCAAAATTAAGCTAACCAAAAAACAAACAATGGACACATTTGAATTAGAAATGAAGTTTGTAGAATTTTATTAGTGAATAGAATACGTAATTCGAAACATTCCTTTGTTCAAAGATAAATCTTCCATCGTCGACAAACATTTTTACTAGGAATCTCATTATTATGTATTCAAATAGAGCACAGAGCAAAAACCGAACTTGAAATCAACCCACTTACCTTGCCTGAAAATACAAAAAAAACACAAACCGAGTACACAGCAAACATACATGTAATACCAAAATCAACATAAATCCCAGTTTTAACCAATTCATAATTTCCATTTTCATTTAAAACATTTTTATTGTTTTGCTGTTGCACTATACGTGCATGGAATATCAAGTTACCACTAAAATAAAAATAAAAACTATATTCTACCTGCAGACTTTATTTTATTTTCAGTTTTAGTTATTTAGTTTTTATTGTTCAAGAGTAAAATGTATATAAAAATAAAGAACAGCAAAAATAAATCGCTAATGGATGCATACAGTGAACTAAAATAATTTACTTACTACTTTCTATTAGGAAAACAATTAGGTTGTTCATAAAGTCTTCGCGTATTTTTTCAATACAAAAACAGAAACCAAATGATTTGTTTAAAATAATTTTAATGTAATAAAATAGTTTCCAAATATTTTAAATTTACCACTCAGTAAGATTATTTTGTAGATTTTTAAACAAATAAAAATCAGGTGGTGAATGCGTTAAATTGTCTTGCAATTTTTCTAGAGTCTTCAAAGCTCTGTGTGGTGTAAAAATTACTCAACATATACTATTATACTGGTCCAATAAATTCTTTTCACTTAATTTGTGTAATACCCAAATATCAACCCCAAACCATATTAACACATTTTAAATATTTAAAGACTATTATATTGCCAACGCCAAAGTCTGCTGCTAATTGTCTTGTGGTTTGCCGTGTATTTTTCTTTATCGTTGCTTCTGAAAGGTCGTCATCGATAGCTGATGGTCTACCAGAATGTGGTTTGTCTTTCAACTGAAAACCACCTGAACAGAGTTTAGCGTACCAAATTTGACATGTGCGAGAGGACTGTACTTCAGTCTGAAACACGTCATATATTATAGAAGCAAACCGTCGCCTTAATGTCTTTTTTTAATTCTTATAATGTTGTCGAACGATGACACAGATTAGTTACTATAATCCATGTTCGCACTCTTTAAGGGTTGTATTAATACTGATTTTTAGAACTCTTTTCACAAATTAGCGGTTGAATAATTCGTAAAGACTTTATAAACAACGTAATATTATATTTAAATATATTGTGTACTGTACACAAACCAAATTGAGTTCATAAAGCACTAGTTTTTTTTTTTTTTTTGCATTTTTGTTTAATAACATTTGAAGAAACGGTTTCCAATCTCGTTTAATGTTTGTCACATTTATGACCTCTTTCAGATGCAACAATAAATTTGTCTAAAGATTACATTACGCGCGATTAATGGTATAAACGCGAGTATTGTTATATTTTGGACCCCTTTGATCCGATGAAATCGATATAAATATAGTATAAAATAAATAAACAAATAAATGTTTTGATCTATTTGAACTTTTCTTAATCAATGATTGTATTTTTTTTTTATTAACGCCATCGTATCATTTTCAAATTAATAAACGAAAAGTTCTCAAACAATTCGATCACACATGAATGTGATGTTCGCGCCAGATCCTCAAACTAATTTGATTGATCTAACGATAATTCATATTAATGATGGTGGTTTGCATTTTAATTATATAAGTATTCAAAAAAATATTTATTCAAAATTTCAAGGATAAAATGGAACATTATAGCGATGGTAATACATTTTTAATGATCATAACGCACATTCATTTGTTTAATTTTGAATGTGATCAAAGGTAAGATGTCGATCACAAAGCAGTTCTGGAAATAAATTTGTTTTTGATGGTATATGAAATTTAAGCTATTTTTAATTATTAAACGAAAGAGTGTAACAAATTAAAATTCCTCTCTATGGATATCTAGGTTTACTAATTGGCTCTTTTTCGCATAAAGCTTTACTTTCACCGCACTCAAAACGAGAAATCATATCAAACCAAAAAATCTCATAATTTTGAATAATTTATGTGCTTATTTATGAGTTATAATTTTAATTAACAAAAAAAAAAAAAAAAAAACTAAAAACCATGCCTATTAGCAGTACTAACACTTTACATAGCCAGTGGTTCGCAACATTTAATAAAAGACTACACAAAATTTGAAAAATTCACGGCATCTGCTTTTATTTTAATTTTAAATTATTCGCTTCGACTCAAATCAATAGGTGGTTCGTGGCCCAGTACTCCGATTAACAATTGTTTGTTTACAATAAGTAGCATAAATTAACATAATTTTATTTTATTTTTTCACTTTTTTGTTTTAACTATAATCTCAAAAATATAATTTACTTCCCAATTATTCAGCACATTTAAACATGTTTAACACTTAATGTTTAATGGTTTATTTTAATTTTATGTTTCATATTTTTAATAATGAAATCGTCTTTTAGATAATTGCGTTTATGTGCACTTATGATTGATGAGCTGCATTACTAACTTAATATAAGCTTTCCTCTCTTTCTTTAATTACTCGAAGAATTGTGGTGCATACGAGTATATTGGAAATCTTTTTTAATTATAACAGGCCTTAGTGAAATTAAATTGACCTATATTAACTTTTTCTCGATTTGGTTGCTGCAAAGAAATTAATGAAGGACGCTTAAAGTAAACGAAAGAACTGGGAGTGCCTTGAGTCCCAAAATACATTGCATAGAAATAAACAAACAAAGAAATAAAATTAAAAAAATCTGGATTGTGTCAAATTGTGAAATGTTTGTAAAATTGGAAAAATACGGTTGTAAAGTCAAAATAAAATTAAGATGTAAATCTTTAACGTCAAAATTTAAAATTATTGTTGTCTAGCGAACATATGGCCTTTAAAAAAAATCGTTAAAAAACTCTAATTTTTTAAAATTGTTCCAGATTTGGCAGTAGTTTTTTAGATCACCGAGTCGTAATACCAATTCATTAGAGCATTACAAACAAAACTGTACAAATGAAATCATTGATGATTCACAATTTACTAGATCGCAAGAATTTAGAGATTAATCCACCCTGTAGATCAGCAATTATAATCTTAAAACCATAATGTAGTGTAAATTTATGGGCTAGCATAGTTAGAAATATTTTAGTTATCCGGTTCTTTATCCGAATTTCTTCATTCTTATTAACTAATATCGCTGGGCTAGGCCTTAGGTGTAACCGATTTATTCAGCGCCAGCGATATCATATTACTTTACTGAGGCATGCTTTTAAACCGGTAAGAAGGAATTTACCAGAAATTGAGTGAATTATAAAAATGTTGACCTGAACCATAACCTAAATCTAATGGCACATTATCTTATTGCCTAATACCCTAGACACACTGCGATTTAATAAAACCGATTTAGTGAATTTTTCGAGATTAGCCGCAGTGTGTCAACCTCGATTTAGCTAATCCCTTTGTTTTTGCCTAGAAACTTCAACTAGTTTAGCTAAATCGGATTTATTAAACCACAGTCTGTCTAGGGTATTAAACTAGTTTAGCTAAATCGGATAATTTAAATATTTGACTAAATTCTAAATATAAGTTTTTTTCTACTTTCAGGTAAGCAGACTGCTTAATGTTAAATATTCAGTGGCAGACCGGTGCAGTATGTTTGTATATTTTAATATATACTATATATAACATTAATATAATAGATATTTATTCAGACCGATCTATAAGAGCGGTCCAAAAATCGAATAAAAATTTGATAAGTAGCCGAAATCCAAACTAATCTAACATGAAAATTGATAGTATTTTAAACAAAGTCTTCAACCCTAAAACTGAGTTAATATATCAGTTGCAACTCTGAGGCTGTTCAACTGTAGTGGTCGAACAAATTATTAGGACTATTTTTATCCTGGCGGGTTATTTTTAATAATTCTTGGTAAAAATATTATGTGTTTTAAAAAAAATTATTTATGTACTGAATTACCGATGTATGTATAGATATATATACTAAAGGACGAAATATACATATGTACTTATATTTAGTTATACTTATATTTAAAAAACAAAACTATTTCTAGCGGAGCTAGCTTAATATATTGAAAAGCTGAGTTCGTCTCTTCGTTTTTTTTTGAAGAAACTTTTTAATATAAACTCTTTTATTTGATAGAAAATTTAATTATCTCAAAACTATGGTTTTTCATATACGTTACTTCATTGCTAAAGGGACGAATTGTTCTCTAGCACTAGTCGTGTATTTCGCGTTCCAATCTATCTAGGCTAATTTTACGAGAAAAGAGTAAAACATTT
Source organism: Tipula vernalis (assembly GCA_958295665.1). NCBI lineage: Eukaryota > Metazoa > Arthropoda > Insecta > Diptera > Tipulidae > Tipula > Tipula vernalis. The sequence goes on from OY282559.1 coordinate 160,736,800, forward strand.
TTACGAGAAAAGAGTAAAACATTTTTTTTGGTAAAAAATCCCGTTATAAACATATTTGCATTTGATTTTGATTACATATTTTGAAGAATACTATACATATGTATAGTATACTAGATTGGATACTTAAAAATATTTTGTTCTAAATATTATAAGTGCTAAATTTGTACATTTACTTATTTGTACTAATAGTTAGACTGTTTCCGAAACCTAGGGTGGGGTTTCCTGAAGATGTTCGGTGATTTTAGTTTTAGTGATAGTAAAAAGTGATCACGATACGGTGATAAATTGATATTTTATAAGGTGATCACTAAAAATTGTAAAAGTACTAAAAATGTTATATCGGTCAATAAAAATAATCTGAAATGTCAATTTATGTCAATTTTAACACCATTTGGTAGAAATTTTTAATTTTGACTAGGTCAAACAAAAATGAATTTGAGTTAAATGTTTCTCATTCGGTATATCAGCGATAGGCGGAGCAGCTGAGAAACAGTATAAAGATATTTTAAACAGTCGGTTCAATTTTTTTTTTACTAAAATAACATGTTGGTAAAAATATTTAATTAGTTTTTTGGTGGCTGGGTTAAAATTTTATTAAACAGAATAATTACATAAACGAAATTTAAAATGCTATTTTTCATTCGGTCGCTGATTTTATTGGAGGCTCGTTGAGCACTGTTTATGAACCCCTCCTACTTATATGCTTACATACTAATGTAACTATTTTTGCCTTAAACAAACATATATAATATTTAAAAAAATTAAATAGATATTCTTAAATACTCACATTTTCTACAAATTTTAACATAAAATATTTTTTGAATATCTTACTCTTGTTAATGATAGCTAAAACATAATCACCAAAAAGTGATCACCAAGGTAATAATTTTTTAGGTGTTAAACTGATAATCATCGATCATTTTGATAGGTGATTTTTCTGCCCATTCTATAAGGAATGAGCTTCTGCTCAAATTAGAGTGGTAGGCAAGAGGTTGGTCTCTTACGCCAAATTTCTGTGTATTAACAAATAAATAAATTAAAATAATAATAATAATTAGCTACTACATTATGGAATCTCCCATATGATTAATATTCTCTATACGCTGAAGATTCGCACTGTGGGGTCAATTCCTATGAAATTTTTTTGCTAAAATAGCAAGCCTGTTAAATCAGTCTATTTTGAGTCACGTATACGAAATAAACTAATCAAAATAACATTTAACTGATAACTTCCCTAGGGAAATTATCAGTTATTATGGTTTTAATTGGAATAGTTCACACGTGACTCGAAATTGACCGATTTAATAGGCTTGCATTTTAGCAAAACAGACTCTGGCTACTAGATGAAAAGAATTCATAGTTTTATTTCACAGTAAATACTGTTTAAAAATGACACTTTCATAGTACAATTTACAATCTAGCAGCCTTAACTAATTCTGGGTTAAGAAATATTTGTTTATTACATCCACTTTTAGTTCAAAATGTCACTTTCAAGATTCGGGCTCGAAAATGGCGAATCAAAAAATCAAATTATTGAGAAAAATACGCCAAAAAATACTGTAATCAGTAAAAAATATAACTGGAAGACATTTGCCGAATTCTGTAATGCCAGAAATTACCAACTAGATGAAAATGATAGTGCAGAGGTGCTCGCTATAATATTGACAGACTGGGTCGTATTACAGCCAAAATTCTGCAAGAAAAGTGTTATAACGAGTTTAAAGCGGTGGTAGATCCGTTTAAGAGCGTAATATTTAGAAGAGCTCGGGCTGCACGAGATGCAAAGCGGACAATACTCTAAGGGGATCCAACAAAAAGAAAAACCAGCTCAGTACCATTAAGCTCAGCTGAGCTCAATAATATGGTGAATTTGTTAGGTGAAAACACTCCTGAAGGTCTACTTCGGAAGTTTTACCACATTGCTGCAGTGGAGTTAGCCTATAGAGAGGTGGTGGAAGCGGTTGGATGTTTAATCGATTTTTTCGTACTGAAAAAAACAATGCTGGTTCGGAAACAAACCGGATAGAGTACAACCCTATATTCAGCACAAAACCTGTCAAGGAGGCTCGAAGAACTGCGCTGGTAATAAATGGCTTGTGAAAAACACGATAGCACATCATGTCCGGTCAGATTATTCCTAAAAATAATTTCAAAACGCGAAAAAATATCGAATCAAACCGAATATTTCTCAGGCCAAACCGCTCATGAAAAAAGGAGGCAGATGTATGGTTTGATAATATACCAATAGGAAAAAATCTTATAAAGATCTGGATAAAATCTTTCGCTAAATCGAATTGGCTTAAATACCAAGGATAACAAAATTACCAATCACTCTAATAGATCGACAGCAGTGAGTCTATTGGCTAAAAACGGAGTGCCAGAACAGCAACTATTGAAAATTACGGACCATAATAACTCGAATTCTATAAAAACGTATTTAAATCTTGATCGTGAGTATCATAAGAAAATAATTGAAAATATGGGAGGAACTACCTCTTTAGAAATGGGAAAAGACTCATCCTCTGCATCTAATTCTTCACTTACTTGGGCATCATGCTCATTTTATAATTGTGGTAAATAAAATCGGTTTTAACTCAGTAAATGTTTTAGGTAATATGCAAATACTATATTATGTACACATATTAAAATAACTATTTTATGTAAAAAAAAACAATAAAATAAAATTGCCACAAATTTTCTCTTCGAATACCCCTCGAGCATTGATAAATACCTCATAATTTTATTAAATTTCCTCAAGCACGTTGCTTTTAGGTAACAGACTAAGCAACGTGCTTTCGAAAAATATAATAAAATTATTTCGGGAAATTATCAATGCCCTACTACTGCTGACAATTTTTGGCAGGTACAACATAAATTCATTGTGCAATCAAGGTAGTCGTCTTAGTATTTTATTTCAAAGTAAAAGATTTTACTCATTCGATGTTTATTTTAAGATAGTTTTTCTTCAAACGGGAGGTTTATAAAACCATAAATAAAATCCAGACCCAGATTTTTGTCTTGTCTCGCAAGGTTAGCAAAAGAGGTCTGCTTTAAAGTATTCGCGATATAAAACTTTTAGAAAAACAACTCTAGCAATTAGCATAACAAACAATTCAATTTATTGTTTTACATTTTAAAATGGAGAGATAAAGTTAATAGAACAATCTTCCTTTAAGATTAAAATTAAGATTATGTTCTATAATTTTCATTAATTTGCAACTTTAAAAATATGTTTAATGTGTAAAGTGCTACAATCCCACTGTAAAACGACAAGAAAAATTGAATTTCATTTTTCGCCATAATTCCCAAAGCCAATTAATTACCTCTTAGGATTTTTTAAATCAAAACTAGTACTGGATGATAAATAAGATCAAGTGTAACAGAAGATTTGAATTAATATAATGCAATAAATTGGGAACTATTACGAAAAAATGAAATGCAATTTTAAGAAGAAAAAACTGTAAACTGTATCGTACCGTCCGAATTATCGAGCAGGCCCAATGTAACCTTAAAATTTCTACGAGAACTAGAAGCGATTGGCAAAGGAAGCAGAATAGGAATTGGGCCCAGTTATTATCCCGCAATTATCTAGCTCGACATCAATTGGATAAATTTTAATTTTGTATTATACAGGGTTATCCAAGAAAATCTGAAATTTTAAATTATTAAAAATCAAAGTTATTTTTGAATAATGGTGATATTGTTATTTTAATGAAATGTATAAAATCCATGATAAGCACTGGAATAAAATATCGCACGAGTGGCCTCCTCGAGCCCTCCTACAGACATCTACTCTTTTTAGAAATTTTCCATCACAGTGAATGGATACCTTTACTGAACGACGCTAACTGATTATTTGTGGTCTACAATAGACTCACTGGACATGGATGATGTTTATTTCTAGGAAGGTGGCGGTACGTGCTAAACAAGCCTTGAAACAATGGAGTTAATGTATCAGAAGTTGACTGGAATTTCTCGTTGCGGAGACAAAAGATGAAAACACATGGTGGAAAACTTCCTAAAAGTAGTAGTAGTAGTCGTCTGTAAAACGGTTCGAGGAGGCCACCTGGCAAATATATTCCATTATTAAATGTCGAGTTTTGTCTTTTTGAATAATGCTTTACTTCAGTTTTCAGTTATTCAAACAGGTTTTAAAAGGAAAAGGTTCGGATCAAATCGATTAAACCAGATCTAGAAATACATATTCGAGTTTTTGTAAGGTGAGGAATTCATCGTTCGTATAAGTTGATTCATAAAACGGCCATTATCTCTGAAACTACTCTCCAGATGTTGTTTTATATTTTGTGAAACGAACAAATTTCGAAATTTAAAACATTTTGAGGATTAATAATTTTTCTTATTAAACCATTTCCGTTGCCTCTGATTTTATCTAGAAAGTCTGTTTATCGTCGTAACGATCCATTAACAGAGATAACAGACCAAGAAATACGCATACTATTTCGGAAAGCAATTTTTTGTCTCAGAAGACCCCAAAACACTTAGATCAAAAAATCTGAAGTTTGGCAATTTTCAAAATTGCACAGCACAAACTAGTTTTTTGGTAAAGCCTATAAATTCTTTTGGTTTGAATTGCGATTAGATTTAACAGACCAGTTAAGATGAGAGTAAGATTTGTTATGAACCAATTAAGATTAGCTGTGAACCAAGCATAAATACTATGTATTAAATGTTTAGAAAAAGCTTAGGCGAAAGGAGTTACTGGAAATTCTTCTGTGATAAAATGGAATAGGTTAGGAAGATTCTCTTCAAAAACCACAAGCATTCCCAGTTTTTTGATTAAAACGAACGGGTCGTGGGGTGCTTCTAGTGGATAGTCTCTGGAGCTCCTTATAGGGACCCTATTTCCAGGGTACTTTAATGAACTGATGGTGCTTAGTAATCATCAGGAAACACTTTCAGTGTGCACAGAGATATCGTAACGAAGAAATAGATCCTATGGACACTAAAAGGTTTTAAACCATTTAAATCGGAACTCCAAAACAACTAAGGACTTCCTTATTGGGAAGCTTTATCAAAGGGTGTTTGGGGTGTCCCCGAAAGCGGGGAAAAGCTCTCATGACTATCCTAATGACCTAAGACCAATAACTCTGTCATCCTTTCTATTAAAAACCTTGGAAAGGCTAATAGGCGCCTTTAATATGTAGAAGCAGAGGCAATCAGTTAAGGATTGTCATTTTTGGGGATGGACTCTCCTGTAAGTAGGTTAATTAATCTGGATATGGGTTGTAAGAAGGATTGTTAAGTTGGGAGATTCCACCATTATAAGGCGAGTAATTAAAGGAACCCGCAGGGAAGTATCTTGTCTCCTCTTCTCTGAAAAATAGTGGTAAATGGGATATTACTGGAACTAGAGAGAGAGAATATATAAGTGATCGCCTACACAGACGACGTAGTGGTAGCTGTGTCCTGGAAATACCTGGGCACGTTTCTGGACGTAATGCAGAATGCGCTCACGATGGTTACAAAATGGGCTGGCAAATATGGACTGGGTCCAAGACAGAGCTGGTACTCTTCACTAAGAAATACAAAATCCCGGTAGTTATCCCTCCTACCTTAAACGGCAGAAGACTTGCTTTTACTGCCAGAGCAAGATATCTGGGCACTATCTTGTTCAGTAAGCTCATTTGGGGGGCCTAACATTTTGAAGAGAGAGTAAAGAAAGCTTCAATAACCATGTACTCCTGATGCAACGTCATTGGTAAGAGATGTATCGGATGAAGGTGGTGGCCAGCTCTAGACAGTGTAACTTATAAAAATAAGATAGAGAAGGTACAAAGGGCAGCCTATATGCTTGTGAGCGGAGCAGTGAGTTTATGTTTAGAGGTTGTGTTTCACATTCTTCCGGTCGGCATTTATGACAAACAGATGGCGGCAATTATCGCTGTGCGACTTGCACCGATTGCTCAGTTGAAGTGTATTAATACGGGGCGCTCAACAACAAAATTACTATAACGTTGAGTTGTCACTCAACTCTTAATCAGCTGAGTGAACATTTCAACATTCAGTTTATCTGGGTCCTTGGTCACTCGAATGTCATAGGGAACTGCAGGGTGGATGAGCTCGCTAGGCTCGATATAACTGTCCAGGTGCAACCAGAAAGGGCATTCTTGGGAGGCCTATTACAGCGCTTAAACTAGCATTTAGGAAAGAGGCGCTAGCCTTAGCGTAGGAGAGGTGGATTAACAGCCCCACCTATAGAGTAGCAAGATAAGTTTGGCCAAAGCTACACTTGGATCTCACCAGAATACTAATATCCCTACGCATACGTGAATTAAGAACGGTCCTAGGAATTCTCACGCGACACTGCCTTTTTGGAGAACATGCAAGAAGGCTGGGTCTGGAGGCAAATGACTTCTGCAGAAGCTGCTTGGATGAAGAGGAGGAAGAGACGTTGGTTCACTTCCTTTGGTCATGTCCGCCATTAGCACGCATTAGGCACAAAAACTTGGGTAAGTTCAAGATGGACAACCCGTCAGATCTCGAAAACAGTGGGATATTCTTCGATACCTGTGTATGTAGCTCTAATTGGTTCCAGTATGAGTAAAGGGGATATATTCTGTGATTTTACAATGGACCACCACCGGTGTAAGTGTGCCTAAGGAGCCATATGGAATACGAGTAGAGTACATATTTCTTACATTTCTTATGTATTTCTTACATTATTTCGTGAAAAATTCAAATATGATGTTGCTGATTACCTTCAGTTTAAAAGGGCCATTACAATAATAAATAAATAATCATAAAGCGGGTTTTTCCATCATTGAATTCTTTTCACACTCTTAATATAATTTTAAATGAAATGACACATGCCGAAATTCCATTAATTTTAAGATTAAAATCAACAAACTAGCCAACATTTGGAATATTCCCACCATTTAAAATTTGATTTGCTACACGAATGCCTGCGAACGCATAAGACATTTTAATATCAGTATCATTGAAAGTACGTGCCGAAATTGACATTAAGTAATAAAGACCAACTAACAAAATTCCATTTACTCTCAACCAAACAACAACAAAAAAAAAACGATCAAACGTCAAATATTAACCGAAAATAATCAGCAAATCATAATCTAACGGGCTTCATACATAAGACAATGCGTATGAAACTATAAATTTTGTGTACATATTTTTCATAAAAATCATGTTGAGAATTTTAATTACAAACATATATTTTATATTATAACATCATCAAACCCTTTCGTGACCTAAGTAATTACCATTTTTAACTGTGCTTTTAGAAATATTTGTGAATATATATACAGGATCTCAATAGGAGGGCGGGCGATCCAAACGCAGACTAACACGAGATGTATTGATTGGATTTAATTTCTATAGCAAAACATTTTTCGAGGTCGTTGTTTTCCAATTGTACTATTCAGTATTATATAGTTGTTAATAGTGTAATAATTGAGATAATCATTTCGTAGAAATATTTCAAATTTTTTATATACCTACAATACTTTTGTACAACAGACAAAACTACGAAATAAAACCGCGAGAAGACCAAATGATGATGACGCGCGCGCATTAGGTGATGTAATTTGTCTGTATATATGTATATATGTAATAAGATTCTGTGACAGAAACTAAATAAGAGTTAATTATACATGTATTACTGTATGAGCTGTGGGCTATATTTGATTTCAATTGATCTAAATTATACAGTTATTGTGGTAGTTAGTCTATCTATAGTTATTCCAGACGATAGTCGCGATTTAAATTGTACTTTTAACTCTTTTGTTGTCTTTATGTATAATCCACTCTCCTCATTACCGACTTATAAATTTTTATATGTAGTTATTACCGCGAAAGTCAATTAAAATATTTATATTGTATATACAAAATAGTTTTGTTTGGAAGATGTTTAATTTATTTGCGTAACGCTTTACCTGAACAAAATATTTATATTCATATATTTAAACACCAAATGAAAAATGTTCGCACACACGCATCACACTGTAACTGTTCTATGTACAATTATACATATATTAACTTTTATGATGAATCATTAGTATTGTTTTTTCTATTATGTAATTACGAATTGTTCACAGGGCACATACAATTCAAAAACTATTTGAATTTTTACACGTTTGGCATATCGATACATCAATTTGTTATCGCGCATGATGGATGGTTTTTATAGTCCACACTGATATTGGTATTGGCAAAATTTGTAATATACATAAACAATTTTTCGGAGAATTGATTGCGTGTTTATAGTGGTGACTTATAATTTTTGGCTGGTTTTAAGAATTGATGTGACAGATTCAATTGTTTGTGAGCTTGGTTGATAATATCAGTGGTGTCCATTCATTTTATTTCTAAAGCCCTTACAACAGTTAAATGAGTTGGAAGTCACATTCAGATTGCATGCATTACATGCAACATTAAATTTGTGCAGTATTTTATTTTAAAATGGTTTTGTCAGAATATCTGATTATGTATAGCAGTCTATATTTATGAAGATCATATGAATTCCAAACAGCTACATTTCAGGATGTCTTCGAAACATTTCAATTGCATTTGAATTATCCCTACTTCCTATGGATACCCCGAAACCTCAATTTCATTAAAGTTACTTAAATTTGATAAACACTTATTACATAAATCTCGTCACACTAAAAGTTTTACACCTTAGTTTTATTTAGTTTGTTTGTTTATTTATATCTTTCTTGGAATCGTGCTACCTTTCGCAGTAACCAAACCAAAAACACACGGCTGTAGGTCTGTTTTACGTAGACCACCTGCACATTGTATATCTCTATAGTAGACTACAGTACTGACAGGAAAGGTGGGTCAGCTAATGAATTCTGCACTCCAACAGAGGGTCGCAGATGTGTTCACAGCCATCATCGATCGTTATAAGACGATAGAGGATGAAAAATACATTTTGCATCTCACGCCTTTCTGTATTCGAACCCGGTCTCTACTCCTCCTACCTTTTCTCATTGAGGATATTCGAAATCCTCTCGAATTAAAAATTGAAATATTTAGGCATATTAAAACATCTAAGATTTTTATGGAATTTCTTAACTACTTACAATATTTTAGTTAACGCATTTTGAAAAGTTCTTTACACGATATTTATGAACATCTGAATTTTTGTTTGCGGTGATAGACAATTGCGAAAAATTTGACTTTTAAGTTATAAGTAAAGGCATTGTCCCATGGACAAAAGTCAAACCGACGATAGGACGAACAAAAATATTTGTTCGTTGTGTTGGAAATTCACACAAACCTGTAAGTCAAAAGTGAAAAGTATTTTCATTGTGAATGCTCTGTTACAATAGAAAAGAAAACTGCCAAAGAGATTTTCTCTAAAACGGGGCCGACGTTTTTTTTAAGTTGACGATCAATGTGACAATGTAGTATCTATCTCTTTTCAAAATTTGAGGTCAATTGAAGCATTGAAGCCGCCTAAAAATTATAGCATCGCCATTTTGGTTTACATAGTCCTTTCTCATTTTAACTAATGGCAATTTTTTTATTGCGTGCAGCTCTATGCAAGGCAAACATTTTTTGCAAGGCCAACATTTTTCTTCATCTAAATCGGGCATTAATGACATTTTATGATTTTTTTTTATTTGAAATTTCAATGAAATGTTGATCAATAAATTATTTGTCAATTGCCTAATCGATTACGATCGACGCCGTACCTGAATCACAAAAAGGAAATGAAAAAAGATATTTAACATTAAAGGTCGAGTTACAATGAATCCGTCTCCTTTCGTTCCGTCGTTCTCCGTCTCGTCTTTTCCGTTTGTTGGTTACATTGCATCCGTTCCGTCTGTTTAAGCTGACATTTGAAAAACAAATAAAAAAATAAAATGGATGACTGCGAGACCCTAAAATCTTTAGAAATTCGGTTTGATTTATACGTTTTGTATAAACAACATTATAGAATTTATAAGAAAAAAAGAAGATGGTGGCACCGTCCATTAAATCTGGATAGGGTCGAATCCGGGTAATTTAAGACTAGCTTTCTCCAAATGAAAGAGTTAGATAGTGAAGAATTTGTCATCCAAACTATAGAATGACCAGGGATATCTATAACTTTTTATTTAGTTAAAGAGGATTTGACAAAAATGTCGAATCGTAAACCCTATGTAGTTACAGCCTACTTCTCTCGTTATGTCAAAAAAATAAAAAATAATTTGATTGGTTTGGTTATGTTCCGTCTTTCCGTAAATTCTAAACTTATTGAAAAAACGGATAAGCTCGCCCGTCTCTTTCCATTTTATATTAACTAATCATTCCGTTTCTTCATCTAAAATGTACAGAAAATGTATAAAACTAATTTGGACGGAGAAGCGGAACGGAATGGGACGGATCCATTGTAACTCGACCTTAATTCTGTTTTTGGTTCACTTCCGTTTTGTTTCTTCGAATTGTGTACAACGACGCTTCAGACTACAGCAACGAGTAAAGAATTATCTGCGAATTCCCACGTTAGCAAATGACATAAATCTGGTTGTTGAACATTGTAGCTACTTTCTATTCTAAACGGAGTAATTTAAGTTCTTAATGATTTTCAACAGCGCCAGAGAAGATGAAAAGTCATGCGATTTTGATTGCTGTGCACAAGCCGTAGTCGCAAATAATGTATAATTAATTGTGAGTCTATGATATGGCGGCTTGGAGTTAAAGATTTAACTGCTCAAAAAAACGAAATATTATTGTAAACTGTAAATGGTTGGTGTGGCGATATATAAAGCACGATTTACAGGAAAACTGTTGGATAGACCTAATTTTTTTTGATTTTTTTTTTTTGAGTAAATTGTTGGTTTGCGAAAAAGACACCGCGAAGGATCAGTTAGCAATTTTAAAGAACGTTAATTATTTTCTGAAAAACCATTTTTTTTTTCGTTTAATTTGTTGGTTTATCTGTCGTGTGTATGATGATTGCACAATTACCGGTTTCGAATTTAGTGAAATCGCGGTTCTATTTAAAATATTTATTTCAGACCTAACCGTTCATCTTCATTGTCATTATTAGAAAGTAGTTTCGGAGCAGACATTAAAAAAATTCTAAAAAATCCTGTGTTTACCATAATTTGCTTGGTTTAAGTACAAAAAATGTCGAGTTGCGTCATTGTAATAATGCCATCGTTAATTCGTTTTCTCTAGTTATGTATTTGTTTCAGAACTTACTTTATAATTTGCTTCTTCCCAGAAGTTTCCCGAAGTGATGCTGATGGTAAGGTGTCAAGTGGGATAGCTAGCATTTCTGAGAGTTGAGGATTAACTTGCTTAATGGCTGCAATTTTTTTTTCTTTTTTTGTATGGATTGAGTTTCAATGAAGTTTGTTACATCGTCAGAATAGATTTGCTAATGTATGCCTCTTTTATGCAATAAACCTTTGAGTAACATAAAACGAAATTTTAAATATAATAAAAATGAAAAATTTTATTTAAAGAATTTGATTCAATTGCTTCATTTGAAATTGTACTCTACAGTTTCTATTTTACTTATAGTTTAGTTTTAACCAAAATTTACTACGATATGTTCTTTTGAATTATCGAAATATGAAATCTTTGTAAATATCCCAAAAATTTAAAAATTAAAATTGATCTGTGCAAAATTCAGAGTTTTCGAAAGTTTTTTAAATTTTGTTCAACTAAATTTTCGATCGAATTAACCATTTTGAAAGTTATCTCACTTATCAATTTTATAATATATTCAAAATTTGAAATTTTTATTTAAAATTGTGATTCGGTTTGAAATATCCAACACTAATGAAACATTTTAAAGAAATTGAAAATCTTGAAGCCAAGTGAAAGTGATTTTCAGAATATACAAAACTCCTAAATTTTAAATAGCTAATTCTATAAATTTTCTTATTCCTAAATTCTTAACCTTTACTTAAATTTTCTCGGATTTATGGTATATCGGATATCGGCCTTTTGCATAGAGGACCGCCTCAACAAATTTACTTCCAACTGATCTGCCAGGGGGCTGCGACGAGGTAGAATCAGGCAAACTATTTTTTTGCCTACGATACACATTTCATCACCCACTCGACTGTAGTGCCTTTTCTTGTATATAGCGAACTAAAAGAGTAAATTCGCCCGATGTGGGCGCATATCGTCGTTTTGAATATTGAGAGCTGACTGAATGAAAAAGTAATTTTATTTTGTTTTGTATTGTATTGTGTTTCGATCTTTTGGACAAGCCGGCATGCGGCTGGTTGTTAGATGTCATGTGACATAATGCCCAATGTGTTGGACAGGTGCCACCCAATGTGCGGCGAGTTCGTGTTGGCGCTGGACGAATTGTTTTGGTGCATTATGTGAACCGCTACAGGTATTAGTTTTCCATAGAAGTTAGACGAAGTGGAAACAACTCGTTCGATTGCAATCGAAGATGGTTTGAACTAAAACCCGTATTCACGAAAGTCACTTGAAGTTTAAATAAAAATTAACAATTGTTTTGTATGGAAAACGGTGTTATATGATCAGTTATAGTTAATAGAGTTTCGTGAAAACGGGAGCAAATTAATTCCTTAATGAGCTGTTTCTACAATCTAGCTAAAGATAACAAGTAAAAACTGTATTTCAAAGTAATTCAATTTCCTTTTAGAAATAAATTTTTCTTTCGCTCTAATTTTGTAAGTGGCGGAGATATATGTGAGGTTTCCAAAAACATGAGTCGAAAAAAGTTGTAGGATTGTATAATAACATATGAACCACTGAAACTAGACAAATTAACTCCGCCGCTTAGTAAATTAGCTTAAGTTTTCTTTATTTATATATTTAAGGTAGGGAATTGAATGACCTTGAATTCTGTTTTTATGTGATGAACCTTGCCGCAGTGGTTCAAAAGATAAATATTCAATAATAAATTCAAAAATATGTGAATTTTTTTCAAAAATTGCTAGTGTTGAAGAAATACTTTTAAAATGTTGAATTGTTTTCGATGATAATCTCCTGTGTGGTCCCCATTGCCTAAAAACAACTCAAAAATAAAAAAAACTACCATAAATAAATTGTTACTGTGTCAAAATTGCTATCATTGATATGGCACGGGGCTCCCAATCGGTGTTAAAGAAGCAAGTTTAAAATGTTTTCGATTCCAAAGAAATCTTTTAGAACGTTCCTTCAGCAGGTTGAGGATGAAAAGATAGATAGATAGATTAATTAATTGAATTTTAGAGCAGAAATTAACCGCTTCTTGACAGAATCGTCCGCACCGTACATTTCAGATTTAGCGTGAAAATATTGGGCAATTTTGTGCAGTTTACAGAGCAACCACAATAAGATTTAAAGTTAATTTTTGGATTTTTTTTTTTGTTACATATTAGAAATTTCACGGATTAATCAATCATTGAATTTAAATTAAAGTAAAAAATTTGGAAATTGTTAAATTAGCTTCGCAGGAATACAGCTGTGTGAATGTGACGAAGTAAAAGTTGTAAGGGAATTTGGCTGCTGTAGTAAAATTCGCTAATAATGCCTGTATACATACATTCTATATAAAAGAATGTAGATTGTGATACAATCGGTCCAGTGGCCTGATGAGAATATTGATTTTTTCATAATCATAAGCTTATCATTTCGAAACTGGATTAAATTCTCTTCAAATATTTAGGAATTTAGGAATTTAAATAGGGAAGGAAACAGGGAATAAAAAGTTGGGAATTTCTGCAGTTTGGAATTGTAGCAATATTTTTCTCGGGGAAACCAAAATAGGACCACTGTTGAGAGAAATCGCAACGTGGAACCCAATTTCTCACCAGCTGTAATTGCTTTCCTCATACATGTGTCTTGTTTTGTTATTAGTGAAGCCACCAAGTTAAGCAAATAATTGAAGTCTTTGCGTGATATACGCATACAATTTTTGAACGCATTGCGATCCTCAATCTCCAATTCTTTCAATAAATTCAAATAGCAGTCACCTTCATCATGAAGCATTACTCAGTGTCCGTTCTACTTTATTCGATTTAGCACTCTCACTTCACTTCAATAATTTTTCCCTGAAACCATAGAAATAGACAATAACCGACAGACAATACAACAGCGCGCAGATAAAATATATATTTGTACCTCTTTGCTCGACCGTTATTTGCTGACAAATATTTACCACTGTGTGAACAGGCGAAAATCTATTTGCTACGAACGTGGCAAATATCCTTGCTGCGCCTTTGCCTTGGCTCTGAGCAAACAACTTTTCAAATATTTATCGCCGTTTGTACGACAGAGCAAAGAGCTTTGCCAAATAATAATAAACATTTCCTAAACAAGTTTGGAGAAATATTTGCTACGTGTTTACTTACCTTCAGTAAAATAAGCAAAAACTGTTAACAAAATTGGCCAAAAATACCGATTACTTTTTACTTTGCGTACTTTAAATTAAATACGCAAATTTCAATGATAATTTTATTTTGCAATATATTATGCAAATATCTGAATCATCGGTGATACGTTTGTGCTTCGCCAATTTATTGTGCCCATAAACAATTACACATATTTGAAGCTTATAAATTATTAATCGCCCTTTGTTGTATGTCAGTAAAATAAATTTGTCAAAAATAGTAGGTGCTAACTGCGAAATTAAAAAAAAAAAAATTGTCGATAACCATTTTAGACTACTTAATCGTGTTTATTGATAAAATAAATTCATTGAAGTTCGGAAGGTCTTTCAAGAGACACGACCAGAGCTTTCTGTACGTTCTTTAAATTTATATAGTAATACAGTGACGTAACTAAAAATTTAACGTATTCGTGACCTCGCAAAAACAATTTTTATTGTAACTATTTAGATATTCTTAGAATATTAAACAAACAAAATAACCATCAATTCTTAAAAATATTATAAGCACACAAACTAATTTGGAAAGGTTTAGATAGGCAGCGCTTTATACCAATGAAATCGAATACTTTACTACAAATTCGTTAAATTTTACACACTTCAAAAAACACTTTTCATTAAAATTAGGTTGATATCTAACACTAACAATTTTTAGCAAAATCTATAATTAAACGAAAATCATTAATTATAACCAATTGGTCTGAAGCTGAACGAACTATGAGAATAAATATGTGTTTACAGACATTTCATAACCTAAACTATTTTAAGTTTATTATTTTGATTATTGATGCCAGCACAGTAATTACACGAAAATACAACAAATATAATTTATATAAAAATTTTATAAAAATAACAAAAAATTTACTGTACCATTCATGAATTAGACGGCGCCAATTTTACATATAAAACATGTTCGCTTTAGTGCTGCAGTTTAAACGGACATTTTCTTTTTATACCTATATAATAAAATTTGTAATCTATGATCTTGCAAAATTAACAAAACCCCAAAAGATAAACCTCATTCATCTTAATCAAAGTACTATACAAAACAAAAATGTATTAAAGAAAATCCTCATATTTTCATTCAAACAGCCCACACACAACCTACAGTATAAAACATAAATACACATACTTATTTATAGGTATATGTATGTATGAAGACACCCACTCTAACATTATTTCACCCGAAGTGTCTACCAGAATTTTCTCGATGTTAATGGAAAAACTCATAAAACAAGGGTAAAAATGGGATGAACATGTGTAAGCGAGAGTAAAATATGGAAATACAGCATTCAAATAGAAAATTCTATTTTTAGATTCAAAAAATGCCAAATATACAGTAAGGGGGTGGTAAATGAGAATGTAAATTGTATGTTTTGCTTAGGAGTGGGGTTGTAGGGAATAAAAAATTACTTGTGAGTACATATACTTATAGGTGATTTTAATCCATACATTTTTTCCTTGGAACCGCTCCAATTTCTCTTTGCTATTTATTTTAGATTCAATGTAAGTTTAGCATTTGTGTGGATAATTTTGGAATTTCGTCGTCATAGTTTTTCACAAACAACTAACTTGTTAACCCCTTTTTTAAACACTTTATACTTCAATAAATGTATTTCAGTTATACCAATAAAAATGTTGGGAACAAGTCCAGTTTACTAATATTTTTGAATTTTGATAATGAAACCAAGGCTAGTTCATTTCACGTTTATTTATATATAAGAATTTATTTACACACTACGAGCTATTTAGATTTCAAAATGCCAATTTATTACAGAAAAACATGTGTCCCTACTAAAATAGTTATTGTTTCTTGAAATGGTTTATTAATATTAGTGGCATCTTGTGCCAAGTAGTAAAATTAAAAGAATATTGATTGTATGAGGGTGAACAGAAGGGAAACAGAGCAACATAATTAATGTTTTAATTACAATAATATTGTTTAAGTTAATTTAATTCGATTTTTTAGCAGAGGAAGACTAACGGCTCTAATATGGAAGACAACTAATCAAAGTTTGGTTGACCGACCAGACAGACAATTCATCATTAACGCAAACCAATTTTTTATAGTTATGATCATAGTCAACTATTTTAAGTTGAGCAAACAGTTTAGTTTTAGTTGCCTGAAGTCGCTTAGATCTATTATACTATGACCTAGAAGAAGAAGAAAACAGATTAGTAGTACTTAGAAAATCCATACGTAACCAATCCAATCCTTTAGATCTTCCAAACGCAAATTCCGAGCAACTAAATCGACTCAAACCTTCAGCGCTCACAGAAATGCCAATTTTTTTAAAACGCCCTGACCGATTTTCACAAGACATTATTTTTTAAAAGCCTGATATTTTTGCTTTAAAATGACACTATTTTCGTGAAAATTGGTTCAGTACTTTTTTTATAATGAATTTTGAATGCAACCAAAATTGATGATTATGAAAAGAATATTGGGGATATTTAAATTTAAATTACAACAAAAAATTCAAGCAAAACAAAAACAATTTTATCATTCCTCATCTAACGCAATCTTGAGTTCACTGATGTTAGATGGTACCGGATTTCTGGGTCGGACCCTCCGTTTTAGTTCGTTGAATAAATGCTCAATTGGCTTCATGTCTGGACTGAGGGCTAGCCACCTCCTCGTCTCGGATCCAACTTCATCCATGAACTGCCGAGTTGTCCGAACTGTGTGACACTGGGCATTGTATACATCAATACGAAATCTTCCCTTGTATATCCGGCGTAGGGCACTATGTGATCCAAGAGTATGTCCTCGATATATCGTTCAGCGGTCAGACCTCCTCTACGGTCTCCAGGTATGAAAACAAGATCTGTTTTTCCCTCAAGCGATATACCAGCCCACACCCTGCTCGAACCGCCGCCGTACGAGACGGTTTCAGCAAAACAGCATTGCCAAAATAGTTCTCCTGGACGCCGGTAGACCCAGTCTCTCCTATCATTACCATGGAGACCTATTCTGCACTCGTCAGTGAATAGAACGGACCTCCATTGCTCGATGCTCCAATTGATGCGTTCGCGAGCAAATTCGAGCCGTTTTTAGCGGCGGCATGCTGTCAATTTTGGGCCTCTAGCGGACCGTCTTGGACTAGCAGCTACATCTCAAATTTGTTTTACTTCCTCCTACACATGAACGCCCGTGAAATGGTGATTTCGCAGTGAAGTTAGGACGATAAATCGATCGTCCCTCTCAGATGTACACCGATACCGGCTGATTTGTGGTCTCCGATTGAAGGTACCAGATTCCTGGATAACTCTTGAGACAGCAGATTGGCTTCTTGTAATAAAGCAACAACTTGTACGGCTTTTTCTGGAGTAGTATCCATGATTTTGAGGAAACAACGTACGAAACTGGTAGTGATTTGTTCAGGTCAACGTCTGATGGCAAATATCGGTCAAAGTTGTATTATACAGGAGATTGCAGCACGCCAATTGTATTCACCGAAACATCGCATTTTGCTACGATTGCTTTAATTTGAAAAGTACAAAAAGTAGATTTTAATGAGAAAGGTTTCCTTGTAAAGATAAAATACTAAGCTATTAAAAAAGAAGTTGTTTACGAAGGAGTATGCACGGAGGTGTGAGTAAATTTAGTTGCTTTGGAGTGTATTTTATCAAAGTTAACTTCGTAAACCTAAATATGATTCAATATTTTTGACGTGTTGCAGAGATGACGGTGAAATATAACACAAAATTGTTAATTAACAAATATGAGCGTCACGTTTGGCAACCCAAGGTTTCACTCAGATACGTTTGATTGATTGATTGTAATATACGACCAAGCTTTTAGCAAGTGTCCCGGGGTTTGCCGTTTTTACACACAACATAGCGGAAAGAAAGAAAGGAGTGTTAAAATTATGGACTTGACTCGGTAGCAGACACCTAAGAAATCAATAGTTGGTATTTTGTTATTGGTATTATTATATGATAAAAAGGTTGAGCACAAGACGACACAATTTCTAAAACTATAAATCGCCTGGATGCTTGAAGGTTCTGGGAAGCAGAGACAGGCTCCACAGGAATTTCTGAAAATCGAAATCGGGATTATCAATTATTTGAGTCGATTTATTTATAATTAAATTATAATTAAAAATTATAAAAATATATAAATTAAAAATAAACTAAAACAAATAAAAATTAATTAATATATGATGAATAAATTAAAAATTAATTAATAGACCACAGCTAGAGTCTATCTCCCAAGAACCACCAATTTTAATTTTAATATTGTTGTAATAACGATATTTTATATACAGTTATGTAAGGATTTCAGCCAAAACTCTGGAACTCTGGATTATAAATAAAATAAAATGCCGCTACAAAAAACACCTGTTGCTTCATTCTCCCAGCACATCTCTGAAAAATCCAATGTTGACTCAGATATTATCCAAAGTCATTGTTTCCTCATTGATTTATTGCAATTCACGAGCAAGGTTTAGAAAAATAGAAACCAATGTACACTCGTAATCCCATTCCAACCACGCCAAGTCAACTCCAAGTTCGACCTCTAACCCAACCTCAGACTTAATGCTCAACTAAATTCCCAAATCAATGAAGGCCGAAAAACTGTATGGTCGCTTGAACTCAGTTTAAAACGATTCAAGCCAACTTACCAATCAACA
This sequence comes from Tipula vernalis, assembly GCA_958295665.1. Classification (NCBI taxonomy): domain Eukaryota; kingdom Metazoa; phylum Arthropoda; class Insecta; order Diptera; family Tipulidae; genus Tipula; species Tipula vernalis. The sequence goes on from OY282559.1 coordinate 160,755,769, forward strand.
CAACTCCAAACAAATCACCAACCGAACCGTCGATTCAATCTCAACCCAACCCTTACCAATCAACTCAACCTCAACACGAACCCTAATCCAGCTTCTAACTCAACCCCAAGCAAAACTCTCAAATCAACGCGGTCTGCAAACTCAAGCCAACTTCAACTCAAACCTTAAACAAATCCCCAACCAGATCGCCAACTGAACCCCAACAAAATCCCAATTCAACCAGCAGACTGCCCCCAACTCAATCTCCTGCTCAACGCCCAACTTAATCTCAACGCCCTTCTTAATCTTTCGAACCGAACTCAAACCTGAACTCGGTCCACAGATCTCCCATACTTCCGGAAACGCGGGCCCGCCCGTAACATCAATTTTTATGTAAGAGCGAATTAAATTAAATTAAAATTCATTAGGGACTTATTTTGTACCTTAAATGATAATTTTTACGTAAATAAATAAAAAAATAAAAAATGTATTCAAGGTTCTCGCCGGGTTCCATTTCCCAAATAAAAGAAAAATCTCTGAACCAGATAACTTTGGTCCATGCAGGCCGAAGTCAAACACAAAACAAACAGTACTATAATACGGTACGGTCAAAAAAAAAGAAACTATGGCTCAGCAGTTTTATATATAAAACACCGAACATCAGGTCGACCTTGTTATGATTAAATACATAACTAAAAATAGAACGTATGGTCGTCACTATGTAGTTTCAAATTCCTAACCTAACATTTCCTTCAGATGACGGGAAACAGATGCAATGCCACAGGCAGTTCTTCCGCAAGCTTTCGGACCGTTACCTGGGGATCACGTTCCACCATAGTCTTGGTGGAACGTGGTCGACGTGATAACGACGTCGTCAAGAAACTCTTTCTGACCTCTACCTTCCTGTTCTTCAAGAGTCTCATCTCCGTTAAGAAATTTTTCGAACCAGCATCGAATTTTGCGATCCGTGACCGATCCTTGGCCGACCGCAGTGTTGATTTTATTCGCCATTTCGGCAGCATTAGTCCTAAGTTTGAACTCGTAAAGAAAGTTGCGTTTCTCCATCGTTCGGCTACAGGAACGTTAGGCTAAAAATAAATAAAAAGAACTAAGTGGCTTACATAGAGAAACATTTTCTGAAAATAACGGTATATAACAATAACTGGTTATTGCAAAATTGGCAGGTATAATTATGGACAAAATATTATTCTTTGAAAATCGAACATTTATTTCGGAACTACCTAATATTTTATCGTTGTTGATTTTGACATTTTAATATTAAAACATTCTCTTACTCTCGTTTGACTGCTCAAATAATATATTTTGTTTGACTCTTGTAGGTAAATTGGAATTAAATATTTTTAAAAGTTTTTAATTGTAATTTTTATAATATTTAAATAATACATATTTTTCAATTAGATTAATTTACATTAAATTTCAAAAAATTTTAATTTATCTAATTTTATGTTTAATTCCAAACGAACGTTAATTCTTTCCTTTTTGTGAAAATCTACCATGTGGTAGAACTATGGTAGTTCCGATGACTGCTTCTTATGCCGTGTTTCTTGTCGAAAACTACAACGAGAAAATTATTATCACAGTATTCGAGAAGGCCATTTAGTATTTTTCAAACCGGACGTCTCGGCTTTGAGCTTCAAAAATAAAAATTCTTTATTTCATTTTCGAATTAGGTAAATTAGTTTCATTTGATTGATAAACAAAAATTTTATAGAAATAAATCCAATTTCTTGAAAAATAATTTATTTTTAAGTGATAATTTATAAAAATCAATATTTATTGCAATGAAGTTATCTGTAAGGCCAAGGCAGTGGTTCCACATACGACTGCACCATTTCAAAGTATTTTTTGTAAACTTACATAACTTACAAATCACATATTTGGTACGACTGTTTTATATTTACCTAAGAATCTAGCTTATATGCACGTTACAAATTCAGAATATTTTAGTTCTTTATACATTGAAAAGTAGTTTAAATCTAAATACTTATCCGGGACTTAGTTGTACACATAGACGTTTGCAGACCTAGGTATGGTAAACTACAAATAACCGTTATCCTCTTTCTATTGTGTTTGTCTCTGATTTCCTTATTTTGGCCACAACACTTTCAATCATTAGACTTTTGAGCAGGCAGAACTCAAAAATAAAACAAACAAATCTTTCATTTTTTCTTTCACTACCAACAACACAACAAACTATTAGCCTTTTAAAATTAAATTAAACCAAAAATACAAGAAAATTAACAAAATTAAGGAGGGAATGAAAAACGTCTTCACACACTGACTATGCCAAATCGACCTCACTCAGAACTGTTTTTTTTTTTTTTGTTTGCTTTGCACTTTTGGATGTGAAACCATCTTTAGCGGCAGGAGTAAGAGAAAAATTATATAGAAATCATCATATTACGGAAACATACATATGTACCGAACAAATAATATTGCAGGTATAAGAAACCTAACATCAACACAAAATCAACGCATACACATGGAATATACATTACATCATCCGCTATTTCAAAATAATCGTGAGTCAAATACGAAAAAAATTAAAAAAAAAAACGCCTGCTTTATGTTATTTTGTTGTGAAATTATTTAGTATATATGGCCGCAGCGGCAAGTATTTTTGAAAATGAAAATCACATATGAGCAAAAGGAGCACAAATTCTGCATGTGTAGTGTAAATGACTCAACAAAAATGAAATTGAAATAGCGAACTGTGAAAATTCCACAAATACATTGATAGATAATAAAATAATAATTTTAAAATTGTTCAATCGATATACCTTGTTATTAGTATTGCTCATGGTGTTGCTGAGTTTGGTTATCCGGAGTTTCGCATTACCGTCTTTCCAATTGCTATGATTTTACGGTCAATATTGCGCCCTAATAGAATCGCTCTATTTAAATTATTTCAAACAGGTCAGTGATAAAGCGTTGCCATTTTGCTTCGTTCAGCGAGTTTGCCGTGACCATTGACTGCAATTTAAATATGGAATCTTTAACAAGATTGCCTTGTATGAGTAATGATATATTTTAAAGCGTACATGGCAGGTTCAGGTGATTAACATAACAGAAATGTACTTTGCTCATGCTCAGTTAGTGTCAGTAAGGTTCGTCCTTCAAAGCCAAAGAAGAATAACTTATTGACTTTTTGAACCAAAAATACAATATAACATAGTTTAAATACTGAGCGAATAACAGGCGTCCTTATGCAGGGGTTCTCAGCCTAATCGAAATGGCTTGAAATGATTCAAAGATGTTTAGAGTTGCAACTATCCATTCATTCCTTAATGTGTGCCTATGGAATTGGCTGATGAGGTACTCTTACGATGAGATACAAATTGAACAATGGCTTGTTGAACCTCGTTAAATCTCCTCGTGAGGAAGCACGTTACCCAGCGGGGTTTTCAAGACTCATTAGAAAACCATATCAAATTCTTTAAATACTTTAGGCCCGAATCGATAGACACAACTACGAGTACAACTTTTAGTTGCAGTTACTCTTTTTTCGAAATTGATCTTCCAATACCGCATTTTTAAACCAGAATTCAACAGTAAATTTAACTAGGAATCTGGTAAAATTTTCAAACAATACATTTTTCCAAATAAATTCCACATTTTTAAAGACCCTAGGTATTTTGTTTATTATTAATTATTATGACCTAAAATAAATAAATTTACATCGAAATTAGAAACGATAAATTCGATTTTAAACGTCAATTAATTGTATTCACTGATTGTAGTCGCCGATATCCACGAATCCGTTATTTCGTCCGATCTTTCCGGATAGATCTAATTTTTGCAACTGTTCTCGAACTCTTTGGATTACTTGGATTGCTTGAGTAACTCTAAGTATGATCAGAAAAGTATTAGTCTCCATCATTCAAGTTTTAAAATCATTTTAATTCATAACTACTATACTATGCCAGCCTTAAGAGATTTCCAATTTAACATCAAATATGAATATAAACGCCTGTAATGTGAGATACCTTTACATTTAGTTAATAAAATAATAAACTCAATAAGCTATTGCTATAAATATCATCTAGTTAAAGTTGGAAAAATATTCAATTAGGTCAACTATTATACTATCAATATTCCGTCAATCAAATGTTATAAAATTCTAAAGAATTATTAATAGAATCAGCTTTTGTTGTTATTTTAATTAACCGTTGTTTCTATATAAATTTATATACATATGTAAATACATATACATATGTATACGTATTTTGTAAATTTATTACCATTTTTATTAGTTTTCCAAGTATTTATCATCCAAAATATTATGTTCTAAATACGGAACTTCCTTCCTTCAATTTTATTCTTTTATTTCTTTTCCCGTCTCCAGTTTCGTTTTTAATTTAGCGCCATTTTCGATATGGTGTCTGTCTGTATGGTGTGATGTTTGTAAATAATACAAAAAATCTTATTAGTTCTTTACACAAAATCTACTATACATTAAAAAAAAAATACTAAATGTTGCCAAATATAGAACTTAATAGTGAAATGTGATATTTTTGTATAAGAATTAAAAGGCGGCGACCACCATAAACGAATTTTTATTATTATTATTTTTTTTATAAAAAATGCGGGCACGTGATTTAGAATTTTAATTATTTTGATCAATTTTATTTCGTAATTATGTGTCGCGGAACATCGATATGCGCTCCGCAAGCTTATTGATATGTAGAATGCATCAATTTTAAAACCGCATTTTCTAATTATACGGATATAATATTTCTCCGAGAACATGAATTTATGGTTCACTAAGTGGTTCATTCTAGACATTCTGTTTACTACCGACAATTGGTTCCCGAAATAGTTTTACTAACAATTGTTGTACGTTACAATAATAACATTTATTATTAAAAAAAAAACTGGTTTCTAGAAGCTATCTTACGTCATATTCAGAACTACATACTTCGTTCTCTGGTTTCAATTCCGAGCTAGTCATAATGTCGTAGACATCTAGGCGATGCGTAAGAACCTTTTCACCCACATTCAATTTGTTTTATTAGATTCAAGAGTTTTTTGATATTCTTGTTTGCTTAATAAATACGAAGTTCACAATATTTTGAATCAGTTTATTGGCATTCGAATTAACATTTGAATTTGTTAATAGTCGCAGTGATCTTTAACAGAAACTTTAACTATCTATCTTTAACAGAAACTTTAACAGTTGGAAGATGTTTGCAACGATATGAGCGTAATTTAAATGTATTGCCGATCCAATGGCATCAATTGGTTTGTTGGGCGTGCATTTTGAAATCACACTTCAAAATTCGACGCAAAGTGGTGCGACGACTAAATCACAATTGCAATGCACTCTTTTTTGTTGATGGGCTCACATTCTCAAGCAATATACATACTTGCATCAATATTTTTGCTAGAGCGGCCCGCACGCGATCTGCTACTAAGCTTTACATCTGTAACAACATTGTTTGTTTTTAGTTTTTCCAAGAATTTAATTACCTATATTTTTTATTTTCTATGTTATTTTTAAAATTTATGCATTGGTCTTGATGCGTGAACCAGGGGAACTTGTGATGCCCGTTGAAACTTTTGGAAAAAGAAATTGCCAGCAAGCAGCAGGAAATTCGTTAATTGTTCTTTAGATATGGGATTACGATACGAAATGCAATATTGCAGAAAAAATTGGACCGGTCTGTATCGTGTTATTTGGTTATATTACAGTGGAATTCTATTGTGAATAAGCTGAAAAAGTAAATATGCTCGAAAAGGAGTTCCTCAAAACTCTAAAAGAAGATGTGCTGAAGTTGTGCTTCAAGATTTGATAAAAAAAACAGCGTGTCCAATACAAGAAGATTGGACCGAAATAAAGCGAATGTGTGTACCACTGGCTGGAGTTTGAGTGGATGGGTGAAGCTAAAGCTGCAGTGAAACTGAAGCTGCAGTGAAGCTGAAGCTGAATTTGCATGAATGGAGAAGCTGCAGATGTATTACTTTTTAACATGTTAAACCACTTCATCTTACACAATCCGTTATAATTGAACTCCAACTAAAAATAGGTTGTGTAAGTATGGGGTGGTCTCTAACCCAAAATTTATGTAGACAGACTAATAAATAAATAACACCACTTTGTACAAAAATTTCGACCGAAATTATCAATATTTGTGAGAATGGGAGGCAATACCAAAATAACAAAAGTGTATGACTAGAATGATGGACACGACAAACTTTTAAATCTAAAAGAATCATTCAACAGTATCAACTCCTAATTCGCACACAGTCGCAAAGTATCAAGTATATACTTTAAATAATTTCTAATTTTCTGAGTATAGAACTACTAAGGGTTGATCCGACGAGAACGTAATATTTATTTTCACCAAATTATGCCAGAAAATTGTTAAACTAGTGAAACCCGTAAGTTTTTAATTAATAATAGATAAAATATCGTGCATTTAAAAAAATAAAATATAAAATTTTGTTAGTTTTAATACAAAATTTCAGTTTATCGTCATAAAAAACTCGGAATTTTGTATTAAAACTGTTAAAATTGTATATTTATTTTCAGGAACGTTGTTTTAAATATCGATAATTAAAAAATTACGGCTTACAATATTTTAACAATATTCTTACAAAATTTGGTGAAAAAGGAAACATCATGTTCGTCGCAAAATCAATTTGCACCGAGCTTAAAACGTACAAATTGGCGGAGGAGAGCTTAATGTAAGAACCAATTTAGTAAAATTTGTGATGAATCTATATTACATTTCTAGGAAGTAGGGAGCAATATAAACTAAAATTCAATAAATTCAGTATATATCGGGCGACCAGATTAACTCGATGGGAATTAATTTAGCTGATAATTTTTGTAATTTAATCCAGTTTCGAACTGATAATCAATCTTCTCATCAGGCCGCGGCGACTGGACCGATTGCACCACAATTTTCATTCTATATATACAGAATGAACTGTGCAGGTTGTATTAGCGAATTATACTAACACAGTCAAACTCTCTTACAATTTTTTTCTTCATCACATTCACACAGCGCTATTCCTACGTAAGCAAATTTTCTTTTTTTAATTTGCTTTGATAAGCGCTATTCCTGTGTAAGCAAAATTTATTTATTTAATTTTCTTAAAGAAAATAAAAAAAAAAAATTGCTTACACAGGAATAGCATTATGTGAATGTGACGAAGAAAAAAATTGTAAGAGAATTTGGCTGGGTTAGTATAAATCGGTAATACAACCTGCACAGTTCATTCTGTATATATAGTATAGAATGAAAATTGTGGTACAATCAATCCAGTTGCCGCGGCTTATTAGTGGTTACACGAATTAACTAATTGATTCAAGGTAGAGTAGAAGGAAGAAAATTGAAAAGATAATTTTTGTATTGCGAAATTAATTCATTTTCAATATGAATTAAGTCCGCGACATCTCATTTTTCAAAATGAAATAATTTCGCGCTGATTTAATTCATTTTTAAATGTTAAATGTCGCGTATTTAATTTATTTTGAAAAATAACTAAATTGGGGGGGGGGGGCAGAATAAATTCAAATTTATCGACGAAATTAATTTATTTTCCAAATGAATAAAATTCCGCCAATAAATAAGAATTTATTCCACCAAAAAAAAAAAATTAAAGGTTGAAATACAAAAATTGTCGTCGAAGGTGAATCGAATCTAACGTCTTGAAATGACCTTGGACTGAAATGTTTCACAAACAAAACTTCACGACACCTTCATGAAAAAATACTAAAAAACTTAACCTCCAACAAAAGATGGAAATTAATTTAACCTATTATTAAATTAAACAAATAAAAAAAATGTTCATTGTTTCACATTACGAAATTAATTCATGAATATAAATGAAAAACAATTAGGATCAAAAAGACTAGCAACATTAAGTTTGAAAAACATACCATTTGTTTTAGCGCTCAAAAACATCAAATGTGTAGGACACCGTTTACTTAGCAAGTTTAAGTCTGACTTCATATGTTAAACATTAGAGTTGCATTTCTAATGGTTGTACATAGAACACTAAGTCATCAGAATGCGCTATCATCTCAGAGTTAAAAATAATAGAAAAAATAGAGTTCAAATAAAACAAAACAAGTAATGGACCCAGTACTGAACCTTGCGGAACACCGTGGCTAATGATTTATGCTAACTTTAATAACGCGAAATCGTTCAGATAAATATGAGCTAAACTAATCCAGAATAACACCACGAAAATCAGTATTGAAAAGTTTTTTAAAAGCACGGCATGGTTTACCTTATATCAAAAGCTTTTGTCGAAGTCCTTTATATAGAAGGTTAGTGAATTTTAACAAAGCATTTTCAGTACCTCTAAATTTCTTAAACTCAAATTGTTTCTTATTTAAAAACTTCATATGGTTCCAAAAACTAGAATCCCTTAAATGTGCTAGCTTTTCAATAATAGCAAAACCCGGAAGGATGTAGTTAAAGAAATTGATCAGTAAGAAATAATGGATTTGACCATTTCTCTTTCTTGCCTAACGGCTTTATTTAACTCCATAAACCGTTCTATTAAATCCAAATTTGTGTATCTAGTTTTTTGGAAAAGTCTTAATGATTTTCTTTTTTGCTTTATGAACATCAACCCCTGAAGTGTTATTGTCAATGTGCAATTTTAAAATTGTTATAAAATAATTATAAGCGTTGGATATACTATTTTGGGAATAAATATTCAGTTAAGATTCCTCACTTAAATCCTTAAGCAAATTTGGATAGTTAATCATCTTGAAGTTAGATTTCAATCTTTAAGTAATGAGATTTGCACGGGTTAAATTGGAAGGCACAATAAGAGTAGACCGGTGATATGCAGATTATGAATTTCAGATACAAAATTAAATTCAAATTTCGGAGCATGCATTTAAGCATGTTGTACTATTATTTGTAAATCGGCTTGGCATACTAATTAAAGACTGGACCATGAGAAGCCATCATAAACATGTAATCATCAGAAGATGAAGGAAGGTCCAAAATGTCAATCAGTAAATGTTTTGATTTGATTCTAAATAAAACATTATTGAAACCTATAAATAAATAGAACCGAAAACAAAACCTAATTAAAATCAAAATTTACCTGTAAATGTCAGTACTATCAATATCTTATGAGTTAGGCTTAATGCTATTATTTAAATAAATAGTATCGCCACCAGCACTAGTATAATGATTTGAGGCAAGAATTCAACTGCAGCAATATTGACTAAAAGTAAATTACAATTTAAACGAAAACTTCTAATATTTTGGTGTACAATAAACAATTTTGACTTAGGCTTATTAGATGAAGATAACTGAGCATAACGACACTTTTTTCGCATCAGCACAAAAAATTTTGTTTACAACATAAAATTTAAGGCAAACTTTTTGTTCAATAATTTCGTTCATTGTAAAAATCGCCGTGCACTAATGAGGTCGACTTAACCAACTGCTGTAAACCAAACTGGTTTACAAATCGCGCTCAAAGCTGGCATCATAATGAAAGGCAGACCCACCAATATAGGAAAAAAAAATTAAATTCCTTTAAATTATAGCTTTCTGCTTCACCCTGGATTACAAATTTCCACCTTGAACAAAACGCTCTTTCGGCACACAACATTAGCAGAATAAGATTAGGTTGTTCTTTATTCGTCATAATTGGTGAAATGACGTTCTAACGCCAAAAATCGCTGATTACGAAATCCTGCTTGGAACATTTTTGGATGTTTTCCAATATAAAAGCTGAATCGATATGGCGAAGTAGGACATTTCCGATAAAATCAGCATCCAGATAAAGGCGTAACAGACGTGAGCAGAGGGGTGCAAATTTTATATTCTTTGCACCTTGTCGATTATGGTGGTAAGCGAGCCATATTTTTATCAAAATGTAGCTATTCAGTTTTTTTTTCAAAAGGATTATCAAAAACTTTTTTGTATGCTTTCAATTCTTCTGATGTGTACATCATAATGAGAATTCTAGACGATTACATCATATTCCACTTGATATCTTATTTAAGCGAAATATAATGTAAATAAAGTTTGTGTACCCCTGAATTACCCCAGTCCATCGTTTGATAAAGCCAAACATAGACTTTGCTTTAGCAATATAGTTATCTATGTGCCTGCTTAAACTAACGATTTCGACGAAGGCAACTCCTAGATCAGTAATCTCTTGTACTCTTTGAACTACATTGTCATTGATGTTTATCATGAAAAGACATAATTTTGCACTTCTTGATGTTTAAGTGTAATGAGTTTTGGTCGCACCGCTTCTAAGTCTATTGAGGTCCTCTTGCAGTTTGTCAGCATCACAAATTTGTTCAATCTTACGATACATTTTTACGTCATCAGCAAATATGAGAAGATTTGAGTTTTTTATGATCTTGCTTATCCGATCAATGAAAACAATAAAAATCCAGGGTCCAATATGTGATCCTTGAGGAACAGCCGATGTCAATTTTATAACGTTGGAGTTTTTATTGCCAATTATTACATATTGTAGACGTTTTGTTAAGTATGACTTGAACCAATTAAAGCATTCTAATGAAAATCCAAATGCAAATATGACTGAAAGATGACATATAAAATCAAATACCTTACTGAAATCCGTATAAGTTACGTCTACTTGATGATGCTTTTCTATCTCCCTTGTGCTGGTTGACAGATATATGACGTATTAATGTTGATTTAAAAGCGTTGCATACAACTAGTTCAAATAATTTAGGGATTGATGATGAAGTGGATATTCCTATGTAACATGTGACGTCATCCTGTTTGCCTTATTTAAAGATTGGAATTATTTTAGAGATTTTCCATTTTTCGGGAAACACAGCAGAGGTTAAGGAATGATTGAACAGTTTGCACAACGGATTTACCAAAATACTCACAAACATTTTTAATATAGATGATGGTACATCATCCGGCCTACATCCGTGTCTAAAACCCTTCAAAGCTGATAGAATATCTTCATCAGACATGACTTATTTATATTGTTTTATTGTTATTTATATTGTTTTATTGATGTAATCAGTACTGGTGGTTGGTCGATAGAGAGATTGAAAAAATGCAGCAAATATGTCCGCTATGTCTTTGGCGTTTGAGGTGCTGATATTGTTGAAGGTCATATTGGCCAGGGTACCCTCGATTTCACGTTTACACCTAAAATATTCCCAGAACTGTTTTGGATTTATTCTAATTTTTTCTTGAATGCCAGCCAAATAAGACTCACTCGCCAAATAATAGTACTTAAATTTGAAATAGACATCGAATTCCTATCGCTGTATTCTAAACTTGAATTCATCATTTTAGCATAGGCCTTACATTTACGATTTTTTAGATTTATAAGCCGGTTATCGAACCATGGAGGGTGAATACTTGGTGATTTGTTGGAAATAGGCACATGAAGTTCAAAGCCTTGCAGTGAGATCTCATAAAATTTATCGATATTTTCATTCACAACCTTTGCATTTAGAATCTCATCCCGATTCACTGCTTCCAAATAAACATGCAGATCAGTATGTTTTGTTTTCTTAAAGTTGTATTTGATTTGTTACAGGTGTTCAGATTTCGGCATACAGTAAGTAGTGTCAAATACAATATTATTTACGATAAATGAAGTGAGTGATTCAGTTACTTTAAACGCATCTACTTCTTTGGTGAAGACAAGATCTAAAATCCTCCCCAGATTATTAGCAATAAACTTGATTTGGTTTAAATCATAACCAAACATTGCATCAACGAACAAAGATTCTACATCTGACTTTGTATTCTTTGGGAGAATGCAATTTAATTCACGGTCAAAATTAGTACAAGAACCAAATCGGATGAATTTAATGTATTAATGACTTCTTCAGTCGAATCGACGCATGCTGCATAACAATCACTGTTTGAATGAGGTGGTATGTACGCTTTGTAGATAAATATTGTTTGTTGATTTTGATCTTCACACAAATCTGCTCAACTCTTGATGGTAATAATGTTACTGAATAACTCACTAGTTTAGAATGCACGGCTATGATTACACCACCGCCCGATTTCTTAGAGCTTGTTTCAAGTTTGCGGTCACATCTATAGACAACATAGTTATGTCCAAAAACGTTAAAATTTGGATACCTTTGAAGTCATTCTGTTAACTTTCTGATAATAGATGGAATACAACCCTCTAATTCGTTTACTTTCTGACTTTTCCGATGGTTTAGTTTTAATTATAGGCAATAAAGGTACAACATTATTGTACTTGTTAAGTGGCGCCCTTTCATCAATAGCGAGTGTAGCAAATCACTAGCGAGTGTAGAACCCGTGTGTCTCGATATCGCAACGATTGCATATGGTAAACTACTAAATAGTTCATTCGGGTGTTCATTGGTTCTCACACATATAACATTTGGTGAAGTTAGTCCTTGCGCCTCGTGAATCGTTAAGACTTTACTTGATGGTGGTAAGATAAGCTGGGCGTTTAATAAACACTTATCCGCTTAGAATTGGTGTTAACTTGCAGAATTATATTGAAACATCTACTTACAGAGTTTTCAGCGCTGATATGTGGATAAAATTGTTTTAGTGCCAACGTAACATCAATGGGACATCTGTATATAACATTTAATTGCTCGGAATTCGTTATAAATTTATTCCAAGAAGATTGAACATTTACTGTAATATAACCGGCATGTATCATTACCGTACCATAATTTTGGGTTCCAATAATTAGATTGGAAGCAATCGTTTAATAGTTTATTACGATTTTATTGAAGTCAGTCTTCTCATAATCAGTAATTTTAAATTAGAAATGAACTAGCCCTTCTATAGTGGCACATAGGACGAGATCAATACCTAATTTATGAGTGTTTATGATCCATGTAGATTTTCCACGGCTTGGAAGACCTTGAACGGAAATAACTGTAGGCCGCTTGATGTTTTCCGAGATCCAGCATAACTTCAGTGCCCACCTAGGAGAAAACTTATCTTTGTGATGTCAGAAAATAATTTATGGATTCGCAAAATTTGACCAGGTTTCCACCATCAAATCCAACCTGATGATTAATAGTAGGCTCCTCAAGTTATTTATTGGTCTGGTTGTCGTATATGAAAATGTTTGCCGATAGTAAAGATGAAGCTGCAAAGAGCATCATATGAATGTAATTGTTTTAGTAGTTTTCTAGGTGCGGCTCTTTATGATACTATCTAAATGTTTTATCTTGTAGTAGTTTATCTTGTAGTAGGTAGACTTCAAAAATTGGGAGGGCTCACCAGTAATCCATCGAGATGATAAAGATCTATTTAAACAGCGAATATAAGTTTTTGTGTGTGATGAATAGAAATGCGAACGAAAAATGTATATTGCTCAACAAATGTTGGATATCCTTGTAAGTGAAAGTTAGACGAAGAGAAAGGGGTGAGAGGCTGATAAACACCATTTTGATTTGTGTGTGTATTTTGTATCGAAAAATTGAAATTTGAGCAGTCGCCAATAATCTCTAGCATACTTACATATTTCCAATTTACCATCGTATCTATTTTTCTTCCGAAAGGGGAGCGTCGGGAGCGGGAATATGATAATTTGGAAACTTTTTATCAAAACCATCATGTCATAGAGATACGATATGTTTTTTGTTCGAACTGATGATTTAACGTTCTGAAATTTGCTAACAATAAAATACCGTAATCCTACGGTGTCTACATTTATGCAATTTATATAGGAAAGTTGAATGTATCCATCAGCAAATGTTATTAAATAATGATCAGTTTGATGGATCTTCTGATGAAGATGCATAAAATTGGTAAGAATTAATAACCGGAAAAACTATTAATTATGTGCTGTATGCACGCTGAAACAAAAAAAAAATCTTTTAATGTGTTGAATGATTAGCGCGCGATTTAATTTTTTGTACAATCATATTCGTGTTGTTGATGATGATGTCGTTTCAACATCAAAGAAAGAAATTAAAAAATAATAATCTTTTTTGCATCTAAATACAAATAGTACTAAAACAAATTTCTCCGTTATGTATTTTATGATTTATGGTATGTTTAGAAACTATATAATATGACATCGTAATGCCTTCACTTATTATAGTAAGTATAAAGAAGGGTCATTCCAGTTTATGAATGAAAATATAGTTTTGCAAGACCTCGTGCACTTTACGTATATTTCCGAAACGATATTGCTCCATCTTATTATGTACTCGTATTATGTTGTGGATATAATTCAAATTCGTTCCCAAACATTAGTTTTAGTTTAAAAAAATAATTATTACATATGGGCATAGTAATAAAAGCGGTTTTGTAATAAAAAAAACTATTTCCTATTGTATTCGTAAAATACATGAAGTAGCGAACGAGTTCACTTGACCCATAACTTTCTTTGGAAAAAATGTTTTTTTTTTAAATATTTGTATAATGTATTCTCAAAAATGATTTATCATTTTATATCTATCTTGGATATGGTTTCAAGTGATTGATTTTCTACGTGTGAAGTGTGCGGAACAATACATTGCTTGTGTATACAATATTATACATAACAGTTCAAAGACCGCATGCAGCGAGAAGAAATAACAGATGTTAATAGGAAAAACATTAAAATTATGACGTCTTTATACATTATTGATTTTGGAAATTCCATTTTCACTTTCTTTTATTTCACCATCCGAAATATGTATTTTCATCCCCCAATTCCATACAAACATACACATACTGAAAACTTAATCATTATCATATCAAAAGGAAACAAAAACCAACAACAACTTGGTTGAATAGAGATACCCTTTTTTATGTAAAGTAAGGGTTCAAAAAAACAATGATACGGCACACATCCAACTCATCCTACATCTTAATCTCACGTTTTATCTATACGAAGAGTTTCGAACAGAACACTAACATATATTTAAACACTGGTATAGAATATTTATTACATTTTTATACAACAACAAAAACAATACGTTTTCCTTCCCATTTTATCGCAATATTGGTACAGTTGAAAGACAATGGTAGGTTCGAGACAATACATATTCGCTTTACTAGAATGCATATACCTATACCTATACGAGTATAAATCTGAGCTTAAATTTATAGTTCTGAATTTAATATAAAGCTTGTTCAACTTTAACATTTAAATCGTAATGATGTATTTTTTAGACGCTTCTTTAGTGGTATAACTTTTCACTGATTTCCATAGGAATCCATAATAAAAATGGTGTTTTTTAGCTGCAAGTTTTTCAATGGAAAAAGCAAAAATATTATAAAATGTTTATATAAATATTTCTACATATCTTTAACAACAATTTACAAAAAGGCTACATTGGTATTAGTTGCAGAAACATTAAAATTAAAAATATGTTTTTTCGAACTTTCATTTTTAAAAATACATCAAAGTTGGCTCTGACGAGTTAAAATAATATACTTGCTAAATTTATATTTAGTTTTACTAGTGTGCGTCAGATGTCTAAGATGTTTACAGAAAATTAGGAAAAAAAAATTATTTAATCAGAAATTATTACACGTTCTTAACACCACATTTTGTGACTTTGTTTTGCTTTTCCTACAATTTTTGAACTTAAAATTTCCCCAGGTGGTAATTCTTGGTACGACTTTACCAAATTTTTACGGCCATCACTGCCATCTATGTAATGTATATTGACCTAATGACCAAATGAATTGTCGTAAGCTTTTATTTCAATATGACCAGAATGCTGTTGTTATGAAATTTTTATTAAATTTTGGTTTAAATAAATCAATTATTACAAGAAAATGAACACGATTTACTTAAACGACATTCATATGTGTTGAAATTCAAACATTTATGAAAGTATTTCAGAAATCATAACTAAGAATTTGTAACGTTTTCATTTAAAAATTTGTTTTAGGAAAAAAAGTGATTTCCCGTTTTTTGTATTTTACTAAGAAAAGTTTGTTTTTTTCCTCGTTTCTGATTCCCTTCTAAAAGCTTCGTTTTTTAGACTATGGCTTTGTATAATCAGAACCATCTTGATATGAATAGATCCGGCATGTGAAAATGAACTTAAAATATAGGACATAGAAACACTAAAAAATAATTTATTTTCGTAGAGTTTGTATGAAAAAACGCGATTTTGATTGACGAAAAAAATGAATTAAAAATTAAACCTAGATAAATAATTTTTTCTGAAATCACTAATAAACAACTCAATGACTAACTCATTTAAAGCACAGATTCTCAAGCTTCCCCATTTTCCAGATATAATCAAAACGTTCTACAACAACAACAATATGTATTAAAAACAGAATATTCTATTTAATGACGTCATCACTTATCCACAACTAAAATCAATGGTAAAAAAAAGACAATACGTCTTCGCTGAACAGCCAAAATTAAAATAAATCAAAGAGAGTCAAACAGAAAAAATTATAACAATATGCATTGAGCGAGAAGAAAACAAAAAAATCAAATCAACCCAGATTGTTATGCATCACAAATATACGACATAACCAACAAACATTAACTGTAATATAAATGCCTTATTTATTTCTCAAGTATTAGAAATATTATTTAAATTAAGTCACAGCTGTAAATAAATACAACATGATTAATATTTCTCATCGATTTTTATTCCCAAAAATTAATGACCCATTCAAAATAAGTTTTTGTTTAGAATATTTGAATTGTCATAACATTTGAGAGCGGTGTATAAAATAAAATAGCTCTTACTTATTATTCCCATTCCTAGATGTCACTTAACATACAAATAAAAACAACAGGGATTCGGGCTGAGTAAACGATTTGAAAGAAAACTTTTTATTTATTATTTATTTTATTTATTTATTTCTTGTTAATATTATACAAGTAAGGCTTAGCCTTTTTACAATTTCCTTAAAAAACAAGAAAACCTTCTTATGTATACTCAATTCAAATATTCAATTACACAATCTTGATTAAAATTAAAACATTAAATAATTTCATATGACGAACAATAGAATTAAATAAAATTTCAAAAAGGGAAACAAAATACAACATTTGCTGTCTAAAACACTTATGTTAAAGTACTAAATAAATACAGGGTGGGCCAAATAATTTTTTTTTTTTAAATGCAATAAAACAAAAGTTCTCAATATTTTTTCAAATTTATTTTTTCACTGTAAAGAACAATCCTTCCGATTAATTATGGAATACTATTTCATTCATATGACTGCCTCGGCTGGCCTTGACGTATCCCATACGGTCGGTTCAAATTTTGAGCACATTTTCGATGGTATGCGGCATTATGTCTTCAATGGCAATGCGAATATTGTTCTTGAGAGCGTCAATCGTTGCTGGTTTATCGGCGTAACACTTATCTTTGACGGCACTCCAAAGATAATAGTCCAACGGCGTCAAATCACAGCTCCGAGGCGGCCAAATCACATTAGCATTTCGGCTGATAATTCGATTTTCGAAGACAGTGCGCAAAAGATCAATTGAAATGTGTGCTGTGTGGCACGGAGCGCAGTCTTGTTGAAACCGAATGTTGCCTATGTCCTCCTCTTCAAGTGCCGGAAACAAAAAATCGTTTATCATGGCGCGGTAGCGCTCACCATTGACAGTAACGGCGGCTCTTTGCTCATTTTCAAAGAAAAATGGTCCAATGATGCCACCGGACCAAAATCCTCACCAAACAGTCACTCGTTGAGGATGCATCGGCTTCTCTACGATCACGTGCGGGTTCTCCGTGCCCCAAATGCGACAATTCTGCTTGTTTACATAGCCGCCAAGATGGAAATGCGCCTCATCCGAAAAAATGATTTTTTTGCCAAGATTTTCGAAGTAATGTTTCAATATTTCCCAGCGTTGTTCAAGCGAATACACAACCATTTTCATTCAGCGGAAGGATAAAACTAACTTTCTGTCAAATCAAAAGTGACATAACCCTTACCATACTCAAAATAACCGATAGTTCAAAAAAAAAAAGTTAGTTGGCCCACTCTAAACTGGAATATTGGAAATATAAGTATTGGAAAAGAGAGAACTGGGTAAGAACAAATACAAATACATTTCAGAAGCAGAACATTTACGTCGAATTGCACATAAGCTATAATCTAAATTGAAATGAAACTTTCTTGCAACAATTTGTGTTTTTATTCTAAAAAAAAACAAATTTTATTCTAAAGTTTAATTTATTGTAAATATAATATTTACTTTTTTCTTCTATAACATTTTGTAGTAAAATTTGTTTTTGTTGTAATGAAACGTATACTTAGGGCGGAAAATCACCCAAAATTTAGCTTTTTTACAATAACTTGCATAATTTATCTTGGGCAAGTTTACTTTTTTATTGTCAAACATACATTTAGGATGGTAAATCGCGTGCACGCGCGCCACCCACCATAATAAGTTAAATTGCCCAAGTTAAATTGTCCAAGCAATTGAAATTGTTCCGTATTCGAAATGTAGCCTATCACAATGTGTCTAGTTGAATTGTGCTAGCCGAATCGCCCTAGAATCTTAATTATGTTTGTTATTATACCTGTTGTGCCACCATGTGCTTTTCCATCAGGATAATTTGCTGGATCAGGATAACTTGTGCTGATGTTATGCTGGTGGTTCGGATATTAGAATGATATCAATTTCTTGTTCTATCATGAAACTTTTAACTTCTTGTCTATGTTTTCCATGACGTTTTCCATCATAATTTTCAACCGTTGTGTGGAAGACTGCTCACTATTTTAGAATTTTTTCATTGTTTTAGTATATAACTGATAAGATGAATCCGCCTTTGTAAAGGTCTGTGAATTTGCCACAAGTTTTGCTCTGAGAGGTGAACATCTGTGGTTGACCATTGTAGTTTGGCTGGATGACTACCATAACAGAGCATATGTTTCACGTACGAGATGAATGTTTACCTTCACATTTAACACGTCTGGCCCTATGATTACAATACGTTTTAATATGCCCGTATCTTTTAGAAGTAGTGTATGGCACTACTTCACCCTTGAAATTAGTCTATTTATCGATTATTTCTGTTTATTTTTGCCGTTCGTTCAAAGCGATGTTCACTGATTCGAACAATATCGTGGCCTAAGTAAAATAACTCTCTTTTCAAATCGTCAGTGTTAATTAAATGGATGCAGAGCACTCTCTGTTGGGACGGAACTGTCCGTCCCTGAGTCTTTAATGGCACCAATGTAATGTTACTTCCCACTGGAAAGTGGATTTAATGTCCTTCTAAGGAAACCTTATAACACAATATTCATATAAACAACAACCGGGAATCGAACCCGATCCAAGTTGCAAAGCAAAGCTCTGTCCATTATATTACCGAGGACGAGATTTAAACAGGGTTTTAACTTGTTATCTATTTTAAAACTCATTTTTTTCGCGAATTATTGATATCCCCCTTATGGTTACGAAAACGGAGTTTGATATATCCATCGGAAATAAAACAAATTCTGATAATTCATTGTCCATAAGAAATGTAAAGAAAATGTAACTAATGCAGTACGTCTAATTCCACTCAATTTCATTTCACACATGCAGTGCATCTATGTATAAGATCGTTGAGGACCATCTGATCAGCTGCCGCGTGAGGAATAAATCTTCTGTAAAAATTGATTGTGCCGAGAAATCTTTTGATGCTGTCAATTGTTTCCGGGCGTTTGAAATTTTTGATAATTTGGATGCGGTCTTGATTTGGAAGTATGCCTTGCCCAGTGACCCTATGCCCTAAAAATAGAATTTCCGTCGTTGCGAATACGCATTTGTCCGCGTTAATTATAAGTCCGTGTTCTGAAAATTTTTGAAAAATAATTTTGAGGGGTTCTAAATTTTGAGGCAATCAACACGTCATCCAGGTAAACAAAACAAAATTTTAGTCCTACAAGTACTGAGTGCATTAGTCGTTGAAATGTCTGTGCTGCGTTCCGTAGTCCAAATGTCATTTTAGTAAACTCGAAAAGTTCGAAAGGAGTAGTGATTGCTGTTTTAGGTAAGTCCGTCGGTTCAATGGGAATTTGGTGGTACGCCTGGACAAGGTGTAAGGCCGAAAAAATGATGCAGCCTTCCAGCTGAAACGAAAAGTCTTGAAGGTGTGGATTTGTATATCTGTCTGGAATTGTTCTGTTATTCAATGCTCTGTAATCAACGCAAGGTCTCCAGGTTCCGTTTTTCTTCATTACCAAATGCAACGGACTGGACCAGGCGCTACTACTGGGCCTACAAATTCCCTGAGCCATCATATGTTCGAATTCGTCTTTAGCTATGCGTAGTTTGTCGGGTGCTAAACGACGTGTTTTACATGATACCGGCTGTCCGCTTGTTTCCAAGCGATGGGTGACGGTGTGTTTAGTAATTTTCGAACTGAGGCCCTTATTTGTAATTTCAGAGAATTTTGCCAGTAAATTTTGAATTTGGGCATGCAGTAGTGACTTGTCGAGATATGATAAGGCCGGATCTGGTTCATTCAAAATTGTACCTTTTACGAACAAGAAGGTTACCGGATCTATAATCCTCTGTCCTTGTATATCAACTAGTAGACCTGAATGTTTTAAAAAATCCGCACCTATCATAGGGATTGACACGTCTGCTACCACGAATTCCCATCTAAATCCTCGTCGCAGTCTGATATCCAATTTTAATATTTTTGTGACGAAAGCTTGCACCGGCGAGCCATTCGCTGTGAACAATCTGCATGTCACTCCTGTTGGTGCGCCCTGCAAAAACTTCACTGGAATGACTGACACGTCGGCTCCCGTGTCGATTAAAAAATTAAATTTTGATCCCGCATCAAAAATGAGTAAACGGCTAGTAGTATACCCATCAATGGCAGCCGTGGTTCTTTGATGGTTATCTAAAAATCCGTTTTGTCTTCAATGTTACGCTCATTGTAAAATTTGCACCCCGCCACGCATCTCCGAGCGTTCGTGCCAAATTTAAAATGGTAGTAACATTGTTCGTACTTTGGGTTGATTTTCGCTCTTGACGACGACCGTGAGCGATTTCTGTTGTAGGTGGCTGGTGATTGTGAACTTGATCGGGAGCGTGATTTTTTGAATGCTCCGCACAGCTCTGCAATCATGCCCGTCAATCTCTCTAGTTGTTCTTCCATCCCTGATTTGTCTGGTATGTATTCGTTGCCTTTGGACGTCTTTGTTGTGTTGGATACTGATGACACGCTGGCTACTGCGTGGATATTGGACTGTGTCATTGTCTCCATTATGTTATCCGCACGAGCAGCCAACGTAACCAATCGCACGTCGTTCTCAAAAGTCGTTAGGATCATTTGTACTTGCACCGGCCATCTCTTCAACCACAATTGTCGCAGTGCGTTTTCGTCAAATGCCCGTCCTGCATTCAGCCTGAATTTGTTCAGTAGTTGCGATGGTCTTTGATCCCCTAGAGTTAATCCATGTAGTATATTATTTAATTTGGATCTTTCCGATTCGCCTAACACCCGAGTCACTTCCTCTTTGAAAGTGGTATACGGCACCAGTGCCTTTGTCTCTTAATATCAGATCGGTGAACGCGTCGTGATGCCGTGCGTCTAATGCGGCTAGAGCATGGGCATATTTTGTCTGTTCTGTTCTCAGGCTGGCCAATTGGAAAGACTCCTCGAGTATATTGAACCACACTATTGGGTTTTGATTATACAACGGCTGCAGCGCCTTGAAAGCCACTGCCGCGATGTTGTGTGTCTGCAGATTTATGTTTGGAGTAGTAGCACCATTTTGGCTGGAGCTAGCGGTTCCCATACCGTTCTGACCCATCCTGGACGCTTGCCTTAACCGCATTTGTTCGTCCACATATTCTTGTAATTGTTGTGTGGTCAATGTCACGTTGTTCCTTGTTGGCATCATCTGGAGTCTTTGTTGACACGGGTGTACCGTCCGCATTGAAACTCATTTGTCAACACTCAAATTAGAGCTCTTAACCAAAACAATATATATATTCAGCTCTAAATGCTGAATTTGTGAAAATAGTTGTTAACAAACCGAAAAACTATATTCAGCCTTAAATTCTGAATCCGTGAGAATATTTGTTAACAAAACCAAAAACGAAACAAAAAAACTTTTCGCGCAACGGAAAAATGTGATTAGGTTGAGCAAATGAACACAATAGGAATGAAATAAAACGCAATATGCGATAATAATATATAAATTTTAATAATATTTAAATTTTTTCAGCTCTTTAAAATGTTGGAATTTAACTTACGGGTTCTTTCCCGGCCCACAGTACACACGATTCACGATTGGTTAGGATGTTGCTGCTGCTGAATAGTCCTCGGGTGGCTTTTCGCCGATCTTTTGACTGTTTATTTGTTTTTCGCACACCAAATAAACTCAAGCTTACCACGGGTGGGGGCTGTACTGAGTTATTTGAATGCCCGCTTGCCTTTATAGTTTAATTTCGCTCCAGCTTACCACTGGTGGGGGCTGTACTGAGCTAATTTCACTATTATTTGCTTGTCGTATACTAACTTAACTGAGCGCTGGTCACTGGCGGGGGCTATGACCTCAGTTTAGTTTCTGCTGTGGTTTGGCGCTGTTGAGCTGCTTCCCGTTGTCTTCCTTCGTGCTGTATTTTATTGCTACTGGTTAGCACACTGTTGTTTATTCCTGTGTTGTCCGGAATCGTTTGAACTGCACGTTCTGATGCCTTGCTAATGCTTCTTGGCGCACTGAGCGTGCTACGGTGGATGTGTGCTCCTGCGGATCACTTCGGGGTCACCACTTTATAGCTACGTTTGTTGTTGTAACCATAAAAATATATTTAGATATTGCGTGATGTCCAGGAGTCTGTTGCCATACGTTTTCCGAACGTTAATTTAAAGATTGTGATATTCGTTTAAATTAATTTTATTTTATATAAATTTTTTTTTATACAATTATTGATGTTTAGATGTACATGTTTTTTTTATTTAATCAGCCGTTTGTCATCTTGTTCATGCTGATAATTGGGGTAATATGTAAACGGCTGAGTCCTTCCTACTATTTTGGTTTTATCTTGCGGTAGCTTTATTTTATCGGCTTCCGTCCTTCACAAGTTATAAGTTGTAACTAACCATATTTTTTTTGCCCAGACAAATGTTTTATTTTATATAATGCAATTTTGTCTTATCGTGTGCACTGTGTTTAAGGAAAAAAATAATTCGCGTCTCCACAATTTTTATTGAGCTTACTGATAATTCGCCAATAATAAGTTAGACCAAATCTACTACTTTTGTGTTCACAACTTATGTGTTCATTTGCTCAACCTACTGATTGACGTTTATCACAAATTCACACCCACACAACTTACATGCGTGATGGTAAATTCGCCACAGACCTTCAAAAATCATACACAACTTTTGTCTAAATTTTAACGGCAAAAACATTTAAAAGGGGTTCTGCAGTTACATTTAGTTGTGCTCTACGTCTTTTTGCTCCAGCCTCTATTTCTATAGGAAACGCGCATTAACGTAACACACGTAATATTACTTACTTACACGATGTTTTTTTTTCAATTATTTTTTGATGTACAAGATTAAGATTTTACGTTTATTATTCTTTAACATATTTGTACATAAACGAACATGTAAGTATATTAAAAAAATTCTTTTAGTTCATTCTAACAAAAGTAAATTATTGTAATGAAATGACTGTTAATAACTATATTTTGTAAATAATACAACAGCTATTCGATTTTAATTAGATGTTTACAGGAATGTACCGTACCGTGTGTAATGTGTAAATGACGATGATGATAATTCCAAATTGCGTTGAGAAGTATTTTTTAGTCGCCATATACATATGTATATGCAGAGGTATAAATAAGTGTCAGTAGAAGCCATCCAAAAGACTACTCTATCATTTAGTTCTATTTAGATTGAATTATCCCCGATTTTCTATATAAATCCGTGACTAATCTGTCACATTATTTGAAATTAAACAACCTGACCCTTCTTTGTGTCGACAAAACTCACCCCATATTCGACCATGATTAAAATCACAAAACAATAAAATAAGTAAATATATCGTAATAGTCCACTTGCTATTCCACACCATACATACTTTCCTCGAACAAAGGTTGAAAATAATGAAATAGTGTGCAACAACCCACACCCCTCCCCTCTGCATCGAAAATATCGTAACTATTTTGATTTTTGTGTATTATGTACAACAGAACAAAAATGTAACAGTAATATCAATTTATTTATTTCCACACCATTGTACACCCCTATTTTACTTAATATAGTCCCATTTTGTATCGTGTCATGGACAGTGGGGTGCTGCTGTGCCACAGTCATAAAATCGATATAATTATAATTGATTTGTTTTTTAATGAGTCTTTGCTCGGAACATCTTTATAGTACAACCAACGTTACAATGATTCAGTCTGTATATTCACAATAATTTCTCATTCCATAGAAAAATATCGTCATACTGAATTACAACGTTGGTTTATCGCAGCGGAGGAGGAGGTTATGCATCTATAATTTTCATGACTACATATACATCTTGTGTTCGCTTCTTTAATTTGTGCGAATACTTTCAATTATATATATGACACGCAATTAAATTCTATTGTTTTCGCTATCTTCCAAGATTTGTTTGACATTTTAGTATTATGCTTTCAATTAAGACACAAACGATGCATTGCACAGCAATAAGGAAATATTCTTGAGTCATTTGCAAACGATGGGGTGAATAAATTATAATTGCTTTCAATTAAAAATGTTTGTGACTCACAGTTACTAATCGAATGCGTTTTAAACCCGGGAGAAATTTTGCGAATTTTGAATCATTGTGGTGTCGTTGAAGAAATCTATAGCATAAAAGTAGTAGTTCCCATGCTTCATGTATACTCAAACTCATACATAAAATATATTTGTTGGCCTAAGACTCTTAAAAATACCGATTTTTCAATGTCGCTAAGGAGATTTAAACAAATTAAATTATAATAAAATCCGGGTATTTAACCCAATACTGCCTTATTTTTTTAGAAAGTTACTATACAAAATTGTTTTGAGGTGCGCACTTTTCAATCCGTTAAAATTTAAGCCAAATTCCATGAGGAATTTTTTTTTTTTTTTTAGTTTATGGTGTCTTTTGTCGTAATGCGAGATTATAAAAGTTTGTATTCTACGAATTTTTGATTAATTAATTAAATTGGAAAATTAAATAAGCCAAAAACAATGTAGACGTATTTTTTTGTGTTTTTGCCAGATTAGGCTTGAACGTTTACCATGTTTTCCCTATTGAATTTTAATTAGTTGTTATACACTGTGTTCAATATTGAAAATTTACACCAAAAATAATTGGAAAACTAAAGAGCTGGTGAAAAATGTTTCAGGCAAAGGCTGTATGATTTTGAGAGGATCAGGATTTTGTAGTTAAATCGCAGAAAATGATCTATGGTAGATCATTTTCTGTGGAAAATGAGACCGATAGAGTGGACTGCAATCACGCTTGATTTAATATCCTTTGAATTCTTTATACGAGGACATTTAGGAATTGTCATTTATAGTGTAATACACCTGATAATATTGAAGAGTCTAAATTTTGAATTACGGAAGAATGCTGACAAATAACAAAAAAACTGAACAGAAAGAAATGAGTTTGAACAAAAATTGTAAAACAGACAAAAACTGATTTCTTTTTGTTTAAGAACGAAATTTTGCAAAAAATGTGAGTTGTATCATACAGCTGTCAGAAATTATTTTCGAATCACTAGGTTTTCCATTTTTAGAAAAGTCATGTGACTGCTCACACTTTCATGGTCTTTGAGTATGAGAAGAAGAACTAGGATAAAAGCATCAACTAAATTAAAACAAACGAACATTTTCATGGTGAAATACTGAAACGTAAGGTATTCAATTCTAGACTCTAAATTCAAAAATTGATATTCAACTTGATATCGGGAAATCTTAGAAAACAAAACAAAGTAATAATTTGAGTTCTTGATTCAAAATTGGCCTAGATTGTTGCAGGATTGAGTTGTTTATTTTTGAGGGGAAAAAACTTGACTAAAGGTTTTTTGACCCTGAAATGACCTTAGGCCAATCCCATTTTTATAATAAAAGTCTATCTTGGGCTGCGGTCGAGTTCTCGAGAAATCCCGCTGAATAAGGTAAACGCAATATACCTACCTTTCTAAAACGAAATAAAAACAGGTAAATGTTTCACGTTTGGGTTATTTACTGTAACAAAAAAATGTTTTATTAAAAAAATAAAATTGGCCTTGTTATGACCTTAATATATTATTTCAAGGTCAATCAAAAGAATTTTCAGATTTTTTGGATCGAGTTAAATGGTTACTCTATAATGAAAACTATACGCACACATAATTAAATCTCAAATTATTAACTTCTAAATTTTATTGACGATTGTAAAAGTAAAGAAAGCGCCTCTCGCGGAAAAATTAAAATGATGCTACTGATAAAATGACACTTGCATGACACGGTAATTAAAAATTGTTTTTATAATTTAAAATTGGTATTAATTGCAGTAATCTTGACGTCAAATCCGTTTTAAATTGTTCCGTTAAGTGGAATGCATGACGCTTTCAATCATTATAATAGGGTCTACGGAATTAACCTCGGTCCATGCAGATTCGAAAAAGTTGGTATAAAATAGATATTGAGATCCTGCCAAAACTTCTTAGAAACTTTTTTGTCCAAAAAAACTTTTCTCGATGTTTTGAAGGTCCCTGAGTCCGAGAATGTCTGATATCTCGAGAACGGCTTGTTCGATTTCTAAAATTTTTTTTCACCAATCTGCTTCTATTAGTCAAGGCGGAGGATGGAAAAGTTGTTGGAACCTGTACGCCAAGAGGATCGGGTACCTGCCTTCCGAATTGACCCAAAACCACTTGGTTATTAACTGGTGGTTTTCGATCCATGCCGTTGAATTTTTTATATATGTTGGTTTTAGGATTATGTCGGGTTTGGGGTTGAGTAAGGCTGCAGTTTAGTGTTCTACTATCAATGAGCATCAAGTAAACATAGAGTATGAATCGAAAATACGAAGAATATATTTGTAAGAAAAAGCGCGGAAAGCAATAACGCAGTAAACGAAACATAAAGTCCACTAGTTTTAGTGAAAATTCTAGCCTATACGTAGATATTTTTTCGTTTGAGAAAAATATTCAACATTTGCTGCTCCTCTTGGATACACTCTACGAGGCTAAATCCTGAATTTAATAGTGAATTTTATCTATCATCACCTATTTCGGATATTAGGTTACTTTAATAAAATTGTTCATCCTGTCCATTTTAAAATTTTACATTAACTATCTGATACAAGGCTTAAGTATGTAGAAGGACGACCTGGATTGGATCACTCAAGCTGACATAACTGAATATTACATGTAGTCAAGAAAGTATGGTGCCAACAATGGTTTAAATAAAAATTGTTTGGTTTCAATATAAAACTCCATAATTCATTTTTTAGTTCTAAGGTCATTTGGAGGTCAACTTTGGTTTTTAAATAGGAATCTATCTTTTCTTACACATTGGAATTATTAAAAAGAAAATAAGAACCTTTGTTTGAAAGTTGAAACATTTATCTTATTAATGATATTTAACTGGAAAGAAACAGCAGCTGAAGCTCATAGAATTTTTGGAAAAATCTGATTTTACTTGTAAGGAATGGTTCAGACGATTCAAAAGTGGTGATTTTGATGTTGTCAAAGACAAAGAATGCCCAAGTCAACCGAGATAGTTCGAAACCGATTTGCAAGCATTATTGGATGAAGACAACACTCAAACTGAAAACCAACTTGTTAGCCTTAAATGTTACACAAGCTGCTGTTAGGCTAATGCTAAAAGGAAGGAAAATGTCTTTCACATGAGTTGAAAGAAAAGGACGTCAAAAATCGCTTCAATACCTGTCTTTTATTGTTTCTCGGTACAAAAAAAATCGTTTCTTTATCAGATTGTGACTGAATAAAAGTGATAAAAAGTGGATCTATTTCAATAAAAAAATCGCAAAAAATCGTGAGTAGATCTTGGCCAACCATCAACATCACAGTTAAAACGAAATATTCACGGAAAGGAGAACTTGCTGTGTATTTGGTGTCATGAAAAAGGTGTTATTTATTATGAGCTCTTGAAACCAGGTAAAATTATTGACGATCAATGTCACCAACAACAAATACTCGATTTAAACCGTGTATTGAACCAAAAATGACCAATAGTTGCCTATAAACAATGCACAGTGATTTTCCAGCACGACAACGCTCGACCATAAGTATGTTGCGAAACCTGTAAAGATAGGTTATTGTGGAAAAAGATTGTATTCAAACCAATCACAATGTGAAAGGGGAATTAGCGGATTTTTGTAAGAATGAATTGGCAAAGAGAGCTACTAGAGATGATTAGAAGGAATTATTGGAATTCAATCTAGTCTTTTTGGGTATGATATCAAATGAAAATATGTATCCGTATTCGTCAAAAGCTATTTATTCATTGAAATTGTCTATATATTACGACAAGAATTTAAGTTAAACAGCACCAGGAGATAATAATTTACGGGATATATGGCAAGGCGCAATTATGACTGAGGAGGAGATTTCCTATTATGTAATATCAGAGTACGAGTATGTATTATGTAATATCAGAAATTCTGTCCAATTAGATGGATACAACTTTAAAAAATACCACATATCGACCAACAATGTCTCTTTGTCTCGGAAAGACAAATGTTCATCTATTAAAATAGATTCTATGTGCATAAATTCTAATCAAGCTGATAATGTTCGGAAAGAGTTTGTAACAGCTATCTAAATAATGCCTTCAGGAAAGGTTTCCCCTTAAAAAAATCTTTTTCCAAGTACATTTTGAAAATTCATAAAAAAATCTAAATTTTACTGTTTATTTCAAATTTGTAATGATTAATGCTCAGATCTCGGTCGATAATTCTAAAATTCACTTTCTCCAAAATATAAAACAACTTCAATGTCACACTTTTATAATCGTATATTTAAACTTCTACTTTCTTCGAACCAAATTAGCACACCCCAAATTCTTCATGGTTCTCAAATACATACAAATACACAGCGAAACGCGTTTGACCATTCATACAAATTATTATTCAATAAAAATCCATAAACTGTAAATTTTTTATTATTACCATTTCTTTATTATTAGTTGAATTTGTATTTCTTAAAACACAAAAAACTTTATCCAGTTATGTAAATTTAATAATTTAAAAAAATTCGATTCGCTAATATCTTTTCTTATTAATATCTATTTATGTATCTTCAATAATAATTATTTTAAATTTGATTTAACCCTAAAGTGCAATCGTTGCGGTGCATTAAAACTTTTCTAAACAAAGCAAAATCCGTTAAACCAGTTTTATGGTAAATCTTACAACGTCATCAAAGAAGTGATTGATAAACAAAACATTTTTTGTTTTTTTATTATTTTAAGTTACTTAACCCAGTTGAGACGGTTAGAAATTGTTTTGTGAAGCATAAAGATTCGTTTTGCACATTTTTTTTGTCTCTTTATAGTAATTTGACATTTCCAGTCGATAAATTGACACACAAAATTTTGTATTACAAATTTTGTATAAGAAAAAATGAAGTTTCGAAAATGTGTAATAACAATTTCAGTATTTATGACGATTTGCGAAAGTCTATTGAAAATTCTGTGGATGTACATACATACTCGTATTTTTAAAATCAACATGCTTAAGATTAGATTTCGTAAATTAAACATAACAACAACAAAAGAGCTAAAAGAAAACAAGATAAGAGGTTTGATAACAAAAATAAAAATTTAAAGACAAGATGTTTGATCAGAAAATAGCAGTTGTGCAAACAAGGAAATTACAATCGTGTAGTACAAAGATTATTTATGCTATATCGTGTACGCGCGCGGGTTTCTAATTGTGTGCCATTTCAAGTACGGTTGTGAAATATCTCAAAGTTTTTAGAGGTTTTGGATCAATGTACACAATAATAACTGGCTCAGCATTTTAAATTTATTTGATTTAACAAAGCAATCTATATAGATTTTATGCAAATTCAACAATTAATAATTTCTATGAACATTAATTTATACAGTGGTCATAAAAAATATAACATCACCTTGATCTTTATACGTTAAATTGTTGCTATATAAATCTCAGATGAACTGTACATTTTTGTATTTATTAAATACCACTGAAAATTAGCAAAAACATCATCGCCCACACTCTTACCCCAAACAACTTGAATTACGGTTTTTTCGTCTATTATTCGTTCGATGGTATTCAATTCCGTGAATTTATCTGTTTATTTCAGAACCACACAAACAAATCCATAAAAATGCAAATCTTCGTATGAATAATTTACTTATATGTGTTTATATTTCTTTTTCTTTCCAGGTAAGTCGACCAGTTAAAAATGCAGCCACTTAGTGTTTAAACTTAGTTAAACACTTAGTTAATTAAACTAGACTAACCACCATTCACTAAATAGGAAGTAAAAACAATTGTATTCGTAAACAAATTAATTATTAATTAATGAATCAGAAGTTAGGTATCATAATAAATATTTATGTAAGTGTTATAATAATTAATAAATTAATTTTGACTTCAGACTTAATTTTTGAAAAATTTAATTAACTTTTTACTACAACCTGAAACATAGAAATTTTTGGGAATCCGTTAAATTAAATTATTTTTTGAAGATCTTGATCACCATAGTTTTTATTGTTTACAGCCTGCATAGGTGAAACATTTTGTGCTTTCTTCTTTCTTCCTAACTTGTACAAAACTTCGCCTTTACAATCCAATATAAAAAGAGAATTTCAGTCGAAATTATTCTAATTTGAGTATCTGGATTATTGGAAAGATCGTAAATTTTAATATTAGTTACAAAATTACGATTTTTAACCGAATTGTAAAATACACAAACCTTTACAAATTTCAATAATTTGTAAAAAGTTTACTTGACGAAATTAATAAATTTTGAAATTTTTAAGATATTTGTCTTCTAATAATTTATCGTATAATTGGAATTTGACAAAAGCTTAGATTTTTACAATTAGAGTTTTGTTTTAGATTTAGCAAAATTTGAAAAGTTTTGAAAGATCTTGGGAAATGATAAGGAACTTTTAAAAAATTAAACAAATGATTTTTTGATTAATACAGTTTTGAATGTGACGATTTTTTGAAAGTTTTAATTTAAATTTGAAAATAATGGCTGTTATTCGTAGTTGTTGAAATTTAAGAATATGGAATGATCTCAAAATTTATTAATGATTTGATCAATGCAATATGATCTATGATTCGCAAGCTCTCCCAGGTCTATTTATTTTGCTAGATATTTGGATTGCATAGGTTCATACAAGCATTTAGTCACCGCAAATAGATGTTGAAAAATCCCTTTTGTCCACGACTAACGTATAATATACTCAATATACGTTTGTTTCTTCAATTATAATGATATCCATTATTCACTGCTAGTTTATCTAGTAGTCCCTTCTTCCATTATTCACTACCACCAAATAAAAATTTCATTTTTGAAATTTTATCTAGTAGTCTCTTGCAATTTTCATTATTATTAAACTGAGACGTCAAAATGTCAACGGAAATTATTTTAGGTTTAAGCCTATATTCCATGAGAAAAATTGACTGACAGTCAAAAAAAACGAAAAGAGAAAAATGATCTGATGGATATAAGAGACAAGGACATCATTTTTTATTTTATTTTGTATTTTACAGCAAAATTGTTTTTCTATAAAATAAAAACCTTGTCTTTGTCTCTTATATGGGGCATCAGTTTATTTTTCTCTTTTCGTTTTTTTTTTTTGACTGTCAGTCAATTTTTCTCATGGAATACAGGCTTTATTTAAAGGATTTGATAATAAAATAAAAATTTTTATCGGTCGTGGACAAAGCATCGTATTCTACTCGCATATAATGGCTGTTATTCACTCAGATGATTTACGACACTCGCCTATCGGCTCGTCTCGGTAAACTTCATCTTCGTCAATAACAGCTATCATTATATGCTTGTTGAATAATATACTATTGTTAAAAATTTTCTGATTTTGCAAAGTACTTTTTCTACGATAGTGCAGTAACCTATGCTTTCCATGATGATTTTTGAATTTCAATTTCATTGCACAACGATTTCTTAATTGCCACACGATTTGTGAAATGCGAAATGTTTTAATTATATTGCGAACGTTTCGGTTATTAGTTTTATTGATCCGTACAATATTTATAAATATGACAGAACTAAGTATTGTATCGTGGAAAAAAATAGCGTGTATAACTCGTGTGGAGACGTGTAATTGCAATACTCAAGTGATTGGAGCCCTCGCTATAACTCAAATTTCACTTTCGTATTGCAATGACTCGTTTTCTTCACTTGTTATACAAAATACTATTAAGAGTGATAGTCGATATTTCTGATGTTTGACTTTGACAATTTTGTTTTTTTCTTTTCTTATTGTGAAAGTATACCTTAGTGGGTCCAAAGCAGTGAATAGACAACTCGAAACGTCAACGACGGATTTGAAAACGGTTGAGAAAACTAACAGTGTTATTGGTGGCGCAGGAGTAATTGAAAGAAATGAAGAGAGACCTTGCGAATAAGCAACGGAAGAACTATCGATAGACAGGCCCATGCTATTACAAGACAACACAATAAGTTGATGCATAGTCAATCAAATTTACTCTCTTGATCCATATTATACTTATAGGAGACATGCATACAAATATCAAAGGCACTACAGATAACTGCATCTCACATTCTTATTCGTCACCATGAGCGCTAATTTTGTAGAAATACCGGCAATATTATTTTTGTACTAATCCGACTAAATATTACCTAACGTATCTTAATCGATCACCGATGCGTAACTAGGATTAGTTCCAGTTATTGAAGTGACAAGTACTAAAGGCAGGCCGAATAGACGGTCAAACAAAAGACACGGTGTGTCCAGTTCGAGCAAATAAGGGCTAATTTATTTTTGACTCTTTGCCGGTATTATTGCAGAACTGCATCCTCAACTTGAATGACGTCACTCCAAGTTTTGAGTTCACTTCAAGTGGTATATATCGCTCAGCGTGATTGTCGTACTGTTAGCGAGACCATCAAACGTGTCAATGTAGACAAAGGCCTAATACTCAATTGAAATGGGTAAACAGATATGAACCAGATACTCGGTTAAAGAGAATAACTGTAAAATTTAGATAGACCATCTTTAAAAGCAATATTCCAGAGACCAGCACCACCATTGACAAATAAGTGGTTGTATTCTTGAGGTTTGAGTGAAAAAATAATACTCCTTAAAAGAAAATCTCTCTGATCAGGTCAGGTAAAAAACGCCACTCTGCCAAAAATTTGAGGGTTAAACGATTTTCCTGCTTCCCCGCATTGTGACATCAGCTGGATGAGAAACCGACTTGTATGTCAATGGCCGTCAAACGCTAAGCTACATTTTTTTTAGTAAAGCAGTTTTGCAAAATTCGCAAAAACGGTTTGACGAGTCGCGCAAATATTTCGCCTGACATCTTTACGGTTGCCCGTCAAACGCCCAGGTTCACTTTTTTAGTAGAGAAGTTTTGAAAAATTTGAGACAACCGTTTGACGATTAAAGGTACATACAATATGGTGGCATACTCCAGATAAGCGTAGCAATCTTTAAGATTGCCTGCCAATGGTTATTCAAATGCCCTGACACAACACATCCTCAAAGACACATGCAACATGATGTCATACTTAGATCTGCACAGCCATATCTACGGTTGCCTGTCAGTGGCCGTCAATGGTCAGCCCAACTTTTTTTTGGAATAGAACGGTTTTGAAAAATTCATAAACACCGTTTGACAGGT
This sequence comes from Tipula vernalis, assembly GCA_958295665.1. Lineage (NCBI taxonomy): Eukaryota > Metazoa > Arthropoda > Insecta > Diptera > Tipulidae > Tipula > Tipula vernalis. The sequence continues at coordinate 160,789,494 of OY282559.1, forward strand.
CACGTAAATATTTCGTCAGACAGATCTGCGTAACCATCTCTACGATTGTCTGTCAATGGCCGTCAAATGAACACCTGCCCTTTTTGTAGTAGAGCGGTTTTGAGAAATTTATAAAAACCATTTGGCGAGTCGTACAAATCTTTTATCTGACCCATAACATCCCTAAACGCACGTACAATTTGATGGCATACTCAGATTAGCGTAGTCATCTTTACGATTACCTGTTAACGGCCGTCAAATGTCCAGCTAAACTTTGTTTTAGTAGACCAGTTTGAACAATTCATAAAATCCGGTTGACGGGTCGCACAAATATTTCTTCTGACAAAAAACATCCATAAAGGAACAAACAATATGATGTGATATTCAAATCTGCGTAGCCTGCGATTGCCTGTCAACGGCTGTCAAACGCCCTAGTTACATTTTTTTTAGTAGATCAGTTTTGAAAATTCGTGAAAACTGTTTGACGGGTCGCAGTCTTAGAGAGGCTACGCAGATCTGAGTATGCCATCATACAGTATGTACCTTTAGAGAAGTTTTGGGTCAGACGAAATATTTGCACGACTCGTCAAACGGTTTTCACAAATTTTTCTAAACTGCTCTACTAAAAAGAAAAATAGTGTATGATTGATTGCCTGTCAATGGTGTTCAAACGCCGATTATTTTGTAGTAGAGCGATTTTGCAAAATTCATAAAAATGGTTTGACGCGTTACACAAATATTTCATCTGACACAAAACATCCGCAAAGATATGTATCTTATGATGGCTTAGCCGTCTCGCCAAACGATTAGCTGCACTTTTTTCTTGTAGAATAGTTTTGAATAATTCGTAAAAACTGTTTGACGGGTCGCGCACATATTTAGTCTGACCCAGAACATCTCTGTGATTGCCTGTCAATAGCGGACAAACGCCCAACTGTGCTTTTTTAGAAAAACAAAAATAACTGGTCGTGCAAATATTTCGCCTAACAACACATCAATAAAGATACATTTGATATGGTAGCTTACTCAAATCTGCGTTACCTTTTTGGTAGGTATAGTTTATATGCCCATCGACAAATTTAGGCACCCCTATTTTTCGCACTTTTCACCAATACACGATTTTTTTTAATTATTCATATTTATTGGCGGTACAACTGACAACCTCAATATATGGTTGGCCCCGCCTTGATTTTTGATTACTTCTGCAATTCATCTTATTAAATTTTCCACAAGTCGCTTATAGATCAATGGACTTAAAGCTTAGCACTACTGCCTTCGAATAGGCAGTCGATGTACATTTTCTTGTGCTGATCTTCCTCGGGAGTTCTTAGCCGGCCATTCCAACAAATTTATTTTAATTATGTTTTACTGATACCAAGTGTGACAAGGGAAGTTATCTTCCCGGTAGATTACCAGCTCACGCCAGCCTAAAAATAATTTTTCATTCGATGGCTTCAATGTCTCCCAATGTTAGGCTGCCGCCGTTCTTGATGGTAGTAGCTAAGCATTTCGAATTATGTGCTTCGTTAGTTCTTCGACGTACGTATTTAGTCCCAGATGTCCCAAAAACCTGAACAAATTGGTTAGAATTATTCAAATGAATGTAATGGTGATGAATTGTCAAATACTGTGTTATTATAATTTCTCAGTTTATTTAGAACTGACCTCAATGTTATTTTGTCCAACCAAAGAACTTTGAGACTCCATGTTGGTACTTTTTTGCCCAGTTAAGTCAATTTTTCGTGTTTGTCTCAAATAACAACGGACCTTTCCTAGTATTTCGGCTTTTTAGACCAAACTCGTCAGGCACTTGGCTAACTGTTTTCGCATAAATTGATACCTGAAATCTGATACTTATAGAAGCAGCTAGTAGTGATGTTGTCTTCCATTTTCTACCTCTTCCCAATCTAGAAGTGGTAGAATGAACCTCACTGGATCTAAGGATCGTTATTTGCATAGCACAATTCGTATATTTAATTAGTTTGATATCTCGGCTTGGAAAAATAAAATAAATGTGCTGGAATGGCCGGTCCTGATCCCCGGCCTAACGCCAACCGAATATTTATGGAATCTTGTGAAGGGGAAGATCAGCACAGTGTGGATAAGTGGTACTAAGCGAATTGTGGAAATTCAAAATCAAAAAATCAAGGCGGGCCTACAAAATATTAAGCTTATTAATTGTACCGTCAATAAATATGAATAATAAAAAAATCTTCAATTTTGGTGAAAAATACGAAAAAATAGGGAATAATTTTGTTCAGGTGTGTATAATTTCTTTTTTTAATCGGCTGTTGTTAGGTTTTACATTTACTAACACTTTAACGTTTTTATATTTTGTCAACAATTTTTGTCATAAACTTCGCATTATAGTTATTAATTACATAATTTTAGCAGAACTAAAATAAACTTGGGAATCTGTTTGACTCCGATACAAAATAAAACGTATTTAGAAACCTACATTGGAGTCCTGCCTAGACTAATTTTGCATACTTTAAATTTTCTAAAAATTTTGTAAAATAATTGGTATCGTCACAAGCTGTACATCCGTAAAAAATACAAAATAAATATAAATTGTGTTAAATTTCTTTTGTTGTTGTGCTCTATAAAAAAATCAAACAAATTTTTGTCCAATTAGGGATTTTTAATAGTTCTATTTTATATAATAAAACTCAATATTTTGGTTTTGTCTCATTCTTAATGTGATATTTATTTTATTTGAAACTGAAATTACGATCGTTTCGAATGTTGCTCCTTTATCAAATTCCTAACAAACACTATTTTTTGTGCCTACGTGCCTTGTGAATCTTCTTTCCCCCTTATTTTATTTTTTCTTCTTAAAGGGGTAAAGTACTAAGGAAAAGACGACGGAATATTAAGAAAAAACTACATAAGCTGATTGTTCAACGGAGATCAGCACAACAAATAACAGTTCAAAATAAATACAGATAAATCAGGAATTCTACCATAGAGTACATACTATGACGGGCGTCACTTTTAATAATCAGGAACAAATATTACTGGAGAAAGGATTTAAATTTAATATTGCTCCTCCTAATAGTTCAACACAAACAACAAGACAACTACTTGATATTGAAAACGCAATAAGACGAACAAACGAACAACATCAGGATGACATACGGACACTTATTCCAATTGATATACGCAAAAACAGGCAACTACAAATCAAAACATCCACAAAACCGAACGACAAAAAGTAAAAGACATTAATTTTAAGTTATTAGAGAATGACGCACTAATAACAAAAGCCGATAGAGGCAATATTATAAGCAATCGAAGATTGATGACTATATCGAAAACAATAACATAATTGAACTTGGACTTGAAGACCTTGGACTTGAACACACAAATATCATAAGACGATCAATAAAATGATTAGCAACTGTTCTATGTTGTTCAACCCAAGACAAAAAAGACAACTTAAAACCATAAAACCAACGGCACCAAAAATCAGAGCACTACCAAAAATTCACAAACCAGAAATGATCATAAGACCAATCATAGACTTTACAACCGCACCAGCGTACAAAGTTGCTAAAGAAATTAATTATTTGATCAGCAAAAACATACAATTACAGAACGATCATTCAATCAGAAATAACATTGAACTAATCAACAAAATAGAATCAATAGATATACCACCTACAGCGAATCTGGCATCATTCGACATAACCAACATGTATGCAAACATATCAACTCAAGAGAGAATCCAAATAACTAGGGAACTGTTACAGTAAAACGAAACCACTCTAATAAAAACAGTCATAGAACAAAACTATTTTCAACACAATAAAGAATTCTACAGACTGATGAACTTCCAATGGGGAATCCTCTATCAGGAACCTTAGCTAACATATACATGAACCATATTAACAGAATCGAACAACAGAAGCCAAATCATCATAATCATAATAATCATAATCAATAATACTATTTAACGGCACAATGAGACAGCTTAGCAATCTTCACAAAAACATAAACAACAAACATCCGAACATAAAATTTAATCTAAATTTACTCTAATTTTTTAGACTTGACAATAACAAATGTTATCAACAAAAGCATAACGGATCACACCATTGACAAATCATTTAACCACCCATATCAACATAAGATGGCAACGTTCAACTTTTTAATAAAAAGACTAAACACGAGGCCGATGAACAATCAAGACTATACGGATTCGTACGGTTGTCACAAAATTAACGCAAGATTTGAATTTGCCGCCATTTGTGCAGTAAATTGTTGGCAACCCTGAAAAAAACTATTTGACAGCTGAGAGTTTAGGGTTAGTAAAAATGGAGCGGTACACGATACAACAACGTGTTTTCATTATTGAACAATATCTCAAAAATAATGAAAGTTTGGCGGCCACAGTTCGAAAATTTCGGTGCTCGATACAGCGACATGATAACACAGTTCTTTCTGCCGAAATTGAATGATATTGATGTGGTAAATGTTATGTTGTTTCAACAAGACGATGCTACATGCCATACAGCCCGTGAAACAGTTCAATTACTGCATGAGACATTTCCTGGTCGTGTACTCTTTCGTTTCGGTGATCAGAATTGGCCCCCTAGATCGTGTGATTTAACATAATTAGATTTCTTTTTATGAGGTTATTTAAAGTCAAAGGTCTATGTCAGCAAGCCCACAACCACCCGTGCATTACAGGAGGAAATTAAACGCTGCATCAACAAAATTCAGTCACATTTATGCAGAATGGTCATGGAAAATTTCGACAAAAGAGTGCGTATGTGCCAGCAAAGTCGTGGAGGACATTTGCCCGATGTGTTATTCCATAAATAACCCTATCCTATGTACTTTATGATTCAATGAAAAAATAACAATCCAAAGACTAAAAGCTGTGTTTAATTCAAATCTTGCGTTAATTTTGGGACACCCTTTATAAAATCTTTTTGTTAGTGATCTTAGTCCACGAGTAAACAGCAAATATGTTAAGATCTATTTTTGAAATTTTAAACTTAAATTCTTTCCTTTCCAAATGTTTTCTCTAAATTTTCTAAATTTTCAATTTTCTTTGTTTAATTTGATAGGAAATTCTTCTTCAAAAAAATTATCTTTAGCTTAATTATATTGTTTTTATCTGGAACTATCTCGGCTGAAATCTTACTTTTTCCGTCGTGTTTCAGTATTTTATCTTTTTGTTCCGTTTTTTACACACTACACAACACTTTTAACGTTGCAAAATTCATTATCTAAGAAGATGTAAAATAAATAGTATTTCACAAAAATAAACAAAAAAAACAAATCTTTCCCTCTAATTGACGATTGGAGAATCACAGATTCCACCTAGTGGAACATTTTTAAACTAAGCTAGCTCATAATTTGACGTTCAAAATTGTTGTAAACAATTCCAATTTTGGTAAACACAATTTTTACTTACCAGATTGCTAAAAATTGTAAATAATTTCCATTTTGGATTATAAAAACAATTTTTAATTACCGGATTGCAAAATTTTCTGTCGTCGCATTTGTGAGAAGTGTCGTTTTTTCAGTAGCCTCATTTTAACTTTTTTCCTCGAGAGGCGCTTTTTCTACTTTTACAATCGTCAATAGAATTGAAAAAAGTAAAATATTTTGGAATTCTACGTTGCTTTCCGGTCATATTTTAACTTAAAAGATATACATTTACTAATTCATTTCCAACTTATTAATAACTTAATTACTTGAAATTCAACTTAATGTTTGGTCATTTATTGACTTAAAAGTTATAAATTCACCGATTCATTGCCAATAAACGAAAAACAACGTAAAAACAACGTTATGTTTAAACTAGTTAATGTCACAGCAAAACTAAACGAATTTTTTATAAATCGATTTAGCTGGTTTCGACCGAAAACTTAAAACCTCTCTGAAACCATTATAACCATTAGGCGTATTATTTTCGTACTGTGTTTTTTGTCTCAAAAGTGTGACCGGGAAATCCCGGGATGTCTTGGTTTTCGTTTTTTTTTTAATGCTTTTTTAATTCTGTATCGGCACAGAAATAATATGCATATTACAGAAAAATCTTTGTTGACTTAAACACGAATGTAGAAAATTTGGATGTGGGTATAGGAAGTTTATCCGTCAACAGCATTGTCAAGTCAAATTTAGGCCTATTAGGATTTTAGGAAGGAATTTTGCAATTTCTTAACCGATTATATGACGAAATTCAGCATGCACGATCGAAATGGGATTCTAAAATGATATTGGCTGGGCAATAAACTGACAAACAAGCAATTAATATTTGAGATACGAAAAATGAATAAAAGAGCACAATTTAATGAGTAACAAACAAAAATTTCTTGGCATCATAAAAAATACTTTTTTGGACAATCTGATTATTTTTATCCATTGATAAAATCTCGCTTACATTACAATTATTATAAATTAATATAACCCATAAATTTAACTGTTATTGATTCGATTTATTAGAGGATTGTGCTAGTGAGAAGCTTGCTCACCAGATCGTTTGGATGAATTGTCAACCGCCGAAGAATGTCCAAGTTTGAGTTGCTGGCCGTTCCCCATTGAATACCTAAATATTTTACTTCATCAGTTTGAGGTATATCCTGATTATTCATTTATGTTGGTGGATATCTGTCTCTTCGCATTGTAAAGGTTACATGATTAGATTTAGCATCATTAACTTTTATTCGCCATTTTTTCATCCATACTTGAATACTGTTTGTCCTCCTGTAAAACTTTTGTAGCTTTATTGGGGGACTTCTTGTAATGAAAATACTGCCGTGTCGTCTGAAAATGCTGCGACAGTTACTTAATTGCGGTATATAGCAGATATAATAGCGAACCAAGCACGCTGCCCTTTGGTATACGAGATTTAATTGGGCGGACATTTGTATACGCATCCAAATGTTTTATTATAAAATATCTGTCCAGTAGATATGATGTTACTTGTTAGTATTCTGTAGAAATTATGTGGCAAACATCGCTTAATTTTGTATTGTAATCCAACATGCAGCACCTTCGCAAAAACATATGCTTTGTCCATGAATAAAGCAAAACAATATATTTTTTCCTCCAGTGCTTCTGCAATTAGTTGAACTATTATGTGTACTTGTTCTATTGTTGAGAGCTCTGGCCTAAATCCAAACTGATGATCCGGAATCAGCTTCTTCTCCAACAATATACGCTTTAGACGCTTAAGTAATAATTTTTCAAATAATTTAGATGTTATTGGTAGCAAGCTTAAAGGTCTCTACGAGGTAGCTTCTTGTGGGGACCTGGTTTTGGAATTAAAATTACTTGTGAAACCTTCCATTGTATTGGGAAATATCCTGTTCTAGGTATTGCGTTGAATAAGTAGGTTATAAATCGAATACCCTTACGTGACAACTCTTGCAAAAAACTCTTTTTCCTGTGATAAGATCATATCCTGGCGCCTTTTTAGGATTTAACCCTCTCTGTATCACAGTTCTTACTTCTAACATAGAAAACTTCGTGATAGTATGATTCATTTGCAATGGTAATGGCAAGAATCATCAAGCAATGGTAATTGCAGAATAATCTGTGTTTTCTGTTCGTGAGAGTCGTGATAAATAATCTTGAATTGATTGTTTTTTTTTTCATTGAGAATCAGTTCTTTTAACTATTTGACGGCTTTGTTTAGTTTACGTTTATCTCCCACGGTATTCTCCTTAAACATTTTCTTGGCAACATCCGAACATTCCACATTCTTTTCTTTCTCATTTTGTAGTGGTTCGACTTCCAAGCTACAGACTGAATACATTCATTGAGATGCTCCACTGCTTGATCTGAAGCACTTTCCGTCTTTAACTTGATGTTTGTGTTTAGTTTCCCCTGTTACCTTATATCTGAGCTAGTTCAAGTCAGTTTTGATGTCGATAACATTGGTTGTTTCTGTGTATTCACTAACTTTGTTCCCAAAGTGATTAAGACAGGCGAGTGGTCCGATGATAGGTCCAAACACGGCGTCGCTTTAATATTATTAAATGCTATTCCTTTGGTGACGCAGAAATCTATGACGTCTGCGATATTTCCCCTATCACTTGGCCAGTAGGTAGGTTCACTGGTTGATACATGATAAAGATTATTTTTTTGAATTGATTTAAAAAATTCTCGGCCTCGCGTTGTCACCAAGCTTGATCCCGACTGCTGGTGTTTTGCATTATAATCACTCGCTGCTATAAAGCAATGATGCAAAGAACTATAAATATGATCAAATTGTTCCTTGTTTATCGCATGTTTTGGTGGGCAATATATGTCATAGATGGTTGATCTGCGTATTTTTTAGAAAACTTCTGCTGGTGAAACTTTTAAATTCTTTTCCATGTGACATGCCGTTGGCATTCCTGATTGATAATTTAAGGGTTCAGGACATTAAATGATTTGCAATGGTTAGAAGTTAGAAGATTAAGGATTGTATCCATTTTGGTGTCCGTTGAATTGTTTTCTTTGGTATGATTTCCATCCGAAGTTTGACCTTTAATTGAATGTTTGAGTTTCTGCGCATATGTTGTCCCAGTAACTAACGGGCTGCGACTTCTTCACTATTTTTTCTCTGAGATGGAGAAATCTGCGAGATTGAATTTCTTTGTAAACACTGCAACCTCTATAGTTGGCTGGATGGCTACCATAACAAAGCACGCATTTCACCTCTGTACCCCACGTTTTTTTTCACATTGATTTGTGAGATATTCACCTAAACATTTCACACATCTGCGGTCTGTTAGTATGTCTATATCTTTGACAAGTAGTGCATTATACCACTTTCCGCTTGGCATGCGGCTTTTCAACTTGTACAACTGAATGCATCAGTTTATTTATCGAAAGTAATTTTTATTTGATTCACTCATTCGAAGCTCAACTTTAAAGAATGGGAGTGGCGTTTTTCGTACCACTTTGTCTCATTTGGCAGATATTAACAACATCGTGGCCAAGGCTAATTAACTCACTTTTTAAATCTTCATTGTTAATCGATGGATGTAAGTTAAATATGACCACCTGGTAGTTTTGGTTCACATTCTGTTGGAACGAATGGAATTTGTTGTTTCGCTCCGCCAAGGCTATAAGTACTCACTATTGGGTACACCTCGCCGTCTTTTAACAGGATTTGAAACTGTTTAGTTCCAATTACTTTTAAATCGAAATTGTCTTCAGCCACCTCCTTTAAGAAAACAGTTAAAGGATTGATTGTTTCTACACCTTCCACAAATATAGGGGACGCTTTTTTGTTTTTTGGTTGGGGCGGACTTCCTCGTGTCTCTACAACTTTTATTTCCATGGTCAACACTTCGTTATCTCCAACTGGATCACTCGACTCTTTAGGTTGTCCTGTGTGGAAGCAATTGCAGAGTTAAGGAAATTACATATTTGGACGACATGAGAGAATAATTTAGTTGTTGAGATGACGTGGTTTTCGTTGAATCTTGATTCTTTTTTGATGTTCCTGAAAATAAATCAGACTCGGACATTACAATGAGTAATGACCTACAATCTAGGTCATTAACATTTTACAACCTTCAATCAGTTTTTGTTTACACTGCACTTTTGCAGTGTAGTTTTCTTCGTTGAATTTAATATTTGCAATTGCTAGCATTGCAGTTTTATTTTAGTTCCTGTAAACTAAAGCCAAATTGCACAAAATGTTTTATTGAAATTTTTGTAAATACTGCACTTTTTATTTTTATTATGATTAAGTTGTTTTGTTCAATAGAATAAATTCGAATGTTTACTGTTCACTGGTTCGAATGTAATTCACAATCGGTTTAAAAATAATCTAGTTTCTTCCTAATGGCCCATACCGCAAAACTTTTTATAAATATCATTTTAGAATCCCTTTATCATCGTACAAATCGGGTTTCATCGTTATCATCATTATCGGTTAAGAAATAGCAAAGTTCCTCCCTAATTGTCGTAAATTTGACTTGGAGATGCTGTATATGGATAAACTTCTGTAGATCATAAAATAAATAATTTGAAAACCGGAAAATCCGCTACATAATAAGCTAAAAAAGTTCCAAAACTAAATGCCGTTTTTATCCGGATTTTAAAAAACAACTTTGAAAATGTATGGTCCCTGGCAAGCCTTTTGGTATGCCCAATTCTGCATTCCAAGACTCCTGAGCAATGTGAGTTTAAAATGTGACAAAACGTAAAACGTTCATTCGAATTTGCAAAACAATAATAAGAAAATATGAAAATGCCTTTTTCATAAACTATCACTTCTTAACTTTAACAATTTTAAAGTTTCGAGCAAAGAAGATAGAAGATCAAAATAAAAGTAATTACCCAGATAAATAGAATCCCTGACCCTGATAAGAAAAGTCGATCAATGACTCAAAATTCAATTTACATTTATCTTGCTACAAATATAGATATTTGTAAGAAAACATGTTACTTAAAGTTTGACTCTATATTGTATCTTATCATCATCATAATTTAAATCGAAGGATAATCAATCAAATAATAAAATTTACAATTCACACGAAGTAAGTTTTATAGAAATAATCAACACAGCGAGAAAAGAAGGTGCGTGACATAATCCTATTGTTATCTCGTGTATTGTTGTTGTTGCTTCTTCGCTTCGCCTATATAACTACATACATTTAGTATTTCTGAATTCCGAAGGTTATTGCTTAATGCCAATCAAAAGATGATAATGATATTTCTTGTTTATATGGTAATAGTAGTGTATTATGTTTATAGAAAAGCAATATTATTATAGTTTTGTATATGTTGTAGTTTTTTATTTTTATTCTTATTTATACTATATTTAAGTAAATAGTAGATGTATTTTGAAATCTTGACCTTTTTTAATAAACATTTGAGTTTTTTGTACGCTAAGTATTTTTACAGTCTCACCCATTCATCTAACACTATTTTTTATACATATAAGTGCTATTTAGTAATTAAATAAAAAGTTTTTTTTTCGTTTTGCCGACTGTTGTGTGTTTGATAGTCTATTCATCATAAAATTAAAACGTGTAAAATCGCGCGCAAAAATTGAAAAATTAATTTTATGTGCCCCAACTATGTATAAGCAAAGTCAAACTAATAAGAAGAGACAAATGCCTTTCTGAAACGCGACATGGCGTCACCGAAAGTTTTGATATATTTTCACTATAAATACAATAAAATCAGTACATAAATAAATAATTACTAAAGAGTATGCGGGTGAAATAACATAATGCGACACTCAGATTCCATACTGTGCATTGTGTAAGTCAAAAGTTGTCTTTTGTGTCTCTTTACTTATTTTAGAAAATATCTTAATACTTTTTGTTTCTTCTGCACATTCGCGCATATTATCTTTCGCAGTTATGTAACGTGTTTTGTTGTTGCAAAAGAGTTTTGTTTATAAATAAAATTTAAAATAATTATTTTTGGATTGTAATTTTTGTTGTTGTCATTGGTGTTATTGTCATGTAGTTTACATAATTACATGAATTTTTTTCATAGCTAATTCACCAGATTTTATATCTGATGTACAGTATTTTAAAGCGATACGATACTTTATCTAAATTGCACGTCTCTTAAAAAATGAATGTCAATGCATGGCGATCTAAGTAGATATTTAGGTTGACGACAACTGATGTAAGCAATGTATGTACGTATGTATATATAAATTTTATGTCAATAAATTGATTAATAAAATTTTAATTGGATAACGCTTGTATTTGAACCAAAACACATTATTTTTTTTTTAGGTTTAATTGATAGTTTGTGGGTATACAAAATAAATAATTTACACGCTAGTACAGTAGTATATACATTTCGTATAATTAGTTTAATAATTGTTGTGTTCTAATATGATCGCCAGACCATTGGATTCATTTTATAGCGAAACTTTTTTCTACCTTTGGTTTGACTAAATGTGATTGAAAACCCTGAAGTAGAAAGCTTTGTCCACTATAAGAAATGGTAGTGTGCCAAAGGTTTGCCTGCATAGTTTGAACGGAAAAATACATTCAAAAGGTTCATATTTTTTATTTCTAGATTGCGAAATATACCTAAAATAAGATAAGACTTGTCAGTTCCAATTTGGATTAAATTCTCTTACAATTTTCGAAAATATTAACGTACATTTTCGGCAATTGATGCCTCAAGATTATCTGAGCCAAGACGTTGTAACGAAGTGACCTTGCGGCCACCTGTTACAGACATACGGAAGTCACCACCTGCAGCATTTGTCTGGCTTACACTCAATCTGGGGGGCGGGATTGTGGTGGTGCCCTTCCCGGATCAAGATAGCTGCGAAATCAGTTTAAAACTTACAGGTTTTCTGCCTTACTGCGATACACACACACTCACTCCGATTCTCATCCGCCGAATCGTGTGGATTCACATAGCCATAATAATAATTCATAATTTTTATCGTGGCTACAACCATTTACACTTGTTTTATTTTTAACAATTTACTGAATAATTTAAAAATACAAAAGAAAAATTGATGAAATTACGTTATATAAAGAAAAAAAAAACCAACAAAGTGGATACTAAATATTTATATAAATATGTAAATGTCGATGAACGACGTCTATAGATACGGTAGGCTAATCCGCCCACAATCGCGGTCCTTAATTAGATGGAAAGCGGGGCACCCAGAGCTCTGCGTTACACCAACCTAACTATTTAAAAATAAAATAAAAATGAGAAAAAAAAACCGCTCGTCTACCGACAGAAGCTGAACGGATTTATATATATATTTATATAACTTGATCAATTCAATTATGTTGATTTTAATTTACAAACAAAAAAAATATTAACACAAACGAACAATATTAAAGATGGTTGTAACAAATACCATAAAGAAATTATAACAAAAAATATTTACTTTAAGCGAACGACCACACCTGCGTCCCTGTTGTCCTCGCTACTGTTGCCCTCTTACGACGGAATTAACGGTACTTTTTTTTCCTCCTCTGGCGATTCGGATTCCACCACGTGTTGGTACCGTGGATTATTCGATGGTCTGCTCTCGTCTGTTTCTTCAGGCCAAACACGTTCACCCCAAAATACGTATTAGTATCTGTGTTTATAATTGTAACCTGGGATTGACCACTGTTATTGCTCACGCCTGCGATTCTATAATTGTAACCGATAATCGTGGACTTATTCGATGAAAATGGTGATGTACGCGATTTCACAAAATGGCGAATATTTTTCTTTTATTTATTTTGTTTTAATTTCTTGTTTAATTTTACTGAAATACTTATATTTATTCCGACTAAGTTGCACCTATCTTTATGTAATCACTAATCGACAGCATCGACAAACCACGAATCCCCTAATTATTTATTTTGTTCTTTTTATTTCGTTATTCCTTTTTTTTCTTGACTTTCACCTTCTCTTGCCAAAGATAATCTCTCTACCCACTTCTTTTTTTTCCAATCGTATCGTCGCGCGTCATATCCCCATGTGTCCGATCCTCGAACTATCCATTCCCATAATACTTGGTTGCGTACACTGTTGACTGGGTAGGTAATCAAATTGTCCCTAACTTCATGGTTATTATGATCATATATTTTTTTTTCTTTTTGTTTTCTTTTTTTTTTTAGAATGACAGATCGTTTATGTTATGGCATGAACAAGGAAGTATAATAATTAATTAGTTTTAATTGGGTTAATATTTTGGTATTTAAGTATACTCCTAGTACACAACCAGGTCGTAACAACGTGTAACACCCGGACGCCTACGCGAGAACTGTCAAGATAGAACCTTCCCCATCTACCGTTGGAACACCTTCTAAACGTGGCCGTTTTACTCTTCGTTCAAATTCTCTATTACATTTAGGAGAAATTTAAACTACAGAAAAATATTCAAAAAATATCTTTATTCCTAAATTTACAATGAAAATTAGTACTGGGGAATTCTATTCTCCATAACACTGGATTAAGTTGTAGAACTTACACGCGGGTCTGATAGGTTAAATATCACGTGAAAATTTAAAATAGTAGGAAAAATCCCGGCGCCGCTGCACGAAATGTGACAATTCATTTTTATGGTACGAAATAGGCAATATTAAAAAAAAATGTCGCCTAACTTAAGAAAAATGCACAAGTACTGCGATATTATTTTTCAAATTGTTCGACAAAAATTAGTGAATTTATAAATTATCGAAGTTATTGCAATGGAACAATTCACAGCAATAGTCGTGTTTTCCTTGAGAACTGCACTAGAACTCGATAAATTTTAAATTCCTTTTATTCTATGTAAACCGAAAAAAAAAAATTCATAAAGTGTTAATGTGTAGAGCATTTAACATAAATACATATTTTAAGCTGTTACAGCAATAAATAATTACAATTCTACCTTATTTTTTAGTTACACTTAATAAATCCATGAATTTATCGAGTGCAGTTGCGTGTAATGACGCCAGCAAGAAATAACTACACAATAATTTTAAACTTAAAATCTGTATTTATGTCGAATACACTACATGTTCACGCTTTATGAATTTATATTTTTTTTCGGTTTACATAGAATAAAAGGAATTTAAAATTTATCGAGTTCTAGTGCAGTTCTCATGGAAGACACGAGACTAATATAGGGTAGAGCGGGGCAAAATGATACAAAAAAATGAGTTTTCTCCAATACTGTTTATTAATAAAATAAACGAAAAATAAAATAAGTTTTCACATAATTCAATTATTTTTCTTTTTAATTCAAATTCAAACAGGGCTGGATTTTAAATAAATAAATAAGAAACTAGAATAAAAAATTAGTACCTCTGTATCATTTTGCCCCAGTGCTGGGGCAAAATGATACTAGTTTTATTTGCAATTATTGCATTTAAACCCTCGAGAAGTCGATTGCTGGTTTGTACACCGGTAATGAACCCACCCAGAACAGTAATTGCAATTTTCACCAGGTTTGCTTTGACTCCATAAATCATCACAAACTATATATCTGGTATCTTCTTGCCACTCAGCAGGTTTGCGTTTTTTTCTTCGGTTCAAATTCAATTTTACTTCTTTTTTGCTTAATCACTTTATTCTTTAATTTTTCGCGTTGCACCAAAACTTTGGAAGCTAAATCGTTTTTGTAACGGCTACTTGTTAAAATATTACTGTTAACACATAGCTTACTTTTTTCTTTTAAGAAATTATTGGAATTGGTGAAATAGACAACGTCATTTGGCCTAACGGCTGTAAGCGTATCTTCAAATACAACTTCTAAATTATCTAAATCGAAATCAAGTCTTCTGTCTTGTATTGGATGTAGAGCGGCTCCAGGAACGGCTGTTGCACCAGCTAAAGTTTCACCCTGTATTATTCACTGGTGGGTTGTTACATCATCGTTTGCCTCTGGTCGTTTAGGAGTTTCGGAGATGACTAAATTTTCATTACTGACAGCATATTCCCAGTCTTTAATAACATCGGGGCTAAATGGCCAAATTCCCGTAGCATTAAACTGATTTGCTATATTCCTGAGTGTGGCAGCTTTTTCAAACGCCAGTCTACAGAGACCAGCTATGTTTTCGATCATTATCCTTCGCCCAGGATGATTTTTCATCCATAGAGTGCAAACCTTATCGTAGGCTGTCTTGAATGGCCGAAAAAAACTTACATCGCGTGGCTGTAGCTTCTGATTAGTATGGGTTGGTAATGACAACAAGATTATACCATTCTCATATGCATATGTAATAGCATTTAGATTTTTTATATGGGTCGTGTGGCCATCTAAGATAAGGAGCACTTTTCTTTCATTGGAACAACGTACATTTTTAATAAAATGTTTAAGGAACTCTACAAAGATGATATCGATAATCCATCCGTTATCAGATACACGCTGTAGTGTTCCAGCAGGAGCATCGTCCGTAAGCGAGGCCTTTATATTTTTACGAGGATATATCATGATGGGTGGAATCATTTGACTAGCGGCATTAGCACAACAAACTACTGTTACCGTTTTGCCTCTTTCTCCGCTTGTAACAACAGAAACTGACCGTCTTCTATTCAGGACGAGTACTTTGGCAGGTCTATGAACATTTTGCGTCCCGCTTTCATCCATATTATAAACGTCATTTTCTGAGAACAACACAATTTCGTTTGTAAATGGAATCGAGATTATCATAAAAATTTTCAATTTCATGTCGACCCATCCCCATTGCACGATTAAGTGATAAGGATTCCGGTTTCCTGATACTAAGTTGGGAATGACGTTGATGAAAAAAAGTGGCCCAATCCATTCCGGCCATACCAAATTCCTTATTAAAGGTATTTGGTATACTGTTTTTCGTGCAAAATTGAAAAACGAGTCGACGTAGATCATCTAACGTAATTATAGAGCGATTGTTACATTTTGATTATATAACTAAACAGTTCCTTCTCTTGCTCATCCGTAAGCACTTATCAAGGGTAAGTATCATTTTGCCCCGTTGAACACTTAAACGTTATATTTAGTATTTTGACAGGTACGATAATTTTCGCTATAAACCTTCACCAAATTTCAAGAATGACTTACTTTTTCCAATAAAATTAACCACAGAACAACAAAACCAATACACTATAAAACGTTCGTCTTTTGAATAATATTTTTCGGATTTTTTTTTTCGGTAGACAATTTTGTATACGTTTTGTATAGGACCGTAAGAAAACTACAATAAATCGTATTTACAGCGAAGCTAGCGACACTTCTATTGGAGAAAAGCTAAGACGAATAATATTATTTTTGAAAGTGTAATAATGTGTTTTCGAGTAATTGTATTATTTTGGCCCGTGTATTATTTTGCCCCGCCTTACCCTATTCTTGAGCTGATTGTCATCTATGCTGTAATTGCGGAAGAACACTCGTAATCCAAAGATTTTATTTACACCTGCAAAACAAAACAAAACATCAGCTAAAACATTAATCACAACAAATACAATTTTGATGCTTATCCTTGAACTTGAACTAGATTATTATTTCAGTTCTCCCTAGTGTACATGTTTTCCAAATAGGGTGTGACGAGATAAACCAGAGCCTTCTAGAGTAAAGAGCCATAATCATAATGACGTATTTTTTAAAAGCTTTTTTAGTGGTATAACTTTTTATTGATTTCCATAGGAATCCATAGTAAAAATGGTGTTTTTTAGCTGCAAGTTTTTCAATGAAAAAAGCAAATACATTATAAAACGTTTATATAAATGTTTTCTACATACCTTGAACAACCACATTCAAGAAGACTATATTGTTATTGAATAAATATTAATTGCAGGAATATTAAAAATAAACTATGCCTAAAATATATTTTTCGAATTTCCATTTTGAAAAATAAATCAAAGTTGGCTCTGATGAATTAAAATAATACTTGCTAAATTTATCTTTAGTTTTACTAGTGTACGTAAGATGTCTAAAATAATTAAAAAAAAATACGAAAAAAAATTATTTAGTCACAAAATTATCACTCGTACTTAATATTTTGTGAATTTGTTTTGCTTTTCCTACAATTTGTTTACTTGAAATTTCCTCAGGTGGTAATTTTTAGTATGATTTTACCAAATTTTTACGGCCTTCACTGCCATCTATGTAATGTATATTGACTTAATGACCAAACGAATTGCAGTAAGCTTTTATTTTAATTTGACCAGAATGCTGTTGTTATGAAATTTTTTTATGTTTAAATAATTCAATTATTACAAGATAATGAAAACGATTTATTTACACGACATTCGTATATGTTGAAACTCAAATATTTATGAAAGTATTTCAGAAATCATAATTAAGAATTTGTAACATTTTCATTTAGAAATTTGTCTTAGGAAAAAAGTGATTTCCCATATGTTTTGTGTCTTTTACTATGAAAAGTTTGGTTTTTTCCTCGTTTCTAATTCCTTTATAAAAGCTGTGTTTTTTAGACTATGGCTTTGTATAATCAAGGTTGCTTTGGATAAACTTGTAAGTTTTCAAGACATTCTATCGCTTTTGTTTTTTTATTAAAAGCTCTAAGTATTCTTATATTTGCGTTTAAGCAAAACTCTAGCATTAACCATCGATTGATCTAGAATTTCGAAAAAAATATCTGGCCGAAAAAAATATCTGTTTGTCCTTCCAGCGACAGTGTACGAATGACACAGTTTATCAAAATTGTCGGTTCCTCCGTTCGTTGCATTGTAATATCTCACGATATTGGGTTTTCCATCGGTAATTTCTACCGTGTGCATGAAAGAAGAAACAATGAATGTTTTTTTTTATTCATTCCGAAGAAAGGAATAGAAGGAATTGAATATTGGTCACGTAACTTTGGAATATTCAAAACGGAATGTAATGAAAATCGACAAAAGGAAGGAATGGATTATTATTATTATTATTAATTATTAATTAATATTATTATTATTAATTATTATGTTTAATTTATTTTTTAATTTTATACGAGCAATTATTTGTCTAATTGCAATCCACAATGACGAATAATTACGACGTACTAAAAATATTTCAATCATTCTACCTTTTCATCTAGTATGAAAAGAATACGTTCGGAATCTCTAGAATGAATTAAAAAAAAGTACAAAAAAGGAATAGAAAGATTGGAATGAATAAAAAAAACATTTTATTCAATTTTCGGAGCGTCCGGAATATTTGGAATGAATAAAAAAAACACCCAATTAGAACAATTTTATTACATTTTTCTTTTTTGGAGCATATGACAGGAGGGTCAAATCCTTCTTATGGCAAAACTTTGTTGCTTCCCGTTTTTCTAGAGCAACTTTCATTTCAGCAAGAATTTCTCGTTTATTTTTTTTCACAGTTCCAGTAATTTGTAAGTTGTACGGTTCTTTCAACATACGTTGAAGTAGAGGTATTGTTGTGTACCAGTTATCGCACGTGACTGATCGATTGGTATTGTAAACAGGCTCAGTCACCAATCGGAAGTAATATTCTGGTATAGCTTCTTCTTTTTGTACAATGGCAGCACTTGTACCTAAGTATGGGATAGCATTAATCTGAAAGGAAAATAAACTAATCTTATTCTGCTTTCAACAACAAAATTTTCATTATTCATCTAAAAAATATTTACCATGTACGAAGTTTCTACATTGATAAAATTTATTGATACAATTATTGATAAAAATATCCCAAATATCCCAAAACGCAGACACGATGATAAAAAAGTAAACCTGTGCTTTGAAAAAACACATCTGAAGAACGTGATGCGGTCTTTTAACCCACAGCCGATCGTCATTGACATCCGTTGGCCTCCATAAAACAGTATAATATAAAACTCCGATGTGCGCTTTGATCTCTAGTTCATCAAGTGTGGTGAAGGTAACTCTGTTGTCCATCTTCAGCATCAAGAAAAGCACATTCAGCTTCGATTTTTTTATTAGTACAGTCAACTATAATATCGATCATCTACTTATTAAAAAGACAACTCCAAAATTCTTCAATAGTATTATCATTGGCAGCATCACCTGCTGGACCAGAAATTAGTGCAGAAGGAGCGTCAGAAAATCGATCTACGAAAAAAATTATTTGTTGATATTTATTTTGCTACGAGATGACCTACAACATTGCATATCTAGATTTCTAGATTTATTTGCATAAATAGTATTGGATTTTCTTGGTCATGCTTTTTCTTTTGTTATATTTGTGACATTGGAGAACACTTATCCTAAATTGTTTGCCTCTAAAATGTTGTTTTGCCTAATGTCGTAAGTTTTTGGAACCAATTAAACATGTACGCGGAATAGATACGAGTATATTAGAATAGAAAAATTAATTGTGACATTTTAGAATTAAGCGGCAGTAGACTAAATTTAAACTTACATATCTATGTATATAGGATTAAATACCTTATAATTTTACTTTTCGAATAAAGAATTTCGATTTTCGATTAACTATTTGAGAGTAATTTTGTTAACGATTATTGAATTTGTAGGATCTAATTTTAGATATCGAAATTCGATGTGAGAATTTTTCATCTATTTACGAACATAAGTCAGTCACTATATAAAATAGAAATTGAGGTAATTATAAAGAAAATCAATCCGACCTTGACCGATTCCTCGAGGATTGTATTTTAGTAATAAAACTAAAAATTGATTTTTCTAATAAAATGCCATACCCATCTCAAAGTAAACACGCAACTAACTATATTGTGCTAAACATGACCCAAATATCGCGCTTTTATCCAAAGTAATAATAATTTTAATGACACAAACACACATACATATATGAACTCAGTTTAATATTTATACATGTATGACATTGAATTTTAATCCAGAACACAATCCCACTTTAGGTTTTCAGCACAGTATGTAGTATATATACAAGAACCGCGCGCACTCACGCTGATGTGATATAAAAGTCAACCCATTTATTATGTGTCCACTATAACGCCGTTCTGTTGTTATTGTTTTCGTTGTTGTTGTTGTTTTAAGTTTGTTCCATCGAAGTCATTAAAAATGGTATGTACTTATATCGCATTTGTGACACATCATGTATTATTATAGGTAAATAAAAATATAGCAAACGTCAAAAACTATACAAAATATTCGATACATTTTGTAACTATTCATTTTGATAGTTTTTTTTTACTTCTTATCAGTGTGTCTACACATTATATGTGTGTGCGTGTGTTATCACTCCATAGTTATATACATATTTACGTTATAAAAGGGAGTGTGCGAAACATGTTTTCAATCAAGCTGACGTCGATTTGTAGACTGGTATCAAAAATCAAAATTGGATAGACTACATAGTTATATGAATAATGGTGTGCAAACCGGATCAATCAACCGTTTCATATATGTATACAAATAGATTTTGTGTGCGCTCTACAGATTTCTCGAAATTTTAAAATTACTTTAATTATTGATTGTGCGATACTTAACACGGAAATCTTCTATCAAGGTTATATAATTTACTGTTCAATGAAAGATTAAGAAATTTTTCAAATGACTTAATCGCGACTAAAGCCTTGATTTAGCAAACAAAATTTGCATTACTTAAGGTAGAGTAGACAATTTGACGCCAATATAAATTTTGTAAGTGGGTTGTCAGTCAGGTGTAACCGCGGATTATAGTTTAGTGAAATCTTCTTATTTCCTATATATCTTATGATGTCTAGCCGTAATAAAATTTGTTATTCTATAAATTAAGCTAAATTGTATAAGTTGTTAATTGCAGTTATGTCAGATGTTGCCTAATTAAGTGTTAACAAAATGTTACTAGTTTTTATTGATTGAAAATTGTTTGAGTACGGCTTAATGACCACGATTATAGTTGACCTTATTTAAACTTGAATATCACGGAGATTATCTCTTAATATATAAATGTGAAATGCAAGTGTATGCATAAATGTGTTATACAATTTTTTTTAATTTAATAACTAAAATGAGTTTGCCGTTTGGGTGAGGTCCAAACATTATACATTACAGTGGTCTGTCAGACTAAAATAATTTCACCTACTGAGTTTGAACTGAAATTATGACTGAACGTAATTTTCAGTCAGAGGTTACATGTGTTGTTCGTTAAGTGACCGAAATGATGTTTTAATGTCAAATTAAATAAATAAATACGAAAGATTACTCCTACTTATGTATATATCCGACCAACATATCTTTTATTCATTATTAATTTTAAATTTAATTTAAATTACTTAGTTGTTAATAAAATGGTTTAAGTACTATCATGGTTAATGGTATTAGGTTATACCTATGTCTGTCATTTTAAATTAGCTAACTCTTTTAAATTAAAGGCATCCCTCATTAAACAATAAAATTAAAAAAAAAAAATCAACTGGACAACGCGGTAATTTTAACGTTATACAATGTTATCCGAATAACGTTAAAAAACGTTAAAATTGCGAAGTTTTCCACAAAAACGTAACCAAACCCATTACGTTATGTTATAACATAACCATAACCGATAACTTTATAAAATTTAGAAATAACCAAATAAAATAACGAATAACGTTATAAAAAAAAATGTTTTTGTTATGGCCTATTCACATGAATCGCGATTTTACTCTTACGAGTAAAAATAGTTCACTGATTTCTCCCAATTCATTGAATAAAATTCTAAGTACGGCTCTAAACTATTTTAGTCTTTCTCTTTCTCGCACAGAATTTTCCAGGCTCGACGTTTTTATTTACTTCGTTCTCGATGCCAGTTGCATCGAAGTTGAATTGTTGGTGTGGGCGACGTCCGATACACACCGTCTACCAAGTGAGGATATTCCTGAAAGAAAAATTATAAAAACCTGTTAGAGGACTAAACTTACATACTTATGTGCTTGCGAAGACGTTTTTTAGGTTGAGAACAAGATTCCATATGTTGGTCTCAGTCTTTGTATAGAGATGTGGTTTGATGTTTGTCTTTGATTGAGAAAACAAATTTCTTATGCAGGCGCCTAATTACTTTGTACGGGCCTTCGTAAGGAGCAGTGAAACCGGAACGAACTTTATTTGCCCTGATGAAAACAAACTCACACTTCTCCAGTAAATAGTAAATATGTCATATTGTTTGCTTTGACTTGGTTCAGTGGGTAATAAGTTAGTCATGGTTGAGCATAGCTTGTCGATTATTGTGTCGCTGTTTGTTTGAGGTGAAAGAGGATTTTCGATAAAGATTTCACCGGGTAGCTTAATTGTCTGTCTGTATTATGTGTGTAAATTAATTTTTAGACTTTTTTATAAAAAAGAAATGTTTATTAAAAGATAACGATACAGTATATTTTATCCAATATATTCGCCATTGTTAGCTATGACTTCCTGCCATCTCCTGGGAAGTTTGTGGATTTCTCGTTTGAAGAAGCCTTCAACTTTTCCAGCTAATGAGCCATCGATCCAATTTCGCACTTCTCCGGCGTTTCGGAAGCGTACGTCAGCCAGGCCTATTTGCATTGATCGAAACAAATGGTAGTCGGAAGGTGCAAGGTCTGGAGAATACGCAGGTTGTTCAAGCCGATCCCAACCGAGTTGCTCTACCTTGTTTTGAGCGGTTTTTGTACGATGTGGTCTGGCATTGTCATCATGAAACAAAACTTTATAGCTTTTGTTCGCTATTGCTGGCCGTTTTTCGTCTAATGCACGTGCTAAATTACCCAGTTGGCGCCGGTAGCGATCACCTGTAACCGTTTCATTTGGATTTAACAGCTCATAATACAACACACCTTTCTGTTTAACAGCTCATAATACAACATACCTTTTTGTACTCACCAAGATTTTGTATGCTTCAATTCGTGCTCTCAATTGATTTTCGGACAATTGATGTGGGACCCATCTTCCTAGCTTTCAAATCTTTCCCATTGCGTGCAAACGATGAGAAATGGTTGACCGGTCAATGTTTAACTGCATTGCAAGTTCTTTTTGCATTTGACATGCATTTTCATCCAATAATGTTTGTAATTCGGCATCTTCAAACTTTTTTGGCTGACCTGGCCATTCTTTGTCTGTCAAGTCAAAATCACCACTTTGGAATCGATGAAACCAATTGAAACAGCTTGCTCTCGATGGAGCTTGATTACCTTAAGTATCAGAAAGCAATCGGTGAGCTTCAGCGGCTGTTTTCTTGGAATCAAAAAAGAAAAGAAGAACCCCTCGAAAAAACAACTTACCACGATCCATTTTAAATCGATTACAAAAAAATGACGTAATATGAAAAATAACACTTTCTGCTCTGAATTAGATTGACAATTGTGACAGCTACAAAATACAATTGGAATTGCTTGTCAAACTATACGCAATCTCACGTAGCAACATCTAAATGTCGAGTCTAAGAATTAATTCACACACCCAATAGACAAGTTCAGCTGGTAAATACTTTAGATCTTATTTTACTGTGTAATGATGACCCAAATGTGCACGACCCAATTTCTGTGAGATGAGGGCAAGTACCAAAACAATACATTAACTTGGTTCAATAGATCTGATTCAATTATCGACCATTACGGGGCAGTTTCGATTTAATCCGTAAGTCTAATCGAAACTGAGTTGATTTTTACCGCGTACTTGATTGGATTAGCGATAAGAAATGTCAGGTTTTAAAATTTTTCGCATGATAGTTGCTAAGTGTTTTCGCATCTAAATCTTCGTATATAACGTTGCCGATTTTGGTAGTAATACGAGCTGCTAAAAATTTAGGGCCTAATTTGGCTGAAAATCGCTTACTGAAGTCACTCAAATGGTGTTGCCGAAAAAAGACCATTTGTCCCGGTAAATAGGTAATAGGTCTGGTTCGTAAACTATATCGTTTAGAATAGCTGTTGTAAGCCAATTTAAGATTGGTTTTGACTTTGGAATGGATAATATTCAATCTATCGCTCATTGGTAACTGTTCGGCTTCGTTTTCATTAATGCAGCCAATATTTCTCAGAATTTTATACGATTTATCACTGGTTACCAAATAGTGCAAATTATGGCGAATATTGGGTAAACTGAAGAATTGCATTACGTAATGCTGAGGCAATCTCTCCAATATATTCATCCAAACTACGATGTTCCTCTTTTAGATAAGCTCGGATCGCCTATAGAAGTGAGCGGTTTACCCTCTCAGAGGCATTGGCCTATATGGAGAATATAATACAGTAAAAAATGGTAAACTGCGAAATTGTTTAAAAGTTTTTGAAATGTCTTGCTTTTAAATTGAGTTCTGTTGTCACTAACCAGAATTTCAGGAGTTCCAGAAGCTAAAAAAGATTCTTCAAAATTGATACAATTTTAGGTGTTGTTGCAGATAAAAGAACAAATTTCGAGAACTGATCGACTACAACAAAAATAAATGTATTTCCAATTTTTCACCTGGGATATGGTCCCATAAAATCTACAAAAATGCGTTGCCATGAGCGATCTGCTGGTTAAAAATTTCCCATAGGCGGTCTAGATATGACATTGCTACTTTTCATCATTTTACACAATGTGCACCTGGCAATATACTCATGAACTTGAGATCGCATTCGTGCCCAGAAATAATAACGCCTTAGTCTGTCAAGTATTTTCTTAATCCCTCCATGTGCCTTTGTTGCAATATCGTGTTCTTCATGGATAAGTTGTTGCGTCAGCGTTTCTGGAATCCAGTCTTTCCATACTGGTAAATCGGTCAATTCAGCAACATTTAGAAGCGTTTAGTACCAATATAAATTTTTATTCCGGAATAAACCAAATAATGAATTAAGCAAATTTCTAATTTGTTGGAACTGTTATGAGTTAGCTGCACTTATTGTCAATCAAAACTTTTGGGAAACGGCCGTCCGGTCGCGAACAAATCGGGTCCCTTGCGTCCGGGTAATGCAGTCCTAAACTCGAATATACCAAGTACAACTTCGGAAATCCAAAAGGATCCGAAACAATAATTAAACGTGACCAGCCAATAACTAAAAATCATTTAAATACAAATTTGGACGTTTAAACCAAGTTCACTAACTCGAAAAATACCAACTGCATACATAGCAACACTATCCCGAAAATGAAATATTCCACTTTAGATTAACCCTAGTTGTAGCGATCGGATAATTAGGATTAACTTGAGTTGTATATGTAGGTGATTGCATTGGTCGAAACTGATTGTAATTAGTACTCATTGAAACAGCATCATACATTTTGGTGGACGTAGCTAATGTATTTGTATTATATACCTGCGTTGAATGCTTAAGCTCGGTAGCACTATTTTGATCCAATAGGGGAAGATTGTTTAGCGACATATTCTGTCGTTGGAACAATATTAGGATTCCCAAGTGCTGAGTCTAAATGAAACTCCAACCTACCAAGATTCGTGAGCGATAAATCGCCTCTAGTAGGATTCAAGCAAATCGCGAATTATTGCCCAAAGTCGATTCTTACACCATTTAGTAACGACTTGACCTACTTCTCTGTCTTGCTTGAAACAACGTTTCAATCTTGAAGTTCGTTCTATCCACTGGCGAATTCGAGCATTTAATGATTTTAGTTGTTCAAGAGTATCGGCATATTTGATTTTTTTATCGAATGCTGATCGAAAGCTGATATTCAAGTTTAACATCAGAAGCATGTGTTTCTGTTGGTGTTAATGACGGATCATCCTCTTCAGGTATTAACTGTCCTTTTAATAAATCGAGCCAATTGATTGTATTGGAAAAATCAATGTTTCGAACTAGGCGTATCATTGAGAGCGTCCAACAAATTTATTTTTATTTTTGTGTGTTAAGATTAAGACTTAGATTATTAACGAAAAAAATTTTTACATTGGGCAACCTTTAAAATTTTAACGAAAAAAAAATTGAAATAGAATTAACCATACTGATCAACTCACCTGCGTAACTATCTATCTAATACGAGGTAAACGGAATCACCTCTATTCAATCGCATCAACATGAATTTGATACAGTAAAGACAAAAAAAAATTAAACATAAATTGAAAATTGAAAGAAAGTCTTACAGATCGTTGCTTGCCCTATAATAAGAGAATCACTCTGAGAAAAACTTTGAGGAGTCGAGTCACGAAAATTCAATCAAAAATATATCTATCAGATGACGTTCTATCTTATTAAATGTAAGCAAATAAAACCTGTTAGAATTGAACAAAAAAAAATGTCCGTAGTGAACAACTAGAAGTTCCGGCTTTAAGAAAATCTGTAGATGAGAAGTGAAGCTCCTTGGATGCTTTATTAAAGCGACCAAATCAATTATTAAAAACACAAAAAATTAATGTGACCTTAAGGGGTCCCTCTTTCGGCGCCATTTTCTAATGATGACCCAGATGTGCATTCCAGAAATTTGTCGGGCTAACTCTCATCGGCTTGGGAGGGTCTAGTTTGCAGCACATTGTAAATTCACAAACGAAGTTCTGGGTTGAAGGAGAAAAAACAATTGCTCAAAAACAACAATAATTAGCAAAACAGGTTTATTTCGCCTTTCGTGTGCAAAAAAACACGAATAATAAACAAGCGCCAAAACAATATATTAGGATGGTTCAATAGATCTGATTCAATTATCGACCATTAAAACTGCTTTTGAACTGCAATGAACTGTATTACCTCGGGCCTTCAAAGATGTTTCAAGCTGATGGTGAAACCGTAGGCAGTTGTGCGAATTCTTTGTGAGCCCATGAGGCTGATAAGTTTAGAGAATAGTTTGGACTCGAATTGACTTCCTTGATCGGTAGTACTATAAGTACCTGGAACCCCGAATCTGGAAATGTAATTTTCTTCAAAAAGTTTGAGCTATGGTTGCTGCTGAAATATCTTTTCGAATTAATTTATCGATACCAGTTAGTATGTGTATCTATTCCATTAGAAGGGGAAAGTGGTCTCACTATATGTAAATGAATATTTTCGAATCGATTTCTCGTGTTGAGATTTGGTATGTCGTTATACTTTACATCTCTCGGATTATAAACAAGATTGTGCCCAATGAGTTACATCTTTGTTTATGTTTGGCGAAAAATATTGGGTTATGATTAATTTACGAGTCGAGCGGATATTTGGATGCGAAATTTTGTGCTGAGTGTCGAAGATGGTTCTGCATTGTAAGGACGATTGATCCCTAGGCTAGGTAGTAAGAAAACTTCTAGTTTCATTTTGGAACTAGTGTGACCCATAGAATCAGAAAATAAATTCTGAAGTTTTAGATCTGTCTTCTGTGCCTTAGCGATTGCATTAATGTCGGAGTTAGTGTCGACAGCGGCAATTTCGTGATCTAATATGCGAGAAAGCGTATCAGCGACCACATTGTCATTGCCGTGAATTTGTTGAATACCCGCATTAAATTGAGAAATGTACTCTAAGTGACGTGCTTGCTTTGGACTCGATAAAGTAACGAAAGAGTTTGATTGCTAATTATATTGCTTATAATTCCCTGTCGTAAGCTGAATATTGGGTTTCAGTGTCGGAGAGTTTCTTAGAGAAGAATCCCAATGGTCTCAACAACTATCGTTGTAGAACTGCAGTGTTTGATGTATTAGTTGTAAGATTGAATTTTGCATAATCCAATGGATGTGCAAGAAGAGTTGTCAAGTTTAGGTAAAAATCGATGATACTAGTTTACCATACCGATAAATTGATGGACACGTTTAATGAAGTAGGAGATGGGAATTCTCTGATAGCATTCTTTCATGTGAAGGATATATGCCACTTGCAGAAATTTTGTGGCTCAGGAAATCAAGGGTTTGAGTGTCAAAAATGCATTTTGATCTCTTAATATTGACACCAAACTCAGATAATCGTTGAAACAATTATTCCAAATGAAGTCGTTATTGTTCCTCGGTGTGCGAAGGCGCAAAAATGTCGCCTGTATAAGTGAAAACAAAATCTATGTCTCGGACAATCGAATTGATAAATCTCTGAAATATTTGAGCGGCGTTGCTTAGGCCAAAAGGCATTCGGGTAAATTCGAATAACGCCAATGGTATTCTTATAGCCGTTTTATAAACATCATCAGGAGCGACAGGTATGAGATGATACGCTCGGACCAAATCTATTTTCGATAATATTTTCGAACCATTTAGTTCATGGATGTGAAATTAGGGATGTGAGGTATCGGGTAACGGTCAGAAACTGTTACAATGTTTAATCTGCGATAGTCACCATAAGGTCTTGAGTCTTCATCTTTCTTATGTACCATATGCAACGGGCATGACACAAGGGAAGATGATGGTTGACAAATTCATAAATCCACCATATGCTGAAATTCTGTGAATGCTGCTTTTGGCCGTAATGTGTTTAAACGGTGCGGTCGGGAATCTATAGAACCTTCTTTAAGTGAAGTAAATTGCTTCAAGAGACCACCGTATCCGTTATCGATTAGAAAATGAATTGGGGTAGGTGTATTAACCTGTGCCATTGTGGCGTTTATTGTCAGCTGCGTTGCTTACTTTGTATTCTCTTAATAAAGAGATCACTGATAGATCTGTTAGAGTCGAAAACGAATAAATTCAACAAAAAAAATCTTTCCAAGCTTGGCACTTACTACTCTTGTGTTAACGCGCCTCGATGATCTCGCAATTTAAAAATCCCTGCGTCAATCTTTTCAACCAACAAATTTTTTTCGTTCGTGTTTGTATTGGTCTCTATCAGCATGACTCGAGAAATATTGCTTGATGATTGCTATGCGTGTAAATCGCGCTTACTTCTCCCTTTCGACGCTTCTCCTCGTAAGATCACTACTGATGTAAGAACACTATTGGCATAACGTTAATAAAACAGACCAACAAGGGTCAGGATACAGAAACAAGAATAGTCATTTTCAAAAATCCTGACGTGATATTTTGGGATATCCTAATCAAAAGCGCAAAATGGCTGTTTTATGGGTTTTCAATATTTTATTGTGTTGTTAGGGAATTTTAGCAGTAAAAACCAGTGGTGCGATCGTAAAGTACCATATTCATCCCCTCTCATTTCCATTTTTAAACGTCTAAATATCTTTATGTAGTACCGAGATATCGTAAATAAGTAGAATTGTTTAACACTTTTAAAAAATAATGCAAAATAAATCAATGATCCCGTTCTTACCGATTACTGACAAGCAAAGAGTGCCGAGTGCTAAAAATTTGTATGAAGCCAAGAAAAATTTGCTGCTGAAAAATTTGTAAAACAATAACACCTATACACATTGTAATTTTACACAAACTTATTTTCAACGAACTGTTTCTGTCTGTTGAAATTACCAAAAATTTTCGAAAATTTTAATGAATTTTAGATTGTTGCAAATTTCAATTTTGTTTAGGAATTTTATCTGATTTTTATAATTGGATAATTAAAAAGGGTATCCATCTTTGAAACCGAATCGCATACACAGATGATAAACTCCATTTGTATTTGTAATTATTAAATTTCGAAATACCTCGGCATGAGTAAAAGTATTAAACAGGTTGAGAAAATCAAACCTTTCCGTAACATATGACCTTCCGAAAAACGAATTTTTTTCGCGTTTCCCATATACGGAGATATAACATGTTGTGTTACCTGGAAAAAAAATATTTTGTCAATCACTTTCGGTTAGCAAAAAGTAAAAAAATTAGTAATTGATGACCCAATTGAACTTTACAAGTATTCAAGTGGCTTTCTTTCCCTGCGTCCAAAAGGATTTGTGGTATGTACAAGTTTTTGGGTAGATACAAGGCGGTAGCTTGTAAATTATACGTAAATGTGCACATAAAAAAGGTTATAACACCAATTTTCGATAAATTTTATTGCAAACAATTTATTGTCTACCTACACCTTAAAATAAAAACGTAACAAATCGTATTTCTTACTTGCCTGCGTATATGACAAAATGCAACGAAAAAACTGTACATTTTTAAGATTTTGACCTTCGCTACAGTTTTGCACTGTTCGTAAGCCTGCGATATTGAAACTTGGGTGGCTAAAACAACGACATAAACTTCTGGCAACCATCTAGAATTTACATAAAAATTAAAATTTATAATTTTTTGCTTAAACATATAGCTGTATGGACATATTATTAATATAACCACAAATCTCACATAAGAAAATTAAATAAATAATTCTGCACAACCTCTCAATACACATAAGTGCATTTGTTGTTGTACCTTTATTTACTAAGATTGTTGAATTACAAATTACAATAATTCATTTTATTTATTTTACTGCTTTCGACGTTCACTTTCTTATTATTATTCTTAAAAACGTATATATTGTATATTGATCTGCTGCTGGTGTGATGCTTGAAATCCGCCTGTACAAATATAAAGCATAACGTATAATGTTTCCAATAATATTTTCATTTTATATATTAAGCGTGCATTAATAATTTATGGTGTATAATTAATTAACAACTTAACAACCCAAAAACCATAACAATTTATTGAAATTACGTAAATTAATGTGCTCATTTGTTTTAGTTTGGAGATTTAAGATGAGACGATGTATGTAATTTATTTAATTGGTTTGAATGTTTAATAATTTTGTTTGTTTAATTATTATTTTAGTAGATGGCAACAGAATATGCTAGTTCTAAAATTTGTGATTTGTATGTTTCTTGCATATTTGGTTTAAGATTTGTTTTTTATGGTTTATTATAGATGTCACTTTTATCGTATTTGTACTAAACACTATTTTTAATTTGTTTGTTTCTTGGATACTTGGCTTAATTTTTGTTTATTGTAGATCTCACTCTTATCGTTTTAGTACTAAACTCTATTATTTTTAAAGGGAAACTATTTTGTTTACTGTGACATCTATAGTAATTTTAAAATAGTTTCGTATAAAATTTATCAAAGTTTAATAAATTGTTAGCACTTTTTCGATTTACTAAGGGCCAAATTTATATTCGTTACTACAACTATAAATCATATTATAGTAACTGTTTTCGTATTTATAAACTTCACTAAAAGATTTGTTATATAATGTAACAACGTTTATAGTGATCAAAATCCAACAATATAAACATTGCTAGAAAATATCGAAAACAACAAAATGAATTGGAAATTTATATTGAGTTTTTAACATAATCTTGAAAATGATTTTCGAAAATCGTTGCTATAATAATAGCAATAGTTACGACTATAAATTCGGGCCTAAGCTTGTTCGATAAAAATAAACTAAGCAACGACGGCTTATGATTGAATTATATACTTTCAACGATTTGCTACAGATTTATATATTTATAAATTATAACAACATATTATACAGATGCCAATTTTTTAGCAGTTTGTCTCTATTTGCCTAAGGTTTTTTTCCATCTTGTTTTACTTCGTTTTAGCAGACATCGAGTGTTGAAGTTAAATTAGCCATTAGTAGCTTTCAATATTTAGAATCCGTGTGCCGTATATGTTCCTAGCGTGATTAAAGTATTATACTGTGCAACTAGTTTCGAAACATAATAAAAAAATTTTTGAATTTCAACTATCAAATTTTGTAAATTTCGAATCGGAATATCAAATTTCAACTTATCGATATTTTTCTAATTATCGATTTGCTCTGTTGTGTCTTTTTCTATTAAAAGGGACCGATTTTAACCGTAAACTGTATCGAACATATTGTAGGCAACCGGTCATATTTCCCGTTTAGGAACTACATCCCTTATTTTATTACTCTCCTTTGACCCGTGTTGAAAACATATTGACTGATTCGGTTTTCATAAAAATATTTTCCAAGCAGTGTTAAAAGATAGTAATGGCTTAGAATATGTTAAAGTTCACTTTAGGTTCTAGTTTGTAAGAATTAGAAGATTGCAGCAATAAATTAAAAGCTTGTGAACATTAAAAAATTCCCTAATAGGCATTTCTAGATAAGACGAATTGACGTATATGATACAATAAACTTTCAAATAATTTTTTTTTTTTTTTTTTTTTTTTCAAAAATTAGACTACAAAATATTTGTGTACGATTCAAACTTTGATTCAAATTTTAGAATTCGTATTGAAAAACTTTTTGAACCGATATCATCATCGGTTCATTGAGGCGGGCTGTTGATTTTTCAATATTAACCAACAATTTTATCATTCAAAATTATAGTATTGTAAATTTCTTAATTTTGGACAACAAAAGTTTGAAACCTTTATTACAAATGTAAAGGGGTGAAACCTCAAATTAACTCAACTCCCAAATCAATCCCTAACTGAACTCAGCTCAACTTTCAAATGAACCCTTACCCAAATCAACCCCCAAATAATTCCCCAATCCCTTACTGAACGCCAAAGCAAGTTAACTTAACCCTAACTCAACTTCAACTTAACTTAGCTCGAAGTAAATCTCAACTCTCTACTTAACTTCACATTCAACGGCCAACACGGTCTTAAAACCTACACGCGTACATGAACTCAACTCAAGCTTATTCTAATTCAATCGTCAATTCAACAAACAAATAAATCCCCAGCTGAACAGCTCACTAAACCCTAACCCAACCCCAACTCAACTCCAACTCAACCCACAAATGGAACCTAACTCAACTGCAAACTCAACGACTAACTTAATCCTCAAACCAGCATGTAGAAAAAACTGGTCAACATGGTAATAGCACCACGTAGATTTGGGTCAATTCTTATGGAAGGTACCCCTTCCTTATGATGTATAGCTTCCAAAAGCTATTCAATTTTCCGTTTACCACGGTCATTAGAAACAATACGGTACTCTAATACGGTACGATCTTTGCTAAAACATACTGATATATGTCCATGTCAAGAAATTCCTTCAAACCACGCAGCAGCTGAATATGGCTTGAGCTAATCATTCGAAGAATTCTATTATATAAGACACGATTCGGGGACCAAACTGAATGGGGATCCTGAACCTGCGAAGGTTTCTGTTGCTATATAATAGGGATTTATTGAAGGTTCTAACTTCTGGAGAAACCTACTGGAACAAGCTGCCGTTCTTCCAAATTACCACACGGAGCTTTTTCTTCTGTGTCGCACCACAAATTAAAATGTCCATTATTAGTGTTTCGATATTTTTAAAATCTAAGGCTAGATACTTTTGCTGATGTAATCGGATAATGCTATCTCTTATTTTTACCTTTTACGTTCTACTCATCTTTTACTGGCCTCTTCGCTTATCCATATTTTATTTCTTCCGGTTAAAAACACACTTCACATCTTTCCAGTTACAGTAAAAGCATTCGAAAACTGCCACCCGCGCTAACTGCAACACTCGATAACTGCAATCACTCGATAGTTTCATCATAGATAGGAAACATACTGCAACGATTAGAAATTGAACTGCAATTTTGATTTATTTCTTAGTAAAAAGTAAACGATATCGCAACAATTTCACAATTTTAGAACTCCGGTTTGACTTTAATTAGTTGCATATATTTTATTTGTAAAACTTTTAATGAATCTCGACGGGATATAGTTCGCAGTTATTCTGTGCGACTAACATCATTTTTCGGTGATCGACCGTCGGTTCCATCGCTTTCAATATAGGCACCAGCTCGCAAACTACGCGCCCTAATTTAACCTCTATTATGTGAAAACAAACTGCTATCCCCGTACTGTCGAACAAAAAAGTCATGTCGACCTTTTAATGATTCCCCGTACACCTACACTCATACAAATATTCACAATTTACAAAAAATGCTTTTTATACAAAATCGGGTCGGATAGCAACAACAAAACCAATATTCCTTGTGACCTTGGCATCATGTTCCTTGAAGGGCATCTTAAGGTATGTTTGACATCAAGATGTGCTTCAAAAGCCCGCCAAGGCCACGTTGATTTTTAAGGTCAAGACCCCTAATTTTACTTTCTTTTACGTACACTACCTTCCAAAGGTTTGGAAGCACAGCTCTTTTTAAATAAAACAAAGGGTTGCCGACTATATGCCGTAAAAATTAGCAATAAAATTAAGTTTTACGACCTTTTTTGGAGGAAGGATACAGTGAACGTCAAATCGTAGAAAGGCTCGAAATTTCTTGTAAAGGATCATTTACATGGTCGATTTCTCATGGTCATCTAGAAATTTTTCCAATTCATTTTTTCTTCTACTTTTTCAACAGGATTTTCTTGGTGATTAATAGATGAAGATGACAGCTGGTCACTGTGACTGTGAGCTTTTCGGTGATATCTAAAAATCATTTTAAACGATTGCCAAATTACTTAGCGCTGGTTTGCCTCTATTTTGTTCATCATCGCTTAATAATACTCTAGCATTATGGCCGACATAAATTCCCGCCAATAATATTTCGTTATCAAGCAGAACAATTTCTCTATGTGTTAACGATGATTTTATTACTATTGCGAGGATATTTGAGGTTTTTCATAAGTGAAACATTACACTACGCCATTTTTTTAAAATTAACCGACTCCGCTGAAATAGTCCGACTCCTCGACTCCGTTTCAAGTCAGTTTTAAAAAGTTTTTACATGAAGTTGCAGTTTGATTGATTAAACATTAACCAATCAAACTGCAACTTCGGGTATAAACTTTTTTTATAAATTTTGAGGTCCCAGCTCCCAGCTTTAATGAACCAGAAAATTTATTTTGCAAATATCTCAAAAATATACAATTTACAGAAAACATGAAAAAAGAATTTAAAATAAAAAAAAATCTTAAGTTTGTAAGAAGTTTTTCATAATTCGCTGTTCGTAAAAGAAAGTCATATGTTGGCCACGCCTCAATTTTTTATTACGGAATCGTATAGTGGAAGCCTTATAAAAAAGATTTTATTAAACCCTACAAAACTCTCGAGATAATTGTCCGTTCCGGGAATTGGTGTCGGTAATGTAGACTATCCATTCATCATCTTGTTAAAATGAAATGAAATCAATTTTCAACAAAAATTATATTTTGTTTTAAACCGGCTCAATCCCCTAATATGAAAGCGCAACACACCGACACCACATACTTTGGTGAACAAGAAAACATCACTTAATTTAATTGATATGCGGTTAAACGTTCCCCCTCCCCCAAAAAAAACATCGCGGAGACAAAAAATACGATCACTATTTACCAACCATCAAGTTATTCTTCCAATCGAACTTTCAAAACCCATTTCTGCAATTAATTTTAAATTTGAAAGTTCATTTCGAATTAACTAAAATTTCGATATGAATTTTCAAAATTTGAATGTCTGAAAAGTGTATTCAAATTGTAAAATTTCTGTTTAGATATCAAAATTTTTAAAAATCCGAAATCTTTGAGATTTTTGAAATTCTGACTGAATTTGTGAATTTATTTTTTGTTAGACAATTTTACGTATCAAAATGTGAAACTCTTGTTTACTGAATTTTAAAAATTCTTAAATTTTCCATTTCAGGACATTAATTCCAACCTAAAGACCAAAGTATTGAAATCCTGTCAAAAATGACCAACAATTTTGTTGGTCCAAAATCGCTTTTCTCGACGTTTTGGAAGTCTCTAAGTCCGAAAAAGCAAAACAAAAAAATGTCCGTCCTTTTCCGTTTTTTGTGAAAATAAAAATAAAAGCAATTTTGTGTTTTATTCAAATACTCATCGTGACAAAAGTCACAGCGAACACAAGAAGAAAAATGGAAATCTACCAACTTCAGAGCAAATAACGTTTTACATTTGGCTACAGGCAGAGAGAGAGCCAAAATCCCGAGAATCAAAATCCCGAGGGTACAAAATTTCGAGGGTTTCAAAAAATTCCGAGAGTTTCAAAAAATTCCGAGAGTACAAAATCCCGAGGATACAAAATCCCGAGGATACATAATCCCGAGGATACAAAATTCCGAACGCCTACGAAAATTCCAAAATCTAGTTGTTCCACAATTGGTACAATTTTCCCTTGATTTAAAAATGTATGCACACGAAAAATCGAACATCGAAAATAGTGATGGTTATAACGGGGTCGCAAAGATATCGCGCATTTCAAAATCCCGCTTAATCAAAATCGCGCCCAAAAAAAAATACCGCTTTTTAAAATTTAATTTTTCATAATCCTGCTTTAAAAATCCCTGTTCTGCAAAAATAAAAATCCCGGTGTTGATTTTGATGTTACATACTTTAAATTAAAATTCTCCTTCACCAGACGGGGCGGCCCGAATTAAAAGACCAGAATTTTGAAAACCGATATTTTGAAAACCGGGATTTTGAAAAGGGGGCAAACTTCCCCTTGCCGATTATAACATGTCTCTCCACCATACCTGGGAAAAAAATCAAACAGCAAGCGCTGGCAGAAGAATTCTTCTTGGAATTCCTAACTCTAAAATCAGTAAAGGGTTGTTAGAATGATTTTAGGAATGTTTAATCATTTTCCTTCAAATAGATTTAATTTTTAGTAATAATTCGGCAATTTTGTGGTTGGTTATTTAAATTAGATACAAATGGTCATTTTTACAATAAGAAATTTAATTTATTGAATAATTTAAAAAACGGTAATTTCTTGCTGTCTTTTGCATAACGTCTCGTCATTATGTATCGTGAATGTTTGTTGCAGTGTTAAGATTTTATTATTCGTCGAGACACACACAAAATACCTAAAATCTAAAACTGCATAATAAAATAAAAAGATACAATAATTATTTTACCAATTTGTTTACTTTAATTTGAATTAATTAATTAATTCTTATAATTTTGAATAAGCAACCGGTATTAAGACCATTTTATTGTGTCTTACAAATAATACGTATAAGGAAAGTATAAGAATCACGAACAGTTTACAACTCGAAATTTTAACGGAAATGGTCATCTTAAGTGCAGAGTCCAAATTGACTATTTCTGGAAAATGTCTGTACGTATGTATTGTGTGTGAATGACTGCGGGTTCTCTGATTCAAAAACTAGCACCTAGCAAATTTTCGAATTTTCGCCTGTATGTAAAGGCTAGGTAGCTTAAATTTCCGAAGTAAATCATCCCTAATACATTGCTAAATCAGAAATAAAACAATCGGCTCATCAGTGTTGTACCTTTGTACTCGAATTTATGCAGACCACCATCACATATAAAGCGCTGCAATGAAATATTTCTGTGTCTTTGAAACTTAA
Source organism: Tipula vernalis (assembly GCA_958295665.1). Lineage (NCBI taxonomy): Eukaryota > Metazoa > Arthropoda > Insecta > Diptera > Tipulidae > Tipula > Tipula vernalis. Next base: position 160,826,784 of record OY282559.1, read on the forward strand.
TTTTCTTCATTCATGCCTTAAATCTCCCCTTCCCTTTAGATTTTGTTAGCGACTTTTGTGGCGAACCATGAGGAGATCTCTGAAAAAGAAGAACGGTCCAAAAGTCAATTGATTTAAAGCACACTTGTTCAATTTTACTGGAATTTCAAAGAAGATGCTCCTAATGTACTCTATAATCGTCAATTACTAAAGAAAAAGTACCGTATGACCATGACCACTTAATCAGGGTTTTCTTTAGCAAGTTTGTCCAGAAAAAACCATACTTTGTACATAAATATTGTATAACACAGAATCCTACATCGTGGAAACGTGTGTAAAAGGGTAATTTTAGTTTTAACAAACTCTAAAGAAAAGATTCAAAATATCAACAAAAAAAAAAACGGGAATTTTTAATTAATGTGGTTTTCGATTCACCAAAAAAGAGCAATCCGGCTCGATGAAAGATGCTCTTTCTGCTGTCAAACCGTTCGATTTGTCTAGAAAAATCACTCGGTCGAGCAAAATTGTTGTTGGTTTACGAATCATGATTTTTTGGCAGATTTACTAACACAAACACATAGTAAAGATACATGTTAAACCGAAAGTGATCTGACTGAAAACGTCCGAGATAAATTCAACATGTAAACGGTGACTTGACTGAAAGTTATCTGAAAGTAGTCTGAGTTCGGTCAACTTAAATTTGGTTGGTTAAGTCAGTTTGTAAATTGAGTTAAACATGTAAACTTTAGTTTAGTTGAACTGACAGATTTTTTCATACTGTTAAAAGGGCAAAATGTTTTTATACATTTTCCAAGTAGTTTTTAAATTATTTAAAATAATTTTTTAATAATTTAAATGTAATTTTAGAACAAAGTGACATTTGAACTGTCAGCTCAGATCAAATAAAAAAGTCCCATGTAAACACCAACCCAAATTTTCAGTCAGATAAAACTCAGTCAGATCACTTTCGGTTTAACATGTATCTTTAGTAACAAATAGAACTGTCATTTTGAATGACATTTTTCATTCGATTCGAGTTTATTGAAAGCGTTATTTTTGTTTTTTTTGTGTTTCTGTTTATTTTTTATATAAATATTTTATTAATTGATACGCTCATTTTTTTATGTTGTTTTGTTATCGAGTATAATAAGTAATGTAAATGAGTAAATTATAGGTTATGTTTATATTAAAACAACAAAAACACACACATATACATATAAGACGGAGCAATAATACGGAGCAATTCGATTTTACTGTTCGATTTACACAGCAGTAGAGAGAGATCTTTCAAAGATTTGGTAGAAGCCGAATCGAAATTGTCATAAGTAGTTATCAAGACAAATTTTGGACTGTTGTAAAGTTCTTGCGTCGTAACATCTTTATTGACACAAAAATTTCAAAAAAACCTTAAAAAACTTGATATTCTTGAAGGCGAGCACATCTCTTTTGGTGAATTTTGATGGATCACCCTAATGTGAGTATAGAGGCAGCAATACAAGAGTTAAAGATGTCCTGGTTAATCTGACGAACGTTATAATTAGTTGGATATGTGTTTTAAAACAAGGGCAACCAATAAGCAAAATGACAACATTTTGGGTGTGTATAAAGTATATTCTACATTGTTAATTATTATTGTTAAGTTTTATCAAAAAACTATTTTAATTGGATTTAAAAATAAAACAAAATAATTCACCCACAATTTTATAATTACAATTCAAAATGTTGTTTTTTCAACAGGCACCAATGCATGTGTAAAAATTTCAAATTGAGTAGAGCAGTCTTCTGTAAAAGTAAACATAAACTACTATTATTCTTCAAAATGCTCATCCGCATTTCTTCGTCAATATCGCTAGAGTTTATGCACCACATGGCAAAAATAATATTTACTAGACTAGTTTAGAAATTGTGTTGTCTTGTGCTAACTAATGTATCATATGTTACTAACAAAAAGACTTACTGAAATGTAAGTAAAATTTGTAATCTAAGTTGTAATCGGATGCCATGATTTTGATTTTTCTTAATTTACAAGCACTACAGCTCCAGCTTGGATTTCATACTTTACGAACTACATAATTAGCGTCTTATCATTAGAATTTTAGTGACTGGTAAGACTAATGATTATTACAGGATGGTGTGCATCCCAGATTAAACTTCTATAATCTTAGTGGTAGGTTTGCGGAAATTTTACATTTATAATAGTGATTTGAGCTAAATTGTAGTTCTACGTTGCGACAGTGAACCAGTATGTTGAAAATCGTTTGAATAAGTAGTTGATACTTATTATATTTATTAGGTTAGGTCGCCTCTGAGCTATTGCTTTACAAGCTTAAGGTTAAATTAACTATTGGCTATACTTAGGTGTCTGTAACCGGGTCAATTTCTACCATTACTAACTAAACTCCAAATCCTCTTTATTTTGTATGTATAATAAGGTGTTCGGTGAGGCCCCGCCATCTCCGGGAGGTTTTGGTTAGAGCTTGATCGAACACTCCTAATAATTCAACTTAACATTTCAATAAATTAAATTTTCCGAATTAATTTTGACCCAAATCCCAATTTTATTGTGCTTGATCGTTTCTCGAATGAAAATTTCAAATTCAATAATATTTATTTAAACCAAAATTTAAAGAAGCTATGTTTTTAAAATTCTGTCCACTAAAGATTCACTTTAAATTTTGGGTGTAGGAAATTCAGGTGCTTTCAATAGTTCAGCAGCTGCGCAGATATTGCAGTTTTTGTTGCAGTCGGTATCAGAAATCGTAATCGATATTGGATCATTGCAGGTGTTATAAAAAGACTGAGAAAACTGCTTTAAGGCCGCTTTTGTAAATTTAATTTTGTATACGTCAAATTGCGAGTATTTTACTCCAAAACTGTTGCAAAATCTGTGTAGCCGACTGAATTCTTGAGTTTAACAGAAATTTGGAAATATGGAAGGAATTATAAAATAAACCTTAATACAAAAATTAGGTCTATCTGACTACTCGTACGACACTTTTCCCACAAAGCATCCATTATACGTCATCAACTAGGGCTCGTATTCTCGGGTATCGGGAACGTATTTTTCGAAATTTTGAAGTACCCGAATTCCCGGGTAGTTGCTTCGGGTATCGCGAAACTAATTAAAAATCACTTTGGAAGTTTTCCGTTATTTATCTCAATATATTTAAGCCCCCAAAATTAGCCGTTACAAAAAAAAGTTTGTCAAAGTATATAGAAACGCGGAAAAGTAAAAATCTACAACTTATTCTAGATTGCCAGACACGGTAGAATACCCTTATTTCAACAATCAACCGATTTTTAAAATTGAAATATTGTATCACAAGTATCTAGAAATAAAATGAATATGAATCCAAAGATCCAGTGTCGATTGAAAAAGTTGTTACATGTATATTTTACAATATTTTCAAGTTACTTACTACACTTGGAGATTGCAACAAATTATCCACAGCTGAGGCTTCAAATAAAAATAATTTTAAACTTGACTTAAATGTATTTAATTTATGTGAGTTTTTTAATTCGTCCGGTATGCTATTGAATATTTTAGGTGCCAATATAAGAAACGAATTTTTTGTTGTTGCAAATTTTTCAAGCCGAATATACTGCTTATATCTCAAGTCGTAATTGATACTAACATTAGACTGACTGACTTTAATAGGAAAAAATGTTTTTAAAACTTTATAGACAAACAGATGTCTAATAGGAAAAATCTCCGGCAACTCAAACAAAGGCCACAAAGCCTGTGTGCGTTTAGCATGATACGAATAATATGTTTTTGAGCAATAACAAGGGGATGAATTCTTGAATAATACGAATTCAACTTTAAAACAGTCACTGACACAAGTTATGTGACTACAATTCAAATCATGGTAAATAACACCAGAAATAAGCTCAAATATTCTATTGGGCATTGAATCGTATAGCGGCTTCAAATAATTCAAAGAAATGTCTGCCCAAGCAGCTTTGATGGCTTCAATAAACGACTCCTTATCATTATACTGCTTATCCCCTTCATAAACCTTGCGAGAAAGCCATCCCCAAATGTTTTCCATAATATATAAATCAGGAGAGTATGGGGGCCATTTAAGTAAATCGACGTTTTTCTTGGAAATCCAGCCTTTTACAATCCTTGTCGTATGTATAGGAGCGTTATCTTGCTGATAAGTCCATTTCGGTGATCCGAACTGCTGTTGGAACTTTGGAAATGCTGAATCCAAAATAGACAGATATGACTTAGCTGTCATTTTTTTGATTTTGAAAAGCTAACTCAATCCCACCGTAGTATGAAATACCCAGACCATAACCCCTCCTTCCCTGCTATGATGCCGATTGAGAACTAGCTCTTCTTTGCGTAAGTCATGGAAATAATAGTTATAACCATCGGGCCCGTCTAAATTGAATTTTTTCTCATCCGAAAACACGACCTTGTACCACTGGTTATTCCAAGTCCCAAATTGAAGACGATTGTTTTTTCGAGCTTCGTTTAATGATGGCTTTTTCTTAATTTTCATCCGTTTAAGATGTTTAGCTTTCTGTATGGCGCGACGAACGGTTTGTACACAGACATTAACACCGGCTTTCCCCTTAATTCTGCGAGCAGATAGAGCACAATTGGAGGCAATGTGAATTATTTTACGCTTATCTACCGGTTTTAATTTCGAAACAGAACAGCCTTTCATATTTTATCCATAGTTTTCAAGATTTCTCAAAAAATTTAGCATAACAGTGTGACTTCGGTCTAGTTTTTCGGCTATGAATCGGCTCGAATGTCTTTGATCGTGGTAAGCATCAATTTTTCCCTTTTCAACATCGTTTAGGCTTTTGTTTTTTCCCATTTTTTTAAAAAACAATTTACAACACCATTTTAATTTGTATTTAATATTTTTTATTTTAATAAAACTAAACAAAAGAAAGGAAAACGAACTGGATTTATTCACGTGTAACAATAAAAATGATTTTTTTTTACCGTGTTAAAATGAAAAACAAAAAAAGGAACATTTTCAAAGCCAACTAGAAAACAAATTTTTAGTCATTTGATTAGTGATGAAATCGCCTACCTTTCAGTATAGAAAAAACAATAGCAATAGAATTCAAAAGAGATGAATTCGGGAATTCCCATTTTTTTATTTAGTGGATTTAATCTGCTGTAACGGACTGTATATGCAACTTCAAATAGAAAAAAAAACTTCAAACAGAAAATGGAATTCAGGTAGATCAAAAAGAGGATGGGGCCTAAAACGGAACCTTGTGAAAATCGAATATAAATCTCACTTATTCTTGAACCGCTTATGCTATGTAGCACTGCAAAAACATAGCAAAGAAAGGTGACACTAGTAACAGCTGAAGACACTGTTTACTAAGATACACTTCTTTCTCAAGCACTGTTGTCTCAAGTAATTTCATTATTACCGTATGTGCTTCACGGCAGTTATCCAAAAGACAACGAATATTTAAATTTCGCATTACAATTTTCTACAAAACAGTTGGCAAAAGCTAACTAAGCTTTTATTACGCTTAGTCTCGAGACAGAACAACATTAGAATGGCTGATCAAAGTTCAAGTTCTTAACATTTCCAAGTCGAACAAGGAGATAAGCGGATCTAAATTTAGAATAATTTATACACAGCTATAAATCCTGTATCAACGGCTTGTGAACGGGTGTTTTCAGTAGCGGGAAATCTAATTACAAAAATTCGAAGTTACTTAGCCGTTTCTACACTTTCTACACTTAATGGGTTTTTTTTGGAATGTATTATACATACATAAAAAATAATAGTGAATATTACACTTGAACTAACATGCCTTTATTGAACGTGTATATATTTACGTAAGTTAAATTGTTTGAATTATACACTATTACCTGTTTTCAATAAAAGAACTGTTAAAACATGTTTTGTCTACTTTTTTTGGAGTCACCCGGGTACCCGGGTATTTAGCTAAATAACTACACGTTACCCGGGTACTTAGTTTTCGGGTATTTTACCAGCCCTACATCAAACCAACCATTTACAATTTTAAAAAATGTTCCGTTATTACACAGCGGTGGCAGGCCTTAAAATATGTTACGGGTTTTCTTAAACTTGCTCCAATATCGCAATTGATCATGACAATATAAATCCTCTATCGCAAGCCGCCAAATCACAGACACACAATTAATGTTAGATTAGTTACAACTGAGACGTGTTAAATAGTAATCGAAACCGAATTCGTTATTCGACTTTTAAGAATTAGCTCTAGTTATAAATACTTCTCTGGTATACCTTTAAGGATTAGTTCGACCTTTAGCTCCAATTATACTTCTCTCCGTTTAGAGAGCATCCACAATATTCAAATTTTTTTTCAGAAGATTTGTGCCATTTGTTCAGATTGCAACATTATGTAATTTATTACTCAGAAATAATACCTTGAACGCGATTTTAGTAAAGCAATCCATAAATAATGCATTGTCAACATGTCGTTGGAATTTCAATTAATAAAATGTCATAGTGACTATTCACACGATTAAATACTGCATCACATCAGTACAACGCTTCTCGTTCAGACAACACTTTGTCAATTGTTAACATTGTCTATGTATGAGTAACATTTTATTGAATGCATACTTGACGAACAAAATTTTAAATATGTATTTTGATTACTACAGCAAAGTAGGTAGGTAAATCTAGGAATTTAAATTCTATAATACAAGCTAACTTATTATTTTTGTCTTAAAGACGCCTATGGAACAATCGTTGGAATTCGGAAGGTGTGTTAACTGTAAAAAAATATTTCTTCAAAAAGTTTGGTACCACCTCGGAAACAGTTGAACAATTTCAACATAAAAAATCGCCAGACCCGTTTTTGAGAAAATCTGTGTGGCAGTTTCCCCTCTACTGCGATCCCTACTATTCTAGACCCTAATGGATCGAAAATTTAACAGAAACTGCTTATAACTAAAATTTATCTTTAGACAAAATTTCGAACAAAACTATCAATATTTGAGAGAATGGAAGGCAAAAAAAAAAAAAATTTATGATGGAAGGGTGGACACGACATTTTTTTAATCGATGTTTTGGGCCCGTATTCTTGAAATTAACCTAAGCTGGTGACTTCAATATAAAGCAATTTCAATTTTCTACTAAAATGTGAAAATCTGGGACAATGTTTTTTCTCGATTACAATCGTATATTCAGGATTTTATAAATATTCAAATTTGAATAAATTTAATTAATTTTATGTTAGGTGATTCAAGAATTTGGTCTTAAATATTCAATAAGTACATATATCGAAATACGTATTTGAAAGTTTTAAAATTGTTGAATCGGACAAATTTTCATTTGATTAAAAATTCAGCAAGTCCATATAATCCAAATATTAAAAATATGCTAAACAAATTTTTATATTTTTTATCATCTAATTTCAGAAGTCGAAGGTCAATCAACAAATTCACCAAATTTACCATGGGGTCCACTTTACTGTGTCTTGCAACAAGACGAACAATCATTCACAGCCTACGTAAGCGAGGAACTATCGGTAAGTTGAATATAGTATTAGCGTGTAAACCACATTTATACATTATTTTCTAATTATTTTTCTAACACTTTTCTTCTTCAATTTTTCATGCTGCGCCATTTTGAATTTGTTTCGAAATGCATATTTTTTTTCTTTAATTTTTCATAAATATTAACATTTTTAATTATACTTTAAAAAAAAACATAAATTTATTGTATTACGTACGTACATAAAAGATATTCTCACCGTCAACAACACCAAATCGTGATGTCAAGGTAAAAAAACGCATAACTAACAAATTCCCGTAATTAAATTTATAAAAATTTCGCAATCTACTCGTTAGAAAATTTATATATGCAAACTGTATTTTTGTTTTGTTTTCGAAGTGTTGTATACAGTATAACAAACGACCATTTATTAATTATATTGTAACCATATTTTACAGTTAACCGATGTATTATTTGGTGAACTACCCAGGGTACGATTAGATCGTTGCCCGCGGCGAAGTACGAAACACATATGGCAAGGGCCACCAACACTGGAAGAGGAGCCAGAAGAGTCGGATAGTGCTGTGTCTGCCGATCATATACAAATGAATACAACAATTGGTGCATTAGGTAAGTTGTTTTTGTGATAAAAATGGAATTAGTCATAAATATACTGTTTGGGCTACTAAATTTGAGATGGGGTTAGTGACGATGAAATGTAAAAATATACAAATGAATCATAAATGTTTTGTTTCTATTTTTTTGTTATGAATGAATGAATTTTGTTGTTATATTTTATTATACTTGTGTAAAAGTCATGAGCTTAGCCGAGTGTGAAAATTTGTATATTGCTTCGTTGTTGATGGTAAATGTGGAAAAAAGTATAAAATTTATTTTTTCAAATAAATCAATGATAATTTCCGGATTAGGAACCTTTTCTGATAAATTTGTTTGATAACTAAATGTTATGAAACAGCTATTGAAACCTTATAAAAGCTGTTTTTACGACCAAATTGCTGCGAAGGTCAATTTCAACAAATATTGAGTTTTTTTGTCAATATTTTTAATTTGAACATACATTTTGAAATTGAACCGAAAAATTGTGAAACTTAAATTGTAATGAATTATGCTGAAAATTTGAAATGTTTCCTAAATTTTACTAGAATATTTATTTAAGTCGGACAAATTCGGTTTGATGGCACACTCAACTCTAAATTCTAAAACTTTAAATTCCAGTTTATTCTTCAGAATTACCAGCTCCAATGTTGAAAACAAGAAATTCTTTCAAAACCTCTAATATCTGTTTTCAATTTTGAAAGATTTCATATTTTAAACTGAATTAGGTATTTAAAAAAAAAACTCAAAATTTGGCAAGTCTCCTATCTAGACGACTTCTCAATTACAGTTGTACTATGGTTATATTATAACTTTCAAATTTATTAAGAGATTTTACAAAAAAATTTACAGAATTTAATTCCTATTTTAATAATTCTCAGAATTTCGTTCCAAATTTTGATTATTTTTTTCAAAAACCGTAAAAGTACTAACGCTTAACTTACCCATTCATTCTTGTGTTTTTTTTTTGTATTGTTCAAATTGTGTTGGTATTTTCTCTTACACATAAAAATACGGCAGTGCACAATAATACAAAACAATGTTCAGTCACAAATCTACGCTCGTCGCGTAATGAATAATGATTTAATCTCGTAATTTGCTGTGTAACAAATTTTATTTCTCGTTTTTTAATTTTTTTTTTTTTTTTTTGTTAAGACGTCTAAAATTTTTCTTAAATTTTTCCAACAAAAATAAATAAACAAAAAGTTAATTTTATAATAATATAACAAAAGAATCTTAATTTAGATGGAAATCTAAATCTAATTTTAAAAATTTTGTTTGTGTATTGTGTTTGCTTGTGTTTATGGTACAGTGTTTTGTTTTTATTGTAAGTGCGTGTGATTTTCTTTTTATGGATCTCTCGCATCTCTCAAAAGAAAATCTGTTTTTTGTATTTTTATTTAAATACAAAATTGGAAAAGTTATTTTTAGTGAAAATTTTGTGTGTATAGTGTGAAAAAATTTTGTAAATTCTCCGACCAAAAAAAAATTATACAAAAGAAAATTATATTTTTATCTCAATTTTGGTGTAGAGCAAATTTTTGTTCGTAAATTTATTTGGAAAATTATGCGATGTATGTGCCCTTATTTGAGTGAAAATAAACAAACATACACTCAAGCAACATAACGAATATACACAATTTTGATTTGGGTTACAACAAAAAAAAAAATGTTTGTTTTGTGTGAAAATTTTGTGTATATTTTGTTGAAAGAAAACATAACACGTTGGTGGCCTTGGTTTTTATACATAAGACATTTCTGACCGTGCTTATTATTGTTGTTGTTTTGTGATTTAAATTTTAACGACCTTCTCACTTAAAATAAATTGTGGATGGATGGAGATTATTAGCTATGGGATGTCGTAAGAAGCGAAGATAATTTTTGTTGTTTTAAATGATGGGTTTTTTAGGTCTAAGAGACCATGGGAAAATATGTTTCACTTGTTTTAAAATTTTGTCTCCATTTGGTTTCTCAGAATTTAATAATAGTGTATATTTGTGTGTGTAAGTGGCAATCATCAGTTTTCATTCACAAAACGGAATTATGTTTAGTCTAATTTTGGTATATGCCCTAAGTAGGATAGTATTAAGTGGGAGATGTACATTTTATGTAATCGAAAAGTTTTTAGTTAAATTTGATATATAAATTTCACTCCATACACGGAAATAATATACGTAATTTTGCCAACCCCCTCTATCTAAGCAGAGGAAGTTAGTCATTATTAATAAATCTTTGCTAACGAAATTTCGTAACAATTTCAAAGTTCTAACAGGTTTTTGTAATATGCGTTTCCAGAAGTTGTTTAACCGTCAAAACATTATGTTGTTAGCATGCTTAATTCGAATAAATTTTGTATTAGTTTTGTCTAATGAGCTTAAGAACCGCTAGCTAAGCGATTACAAAGTTGTTAGATGATCGTTAGGTGAAGATTCTGATGAGAACAATGGGAATGATTTTGTAAAATGATTTTATCATCATTTACGAAAAATGATTTAAACTTATATTTCCTTTAGAATTATTTAGTTTATTAACTGCAAGACGCAGTAAGTAAATCAAAAAGTTATCAAGCCAGAAATATTTGGTAATAATACAAGTCAATTAAATTCAACGAACTTTAGAGGTTTTGATTTATTTAATATCGGTATTTGGGTATTCCGTCAAAAGAATTAAGTTACCAAAATTTGCATAAAAATCCACTTAAATTGCTAATGTATGATAATATGTCACATTTCTACTGGATTTAAACCTCTGAAAAATCCAATATTGAAAAATTATACTTTGTCAAATTATGGAATTGTTCTTTATGATTATGACAAATGCAGTGATCTTATATTTTGATTTTGGTTAATCTTGGAAAATGTGCTCTATTTCTAAATTGTACATTTACAAATAAACCGTTTAGCCCACCCAACGCGTACTCATTGCTTAAATATATCAATTTCCTAATTAACTATTTTGGCCTTTGGGGTTCATAATATTACGACCGCGCGTGAACAATTGATTCCTCTATTATAAACTACTTGAATTTAAACTCCATATGCATTACATATATTCCATCCTAATAAATTAATTTAATTGAACTTTATGGGTATATTTCAATAAAAAAAATTATAAATAAGTTTATTGTTTATAGTTGAACCAAATGTCTGTTCGTTTTTCATTTTAAGAAAGACGTAAGAGAAACTAACTACAAGAATTGCGCATTATTCAGATCACATTACAACAGTTTATTCTTAAATATAGTTTTAAACGAAACGAAAAGCATTAAAAATTTAATTATTTTGTTCATTTGGTACATACAAATGCAATAGACTATGAAATTATCGACAAGTCAAGATTTCATCTTAGTTTTATATTTGGCACACAATTTAGTTCATTTCCGGTTTAAATATATTGCGACAAAAATATCATTCGTCCAATGACATGACATATACAACCGCTTTATTCACTATAAACAAATATAAGTAAAATATATTTGACGTAACCAACCACAGACTAAACCAAATTCAGAAATGCCATTATTATAACGATCTGTACACACTACACAGTAACAGTACATCCATATCGCGTAATAATTATTTATCCCCACTCTACTCTACCCGTTCATTAGAAAACCGCCTTCAGATGATGAAATTAGCGTTTTGTTGTTGTTTTTTTGTCGTTCAATTAAGAAAAAAAAAATCCATCTTTTTTATTCTGGTATATGGTGACAGAGTTGGTGTGTCTTATACATGATCCGCGGATTTACATAAACATCCAATATAACCAGATGTTTAACGAAACTAAAAACAAAAAATTTGATTGAATTTTATTGATCTCGAACCAAAAACAATACAAGCAGCTATAATCTAAATATTTTCGTATGATCTATTCTACTCGTATATACTGTGCCATCTGTAAGCAGCATGTATGTTATCACGATTGATTTGAAATGAGTGTTTATTTTCTATCTTTTATGTCAATCTTATAACAATTATTCATTAATCTAGAATAGCGATCTGTGATTGCGTTCATAAATAGACATTGATTACAAATAAAAATACCTGTCACTAAACACCATCAATTCCAAAAACGAAACAAAAAATGTACCGCATACATTTATAACCTTGAAATGTAGGCGATCTTGTTTGTTTCTTATAATTTCTTGTACACACACACGTACAGTATATAAATATAAAAATATAAATTAAAAATGTAGTCTATTTTTCGCGATCGAATGATCGCGCGAGCGCAAAACTCATAACAAAACCAAACACACAATATACATGATGAGAATAAAAATGAAATATTCATAAATTATCCGACCGACACCGACTACAACACACAATATAAATTTGTGTATGAGATCGCGATGGCAGACATCCAAGATCTCATAAAAGATGTATGTAAATAAATAGTGTGCGGAGGCTTAAACAAATATGTAACCACACTAAGGGGATATGCAGTTTTCACATGAAAAAATTTAAAATTTTGGGAATATGGGATGCTGTGGTAACGTATCATCTTCATTTCATATCCGTGTACATACTTACATGTTCGGTACAGTTATTGCATTTAATTTATGTTTTATTTTAACATGTACATTTTGTAATTATCTTAATTTCCAGTTGAATGCCCATTGTAAACTATGCAATATACGAAATTGGATACTTTTCGTATCTCTGTCTGTTTGTTTGGTATAGAGAGATCATTGTGTTTGGAAATTATGAAAATTTTATGTTGCAAAATTACAGTTTGTTGGTTATGGTTTTTGGTCTTTAGCAATTTTTCATGGAACGAAATACGGCCTTTGGGGCTTAATTAAATTTTTACGCATCTGTGGCAATTCTGATTTGATTTTTACAATTTTTTTTATTCCGTATCTATGAAAATCGATAGAATAGATATTTTGAGAATAAAATTAAGAGTAGGATTTACGTTTAGAATTTTAAGCATGCAAGAATTGATTGGAATTCGAAGGAAAACAATTTTTTAAGATTAACGAAGATAAAGTTGAAATGGTAACATTTCGCAATAAATCTGAATTAAAACCTACGTAGAATTTAACAATATTGATATGGCAAAATAATTGATTCATTACTAAGGCGAGGAAGTAGTTACTAAAGTGAAATATTTTTTGATTTTTATTATTGAAGGGTCATGTGGGCCTTCAGCCACCTCGCGACCTAAAAGAGGTTTCCTGTGTAATGTAAGTGATACTTCGACAGGGCTGCCCTACTCCCGTATATTCCTACCCCTACCCTGTCTTCCGTTTCATTTTACTCTTACGAGTTGCTGGGAATGGAAAGTCGCTTATACGTCACCCAGCTTTACTACAGGAAGACTAAATAAAACTGGAGGGTGCCTTTTATCCAGAGTTCGCATACTTTGGATTGATTAACTTATCAACCATTCATCCATCAGCATGTGTTATTCCAAATGGCCTTAGTTACCAGTGGTTGCCACAAGGAGGCAGCATGTACACTTGCGAATTGTAGTTACCCCTTACACAATTGTACCCATTACGCAGCTGCCTAATATGACCAGAATAGCTCACGTGATGCACACCCTACTGGAAGATTACGGAGCTGTTAGATTAATCTACCCAGCTTTGCCCCCCCCCCGCTCCAATAGACGCCATACCACGACTAAAGTGAAGTAAAAGTAACAGATTTCTTAGCAGAAGCTGTATTATTCCTGTGAAAGCCTTTCAAATTTTAAAATTTATTTTGGATCAAATTATTCAAAAAATTGAAACATATTTTATAATATTTTGCCCTATTTCAAGAAAATTGGAAAGAACTTTTAAATAAGCAAATATCTAAACTAAAGTTGTATTTTCAAAAATAAATTGTTAATAAATTCTCGAGCTGTCGTTTGTTTTAGGAGTTCATATCTTCCGAATCGGAACCCATCTTTAATGTATATTGATATTAACCACAGACAATTTTAAAAATCTATTGTTTAAAGCATCAAAATAGGGTTGTCAACTTTTCAAAGAGCTTCGCCCGAATCATTTAGGTTAAGATTTAAGAACAAGAAAAAACAACAATTTAAAGTAAAAACAATTTAAAATATTTAAATATAGCTTGGACCGGAGTATTTTCTAGGCCAAAATGACCTAGTCAAAGAATTTTCCTCACGATCGGAAAACAAATGACAATACTCCCCCAAAATCACTTCTAGAAATTTACACCCCAATTCCCATAGTCGTATCGATTCTATTTATTTTGCAATTTTCGATGCGTAATGAAATTAACCAACTTCAAAACAGCCCCTAACATATATGCTCACATCAAAAATTATGCAGAACATACTTAGATTAAAAAATATAATTATCGAATTGATAACTTTCCTCTTTTATGAAGTCGGCTAAAAAGGGAGACCTTATTAAATGTTTATTAATTACATATGAAAACAAAAGAATGCTACATATTTTCTTACCATTCATGCATCAGAGGATCCATGCTAAGGAGCTTTGAAGGTTTCTATTTTAGGAGACACATACGTAATTATATAAATATAAATTGTTTTGAAAAAAAAAAATAGTTACATTTCCCTGTCAGCCTTGCGCAAAGGATTCAATGCTAAACGGCTTTGGCAAGTACTTTAGCATGTGAATAATTATTAAGACACCAAATTTATGAAAACGTTCAAATTCGGAAGATTGTTGGAATTTCTGTAAATCTTAAAAGTGGGTTTTGAGAGCGGCAGTCCTTGCTTTTTGAAACGTTGCTTAAATTTAAAATTAAATTCTGCTTTAAACTAAATATGCATTACTTTGGACGAGTTAATTAAGGGGTAGAAAACACCCTACCAAGCTAATTTGTAATAATTTATCAGATAAATGAATTCCATCCTTCATTTAGCAGCAAATTTATACCGTTGTTTATGTAAATACCCTTACAGTAGTAGTTTGATTGCAGGGTCATACTGTTCCAAGAGGCATTATTTCTGGACCAATTAATCGGAGGGAACCTGGTGAGTTTCGGTTTAAAACGCAAATTCGGGTTAGACTTTTTTTAAAGTATCCTATCAAACTAAAGAAAGAACAATGGCGTCAAATTTTGATTAAATCAAAAGTCGAGCGCATCTCTTTTCAATTGGTCGTAAAAAAAGTTTTCAAAAATTGTGCGTCGCGACTCCAGAAAGTTTAAGAACTCATGCTCATATTTGAAATTTTTTGGAATAACGAAAAGGTCCTTGAAAATACTCCTAAAACAAACGACAGCTCGGGATTTTGTTGTTATTGTTTCAGAATAGCTCAAAATTACGAAAACGAGCAAAATACTAATAATGAGAACAAATAATTTGTCTATTTTATTGTTTCGAGGTTGCAATACTCCAGAATTTTACAACGCGAATTGACTGTTTTTCAATCCGAAGAGGAAGTTCAAATGTTTTTTTTATATGAAGTTTTCACTCTGTTTTAAATTCTCAGCTTTGGAGAGTTCTACGACACGGAAAGTAACTAAATTCGGCTTAGGACTGCAATCCAAGCTATCTGAACGAAATTTTTGTTAGCATTAATACGTCTGGTTTGAATAAAGTTTGAAAATGAAAAATTAGGGAAAGACCCATACAAAAATGTTTGTCACATTTAGTAAAGAACTTATAGAAAATTTACATTACTTGTCCCATAGTATGATGTTTTCCTGTGAAAGCTAGTTTGATTATTGTTAGGTTTTGGAATATTGATGATTTTGATCAATTTAAAATTAGAGAAAGAAAATTAAGATTTCCTTTAACCATTGCTTGAATTTACTTGAAATGTTCTCACTTGTTAGATATTGCTTCAATAATCAGACGAAATTAGTGAAAAGTGTGAAGAAATTTAAAATTTAAAATCAAACCTTTTTTTGAAGAAAGCTGATAATAGCCGCATTTCTTGACGTTTGATCTGATCCAGATCAGATCATGTCTCATGAAATGTTTCGTTTTGAATCTGCCTTTTCATACTCGTACTGTATTCATTATATTCTTTGTCGCTTTACAAAATATTGTTCAACTACAAAATATTGTTAAACTATTTGTGATCCAAAACGAATGTTGGATAAAATGTTGTTGTTGCTTCACATGTAAATTTTGATCTGATCCGGATCACTATGCGTCGATGCGAATAGGGGGGGGGGAGGGGAGAGGACGTGACTAAATAATATTATATGACCTTGGAATGACATGTCACGTTCGACTTTATTTTCTTAACACAAATCTAAAATTACCAAAAAATGTCATTTAGGTAAGTTATTTAAAAAGCAAAGTTCGCCTTGAAATGAATGACATTGACAGGTCATCAAGATATGCTTGCCATTCAAGAACAACACAAACAACTTATTCCGTTTTTTAGCTACCATGCTGAATTTTCGGTATATCCAGACTAAAAATTTGATTTAAATTGTTATTTATTAAAAACAAAATTAAAAATCAAATTATATTTTTTTCAAGTCAAACCAAATGTCCGCTGACAGGTAGACCGAGACAAACAAAGGATTGGCTTAAAATTAGTTTGAAAGGCCGAATGTCGGAAGGCCGAATGTTGAAAGGTCGAACGCCGAAAGGCCGAATGGGTCAGAAGGGCTGAATGTCGAAAGGGCGAATGTCGTATGGCCGAATATGTCGAAAGGTCGAATGTCTAATGGCCGATTGGGTCGAAACGCCGAAATTGTTGAAAGGCCGAATATCTAAATGCCGAATGGGTGGGGCGAAAGGCCGAATGGTAATTGATTGAAATCAAAATTTAATCCATTGAATTTATTTCTTAATATAAATTGATTTAAATAAATTGAAAATGCGTGCTAATAAATAATGTGTATGTGGCATATTAATGTGATAAAATTTTGTCGAAAAAAAAAAATTTATGTTTCTTTTTTTATTAAAATTAATTAATTTTTAATTATATGACAAAAAAAAAACACGTAAGAAGATTTTAATATTTAAGGCGATTTACTATTAAACATTTGTATACAAAAATTTTGTTCAAAATATAAATTTTGAAAATTTTCATTCATAAAAAGATGAAAAATTAAAATCAATTTCGACACAAACGGCCTTTCGACACAATCGGCCTTTCGACATTCAGCCTTTCGACCTATTCGGCCTTTCGACACATTCGGCTTTTCGACACATTCGGCCTTTCGACACATTCGGCCTTTATAAATTCGGCTTTTCAGTATTCGGCCTTTCGATCCTTTCGGCCTTTCGACATTCGGCCTTTCGCCGCTCGGCTTTTCGACATTCGGCTTTTCGTAGAATAATCAGCATAAGCGTATTTTCGAAGCAATTTGGATCTTGAACAGGTTTACTTGTATAAAACTTATTAGCAACCATAATGAAGAATAAGAATTGTTTAATTCTCACGTGTATAGTGTTGTAATGTCGACACCACTATCGTGTACGATTAAAAAAAAAAATAGAAAATATTTACATAACCTCATATTTGCATGTCGACTTTTTTAAACACAAAACAATCGAACAACCAACATAAAAAAGTGAGAGTTTGCAAATTTCACTTTTCGTATTCTCAGCTCATCTATAATCCCTTTCCCAATATTCTTTTGTTTATAGTCATCTCGTTCAAAACAATATTCACACAAAGCAATCCGCACAAATTACTGAATAATTAAAAACAATGATCAATTAAATTATTTTTGTACTGTAAAATAATCTCACGCAATTTGAAACTTCCGTTGTATTCATCATATTAAAGAAGACTTGATACTATAAAACACTTAACATTATAACTAAACCGTTTTGAATTGTATTGATGTAATGTCCGCCATTTTGCTCAATTTTTCTTTTAGACCGTTTATTTATATTTAAAATGAGATAAAAATATAATTTTATTTGATACAAACACAAAAAAAAAAAACGTTTGATGTGTGAAAATTTGTGAAAAGTTTGAATAAATAAAATTTTAGAAAATACAATTATGAATTGTGCAACAATACCAGCAGCAACATCGACGCCAATAAATAACAATCATCATCAGCATCATGAAAAAGAAAGGTATCGCAATTCATCAGCATCACGTGGATTAGTTTCATGTTTGCGCGGGGAACGTGATGAGACTGAGGGTAATTTAATTTTATTTCCGATTATTGATTTTCTTTTATTTTATTTATTAGTTTTTTTTTTGTGTGCCGGTGTATGTGCTCGCGCATAGAGTTATCATAAAACAACAAACGAATTTTAACGGACATATTTTGTTTAGTTAATGGTTTACGGTTTAGAATCTTTTCGGTAAATATTTTTGTATCAAAAAAACATATTTGTGTTGTTTTGGACGTGTGACAATTTTATTTGATAACAGCACATGATAATATTATAAAAGAGGCAGAATGTGAGTCACAAAATTTCTTTAGTATCTGGTTTATGATTTATTCATATAAGATGTACGTAGTATACGTTATCAGATAAACAACAAATTAATATTACTCACAACGAGGTATACGAATTGATTTGCTTCTAAATGCTTAAATTCTCTACTTGTTTTTGTGATCTTCTCCGCATCGTTTATTGGCGCTGTGCCGCTATTTTGATGATAGTGTACTCGTAGCATAACGTAACCTATTTGATTATTAAACTAAATTATTTATTTGATGTATTATATATACGTCTTAAGGTTAAGTTAGGTTAAAAATAGCGCGCGGTGTTTGATATAATTAGAGTGTTCATATATACATACTGTGATCGATGTGTATCTAACGCGTGGGAGTTAAATATTTGTGAATATATACGTTCATCGGAGTGTAGTTTCTGTATAAAAATATCATATGCGATCTTGAAATATATGCTGAACAGTTATATGTTTTTGATTGTGGTTACTTCTCGTAGTCGAGTTTTGTTATTAAAACTGCAGTTTCGTTTTTCTGCACAAATTATGTTTTATTTCTTAGTCCGATTTGACCTTTAAATTTTACCTTACTAATTAAACAAAATTTAGGAAATTTAATTTTTTTTTTTTTTTTTTTTATTTAAAATAAATTTTATTTATTTATTTTATGTAATTACAATCTAGTCTCCTGGACTAATGAGCAATTTGTTTCTGACTTAATTTACTAACTTAAATTAATCTATGGCTTTTGTAATAGTTGATCTAGTCTTGATCCAGCTAATTCTCCAACCCTCAGTCCAAATACTTGTACAAACAATACACAGTGGAACGAATAAAAAACTTGCGTGTTTTGAAAGGAATTAATTTTGCGTGTGTTTTGTTCGCTGTCCCAAAAAAACTAAACACAACTCTTACAATTGAATACACCGGTCGAGTCTAAAAACACGGTGCACACGTTCATAAATATGTCAAAACTAACTTTAAGTAAATTACACCAGAAGAGTGCGTTCACTAATTTCAATAATGGCTTCTTCCCATTGGCGTTCCATAGTGTTTGGTAAATTGAAGTAGACCACATCTTTGTAGTGGATTTTAGATCAGCATAATGCTGCTTAAACTGACAATCACACCAGGTCAAAAGGTTTGGTTCTTTTAAGTCTGCGTACTAAATTCGTGATGCTTAGGAGCTGAGTTGCCTCAATGTTCACATGTTGGCGGAGCCTTTCTTCATGTCTCCGTGCTTTTTCCTGGATTTCGTTTAAGATGAGGTTCATTTTAAGGTCCCTATGAAGTTCATTGTTCCTGATATACCAAGGTGCATCAACGATGTTCCTTAATACCATATTCTGAAATCTTTTGATGATATTTACGTTGCTCTGTTTGGTACAACCCCAAAGCTGAATACCATAAGTCCAAATCGGTTTCAATATTTGCTTATAAAGTAGAAGCTTGTTTTATGTTGATAAAGAAGAGTTCCTTCTTATCAGCCAATACATTTTTCTGTATTTAAGTCTTAATTCTTCACTTTTCTTCTTGACGTGTGCTTTCCATCGTAGTTTAGCATCCAGGGTCATGCCGAGATACTTAGCTGTGTTCGCATGCGGTATTATTTCCCGATTTATGGTAATCGGTATATGTTCGAATCGTCTGTTTGTAAAGTTGATGTGAACTGATTTAGCTTCATTTAGTTTTATTCTCCATCTTTTTGTCCATTTATATATTTGAGTTATAGCTGATTGTAACTTCTGTGTTGATTCTTCGTTGCTTTTTCCAACGGCTAAGATCGCCGTATCATCTGCAAAAGTTGCCACTGTGTTGTTTTCTAATGTAGGAAGATCATAAGTGTATAGTAGGTATAAAACCGGCCCTAATACACTACCCTGCGGAACTCCTGCATTGATTTCTTTCAATTTAGAAAATGTATCATCTAACTTAATCCTGAAGAACCTATCTTTCAAGTAAGATTCCAGTATCTTAGCAAATTGCATTGGTAGAAGATTCCTTAACTTGTGGTTAAGTCCTTCATGCCACACTCTATCAAACGCTTGTGCAACGTCTAGAAATACTTTTGAACAGACTGTTTTCTCCTTTAATACTTACTCAATTATACTGGTTATTCTGTGTACTTGATCAATTGTTGAGTGTTGGTTGCGAAAACCGAACTGATGATTTGGGATCAAGTTTTTACTCTCGATTATCGGATTTAATCTTTTTACCAGAAGCTTCTCAAAGAGTTTGGACATGACTGGCAATAGCGAAATTGGCCTATAAGACGATGTTATGTGTGGTGGTTTCCCAGGTTTTGGGATCATAATTAGTTCTGCAATTTTCCTTAAGCTTGGTACACATTTGATTCTAAATGCTGCATTCATAAGATTGGTGAGTTTCACCAGAGCTTTCCTTGGCAGTTCTTTTAAGATTTCTGCAGTAATAAGATCGTACCCAAGAGCTTTTTTCGTATTCATATTAGCTTTTATCTCACGCATGACTTCTTTTGGTGTTGTCGGTAGGATTACTTTACTTTCTTGCACAGCTTGTTCAGTTATTATCTCGGCTTCCAACGTTTGGTCTTCATGTGGCTGGAATATTTTTTCGAGGTGTTCGGCAAATTCTCGAGCTTTGTCTTCATTATTTCTAGCCCATTTCTCACCTGCTATTTTTATTGGGGGAATCTGCATTATTGGTCTTTTGATTCTTTTGGTTGCTTTCCAAAGAGAATAATCAGTACTGTTATCATTAGTTAGTTTTCTTAAATAGTTGCTGATTGATTCATCTTTCAATTCTTTGATCTATCTTCTTAATTGTTGAGTGAGATTGTTCAAATGAGTTTTATCTTGGGGGAGTTCCCTAATTCCCATAGGGTAGTTGTTTCCCTTGATTTTCGTTTTAATTTCAGGAGTATTTTCCCAAGCTGATTGCTGTATATCGTTTACAGATTTGTGAACTTCTTTGTCTAATTGTTCTTCAGTCTCTATAGGAACCATTAAGTTAATTTTTTCTTCTAACGATAGTCTAAAGCATGCCCAATTAGTGTGATTATTTACTAGGAATGGGTTTCTTTCTTTCTGATTGATTTTTTCACTTAACGTTAGAAGTATTGGTGAATGATCAGAGTTTAAGTCATGGCTTTCATCTACTTGTACATAATTTACAGATATGTTCTTTATTATGAAGAAATTAATCAGATCTGGTAGTTTAATTGGATCAGTTGACCAGCAGGTTGGTTTTCCAGTTGAGAGGGCTTCACAACTGCATTTTCTGATAGCTTTTAGGAGTTCTTTACCCTTAGTCGTTGTTAATCTGGATCCCCAGTGGACATTTTTTTGCATTAAAGTCTCCTCCAAGTACAAATCGTTTTCCTAATTTACTGAGGAACTCGAGATAATCTTTTTCTTTCATTGAGTGCTTCGGTGGGCAGAAAATACTAGCAATACAAATAGAACTACTTTTGGATTTGACAATAACAGCAAGTTGCTTGTATTTCTTCCGTTTCTTATTTTAACTCCTCATAGTGATGAATACTATTTCTAATTATAACAGCACTACCTCCTTTAGCAATGTTTCCAGGGTGAATAGTGTGATATATTTGATAATTTTTAAATTTAATGATTGATTGTCTAGTGAAGTGGGTTTCCGTGATGAGACATACATCGATTTTTTCTGTGTCCACTTGCAGTTCTTGTTGATGTTGCATCAGTCCATTGGCATTCCAACATAAGATTCTAAGATCATTGGCCATTTTTCTGTTTAGGGATGGCTCCCTTAGTGCTGTACTCTAGTCTCTGTAATTGCTCATCAAATGTATATAGTCTGCTTAAAATTAATTTAAGTGCTTGACTTATATCGTCATTTTGAGCAGTTTTTCCTGAATTTCCGTTGCTGATCATTACTTGAGCATAAGTCATTTTACCAAATTGTCCTTGAGTAGTTCCCGACACTCTACGATTTACTTCGGGTCGGTTCATCTTAACCGCTTGCTTCCTGAATAAACTTTGATTTTCAGCAATCACGTTCTTATTTTTGATGTTTTGCAGTTCTGCATCCTCTGTAGTTAGCCGGATGGTTTTCTCCACAGTGAACACATTTACGATGAACATTTTGGGCTTTTACACAATCTTTGGTATGATGTTTACCTAAACATTTGACACACCTGGGTTCCCTGTTGCAATATTTTTGTGTATGTCCATAGGTTTGACATTGTTTACATTGTGGTATAAGCTTAATCTTCTTAGAGGCTGATTAACCACTTTGCACCCCAAGATGTACTTAATTTGATATGTTTTTTCGATATATTGATCAGTATCGAAGGTCAACATAAACATGTTGAGAGGTACTTTGCCTCTCCGTTTTAGCTTAATCGATGCTTCAGTGCCTTAAATCCTTTTGCTTTCAGGTCATCAATTATTTTGTCTGGTTTACACGTAGAGTGTAAGTTTTTAGCCATGACCCTAATTGGTCTGGTTTGTTTATCTTCAAACGTGTGCCAAGCACGTTTTTCTTCATTTAACATTTTTGTCATTTTTCTGTATGTTTCAGCATCTTCTAAGTTTATTTTGATGGTGTTTCTATTCATCACCTTTGCATTAAACTTATCAGTAGCAGTTATTGTTTTTATTTTCTCATAGAGCACATCGTAGTCTTTGACTTCATTTATTACTATTGGTGGTGGTGGAGGTATTTTTTTTGGTTGTTTCTGGATAATATTTGGAACATTATCCTTTAATTGAGGTGGGTAGGGCGTATTATTCCGTCTCCTTTTTTTTCTCCCACCTTTAACTCTAATCCACTCAGTTTCTCGAGCTAATTCTTCTTCATCCGTATGATACTCTTGTGGAGTTGTATTCTGGTTAGGAGTAGAATCGATGTCCTCCTTTGGCTTAAGAGCTTTAATTTCGTTTTCAAGCGTCTTCATACGCTCCTGCATCCATGCAATTGTAACATTCAGTTGCTTATTTATATTGTTGGCTTCAACTAATGCATTATTAGCTTTACACAATTTATTGTGAAGCTTTTCTTCTTTCGTAGATCGAGTGTTGTGGCTTCTGGCCCCAATGGAGGGACTACCGCCTCTTATCGGAGAATACGCCACTTTTTACTCCTCTGGAAGGGATGTGAATTATCATTTTCTGTTTCACTCAATTGAGCTTGTTTATTCACCAACATGTCTTGGGATTGGTTAAAATAATTGTAGTATAGCAATGGCTGGTCTCCCCCAGAATCCATGAGACCGACCTCCGAAGAGGGTGGATTTACCTGAGCAACAGGTGTACCACCTGGGGTATTAGTTTCCATATTTGTTCTGCTCGAATTTGTTTCCGCGGATCTTTTCCGCATTAGCGTTAGTTTTTATTTATTTATTTATTATTATCATTACCTACAATAAATATATACAATCGGTAAGTCAACATACAAAAACAAAATTTAACAATTATCTGGACAGAAATTTAAACAACTCGTTTTTAAACCAATTTTTTGTCATGTTAAAGCCGAAAACATCGTAAACTGAATTAAAAAGCCGCGACATTCTCAAGACTGGTTGCCGAAAGTGCAAAATTCATAGAAACAGGATCAATATGTAGCAAATGGCGACCGCGCAAACAGTGTTTGGAAACAAGCAAGTAATTCGGGAACTCAGAATATCGTGAACGAAGATAGCAGGTGCAAGGTCTCGTCGGGGATCCAAACGTTGTAGTTTTAATAAGAGTTACAACGATCATTATACTCGTAAGGTGGGAGAATATATTGATGCACTCGCTCAGTGGGTAATTCAGGAAGAGCATAAAATGGAATTATTTTTCCCTATACTGTCCCGAATACTGTCAAAATAGTTCAATTCCCAATTCGCAGGGAATAGCCAGAATAGGGCCACTGGTAACCTAATTCGTCGAGAAATATGAAAATCTGGAACAAATTTTTTTTTCGCGATTACAATATTTACCCAATATAACTTCGTTAAAGTGGTAAAAGTAAAAAATAATAAAATACTAACACATAATGTCCAAACATAAAATATTAAAAAATCGTTTAATTAACAATAATAAATTTGGATTTTATTATGATAAAGGGTAAACACAAAAGACTAGAAATCATACAGGTTTTGAAAAAACAAAACCTGTATGATTTCTAGTCTTTTTAATTGATTGAGTAAATAAACCATTCAATTTAATAACATCACAATAAATGTTACTTCTAATCCCAATACAATTTTTTCAATCCTCGCAACTAAGTATAAATGTAAAACTAACTGACTACTGTAATCCCCCATTAATTTCCATTTTTGCTCAATTTACAAAAACATTGTACAAAATTTCCATCCTTTGTGACTGTGAAAATGGCACCATAATAACAAAATAACGTTCATCCGTCATTTATTCTTAAGCACTTCTTTTACAGAGAACCAAACAAAACAATAACATCGCGTAAATATCAAATTACATCACGTACAGATTTCAAGTGGCACGTATCAATTCGTTATTTTTTTTCTTTTTTAAATTGCACACAACGCAATAAATACAATTTGTATAAAGAATTCGCGTAATTTTAAAGAAAGCAAAAAAAGGATTTTGTCTTCAAAACTTGCGTGTTTCAAATTTACGCGCCCATTAATGGAATATGCGGTTACGTTTTTCATATGCTTAAAATGGTAACACATTTTTTGATCGATTAATTTATTTTGTGTATTCACCAAAGGACAGTTGTTTGTTAAGCAAAAAGTAAATACATAAATTAAAAAAAACAAAAAAATATTTAAAAAAGTCGCGAAATTGAATTATGATGTTAAAAACAAAAGAATTTCGTAATATTATTTTTATGGTGTTTGATTGACAGAAGCGAAAATGTGTATACGCGGTTTATAAATATTTATATACAGTAAACGCACGCATATAAATATTTGGGTGGCCATGAATAGTTGCGGTTTACATAAAAATTGACGTGTTTTTAAGCAGATGATCAATATCAAAACCGGATATGCGGATGCGCTTTCGTATAATATTTACATTGACAAATTATAAGAAAATGGTAACTGAATTAAAATGATTCGATCGATTTGATCCGCGAAACTTTCATTCACGTTATCTGTCAACCGAATCACAAAAACAAATAAAAATGAAATTGCAATCAATAAACCGCGAAATGTTGATAAAACCATCGTATATAAAGTACATCACGATATGAAAGTGTAATTTTTGGTTGTTGGGTGAAATATTTTCTTATAGGTCGAAAAAGGAAATTGGCCAATATGTTTACACAAAAGTACAAGACTATATTATATGTTTACTTTACTATAAATAAAATGTTTATTTACATTATGATTTTCTCAATTATACCAGCTATAGTGTTGCCCCCATTAATTTTCTTGTTAAACTTATTGTTGTTGTCGTCCGGTAGTTCATTTGTCTATATACTTTTTGACATGTTTTGTGTCTTATATTAAGATGATAAAATGGCGACAAGTTTTTAATTGATGTAATGTTTTATTTTTTTTTTTGTTTTCTTAATGTAGATTAAGGCTTGTTCATTAAAGTTTTGTTGTTGATTTATTGTGTACTGTATACAGTGTGGGTTATTAGATCGGTGAAAGTAACCTATGTCGTTTATAAAGCGTAGGAATATCGACTTAATTTTGATGTTAAAAGGTTTTTGTCTTAATAATAATACCACCACCTTCATATTGACTAAAACTTACTTCAGTAAAAATTACTTATTAAGAATTTCTAAATGCAAGTTTTTAGATTTGCAACAAAAATATTAAGGATTAAAAAGTTTTAGAGATATTATTCAACATAAAAATGCATTTTAATTTAGCGATTTTAATTATAATTTTTATAAATCAATGAGGAAAGATTGAGAATTTTTTTAATATCCAACTGTATACAAACTTACATATAGGAACACAACACGTCTGTCCTAAGTCACTTATCTTCTAGATTTTTGAAAGTTGTAACATTTATAAGATAGAGGGGATTGCCCTTTACCCTTACTGATAAAGGTCCACTTGGGTACGATCTTGGGGCCAGATTGAGAATTTTTTTATTATCCAACTTTATACAAACTTACATATACGAACGCAACAAGTCTGTCCTAAGTCACTTATCTTCTAGATTTTTGAAAGTTGTAACATTTCTAAGATAGAGGGGATTGCCCTCTACCCTTATTGATGTATGTCCACTTGAGTACCATCTTGAAGACAGATTGATTTTTTTTTTAATATCCAACCTTATACGAACTTACACATAGGGACGCAACAGTCTGTCCTAAGTCACTTATCTTCTAGATTTTTGAAAGTTGTAACATTTCTAAGATAGAGGGGATTGCCCTTTACCCTTATTGATATATGTCCACTTGGGTACGATCTTGGGGCCAGATTGAGAATTTTTTTAATATCCAACTTTATACAAACTTACATATAGGAACGCAACACGTCTGTCCTAAGTCACTTATCTTATTGAGGAGACTGCGGCCTAAACTTAAACTCATATGTTCATTTGGGTACGATATTTGGGCCAGACGGAGGCATTTTTTAATATCCAACTTTATGCTAATATACATACTACTTAATTTCTTTATGAATTTACATATAGGGAAGCAAAACGTCTGCCTAAGACATTTATCTTCTAGATTTTCGAATGTTTTTTTTTTTAAGTAGGGACATCGTTCTCTATCCTGAATGACGTCTTTATCATTGTTTTAGGATAGTGGGGTTCTCCGACTGTTTGTAAATATTGTGTCCACTAAGTTATGATCTTTTGGACCAGATTGAATAATTATTATATATCACTTTTCTAATGAACTTTGATTTTTTAAATTGTTTTGTTTTTTGGACAATTTAAATAAGACTTAAGTTTATTTAAAAGTTTTTTTTTAAATTTAAATTAGATAAGTAAAATAATTGTTTACGTACAAATTCATGATAATGAGAGATTTATTATTCTTACTAATACATTCACAGGAAAATCAATTTTTAGGACAAATGTTTAATTTTAGGACAAACTTCACACCTGTTTCAGAATACTATAATTTAATGGAAATAATTACTTATTTTAGTAAATATGAGAAGGAAATTGTTTAAAATACTAACTTGATCAACAAGTTCCCGGAATAACCACCGTGTGGTGCTCCCATCGTTCCGATTTGAGTTCTGTTTTTTTTGTTAAGTTGGTACATCTGTTGTTGATATTCCCTCTAAATATTAGCGTCATAGCTTGACATTTGCAAAAGCTACGTAAGAAAAAGAAGTCAAGAGTACATCTATCTCTGTGTGTGTTGAAAGTCAAGAGTACATCTATCTCTGTTTGTGTTGACGATTTTTCCATTATTTCCTCTCGGCTGCTGAAACGCGTTCCCCGTAATGGTTTTTTAACTCGATTGAACAGAAAGAAGTCACAGGGAGCCAAATCAGGTGAATTCGGTGGCTGTTGGATGGTATTTGTTGCATTTTTCGTCAAAAAATTACGAATAATGATGGCACTGTGCGACGGTGCGTTATCATGGTGCAAAATCCATGAGTTTTCTGCCCACAATTCTGGTCTCTTTCGGCGAATTGCTTCACGCAAACGTCTCATAACGCCCAAATAATACTCTTTGTTTACGGTCTGGCCTTCTAGCAAAAATTCATGATGCACTACACCGTTCTAATCCATGAAAACCGTGAGCATTGCCTTCTTTTTTGACTGAAAACGACGTGGTTTTTTTGATCTCGGCTCATTTGGTGAACGCCATTCACTTGCCTGATGTCTGGATTGCGTGTCGTACTCATAAACCTACGTCTCGTCTCCAGTAATGATCCTTTTGATGAATATGGGATCGGATTCAGCCTCGCAAATCATGTCTAAAATTGTAAATAATCGCCAACACACACAGAGATAGATGTACTCTTGACCACGTAACTTTCGCAAATGTCAAGCTATGACGCTAAGATTTAGAGTGAATATCAACAACAGATGTACCAACTTAACAAAAAAACAGAACTCAAATCGGAACGATGGGAGCGCCACACAGTGGTTATTCCGGGAACTTGTTGATCAAGATAGTATATTCAGAAGATGCTATTAAATACAAGGAAAAACCGGGGCGAAACCGGAGGAAAATGAAAACTTGGAATGAAACTGATCGAGCTACCGTGATGTATGCCAATAGGAACCCATATGGAGTAATAATTTAACAAAGATTAAGTAAGATCTTTAAATTATAGCAAATTTAAAAGAGCTGCAACTGAGTGGCAACTGATGGCACATACTGCTTAAGCAACTCCAGTTTGTACGAAGACTCCTAGAATCTGAATTTTATCCTGAATTTGACCATGAATACGAGAAATATACCTCTATAAAGTGGCCTACACACACACCGAACCTAAATTCAATGTGGGTCGTTAGTATTATGGGAGATAACCAAATTAGCTTGGATATTCTTTCTCGACAGTTTAAAATCGAATAAGGATAATTCAGAAACCACACATTAAAGCAACTGAGACAGTTAAATTTGGGAAAGTGTTATATGATATTGAGAGATTGGCATTTTAAAATCAGATGGGATACTTTAGAAAGTATGATAGACATAACGATTTTTAAGAGTCAAATTACTTACATTATAAGAAACGCATTGCCTGACCTTAACTAGGATCATAATTTGAAGGGTTTCAAACGACACTACATACCGGTGCGCTTTACATCAGATAATTTAAATCAGACGGATTCGGCGATATTAATAATCGAAACAACTAACTCCCTACTAAGTTCCGAGATTCTTGCAGCAATTACAACTGATTGAAGGGAAGAGACAGACTGTTCGATTGCTTTTAAAATCCTTGAATAATCCACAGCCTTTATACAAAACGCGAAAAATCTATTTTTCAGACTGGTATCAAAAACATAAAAGCTTAAACAGTATTAGACTATATCCGACTTTATCTATTTTATAATATCACTTAGCATTAGCAGAACAGGACGATGAGGAATACAATTTTTGAAAATTTAGTGTTGTGACAAGCGTGTCGTGAACAGAACTTCGTTATCCGATAAATATATCCTGAAATCGAAAATTTACATCGACCGCATACATTTAAAGACGTTCCAGCCCAGCTTCAGACCAATTTCTGAAAAATCAATAAATTGAATTACATACATACATATGAGGCATCTGTACCATTATCTCACCACACCAAACAAAAAGTTTACTTCTGGGTACCATTCACTACATTTTCTGTTAAAAAATATTTCTCGCATACCCATTTCTCGCAAATTACTGTAATTAAAATAAAAAACAAACAAGTGAGGCAAATGTGTCAAAAAATTATTACACTATTCAGACAGCATAATAAAAAATTGTGAATGGGGAGGAATATTGTCGAGGAAGGAGTCGTTTTCTGAAGAAATGATGAATTTCATAATTTTATTTTTTACTTATAAACATATCTGGAGTTTTTTTTCGAAATGAAAAACTTCGATAAATTGGACACTACTCCAAACTATAAATAATTATTAAGAGAGAGAGCTAGAGCTTATTTTCAATTTAAGCGCCTTTTTTCATTGATTAATAAAACGAACATAGACGTGTATGACACTTATTCAACAAAAGAGGAATCTGCCACAAAAGCATCTTTTGAATCTTTACAGTACGTCATTATATTAGAATCTTTCTTAAATTTCCGACGACATAATTGCATGTCTATTTTACCAATAAATCAAATAATTTATTATTTAAATCGGAAATCGTGTGTGGAATGTTCCTGTAAAACTGCCCTTTCAAAGATTAAATCCGACGGTGTCATATCACACGATTATTGTGGCCAATTAACATCACCACTTCTGGAAATTACACATCCTGGAAACTTTGCTCGCAATAAATTCACTGTTTGATTGTTGGCATGTTGCACTTTCCTATTGATTCCACATTTCGTCTAGGTCCATAAAAATTCAGTTCTCACTGAAAAAATTAACTGTCATATTACGAGCGGAATTTTTCTCAGGCATCATAGAAATAATGATTTTTTGAAAAACCATTTGTCTGAGTTTCTCATAAAATGATTTAACGATTTGAACACTAGCACTATGCGACACCAATATTTAAAATATCTTAAATTATACTTTCCAAATGTCAAAAGAATCAGTGTGTAGCTTCTATATGCGCTTAAGATGTGAAATTTTTTAAGATGTGTGTAAATTTATACAAAATTTTTAAAAGTTCATGAATTGAGAGTCGATAAATTAGGATTACTAAATGCTAGATTTACTTCTTGTTTTCTAATATTTAACAATTCAATAATGAAGCTGATGGTTTATGATGGGTAAAATAAGATACGGATGTACATACGATTATGTACTGTACTGTTCAATGTTCGAAAAGGTAAGACAAAACTACATCTATACATATACAACCATACACAACTAATCAATTAGAAATAGATATGTAAAACTCCTAACAGTCGAGTTCCTACAATGAAAAATAGATAAACCTCGGACTACGAAGCTTCTAAATGGATTTTGATGAAACCATTCGGGATCGGTTTTAAACTCGATTTATAACAAAAGTTTAAAATTGAGAAATGTTTAAAACATACAAATTTTTGTTCTCTCTATCACCTACCGACGAGTTTTATACCGTTTTACCTCAGACTTCGAAGTTTCTAAATGGATTTTGATAAAGTCTTTTGTGATCGGTTTTCAATCTGATTTAAACCCAATTTTAACCTGAAAAGTCTTGTTTACTTTTTGCAAATGTTTTATTAATAATTTACTGATTGTTATTGCTAAATAAAATGACAAAGTTTGCAATTTGACTCGTTACCTAAGGGTTTTTGGGTCGTCGATTATGAATTTATGGTCAAATTTTATAACTATAACTCTAACTCTAATTGCATTGCCAGATGTTGGCTGTATCGTTGAGTAAGTGTATGTAATGCGAAAAAAACATGCAGGTACGTGCAGAAATAGGAAACTGCAGCTGTATTCTGAAAAAAGTAAAAAAAAACGAGACCGATATCATGGTGTTCCTTAACGTGAATGCTTATTTGGTCAAATTCCTATTTCGATAAAAAAAACGTTTACGAACATCGAAAAAACATAGAATTCTGGAAAACATAAAAAGGTTCTATTAAATTATCGTCATATTGACAACGATCTTTGTCTGATTGAGAATATGTACATAAATAAAATGTACTTTTTGGTGAACAGACGTCGACGTCAGCTACAAATCAAATATTTATTAATTTATATCATTCAAGTGTGATGTTTTTTCGCCAGATTTCTCGCCATCGGGAGCTACCAATCGCCAATAGACAAAACCGCGCGCACCTATCAATGTCCCAGCTACATATGTCACCGTCTATAATACCAAAACGCGATTGTGAACAATTTATGTCCAATTGACCAAGCCGGGCTCGCATTTTTTGTGCTTTTTTGGGAAATCTAAGAGACAAATGAAATAAATTGTTTGGTAATGAGACATTATCATTATTTGTTTACTTACACATTTCAAATCATCCCATAGCATTTGCTCTATCCCGTTGTTTATTTGTCATTACCGTGCGCCGTTTATTCTCCTAACTGTTCGCTAAATTAAGTAATCAAATTTTATTAGTTTTAATATTACAAAATGAATAACTTTTTTTTGTAAATGAATTATTTGTCATATAAACGAAAAAACATTTGAAAAACTCAACCAAGAAACGTGTTTTTTTTAACTTCGGGAACGTGAACATTTTTCTTCAGTCAGAATAGGAAATAACGTTAATTTTGCGATTCACCTTTTTAACTGATAAAAACAACGTAAATCACCAAATTACGAATTTTCACGACCAAAATGTAAACTAG
Source organism: Tipula vernalis (assembly GCA_958295665.1). Classification (NCBI taxonomy): domain Eukaryota; kingdom Metazoa; phylum Arthropoda; class Insecta; order Diptera; family Tipulidae; genus Tipula; species Tipula vernalis. Next base: position 160,858,976 of record OY282559.1, read on the forward strand.
AAATTAAACTAACTATTTACGTAATTATGCAATCTCCGATTTCTGGATATGTGTCAACAGCGAAACAAAACTCGTCATTTAAACTTACACAATCACTCACAATATTGTTCACGGGTTTATCAATTTTGAAAACCTTAAAAAAAAATATTGGAATTTTAATAAATAGGATTTTACTGTTAAGGCTGTGTTCCAATTGGTTAAAAAGTTAAATATTTTAATTGCGGTAAGAAATATTTAACTTACCTCATTTTTTAACCGATTTGCTGTTCCAAACGCAACTATAGCTAAAAAGTTAAAATTTCGACGTTTTAGTTGTTTTTCTTTTTCTTTGCGCGGTTGTAAAAATATCTGAAACTTTAAATTTCAACTTATGATTATAAAATGAATAAGCACTCATAACTGTCCATTTTCGTTTTAGTTTGCTCTCCATATTTTTTTTAAATTTGTATTGTGAGGTTAGAAAAATCAATCACAAATATCGTAATATGGTATAGCTAAAAAATTTTAACTGGTCGTCGAGCAGATAAAATATTTGTGGTGAATAAAATGTCAAAAATTTAACTTTTTAACTTTTTATGCGATATTTTTTTCATTTGGAACACAGCCTTAGTCATAATTATTGTTGTACTATCTCCCTCTTTTATGCGATCTTTAAACACATGTGCGTTATAAACATTTCATTGTATGAGTAGCAGCAAGTGAACGATTTTGTGTATTGTAATTTTTACGCCACAGCAAGTGAACAATATTTTGTATCGTATAAATTTGCACAAATCATTAATTTGTTTATTAATTTTTACTAGTAAAGTTATAAATAAGTGTAAGTAATAATAAATAACTGTAAAAATAATTTAAAATATTGTTGTTAGTATGGGGGCAACTAAGAAAACATTAACACAGTCGAAAATTCGAGAAGTTGAGAATTTCGTAAGGTTACATATCGAGAAATTTCTAAAACCTTAATGTTATTGGTGTGATTTCAAAAATTCGAAAAAATATGAACTTAAATATCACCAAAAATAAACCCGGAAGAAAATCATTGCTGAGTGACACAACGAAACGGGCTATTCTTCGGGATATATGAAATGGAAAAGTTGACACTGCAGTAGAGATGTCACGTTGTCTAGCTAGAGATAAAAATATCAAAGTTTCTCCTAAAACTATCCGTCGGTCTCTACGTGAAACGGGTTTGAAAGGTAGAGCAAAAATTTAAAAACCTTTATTAACCCAACGGCATCGTTTACTTCGACTAAATTTCGCCAAAAATACATATATTGGTCTCTTGCGGATTGGTGTAAAGTTATTTGGTCGGACGAGACCAAAATCAACCGCTTTGGCTCAGATGGAAGGAAGTGGGTATGGAGACGCCCATGAGAGCCAATTAATGAGCGGCACGTTCAACCAACACTAAAATATGGTGGCGGATCAATAATGATATGGGGATGCATAGTGGCCCACGGTCTTGGTACAGTTCACAAAATAGATGGTAAGATGACCGCTTTATCCTATATAAAGATTTTAGATGAATATCTTGAAGCCAGTTTAAGAAAATGGCGGTATCATAAGCGGGACATTATCTTTCAACAAGATAATGATCCCAAACATACTACTAGTGCTACTAAAACTTGGTTACATACAAAAAAAATACAGATATTAGATTGGCCACCCCAATCGCCGGATCTCAATCCAATTGAGATGCTTTGGGGGGTTCTAAAACGTGATTTGGCAGATTTTTCAACTTCGACGGGAAATTTAAATGAATTATGGCAAAGAACAGAAGCAAGATGGAATTCGATTAATCCAGAAACGTGCCGAAATTTAGTTGCCAGCATGCCCAAGCGAATTGAGGCGGTTATTAAAGCCAAAGGCGGCTACACAAAATATTAAAAATTTATTTGTTGCTATTTTATTCAACACACAGAATTGTTCATCTGTATTTGAAGCATTTTTAATTTTATACTACTATTTGACAAATATATTAAAATTTTATTTACTGTTTAAAAACGTGAATTATATATTACTAAAATGAAACAGACACTATTTTCAATAAAATGTTTTTCATTCAGGAATAGAGGGTTAATAATTAGAGATTTATCAAACACGTGAACAAAATTGTGGGTCACTGTATATAGTATTCATTCCATAAGGAATGTGTTGAAAAAACTTCAAAAGGCTTATTCCTCTAATAATTTTTTCTATTTCCCTCTTTTACTTGTGATTAATATTCGTTGAAATAACAAATTTCAGCACAATACCAAAGAGAATACACATCAAGAGGAACATCTTATATGCACCTCTTTTGTATATGAACTAAAAATCTTAAAATATTTCAGAATTATTAGGTGATGGCAAACGAAATAGGATAAACATATATTTTTTATTTGGTTTTCTCTTTCGAACAAAAACAAAAAAAATTATTTTACTATTTAAAAATAACATAAACTTTCTCTTACTAATTCATATTATAATTCCATTGTAAAATGGAATTCGTACAATGAATATTTTGTTTTCATTTTATACAATATATGTATGTGTTTGTTTTGCTAATTAGTACTGTCCTGCGGACGGAATATATAAAGGAACGAAAAAAACGACGATAAATAGAATTTTATACGAATGAACAAATGAATTGTAAATTGTTTTGTAATGCATAAATGTTCATAATTTAAAATTTGTCTTATAGTCTCATCTTTCGCAATCATATTAATAAAAAAATTGTGAAATTCAAACAAAAATTAATTTTGTACGCAAAAATGAACATCAACTATCTGTTTTATTATCAATACCAATTTACATAACTACAAAAATTTTACTAACACCACCGTATAATTAAAACATTCAAATACACTGTGATCTATAAAAATCTTTCACTTGTTATGTACAATTATATATAAGTTGTATATTGTCCTTTAGGATGATTGTATTTGATCGTATTAAGGAATTCTTGTGGATTTGACCATGAAAATACAACAACACGGTTTCGTTATTTTTTAGATTTTTATTTTTGTGGATTTAACAAAACAGATTTTAATATCTTTTTACCTAGTATTTCATCGAATACGAAAACGCTGTAATTTTTTGGTTTATTAGCTGGATTTATTATAATATGTTAGAAATGGTAGATTATAAAACTAGGTTTATTTTAAAATTATTCGAAAGGCCTTAAACACAAGTTTCAATCGGTTTTAAAAAGATGCACACGATTTATTTTCTTAAACGGTTCCATTCAGGAGTCGGGTCTTTTTTCAAATCATCCAAAGTTGTCTGGTTTTTTTTGGCAAGCTTGAAAAATTCCCCAAATTGAATAATACAACGGATTATCTGATGAATAGGTCGGCTATCGAAATAAAATATGGATCATTGAATGTAAAAAGATGTTTTGGAAATGCTTTCTGGTCCATGGTAAAAAAGCGTAATTTAAAATCAATTGTTGGTAAACATCGCCATTAATCTGGTGTTTGGTGTCTGGAAAATTAGCGGTGAACAAATATTTTCAGTAGCAACCGCTCAAACCATCACCAGTACTGCATTGTGTCTTCGTGTGACCCTAAATGCCTAGAATTATCATCGGAACGTCTCTTTAACCAAACAAGATAATCTTGTTTGTTGAGAAATTGTTCAACGCAGAAGGTTTTTTGATCCGAAATTATCGATGTTAGTAAAGAAGTGGTCGAGTCCCTGGGTCTAGCGCCCCTCATACAACTTTTGAATAAAATTAAAATTGGTTTCAAAACCACTAAACCGATCATCTTGGAATTTAAATATATGGAATAATAATATATATTCTATTAATAATAATAACTAACCCGTCGCACTTGTTTCTATTTATATAGTATAACGATTTGATTCGCAAAATGTTTTTATAATTTAACTTTAACTTTTTAACGTTTTTATAATTTAATTTTTCTCCAAACGTCTTAAAAGTAGCTTGTTTTAATACTATTATTGGGCATTAAAGTTGGCCTTTTTGTTCGATTAAAAAAATGTGAGTGTTGCTAGGCTGAACTTTTAATCCTAGGTGTAAATGCTCTTTTAACACACAAACAAAAAAAAAAGTCAAGGCCTCCTTAACTATACAAAATATTTCAATAAAATGTTCAATCTTGATTTTGATGGCAATAGGTTTAATACAATTTCCTTTGCTGTTTGAACCACATCCGGAGGTAAATTTCATAAATCTTCTGATTCAAACATTTTGTTCGCAAGAAAAATATTATAATTATAGCTTGGCAGTTTGACACTTACAATAGTCAAACCAAACAAAAGTCATGATCTCCTTAGTTTCACAAAATATTTCAACAAAATTACTTTCAATTTTGAAATTTTAATTACATAATTTGTACTTACTTGTATAATTAGTTTATAATAAGCATTTCTTCGTTGAAGAAAAAATAGTATGTGTTATTCGGATTAAAAGTGACTTTGTTTGACTCGCAAATATTTGCTTTTGCTCGGCTACGCTGCGCTTCGCCTCGCATGCAAATATAATTGCTCGTCAAACAAAGTATCACTTTTAATCCTAATGACACAATGTACTATTTTCTTCTACATCACTGAAAGTTGCGCAGAAGAATTTAACAAACAATTTTTTTAAGATCTGAATAGGACTTACATTGCTTTCTCGCTAACTAAATAACTTATTACTTAAAATTCGTAATTTTTTTGGTCTTTACTATTACAGGATTTGGCTTTATCGTTTTTATTTTTCTTTGGCACTGACCATCTACAATTTTTTCGAAGCAAAACTAATAAAAAAAACTTCAATAAATTTGTAAAATGAACAAAACACGGTTCAGTTTCTTCAGGTAAAAATGTTGGAAATACTGATTTAATTTTAACCAAACTGAATTTTCTCATTTCTTCCCACACGTTGCTAATATGGCTTTTATGAGTTAAATAGGAATCAAATATTTTTACAAGAAAATCGGCTACTTTGAGCATCTCGTCAGATGGTGCCTTCAAAGAATCAAAATTTGAATTTTGACATTTTTTTAAATTTTTTTCATAAATGAAGATATTATCTACATTCATTTCAATATCCGATTTTAAAAGTTTTTCGGTACATTGTTCACAATTAATTTTTTTGTAAATGCAATACCCTGCGTAATAAGCAATTGCATTTGTGGTTAGCTCACTTGTATTCGTAGTTTGGATTAGGTCTTCAATCTCTTCTGATGATTCTGTAGCTTCGGTCTCTGAATACTTGAGGCTTGCGTTGTAATCATCTTTAAAATGTTTCCAATCAAGTTTTAAATTTTCAGAGTCATCCGGTAAACAATTTGAATGAATTGAGTTAAATAAAAATTTTGTGACGATGATATTGGCGTAGTGCACTCCAATTTCGTAACTAGATGGCATGTAGTTGTATCCGCCTTTGCCTCTTAATGCTGCGAAAAAAAATTCTAAACCGTCTTGGTTAGTTTTTCCAGTTAATATAAACTCAATCCCAAACATAGAGTTTAAATGTTGTATTAATGCTAGTTGAGCGGATATTGTTAATTTCAGTCCTTTGATAAATTTAAAATAATTTTCGCTTTTAGATAAAATTTTTAAATTTTTTAAAAAGTCTAAACTTTGCTACAAGTAATTAAACGTTTTATTGTTCATTTTAAGTGGCTGTTCGAAAGGATTTTTTGAAGAAAACCCGCGGCAGTTCAGGCAATCAAATATATTATTGAAGTGTGCAATAACTTTCGCTGTTGATCTCGATTTGATACTTTTGACCATAATTAAGGCGATCCACTAATACAAACACACATTTTACATAAATGTAAGTCAAATCTTGACTGACTTTGTTTTGTGTTTCGTTCACACAACCACAGATTTTATATTTTTATCTCCTTTTATTTTGACTGACAACCTGTTATTCGCAATTTAATTCAGGCTTTACTCTCCCATATGATTTTTTTTTTTCACTTCAACACACACCCAAAAACATCTATAATTCCAAGACGAACTATACAAACTTTAAAGGTACAAAGTGACTAGTGGTCATAGTGTTAGTTGTGTACATATTTATAAGCCTTCAATAAAAAAAACAAATAAACACTACCAACAATTGATTTTAAATTACGCTTTTTTACCATGGACCAGAAAGCATTTCCAAAACATCTGTTTACATTCAATGATCCATATTTTATTTCGATAGCCGACCTATTCATCAGATAATCCGTTGTATTATTCAATTTGGGGAATTTTTCAAGCTTGCCTAAAAAAAACCAGACAACTTTGGATGATTTGAAAAAAGACCCGACTCCTGAATGGAACCGTTTAAGAAAATAAATCGTGGTATTGATAATAAAATAGATAGTTGATGTACATTTTTGCGTACAAAATTAATTTTTGTTTGAATTTCACAATTTTTTTATTAATATGATTGCGAGAGATGAGACTATAAGACAAATTTTAAATTATGAACATTTATGCATTACAAAACAATTTACAATTCATTGGGGGTGTTTACATTAGGCATTTTATTCCGGATTCTTCGGCAACAAAATCCCTCATCGTTTACACTAAGCATTAAAAAACCTCAATTTTTTCATATGAATGTGTAAAAAATATTATCATTTCGTATTTGTTCTTCAAACATGTAGGCCCTTTCCGAAAGTTATACTTATTTATTTAGACATACTTATTTGCCGCCATCTTAAATAAGTATGTAAAATCATCCGAATTGATTTCACATACTTATTTTTTATTTTGACTATTTTGTAACTATAAAATAATTTTTAATTACATTTTTTATAAAACTTAATTACTACATAATATTACAATATGTATGCAATGAAATTAACAGAATTTTGGTTTTCGTTTAAGATTTTTTTTTTTGTAAGAACATACTTATTTTAAGTTACCTCGCCAACATACTTATTTAAATAAGTAGGTCTAAATAAATAAGTATAACTTTCGGAAAGGGCCTTAATAATTTTTGTTTGTGTTAGTGCGAAGAATCCAAAGAAACCAACAAAGTTTTGGTGTAAAAAAAATCCCAAAAATAAAATCACACAAAACCGGTTTTGTATGAAAAGAGAAAAAATTCCAGGAATAAAATGCCTAGTGTAAACACCATCATTTGTTCATTCGTATAAAATTCTATTTATCGTCGTTTTTTTAGTTCCTTTCAACGCCACTACATAAAAAGCCATGACACAAAAATGTGTGGTAGTATGTGTTAAGGGGATAAAGATTTTTATTTTCCTATGAAACGTAAACAAAATCATATGGGATTTTCAAACACATTTTTTTATATCGTCTCTATTTTCAATTTAAATAAATATTTTTATTTACTAATATAAATAATTTGATATCAAATATATCGAAATGTAAATTGTGAACAATTTTGATTGAAATTAATAATCATTTATTAAGTAATTTTGCATTTTTATAAAAATAATTGTTTCTCAAAACATCGTCGTGCTTCGTGTTCCTCTAAACATTTCATTTTCATAATAAATTTATTATGATTAGAGGAACACGAAGCATGCAGATGTTTTGAGAAACAAATATTTTTATAAAAATGCAAAATTACTTAATAAATGATTATTAATTTTCATCAAAATTGTTCACAATTTACATTTCGATATATTTGATATCAAATTATTTATATTAGTAAATAAAAATATTTATTTAAATTGAAAATAGAGACGATATAAAAAAATGTGTTTGAAAATCCCATAGTATTTTGTTTACGTTTCATAGGAAACTAAAAATCTTTATTTCCCTCTTTACATTAGTGATTTGACTTTTTTAGACTGATGTCACGGCTATTTATGTAGTGGCATTGTTCCTTTATATATTCCGTCCGCAGGACAGTACTAATTAGCAAAACAAATACATACATATATTGTATAAAATGAAAACAAAATATTCATTGTACGAATATATCTATTCCATTTTACAATGGAATTATAATATGAATTAGTAAGAGAAAGTTTATGTTATTTTTAAATAGTAAAATAATTTTTTTTGTTTTTGTTCGAAAGAGAAAACCAAATAAAAAATATATGTTTATCCTATTTCGTTTGCCATCACCTAATAATTCTGAAATATTTTAAGATTTTTAGTTCATATACAAAAGAGGTGCATATAAGATGTTCCTCTTGATGTGTATTCTCTTTGACAATACTCTGAAGGTTGATTCACCAGATTTGCCCATTGAGCTCGTCAAGAAAATGGCAACTTGACGGAGTTAAAAAGCGAGTTAAAAATATGGTACCTATCTTTTGTGTCCAGCGAGATAACATATATGTTTAACTCGATTTTTAACTCCGTCAAGTTGTCATTTTCTTGACGAGCTCCATGGACAAATCTGGTGAATCAACCTTGAACCAAATTTTTTAATTTTTTTTTACTACTATGCCGGTCTTGTGAAATTTGTTCGATTTTTATTTCCCTCTTTTGCTTTTCATAATCTTTACTACTTTCTTCGTTTTGTCGTCGGACAAATTTCATGAGACCGGCATTACTCTCTATTTTCAACATATGATTTAAACGTTTAAAATGAAGAAATAAAATAAAATAAAAGGCCTGACTAATGTATTGTAATTTATATTACTAAATGCAAATCGCCTAATTTAATTTGAAAATTAAAGTGATGTGTTTTCACTTATGTTTGAACAACCAAAAATATGTTAAAAAACATAATTGCGCATTAATATATTTAAGAAGTTAAAAGTCCACACGTTCTTTAAAAACATTTGTGTTCTGCAATATACTTAACTATAGACGACCGACGGTAGAATAATCGATGGTCAGGCGACTTTGACTTCATTAGTTTCATTAATACAAACAATTAAAAATCAAGAAGAAGGTCAAAATTATAGTCTAAATCGTGATTGATGACATTTTTGTAATTTGTTGAGGTATATGTTCTGTATAAAATATACCAAACTGAATTTTATCGAAAATTATGTAAGTATGGAAACATACTCGTACGTCATCACAAAATCAAAAATACGACATGTAGATCTAAAAAGTTATTACAAATGTTGACACATTTGTAATAACTTTTTAGATCAAAAAAATGATTGATTGATTGATGATTGATTGATTGCGATGTACGATCAAGCATTAAGCAAGTCTCCCGTATTATAAATGCGAATACCACACCACTATTACCCATGTTACACACAACACGACACCCTTCTTCATGAAGCCAAACTCCGTAAAGAAAGGCGCCACATCGATAATTACATAAGTCCTAATAGTTGTGATATCCGCCCCTGGCCAGGCCGCCGTCGTACACCTTTTTACATATAACAAGATCGAGGGATGGGAAAGGAATGTTAGCAACAAAGACTCAACCCGGTTCCAGACACCTAAGTAGTTGATAGTTAGTAAATTTGTTAGTAATATATTTTTTAGTAATTTATTTAGGCACAAGACAATACAATTTTTTAAAGTTCTTCTTCTGCTCCAATCTGTAAGAAGACACAATGACAGCACAAATTTCCTGGTACCGCAAACTCTTTTTCTGAAAAGCTGTAAACAACTATTATTATTCCCCTCCACCATTTTTTCCATCGGCGGTTGTGAGAGGGAGCGAGATTTCGTTCCATCATCATGTTCCCATGCGGTCACCCAAATTTGTACTAACTGTAGGTAGTGTTGCTTCACGTTGTTGTTGAAATCGTTGCGTCTCTGCTGTCCCTGCTGTCCCTGCTGTCCCTGCTGCAAATGATGTATAAATATACATCATGCGGATATACCTTTATAGCAGCACCGAAATATTTGAAAAATATTCCCAATTCCAAGAAAGAGACTAAATTATAGTGAACTTGTTTTATATTGTACTGTTTTGTGATATTCTTCCACTAGGCCCTTCGGACACTAAACTTCTCAAATGCTTTGTATCTAATATTTTAAAATCTCTTTGATTAGTACATGTACTTCTCAAGCTATTGGAGGCATAATTCTATTGCTTTCAATAAATAGTTGATTAATTCACTTTGTTAAAGTGAGTGGTTAAATAGGTTCTTTAGGAGAGGAAGGCTCGTATAATATTTTTCAATTTAAGATGATTTACTTGAGCTATAATAGATTTTCGATCTTAGGCATGTTACTTTTGACATAAGAACAAAAGTCAGCATCTTGGATTTTTGTATCCATATAACGTGGTCCTCCAGAAGAACATGGTCTTAATAATACTTGTAAGTGAGTGTACCTCTCTGCTCGTAATTATTTTCGATTTTAGCTGTTTTGCTTTCAACTTTGGCATTAATTTCCACAACATACAGCTGGATAACCCTCGACAGTAATGCAAACGTTTCAGTTTGTAATTTCTAACTTGCAATCGATAAGCATAAAAACTGATACAACTTACTTTCTCGTGCTTGGTTCATTCTTCATTATTTGTGGGATTTCTCTTATAGTAAATATGTATTTCGAAGTTACAACCATCTTCCATGATCTTTATTAAAATATATTTGAAAAATTGTTTGTTCTTTATCTGATGCTGCCATTATGATCTGATAATGTGGCTTATTGTACACTTTAAAACTCAGCATAAACCTGCTAAAGTGTCTGGGTGAACAAATCAACCTTTTAAATTAAATTTTCCTGCTGCACAATATATAACAATTGCTTCACTAATCCATTTTTAGAATTTAACTGCTTCGGTTGTCGGACACGCAATATTGAAGCGCACTGATCAAACGAACTTGGTGTTGTACTTCGGTTTCATACCGCCGTGATACGGAAGAGCTGTTTCACTAATTTTCCAAAGAAACTTAAGATTGAATTTTGGTTTCATTAGCGATTCGGAAAATCCGTAAACGACTTTAGTGTTGTTCAACAGTTGCTTTAGTCTAATCTGTTGTGTAATAGCTTCGTAAATTGTTTAACCTAATTGCTTATTCAACATGGCTCCCGTTTCATAAACAAAGTTGTCTGGCACAATCCCTGAAGTTTGTTTAAAGTTTATATAAATAATTTCCTTCATCATCCACGTTGACTTTTTTTTTTTGTTTTAAAATGTAACGTTACTCTTCCAGCGGATTTAATGACCTTTGAAGGAAAAGCCAGCAACTATACATTTACAACTCATTATCGAATCGTGACAAATTCCTTTTTGCCACCACCGGAAGTCAAACCTGCGCCCAAGTTGCACAGCAAAGCTCTACTCATACAAACTAAATAATACTGCCAACATTGGTTTATAAATTTCTTGGGTTTAAAGGGTACGAATATCAGACTTGTATTTGAATTTTGAATGGTAAATATCCCGCAATAAAAATTATCACCTAAATTTAGCCTATAACCTGATCCTTGCTTTTAGTTATTTCTGAACTCTTATTTCTTACTCTTTTATTATTTAGAAGAATATAAAATATTTACAGGTTTCGGGCATAGCCTATTTTGGATTTTGATAATAGGTAGACCGCACCCAGCCAGATATTTATCTAATATTTCCAGAACATTTTTAGCCGGGATTTCAAGCAACAAGTAAAATATATCTTGGTCTTGTGACCGCTCTGTTTTATTCTCCACCGTTCATTGCGTTCACCATTTCATTTTTGAAACAAAACTGAAATTTTCGTTTTGTCAAAAATATGGAGCGGATCGAATGTTTGAGATGAGCTGGTGTTAATTGTTGATAGATTTATTTTTGTTTTATATGCATCGATCAAAGTTAAAACAACCGACCACCAAAATGAGTAGTTTTAAAACCCAAATTATGATAAAATTCCGAAGCTGTTTTGTGCATTTGATATCTTGCCAGTTCTTAGAAGTTTTTAATGTTTCGAGATATGGGCATATTGATGTTGAAAATTGCAATAGGTGTCATTTTCACATGCCCAACAAATAACCTTGTACAGCATTAGTACAAGCGAGATAATTTAGATAAAATTATAATTTGTATATTATCTTGTGAGATTATGACAAATACTGTAAAAAATTTAATAACAACACAATATATCAGATTAATTAATTTTGATTAAAACTTAAATACTAGATCATTATTCTTCATTGAAATAACAACGCGTACGATATTTGTACGTTATTATGTTGGTTGTGGATGCGAGAAATGTTTTGGTGGTTATCATACGGGATGAATTTTCCATAAAAAAAACAGTAACACCTCTGTATATAAATCCATACATAATTAATTTTAATCGTATTTAATCGTAATATAAGCTGTGTATGAATGCTCCATAATTTTCTAATCCATAATGTACCTATAAATAAGTTCATTATTTTATACTCAGCTGCGCTTTATAAATGCATATTATGTTTATTTTTGGTTAAATAATCTCAAATCATTTGTCATCATGACCATATCACATTTGAATAAAATGCAAATAAAGTCGTCTGACTGTCGCGACCGCTATCTACTTACATACTCAACCATCATCTTCGTAATGAATTTCAATAAAAAAAGTAAAAAAAAAACATTTCCAGTTCGATTATTTGATTGTATCTCATTAAAACATTTTTCAAGTTTATAAAACCGTAAAAAAACTATCGAGATTGTCGATTGATGTGTGCCTTGTCTTTGTATACTAATTTAAGACATTTCTTCCAAAAAAAAAACTTAATTTACGTAAAGAATTTCAATTATTGATGGTCAATTATTCTATATACATTGCTTAAAAATTCGATTTTAGAACAACATGATTGGCAATTATCTATTTCGTGCAGCTCAATTCGAGTTTAATTGACCGGACACAAAATCACCTAATCTGTACTACGTTACTGATTCCTCTTAGATTCGTGTAATCGTTTTCCTGTCGTCGTTATAACATATTGATGAATGCAAAATTAGTATAATATCTTGAGTAAGTACAAACCCATTAACTAAATATATAATTGTCGACTATATGTAGTTATTTTTATGAAGAATAATAAAAAAATTGTTTTTGCTTCCTTCTTATTGTTTAAAACATTTATTCAATCTGTTTATACATATATTATATGTACAAACGTATCTCGGTAATTTTTAATTCAAACCTTGTTTCGATCATTCACCACACTTGGCATACAATTATCACAATCAGAAAATACCAACGATCGCTCGCGCCTTAATTGTAGCACGCGAATTAATCAATCCATCAATTATCGATAAAAAGTTGATCAACCTTTTCTTGTATGTAATAAATCCAGGATTTGCTTTCGTTTAATATGCAAGATGTATACACAAATTTATAGCAATTGCTTTAGTTATTTTAAGCAATTATGTGTGGAACGTAAATTTAGTATACAAACTGGATATTGGATAATATTTTAAATAAAGATTTTTTTGGAGCTGCATTCGACTCAGACAACAAGGAAAACTGTGAAAAGTCGTACAAAAGTTTGTATGCATAGAGAAACAACAAGAGAAAAAAATTATTTATTTAATTTTTTTTGTCGCAACTGAAGATGCATGACGTCACATTTTGGTTACACATAAAATAATTAGTTTTATTGTTATAGTTTTTTTTTTTTAAATGATGGTTTTCTGTCCTCGATGCGGCGCGCATAATATAACGAACATTAAATACAATAATTTAAATAGCTAGCTAGCTAGTTGCGCGATTTTTTTATTTTATTGTACTCGTTTCATCGTATATCTTGTATGTACATAACTCAAAGTCACGCCTTTAAAAAATAAATTCTTATAACTGTTTTTTGTTTTATATTTATTTAATTAATAGTGGCCTGTTATAATTAATAAATATGAATTCCATATGAGTTTGTATACATGAGATAGGATAGTCCAATTATAGAATTTAATTGAAATTTTGTTATTAACATATTTAATGTATAGCACAATTTTTTTTTTATAGTTTGTATGTTTGAAATTTCGGATGTACTTTTTTATAACTAGTTGAAAAATAATTTACTAATGTTTAATCAAATTCGACTCAAAATTAAAGTTTCATTCATGAATAAATTGCACAAATTGGTTGAAATTGTATTCCAATAATACAAAAATTCAAAGGGGAGCGTCTGAAGTCCATCGAAATTCTGTGCTCGAGATAAACTTAAGCACCTTCTGCACTTAGGACCACTTCGGCTTAATGGGCCTATATTATCATATTAATCTGTTTTATTATATTTTAATTAAATTAGACAATTTCGTTTGAAAGAAATCCAATGAATTAGAGAAAATGCCGCCTAACTGTTATAACTTGTCAATTTTGGTAATTTGTATACATTTTCTATTATTGTTGTTGTATTTAGTTTTAATCTACAATAAATTTCATATAAGGGTTACGTGGCTCCTTATAGAGATCTTCGAATAATAATCGCCAAGGAGGAGATTACTTTTGGAATCTAGCAAAACAGGTAGCATTATCTTTGCTTTGGGCAACCAAAATAACCCTTCTTGAAAGCATGTACCAAGAGACATAAATACCCTACTAAATCTTTAGTAAAATAATATTTAAGGTGTCGGACAAAACCAATGCGCGAAATAGTTCTTGTTCATTGTTTTTGTAAATTAATTCCAACATTAAAAAAAAATATATACTTAATCAACTATAGTAAAGGTTCAATGTGTCGAATTTTGAAGCGACAAAATTAAAGCACAATAATCAGTAAATAATTTTTTGTAGAAAACTCATTATTTTTCATAACTGTTGCGAATTGCTGACCGGCGGAATTTCCCATAGTTTTTCTCAAGTATTCAAGTTGGATGATTGACCTAAGTCCCTTGGTTACTTGAAAACATTCATTTTATTTTATAGTTAAACGTTCTTATCACTTTAGGTATATACCTAAATCCCCTATATCACTTTAGGTATAAATATAATCATGCATTTTAGTGCCAGATTCGTTAATACGACGAACAATAAGTATTTAACATATATTTTCGTACATAATCTTATTCATAAATATTATGAATTGTTCACAAATGTAATTATTTAATAAAACAATGCAAGTTGCACTAATACGCAAACAATGTGTGATTGTATTTTATGTGTAGTACCAAAAACATCTATAATTCCAAGACGAACTATTGTTTGTTATTGCCTGATAATTGCTACTGAAGGTAGTATTGGTGACTAAATGATGACGGCAACGTCGCATTTACATTTATTTTCATATAAACACATATTTATTTTTTATTTGTACACTCTTGACAAAAATATTGTACATATATGTATTTGAATTCATTTTTGAATTTAATAAAAAAATTATTAAGATAATTTAAATTTAAAAGGTGTCTTAATATTTTAATATTTAACATGTAGTAAAGCATTAAAATATGTACCCTTATTCGTATTTTTTTAACACAATGAAATGTGTCATTTTTTTGGTCTAGAGTGTAATAAAGATAGATTATACATCTTTTTCCTTATGTCAAAAAATATGTACGACAAACATATGACATCTTGTTTTCGTGGCCCTTGTTATATAAAAATATATTTTAACAGAGCGCTCAAGATTAAAGACGTAAGTAATTTGTTTATAATCTCAATATTTCACGTCTAATAACCATTTTATTGCAGTCGAGCTCGATAATTTAACGTGTCATGAGTACAAAAACGAATCGGAGAATCTGAACAGCAAATGTGTATACATAAGAAGCTACTGACCGAGTTCGATATTTACCATCGTATTGTGCGGTTCAAAAATTATATTGTAGCTATCATGAATAAGAATTTAGTTCCGGCCAAAGTTATGGTCCCGTTTTTAGGCGTACGTACAACAAATCTAATCGACAAACAAAATTAACACAAAGTTGTCACGACAATAATGTGTTTTGTTGTAGAAAATTTAATACTCTGTGAGTTAATACTTTTGTGGCAGTTGATGTATTTTTTTTAATTATGGTGAGTTGATTAAACGAGAACCTGGAACTTGAATGAGATGCTGATCACGGTATGGCCGACTATATCTACGACATTTAACGAGTGAATTAGTTTTTATTGTGGTATTTTAAGCGTTTTTGTCATATTAACCGTTTATGATGAGGATGTTGTCCAGGTCGAAAATTTCCTCACTAAAATGACACTATTAACGGCGGTTGTTGTTATATCTCAAAACTTTATTCCTGATGAGAATTTAATTTGGTGTCCTGAACAATTGATGACAGCCATTCGGCGCATGTTCATTATCTCCCAGTATCGTATCGTGAATTACCACATATGTACATCAAGAGTACCTGATCAATTCGGACAATTGTTGCAACTGAAAGTGGTAGCTACTAGTATCTTTGAGTTACATTAATTTTGTATTAAATTCATGTTTATTCCAGATTCATCTTGTTAACGAATTATAGTCTGCTAGTTACGCCATTTGTCATGTACTTCTCTTTCCGGTCACGGGCTTTGGAGATTGTTGATTTTTTTCGTTTGATGTAAGTTCGTTTGCGAAATGGATGTGCGAAAACATGGGAATCCAGATTGGCAGCTCACTAACAGTAATGAGGAGGAACAAATTACATCTCAACCAGTTTGCCAAACGAATCAATATACGCAGGTTGAAGACGGTAAGACTGAATTATCACTGGTTCATTTCACTATGAAAAATCTGCAATAGAAAATGCCAAGTGGGGCCCGCCATTTTGTGCAAGGATTACGAAAACATGCTCTACAAGACTTGAATATAACGCGCGGTGGTGGAGGTTTCAATACTAATAATAATACGGCGACGGCCCAAAGCAAACAAATTCGTGGTGGACATTCTTCGATAATTCAATCGATTTTGCGAACGAACAACGTTGGATCAACAATGTGTCTATCCATATTCAGTTCACCTGGATATTTACCATCAAGTATGGTGCACACTCCGCTGAGCAATATTCACCAACAGAGTCTGATACATTCGCGGCATTCTTCGGATGACTTCGATCGTGTGAAATTATGTTAAATTTGAATAATGCCAGCACGAAGTACACTGCATAAGATTGTAAAGCACCAAAAAAATTCATAGCTCTTGGCGTATATGTAGACCCATTTAATAAATTTCGTATAGGTAAATAAAACAAACAACAAGGTATAATTTTTTTAAATATATTAAAGAAGTAAAAGCCGTATGGAAGCACATTTCTTAGTAAACTATTCAGTTAGTGCTTCCATTAGGCATAAAACCTTTCCCAATGAACATTCAATTAACAAAATAATAAATAAATAATTCAATAATTAATAAATACAAATAAAATAAATAATTAATTTCATTCAAACAAAAAGGTCAGTCTTCGTTCGGTCAATTATCTCGAATATGACGAATGACAGAACCATTGTTGTTATTGTAATTGGTTTTATTTTCCATTACAAAACCTACACATAAATACAAGCATAAATAGCTTTCGTTTTATTTGATATTATTATACGGCGTTGCCGTGATGTAAATTGTTGTGGTTTCCTATGTATTTTTTGTATTTTTTTTTTTTCATATTTCATAGCACAAAACCAAAACAAATTAGATTAGTGTTGGTTAGTTTTTTTATTGAAGGCTTATATGTACACAACTAACACTATGGGCAGTAGTCACTTTGTACCTTTAAATTTCGTATAATTCGTCTTGGAATTATAGATGTTTTTGGTAGTAAAAAACTAAACAATTTTTTAGTTTAAGAACTATGATTCTTACTATTAATGCATACATTTTTATTATTTTTTTCTATATTTCATTTTTTTACGTAAAAATAACAATTTTTACATTAATAGTACGAATTGTGGTTATCGAACGCCATTCGTAAATAAAAGCAGTACATTTTTTTCAGTGTAACAGTGCCCACTGGAGTTTCCAAATACATCTGCTGATGCCGAGAGGTAGTTGTGTCTATCTTGAGTGCAACCTATTTATCGGCATTGCAATCGAATCGGTTCTTCGAAATTATCCTAGAAAGCACGAATTAAAGTTTTTTGTAATTAGAGCGTCCATTACAGAAGTAAAGGCAATTTCTTGTGTAACTTCTGAAACATTTGTTATTCTACTTATTTAATTTATATGTACGAACATATAAAACTGCTAGTTCCGATCATTAAGGTAATTTTTAAAACTCAAACAAGCATCTCCTTTTAAACAAAAAAATCAACAAAAATTTCATCGTTAAACGACTTGAAAATGATCAACACTAACCGTAGTAAATTGAAAGTGACTTAAAAATATATGAAGATCCGGAAAATTAGGATACTTTTTGAGTAATATTACCACGTATGTACACTTGCCATAACATGATTCGAAACAAAATAAAAAGGTGCTTAAAAGGTGCTTATTGCATTTGATTGATTCATGAATGGTGTGAATCAAGTTACAATGAAATATGTGTCATATAATTTTCTATGTCAACATACACCTTGTTTGACGTTGGCTCATTAAGACGATATTTCGATTACTGGTGGCCGCCGCAAACGTAAATTACATAAAACAGCGAAATCCAAATGGACGACTTGATTTGGGTTGATTCCAAATGTAGCATTAGATGAAGTGGTAAAAATAGGAGAATCCAAAAAGTATGCGGTTACGAGATTTTGTCAAAGTTGAAAAAGTTTTAACTGGCCCTTTAAATAAATAAAGTGAACAAAACTTTATGAAGAAATATGAACGACCCAGTTAACCCCACACTAGCAAGAAACGATTCGAAAAACCCAGTTTTCAAGCCTGATTACTTCAGAACTTTGCGGTTAACCATTTCGAAAAAAAGACTTCAAAAATGCCAAATTCTCTAAAAACCGTCGAAAAAAGACCATTTGAAGCCTTTAAGAGGGATAGAAAAGGAAACCGAGCAGACAGCAAGACAACAGCGATATGCGGTTTATATACATATGTGCACAAAACATTGTCAGTGTATGCGAGAACTAAGACGGGTACAGCCCGTTCGACGAAGTTTAATATGTTTTTATTTCTTGTTCAAATGACCGAATTTTATCTGAAAGAATTAACAAAACCTTTTCACCTGTGAATTAAATGTAAATATTCACGGCAACAGTCGTGAATGAACGACTATGAGAATAAGTAAAGCGCAAACAGATCACAAATCATTCGGAGAAAATTGGATTAAAAAAAACTGTTTGGTACCACACAATTTAACAGTGAAAAATTTAATGGACCGACCGATTTTCCGCCAGCCATTCAAAGATACAAAATCGAACCATTTTTGAACATTATAATTACGGGTGACCAAAAATGGATCACATACGCCAATAATGTGCGAAAAAGATCTTGGTCAAAGCTTGATGAGACCACACAAACAGTGGCAAGCCGCGTTAGACGATTCGCATTTCTTCCAATTTAGATGAATTCAAAACAAGAATATTGGACTTACCCCAGTCTGATATTAAGAATAAATCTTCAACTTGTTGCAAGATTAATCAGGAGCACTATTCAAGTAAATTTGACGATAATCCGCACACAGGTGGTAATCGTAATGTGAAATTCATCAAATTATTTTACGAATTGTTAGATAATTATGAACGAATTTGACAGATTCTCATGAATCATCTCATCTAGTGCATCAATTGCTTTAGAGAATTCAAACCACAATAGCATACTACCTGATCGCTATCTAAAGCACTCGTAATTTTTAACAAAGTGGAGTTCGTACTATGTTTTACTCTGAAATCAGATTGTAGCCGAATCAATAGTTTATCGTTATGCATACAATAAATTATTTGCTTGTTACATTATAATTTCAAGAGCTTTAGATAACACGGGAAGCACACTAATTGGTCTGATATGACCAAGCAATTTAGGATTGAAACATTTGAGTATAGGGAAGACTTTCAAAATCTTCCAATATATTCAGCTGATTAATAGTAGAACTGTTTCAAAATTAAAAATTTGCGATGACAAAACCGGTCCATTATCAATTAGGATTGACAAAAATCGTACTCTAGAGTTGTCTTATTAGCTTTCCAAGCTCTATATGAATTTATGAATTTTCCCGAACAACAATTGCATTTTGAATACCTAAATTGAACTAGATTGGATCTAGTGCATCTAGTTTAAACAAAATTTATTTTTGGAACGTGCTTGTCAAACAAATAACATATAAAGGAATTGAAAATCGAAACCTTCTCGTCAACTAAAACACTGTCCAAAAATAATCCCTAATTTAAATTCAAACAGCTTGTACAGAAAGAATCATAATCTAGAATTGGAATTGCAAGACTATATGATAAATATAAAAAGGCATGATCAAACTTACTAATCCTGTGAGTAAAAACTTTTTGTCTGACATAACATTGATATCACTGCCTGTATACAACAGTGCGTAAAACTTTATTCCATTTAGTGATAAATTTTTAATTATTGTAGATGCAAGGCCACTCGGCTATCCTAGTACTGCATACGGCTTCTTAGAAAACCCCGTTTTCCTCTCGCAATTTTGTAGAAACATGTCCGAACTCCTGGCATATAGACAAGTGAGCTGCACAAATTTTCCAAAGAAGGTTTCATCCGAAACCATGATCAAATCTAGCAAAGAAGAACTGGAATGAAATTTATCAAAATGAGTCGGCTGATCCCTAGGCAAATAAGATAAAATTTGTAAAGAAAGCACGTTTTTAAATCGAGAAGTAGTAGAATTAAATTTTTACATGTTAATATTAAAGTAGACGAAATAAGCGTAGACAAAATATTTTCAATATGATTTACATTACCACTTTTCGAATTATAGACAACACCAACCAGAACCCCGCTATTGACAACAGAAATAAAAACTCCACGACATCATCGGATGACTTGTCAATAATTTTCCATTTTAAATTATCCCGTAAGTAAATTGCAACGCCGCCCGAATGAGTTATTCCTAACTATTATATAAATGCCGGGAATGTCAACTGAGTTTTATGACATCCAACATTTGAGCCAGGTTTCAGCGGCAGCGATAAAATTAAAATCGACTCTATCAATCAATCGCAAACTTTCGGCAAATTTGCAACCAATATTAAGACTTCAAATAGTTAAAATACGTAAACTGTATGTTATTCGTAATGATTTAATCACACAATTTGCCACTCATAATACGAATCGTCAATCAAATCAGTCCAGAAAGCATCCAAGCACAAAGTGGATAGGCAGTTCACCTCGGTCGTTAGGTAATAATTACGCTTTGTCAATTTCTAGTATACTCGTAAACGAGATGTTTATTCGAAGCACCCTAAATGTTTCAAGTTTCAAGAAAAACATATCCAAATATTATTGAAGAATTTGGCTGATATATATGGTGGAACTTTAGGGCTAATAGATGGAATTCGGTGCGAGCCAACGCATTGTCGTATGTCGCATTCAATGTGAAATTGGTCATGCTCATATTTTAATTAGATATTCGTCGACATTTTCACCTTTCAATACTTGAACACCACTGACTAAAAGTTCACAGGAATTTGGACATCTTTCAGCACTATCAAATCGTTTTTCGAAAGCCTGTAAAGCTTGTATACATTTTTCCTTATAAATAACGAGAGCATTCTACTTTTGCCAGTTTTAGATTCATATTGGATTCAATCTGATCGATTTTAGCAAAGATATTCAAATTAATCAGAGAAATGTTAATAGGTTTTAAACTCTCTATGAAAGCCACGTCTTGAACATCTGATGTTGCCTTCAATCGTAGAAATAATTATCACTTGATTGTCTACCGCTTTCCCAAAGCAATTCTCAAAATTTCAGGAAAAATTGTTTCTGTGGCCTAACTATGCAATTCGACGACAATTTTCGACGGCTTCGTTTTGTATTACAATAGAACAGGAAGAAACTTTTTCTTTCTTCCTGCACCTTCTTATAAAGAACGATAGCCGTCGAAATTAGTCGTCGAATTGCATAGTTAGGCCCCTGAATTTACGAATTACGATCAGGAATCATCGTGGCAACCTACCTTCCGACGAGTTTGGCACTCTTAATTTGCTAAAATAAGTTAAAATATTTTTTTTCACGATATGTTCATTCTATTAGGTGTTAATTATAAAATCAAAAAAACGCTTGAAGCTTAAGCTAGGAATTTAGCTCGCCTTATTCTACAAATTTTGCTGGTTCACATTTAGAACAACAATACATATTTTTATTGTTAAAAATGATTCAATCACCTCAGTAAGGCCATTTTCATCAATCCACACAATATAAAACAATCGAAAAGGAAATGACAAACAAACATTCATTTCAATCACAAATCGATCAAAATAGGAAAAAAAAGCTAAATTATCTTGAAATGACACCAATCCGCGCGCTATTATTGTCAATTAGAAAATTTCAAACATAAATAAAATAAAAAAAACCAACTCAATTATACACCCACATACCCCCCTTGTATAAGTGTATCCAAAATTCCAAACACAGAAAACTATTAATAAAAATTATTTAAAATAACAAGAATTGGTTGTAAATCCAATTTGCCATATACGAACGAGTATAATACTCATACACACAACAAAAATTATTAATCGAAACGAAAAAATGTCAAATATGTTCAAAATGTCAGGCCGTCAGTAAATTTAATATTTGTGTGCTACAATAACTGTATGCATATATATTTTTTAGTGCTTTTTATGTTGAGTAAACAGTTTGAATGTCATCTAGTGTTACAAAGCCACATACACACTGTATGTATGCTGATTAAAAATATGCCGTTTTATTTCGGTGTTTTGTTACAATTCCATATTTTACACTATACCGTCTACACTACAAGTAGTTTCGGTATAAACTTGTTGTACAATGACATAACACGTAATATACACAATAACCGGGAGATTACAATACGCGGCGATGAATTAATAGTTTTATTGGTATGTGAACATGTTAGACAACATTTTTGTTATTGTTGTTTATTGTCTTTGACTGTAGAACAGTTTATTTGGGTGATGCAATTTTTAAGTTTTATCGTTTGGGATGGTTAATAGTTTTAGGTTTTATCGCTTTCTGAATGTCGTGCAAATTTTGTAATTAAAATATAATATACGGATGGATGGTTCGTTAGTTCTGATTGTGAATGTATGTGTGTGTGTGTGTGTTTCGATAAGTCATATACACACTAGAAATATGCTCGAGGTCATATACTGTGATTGCGTACGCTTATTGTATTTGTATTCATTTAATCATGGATTTTATTAAATTGCTAATCATTTATTTTTAATTTTCATTTCAGGTAAGAGTTTGCTTAATTAATGAGTACCTCACTTAAATAGTAAGTAAATATCTCGTAAGTCTTGTAAGTAAATCCAGTAAGGGAGTAATGGGTTTAACATTCAAATTTTGAACACTGGCGCGTATTTTATAAGAAATACATTTTTGATTCGATAAACATATTTGTTATCCAAAAACCGTATCTAAGCTGTTTAAAATAGTTATACAGTTCTGAAATTTATTTAAAACTTTTATCTAAATAAAACCACATAAAATTAACAGAAATTAAAAGTACATAATGATATTTGGAAATTTATCTTCGAGTATATGTATTATTCCTCAACAACTTTGATAAAGAATTAACTAAATCGACAAAAAAAAACTTGCGACCTACGATAAAACTAAAGTTAACTGTTTGATAATACGAAAGTTAACGTTTGATATGAGTGCATCTCGTAAACGCGGATTAATTAAGCGGAAACGTAAAATTTTATCGCATGAGGCGTAAAGAACATGTTTCTCAATCATTTGAACTTTACTGCTATATTTCTATAGTAATTAAATTTGTATCTACATAATTTTCCAATTAATCTAAATTCTTAAAAAATAATTTTGTTCACAATACGAAAATCAGACGTCTAATGTAAACCGATATTTCTTCTAACCACAAATAAAGAATTTAAATGAACGATAATTTTGTTAAACTGGAGTTTGATTCAGATTTTAACATTTTATAAAATGTTGTGCAGGCAAATTATAAAATACATTTAAAATATGTAATTAAAGTTTAGGTAGATTTGGTAAACTGTCGTTCAGTTCGTACGTCATCTATATGAGAGATTTTCGTGAGGTCATAATACTACTAAAGAAATAATGTTATGCACATTAAAAAATTAAAAAAATTTCGAAATCTGTAGAATTGCAGGAATTGTAAAAATATAATGCCCACAAAACAAAGTAATTTTAAAAAATTTCAATTTTGTTTCACTTTAAACATGAAATAAACTGGCAATAAAATCAAACTTTAATAAATTTTCTATATTAGGTTCATAAAAGTTATTTATGTAGATGGTAAAGTCCATTCTAAGCTTAGTGCAGTTGTTTGCTGTAATATTGGTTTTATTACTGAAAATACCAGTGTCGGAGTTAAAATAAACTGTAGTCATGGTTTTAATGTTCTCTGATTCTCTTATTCATTTTATTGCATTTGGTTTTGCAAAATGTTTATTATTTGTGTATTGTTGACGAAGTAATACTATACGATTATAATAATTATGTGGTGTTACCCAAAGCAACCAATATTTTATGCAGCGTAATGTACAAAACGGAGCATTTGTAGTGGAAAATTAGAAAAGGAAACCCCTTTTAAAAACCATCAGGACTTTCTGTAATAAGAAAAGTGCTTTTACTGGCCAACGAATCTTTAAGAGACTTCTTTAATTTAGATACCATGCAAACATTTTTATTTGTTTATATTTTTCTTCTCTAGTAGATTTGATATCCTTTGAGAAAAGCTAGCAACACTACATTCACACACATAACACCGGGACCCCAAGTTGCAAAACAAAGTTCTATTGACTGAACTATTAAGGGCGACAAAATATCGGGCGCAACATATCGAAAGGTTTGGTGGCCTAATGTTTTTTATAAAAAATTACTTTATAAAATTTATATATTGTTCTTAACAACTATGGAACTGGCCAACACGAAATAAAACCTTACTAAAATAAAAATAAGAAATTTGTGAAAATTGTGTGAGAAAATAATTTTAGAAAAAGAAGTAGGGAAAACCGATGACCCCGTTACCGCCATCTCAACAATGCCATTGTTTCGACGGCTGATTATAAATATTTCATAAATGCCTTTTGATAAATCTGGGAGAAAGAAGATCGATTTTATGCCTAAAATCAGCGGATTGCAGATTGCAGATTCGGAAACCACGCAACCGAAAATCGATAGATAACTTGCTAACTCAAAAATTTTAAATTGGCGTTTACGACAAACTAATAATCAGTCGACGGTACGTATCAATATAATAAAGCCAAGAACGAAAAATACTGTCATTTAATAGATAATAATCCAATAAGGTTTTGAGAAAATATTTCGTATTTAACAAAAACCAGCGAATCAGTAAGAATCCTTACAGAGTTTGATGAAATTATTTCCTTACAGAAGATTTAGCTATCGGCCACAATCCATAACAACTGACAAATTCAGTATTAAAATTATAATGTGAATACCAAAATTGAACCAAGATTTTTTTGAAGTGTTAATGAAAACAAACCTCAGTTCTTATGATACTATCGTAAAATGTTTCCAAATAACTTATGTAATTTTAATAATTATAAAACACAGAAAAAACTCAAACGGCATTAAATTTTTATTCTAAAATCATATAGCATACAGTGAGGCTTTTAAGGTACGATGGAATCGTTCCACCATACCATTTGCCTGTGGATGATAAGTCGTAGTCCGTAACCTGTGTGAACCTAACAGCTTGTTAAACTCCTGAAAAAGATTACTTTCAAACTGACTGCCTTGGTCAGTCGTTATCTCGAGCGGTACACCGAATCTCGAGATGTACTAGTCTACGAATGCGCGCACTACTGTGGCTGTTCGCATATCCACCATCGGAATAGCTTCTGGCCATCGAATGAATCAGTCTATTATGAATTATATATGAATAACCGTTTGACGGTGGTAGTGGTCCAACCAAGTCGACGTGAATTTGCTCAAATCTACCAGAAGGAATGTTAAAGCGTCCGTGTTCAGAACGTGTACGGCGATTTACCTTAGACTTCTGGCAAGCGAGACATGTTTTGGACCAATATCCCGTATCAACATTCATATTGGGCCAGAAGTATTTTGATGCGACCAACTAACGCGATGACCATATTCCGGGGGTGTGATAAACCGTGGAGTTTTTGGAATACTTGCTAACGTAATTCGAGTGGAACATATGGACGATTTGTTCCCGTTAATGTTTCACACCATACTTTTAGATCGGAGGCCGGATCACAAATAAATTCAAATTTGAACTTAGAACCAGACTGTGTGTAGGTTTGTAAACTTTTCAGCTCGACGTCGGTTTCTTGAAGAGAAACGAGCTTTTCTATATCTAGACCTGTGTGACGTATCGACGAAACTTCGTCTTCATTTGCTCGGGACAAAGTGTCTGCTACTACATTACTAACACCTTTTATATATTATATGTCCGAAGTAAATTGCGAAATGTAGTCTAATTGACGCGACTGGCGCGGACTCTGCTCCGCTTATGACGCCATGGCAATAGTCAGGGGTTTATGATCGGTTAGGATGGTAAATATCCTACCTTCAACGAAGTACCTAAAATGCTTGATGGCACAGTAAATTGCAAGCAATTCACGGTCGAAGGCAGAATATTTACGTTCGGGTGGGGAAAGCTTTTTGGAGAAAAATCCCAATGGTTCCCAACATCCTCTGTTGTACTGCTCCAACACAGCTCCTATCGCGGTGTTCGACGCATCAGTGGTTATCCTGAACTCTCCACGCTCTAGGGGGTGTGCTAATAGAGTAGCCTCAGCCAAGGCAGCTTTGCTTTTGGTCATAGCTGCTTCGCATTCAGGTGGCCAAATAAATATGTTCTTCTTGTCTTTCTGAATTTTTGAGAGTTGGGTATGTATTGGAGCAAGTAGTTCGGCCAAGTGAGGAATGAATCGGTGATAGTAGTTAACCATTCCGATAAAGCGCTGCACTTGCCTTATAGATGTTGGTTGGGGGAAATCGTTTATAGCCACGATTCTCTCTGGAGAAGGGCGGATTCCATTTTCCATTTCCATTTTCCATTTTTTTCCATTGCACCGAACACACACTTCGAGGGTTTTAAGATGATGCCGAAATCTGTGAGGCGTTGGAATAAGATGCGAAGGTGTTCTAAATGTTCGAACTCTGACTGACTTGCCACCAAAATGTCATCGATGTAAGCGTAGACGAAATTTAACCTTTGCGTCACTTCGTCCATAAAACGTTGAAAGGTCTGTGCCGCGTTTCTCAGACCATATGGCATCCTCATAAACTCAAAGAGTCCAAAAGGAGTTGTGATAGCGGTTTTAAAAATATCCTCGGCGGCCACTGGTATTTGGTGGTAAGCACGAACCAGGTCTATCTTTGAAAAGATAGTACTCGTACAACCCTGCAAGTTTAGGGAAAAGTTATGTATATGGGGTAGAGGATATCTGTCTGGGACTGTCACTTTATTCAATCTACGGTAATCCCCGCAAGGTCGCCAATCATTACTGTCGCGTTTGGGAACTAAATGTAAAGGTAAAGATACGGATGATGACGATTGTCTACATAGTCCCAATGAATTCATATAATCAAACTCGTCCTTTGCCATTCTATGTTTTTCTGGATCTAAACGCCGTGAACGTGAGAATGGCAGTTGTCCTTCAGTTACAATCCTCTGCACAATGCTGTGTTTTACAGGCAATTCATAATTTTGTTCTTGCGTAAGATTTGAGAAACTGCGTAGATGTTCTCCGAACCATTGACCATGAACGATCGTACTGTCGGCAATGGATCCTCTATATCCATAGTATTGACGGTTAAAGACGTATTTGAGTCCAGAAGCTTTCTATTTTTCAAGTCGACCACGATTCCGAATTTGGTCAAAAAATCAGCGCCTATGATAGGCCTAGTAACTGACGCAAGTACAAACGGATGTCTAAAATCGCGGCGAAAACCTAAGTCAACGTTAAGTAATCTTACGCCATAAGTAATTATGGGAGAACCATTAGCAGCGAAAATTGTACTGCAAGAATCACGAGAAGTATTTTTAAAGAATGTTGAAGGGATAACTGAAATGTCCGCTTGCGTATCGATAAGGAAACAGAACTTTGTTTTGTGACATTTTATAAATAGGCGACGTGTTTGGTGCGTCCCATCATTTGTCGCAAGAATTTTGGGACGAATTAGTTTTCCGATTTTTGATTTGTGTTTGTATGAGATGGACCAACGAATTCACAAGAACCACCCGCACATTTCCTGGCCGCTGTGCCAAACCGATAATGGTAATAACAGAATTTTCTTTTTCCGGACGAAACGGTTGTTTGATTTTGAACGCGACCGATTACGTGACTGATTATAAGAAAAGTTGCGCGATCTGTCCTGTCTTGAGATATGTTGACGAAGTTCTTGAATTGCTATTGCAAGACTCTCCAATGATAAAATTCCAGTCGTGGAATTTTCGGTTGATTTTGAAGCACTACAAATTGCGGCTGACGAAGTTGATGTGGCTTGAAACTCCCCAAGTTTTATCTGCTAACTGCGTCAATTTGTCCATTGGTTCTGATTCTTGGACTAATATAATGGAACGTAGTTGTTCTGGTAATCGTTTTAGCCACAATGTTTTAATAAGAGGTTCTGTGATTGCATTTGAAGAACCTGCTAATTGTTGCAATCGGCGATGGAAGGCGGAAGGTGTTAAATCACCCATTGTAGTGGTACCTATTAATTTTTCGAGACGTTGGGTTTCCGACAAGCTTAGTCTTTTTATCATTTCTGATTTAAGAAATGTAAATTTTCCGATTTCTGGTGGATTCGATATTACGTCCGACACGGTTCAATTATATCGACAGGTAGCGCCGCAATCGTTAGCAAATACTGCTTATTGTCCAATGTGATTCGTTTTACGCTAAATATGGCTTCCATTTTATATTTTCACAACACTTCACTTTTTAAATGAAAGATTTTTCAAATTTATTTGATATACGACCGACTAGAAATACTATATGTGTAAAACACTTTATTTATGTAAGTAATTTTGGAAAGGAACAGAAATATGTGGAACGAATAAATACGAATATATGTATAGCAATATCAAAACCAGAAATATATATGTACTGTAATCAGGTATATAAAGCAATTATCACCATATGTATGTATATCAGCGTGTTCGATGCCACGATTTTGTATAATCCTATGCAATGTTGATTAATATAAACCGCGCCCCGTGTTGATGAAATTTTTCTCCAAAATTGCAGGTAATGTTGACAAATATAACTGTTGAAAATGATGTATATTACAGCCAATGATGATTAGAAGTAAATTATTAATTCCCGTTATTGCTGCTGTTGATAATCTGGAGCATGTGGGTGTGATGTTTGTATTGTACGTGTTTGTGCACTTTGTGAAGTTGAAAAATTACGCAAAACCAATTTTAATTTTAAAATTTATTGTTTTGTATTTTATTATTTAGGTTTGCGGAAATCACAAAAATTAATACTATTTCAGCAAAAGCAAAACGTAGCACTGTTTCAGCGTACTGTAATTATGTCCTCGTCAGGGTCACCAATATAGTTAACGTTTATTGACTCCAATAATATATGTATGTTCAATAAATAAAAAAACACTAACTATAATTGTTTATTAAATTTATTTAATTTAATTTTTATTTAATTTTAATTTCTTTTTAACTTAATTTTATTTAATTAAATTTTATTTAATTAAATTTTATTTAAGAACAACTGATGTTCACCCAAAATGACTTCTGTAATCGATATGAACATCTTTATTTTAGAATCCAAAAAAATACAATTAAATTTTTTACAATAGTTAAACCAATACCAAAAAATAATATTTACATAATAATTAAAATAAATATTGATTACCTTATATACGCATCACAATTACAATAATATTTTGATTATGATATTGCTTTATATCTTTGTGGGGATTTATATATATATAATTGCAAATTAACGAATATTTTGTATTTATGGTATGGAAAATAAATGTTAAAAATCAAGTGAAATTATAGGGTGCATGGAAAAGGTGTAAATAAAAATTGTACACATATTTTGTGCGAGCTATGAAAAAAATGAAATTTTATTTAGTTCGCTACAATCTCTTATAATACGATGCTTAAGTTGTATTAAATGTTCTAAAATTGTTATGGAAAATTACTTCCCAATGTCCTAGAGCCTCATGCTATAGCTCTAAAAATCACTAAAAAAAAATCTAGGCGGCCCCATTCTTCTTTGATTTTGAAATTATGACCTTCTTCAAGGTCAATCTAATATATATAATTACTTAATTCATTCACTGACTCTGGAACGCTTTTCTTATATTTCCAATTTACATTTCAAAATTTTGTAACTCATAATAGCGTAAGTGATATAGGTGTTGACGATTTGACAATGACAATGTTTTCTTACAGAAAACGTTTTGGGTTCTCGATGCTCATTCAAAGAGTCCGTATTAATACGAATTGAAAAACATAAAATCTTGTATTGTAAAACAATGAGTATGTAATAAATTTTGTAAAACTGGTAATCAACATTTAGGCTGGCACAGGAAATTATTTCATTCGATATTTAATCATTTCCAAAAAAAATTCGGGTTCGATTCTCACCAAGGGCGTTTTCCATTATTTATTAATTTTTTTTTTTTATTTTATAACGGCATTTCAATGCATCATAAGGAATTGAAAAATATAACATTTTGTACCCTAAAGCTTTAAGATGGCAGCATTATACAATTAGGGTTTTTCCACATTTTTTTTCTATCGAAACCATAAAGTAAACCAAAGCAACCAACACGAATGAAACTGACAACTAGACATAATTTCTTTGAATTATTTACGTGCTTAAAGATTTCTTTGAAGTGATTGGAATATATAATAATAATAACAATAAACTTAAGGAAACCCCGGACTCTGTTGGTCAGGCTGTAACGTACCAAAATAACAATGACAATTAAATTTGATTTCTTTTATGATTTGGGTTTCAGTGGTTTGTACCGCACTGGACTAGGACTACAAAAGTCTTTGGTTCGATTCTCCTTAAAGTTTTTTCTTTTCAATTTTTTAGTTTTCTTAAAGTTTTATTATTATTATTTTATTATTTATGTACTAACCAAATATTTTACTTTAAATTAAATATTGCTCTTTATAGTTACTACAGTAATTACACAAAAAAATAGATGGTAAGCTTTTAAGATGCGCCTAAATATATGCAACTACTATTACAAATTATTTAAAAATTCTTATATTGTCAGTTGTAGTAAGACATGAACATTTTTCGGTAAAACATTTGTGTGAGGTTCGACTCTGCTCAACTCATGTTAGTTTTGTTCATCCGTTTTTTTTTTTTTTTTAAATAAAAACCCAGGCTCTGCCTTTTTGTCGGTTTGTAAGGTTTTGTGTGATGCCCCAACACATGTAACATCATTCTTAAAACCCCTTACTCTTTGGTTTAAGGTTTATTAAGGTACAATCATCCTTAAAAGCCTTTAATCTCAATGTATCGGCTGAGAAATACTCAACTCGGCTGAGAAATACCGATAAAAAAATATCAAAAAAAATATCAATTAGATAAGATATCAATAAATCATTACATAACTATAGTTATTCTCAAAATTGTACCCGCTCTAGGACGGGCTGTACCCTGTAGTACTTGATAAATGTCTGTATTTATACCTCTTGTCCTCTGGGGCCAGCAGAACGGCGATGGAGGACACTGGTCAGCCATCGGCCGGACATAGAATGCATGCGGGTGGTGGCGGTGCTGAAAAGGAGGCTGAGCAGGGCCTTCAAAAGGGGCCTTCGGTGAAGTGAAGGCACACATCGCCTGCCTGCAGATAAACCTGCATCATGCAAAGGCGTCTTCAGACGTCCTGTGTCGCAGGTTTATCTGCCAAAACATTGGCATGGCTCTAATCCAGGAGCCATGGGTGATTGGTAACCAGATTAGAGGTATACCAAATCAAGTGGGTAAGTTAATTTATCATAACGGAACTCAGAGTCCTAGAGCGGCTGTGTTGGCCAGTTCGCAAATTAATTTTATTCCCATTTCAGAGTTCATCTCCAGGGACTTGGTTGCAGTAATGGTGGAGGTTCTGGGTGAAAGTGGCAAACAGGAGGCTATAATGGCCTCCGCCTACTTTCCTGGAGACTCAGAGTTAATACCTCCACTTGAAGTTAGGCGGCTCATAGCTCATTGCAAACGCAATGGGCTGGCCTACCTGATAGGATGCGATGCAAACGCGCACCACACGGTGTGGGGTAGCACGGACATCAATAACAGGGGTGAGTACCTTTTTGAATTTCTGATCTCAAATAATGTAGACATTGTCAATAGGGGAAGGAAACCTACTTTTATAAATGCGATTAGGCAAGAGGTCCTAGATCTGACACTTGCTAGTCCGCATTTCAGCGACTTGGTCAAAAACTGGCATGTGTCTGAAGAGGCCTCATTATCGGATCACTTGCACATCAGATTCGATTTGGCGGCTGAGACCATGCAGCGGCAGGAAATCAGAATTCCAAAACTGACCGACTGGGACTCTTATAGAGTCTCACTCGAATCAGAAATGCCCTCGGTTGTGGGGAACATAGAGTCTCCAGAGGGTTTGGAGATCTGTTCAAACCAGCTGCATAATTCTATACACTTGGCTTACGAGAACAGCTGCCCAGTTAAGCGAAGAGAGTCCACAAAGATGGTCCCTTGGTGGAACGGGACGCTGGGTAAACTGAGGAAAAAATCGAGAAGATTATTTAACAAGGCTAAACGCACCGGTGAATGGGGCGAGTATAAGATGGCCTTAACGGAATATAATCTCGAACTAAGGAGATCCAAAAGAGCTACCTGGAGGAATTTCTGTGAGGGAATCAATGAATTGCCCTCTGCAGCTCGTCTCCAGAAAGTCCTTTCCAGGGATCATTCAAATGGTTTAGGACTTCTCCAGAAGCAAGATGGGGGTTCACTGAAAACCGGAAGGAAACCTTAGAGGTACTGTTAGAGACCCACTTTCCGGATTCAGTAGTGGTAGGAGCCCAAGAGAACTCATATGATCCTTCGAGTGAGGTGGCCTATTCGCCTCACAGTAGGATCTGGAGTCTCTCTGGGAAAATTTTCACACCCAGCAAGGTTCGATGGGCTATTGGGTCTTTCAAACCTTTCAAATCCGCTGGAGGGGATGGTATCTTTCCAGCTTTACTTCAAAAAGGTATTGAGGAAATACTCCCCAGCTTGATCCAGATGTTTCGGGCAAGTTATGCTTTTAATTATATTCCGAAACTGTGGAGGAAAGTAAATGTGGTCTTTATACCAAAGGGCGGGGGTCGGCCAGACACCCAGGCCAGGGCATATCGGCCAATTAGCCTCACATCGTTTCTTTTGAAGACGATGGCAAAAATCCTGGACTATCAAATAAGAAGTGAGGTCCTTGGAAAGAATCCGCTGCATCGGGACCAGTTTGCGTATCAAACTGGTAAATCCACGGTTATGGCCCTTAGCGGGCTAGTCACGAGGATTGAAAAAGCAGTGACATATAAAGAAATTGCCCTTTGTGCCTTTGTGGACATTGAGGGGGCGTTTGATAATACCTCCTATGGATCTATAGAGAGGGCAGCAATGGGAAAAAGGGTTCCACTTTCCACAATTAAGTGGATCCGTTCCATGCTGGAACATCGTGAGATTACTGCCAGACTAGGTGGCGAATCAGTAACCATCAAGGCCGTAAAGGGCTGTCCCCAAGGAGGCGTACTATCTCCTCTTTTGTGGTCATTGGTTATTGACAGACTACTGGTCCTTCTGAGTAGCCATGGGTTTGATGTCCAGGGCTATGCGGATGATGTGGCTATCATAATCAGAGGCAAGTTTGATGAGGTCATTTCTGATCGCATGCAAAATGCACTCAATATAATATGGCAGTGGTGTTACCAGGAAGGGCTCAGTGTCAATCCAAGCAAAACTGTCATTGTTCCTTTTACGAGGAGGACAAAGCTTGCGCTTACAGCTCCCTCGTTAAACGGTACTACTGTTCCTTTTTCCAGCGAGGTTAAATATCTAGGGGTTATCCTAGATCAAAGACTGAACTGGAACCAACATTTGTTGAAAGTTCAAAATAGAGCCATCAAGGCTCTCTGGGCCTGTCAAAGACTCTATGGGCGTACTTGGGGACTACAACCAAAAATGATCTACTGGTCATTTCTTACAATCATTAGGCCTATGGTCACCTACGCATCGGTTGTATGGTGGCCCAAAACTGAGCAGAAGACAACGCAAACCTTATTGAATAAGGTTCAGCGTGTAGCCTGCATCGGTGTTACGGGCTCAATGAAGTCATGTCCAACCGCGGGGGTGGAGACACTTCTAGGACTGACACCGTTACACCTGCATATTAAAAAGGACGCTGCAAGTATGGCCCTGAAAATGCAGGCGGAAGGAAATATCAAGCCAGGCAATATGGTGGGTCATATGGAAATCCTTAAGGAATTTCAGACAGACCCTACAATAGGAATGCCTTCCGACTGTATGCCAGCTAAACTGGACTTCCACAAACCTTTCTGTGTTAGGTTACCTGACCGGGATGTGTGGAGGGCAGGTGGACCATCATTTGAGCGAGGGTCCATGGTATGGTTTACAGATGGATCAAAAACGGAAGATGGGGCGGGGATAGGAATACACGGGAGTTGCACTACCCTCTCGAAGTCCTTGGGTACCAATGCTACCGTTTTTCAAGCAGAAGTACATGCTATAGAACTTTGCGCTAGGATAGGCATAGCAAAAGGCCTAACCGATGCAAAGATTTATATTGTATCAGACAGCCAATCAGCCTTAAAAGCTCTTAGGTCTTGTACCGTTGAGTCAAGGCTGGTATGGGATTGTCTGAAGGTTATTAAACATCTGGCAGGCTCAAATAAGGTAACACTTATGTGGGTGCCAGGTCATACTGGAATCGAAGGAAACGAGGCAGCTGATGGCCTCGCCCGTGAGGGTTCTGCCTCTCCATTTTTTGGACCAGAACCCTTCTGCGGTGTCACTAAGGGACACCTTAGAGCAGCGGTAAAACGCTGGGAGGATGTTCAAAAGTCCTCCTACTGGCGCAGAATTCCAGGTTTACGGCAGGCGAAGAAATTTATATCACCTTCGTCTGTCAGGGTTAAGGAGTGTCTTGAACTTAGGAAACCTGAGTTGAGGCTGCTTACTGGCTTCCTCACAGGTCATGTCCCCTTAAGGTATCACCTTAAGAAGATGGGCCTAAGTACGACAGATGGATGCCGCTTCTGCGGTCTGGAAGCGGAATCAGCGGAACATGTTCTGTGCCATTGCCCAGCCATTTTCCAGCAAAGACTGCAACATCTAGGAGGGAGAACAATGAGCCCGGATAGTATGTATCTTGTACCGGCCAGTAGTATTGTCAGATTCATTAAGAGCCTGAATATTGACTGGACGGATAATTAAGTAGGGTCCAGCACAATAGATCTTTTAGGTCGCGGTGCGAGGTGGCTTATCGCCCACATGGCCCTCCGGTTAATAATAATAATAATACCTCTTGTCCACTTCATAAAAAACAAATCAACAATATTTAGACGTTCAAATTGTTTCCCTTAACAGAAAAAGTATAAAGTGAAGTTATGTAGTAGGCTTAAGTCCACTTTCCTACACAACTTCGGATTTGAATGAAAATTGGCCCAATGAAACTAGATTTATTCGTGATTATTTTGGTATTTAACAATCCCATTTAAATGACCATATAAAGCAAAAGTCTTGTTTCATTGGGTAAAATTTAAAAAAATTCGAAGTTGTGTAGGAAAATGTAATTAAGCCAAGGTGTCGTTAAGCAGCTTTGCGGAGTTCGTTATTTTATATGTGAAGTACAAAAAGTTACACCAAAATATTTTGAAAAATTCTGGCATTTCTTTATCATCAAAGGGCAAAGGGGCTAATGCTAAGCGGCTTTGGGGAGTTCGTTACTTTAGTGTGTTGCAATACAAAAAGTAAAAGTATTTTGAAAATTTTTTTGCATGTAATAAAAAGAAATGTTATCTGCTAAGCGGCTTTGAGGAGTTTTCAGTTTTAGTATGTAAATAATTATTAAAAATACACTTATTTTATAAACATGTAACATTTTTCAAAATGTAGAAATCTTGAAATTTTCATAAAGTACGGCTTAAGTAAAGCAGCTATATTTATTAAACTTGCTATGATTCTAATATTATTTTATTAAACTGAGAATGTATTAAAACCTATGAAATTATAATTTTCATATTTGAATAATAACAATCACCATCTACCTTTATTAATCTTGAACATTATGATAAATCCAATATTTTCTTATTAGGCTTTTCGCCACCAGATATCACTAAAATTTCAAAATACAATAAGAATGTTAGTACATACCAGGTGTGTATAAATGAAACCGGAATTTACCAATAAATGGCGCCACCTGTCAATGTACCTTTCGACAAACCGCGTCTTTCATTGTGGCAATTTTCATAAAAATCCGAAGTTGTGTAGGAAATTGGACTTGTTCCTTATTGTGTTACTTTTTGTTGGTTTTTCGTAAAGTTGTATGTTCGTTAAGTTGGAAATTCATGTAAATCACACTTCGACCGGACATGAAAAGAATTATACATAAAAAAAAATAGTCTGTCTTTGTTTTATGAAAATCGGATCAGTATTTTTCGACTTATGTAATACTTATTCATAGACAGACATCATAGCAGCGGCAATATAATGGATCTCTCAAGCTCTAACTTTGCTTGAGATGAGATTCTTAAAAACTGTGTGACGGTCATCTGTGATACGATAATAAATATAATCAAAAGCTTTCAAAATAAAACCAAGCACTTTTTCCGCCATCTTTACAGTTTTGCCAAAACCATTAAAAACGTCTTTACAAGCCGAATTGTTGCAATGCTTAGATTTAGAATAAAAAAAAACAAAGTTAAAAAAACGACACAAATGTCTTTGCAAGCCGTAATACAGCAATATAAACTGGGGGCTTATTCCCGAACACATAATTGTGTATTGACATTGTGACAATTTGACAAAAATGCTACACAATTTTACGTGAAAATGGCATTCTCGTACACAAGGGTAAATTGTATTTTGTAACTAGAAAATTGTAGTAGGTTAATAGTATATTATTCAACGAACATACAATGATAGCTGTTATTCACGAAGGTGAAGTTTACCGACACGAGCCGATAGGCGAGTGTCGTAAATCATCTGAGTGAATAACAGCCATTATATACGAGTAGAATACGATATTTTGTCCACGACCGATAAAAAATATTGTATTTTATAATCAAATCCTTTAAATAATCCTAAAACAAATTTCTGTCGACATTTTGACGTCTTAATTTAATTATAATGAAAATGGCAAAAGACTACTAGATACAATTTCAAAAATGAATAATTTACTTGGTAGTAGTCAATAATGGAAGAAGAGGCTACTAGATAAACTAGCAGTGAATAATGATATCATATAGCGTATTTCCTTGACAAAATTACAACAACAATTGGATAGGATAAATCCCAGCAAGAATTGGCGATTGGAAATGAAGAGAAAGCACTACCTACCGGAATAAAATAAAGCTGTAATACCGTACAGAAATTAGCATCAGCGCTCGCCGAACGACTGAAATATGGTATAGTGGAAATTTTTTGGAGTCGTGAAGCCGACAAGTATTTTGTCTAAAATCACAGTTCCAATCGTCAATAACATTAACCCCCAAAAAATTGGGTTTATTTAAACATAATTCTAATTTTTGGTTGTGATACCTGCTACGAAAGGTTGGCTTTTGTCAATTAAATCCAATGGGCTATTTTCTTGGAAAAATAATAAACCCAAAATAATTCGAATTAAATTTTGGCCAACAAAATACGCTTATTATATAATTGAAGAAACAATTAAATCGGTCTGTGCGAAAAGGTCCCATCTACTGAGTTTTTAGAAATACCGGTTTCCTTTCTACTGCACTCTAAAAGAATAAACTGACATTTCTAAGGCACAAAGCGACCTTTTCGACTAGACTGCAATACATCATAAATATTATGTTAAACATTAAATATTATGTGTGATAGTAGCGGAATATATCGTACATAGACGAAGAACTAAAAAATATTTTTATAAACTCAAAGAAATCAGAGAGCTGAAAGACGATAAAGTAATGGGAATTGTCATAGAATACATGCTAAATGTACAATTGTGTTTTTGAATTTTGTGTTTATAATCTTACTATAGGCAAAGGTATGTTTTATTTTTACCACGAAGGTGAAGCTCAGAAAGACCCAAATGAAGTTTCTACTTTTAAAAAAAATTACATCGAATAAAATATTCCAAAGATGGTTGAAAAATTGTTTTTTTGATTCAGATGGCTGTACGGGCTGGGACAGACATCGTACAGTAGTCAGATTCTTACTAGCT
This sequence comes from Tipula vernalis, assembly GCA_958295665.1. NCBI lineage: Eukaryota > Metazoa > Arthropoda > Insecta > Diptera > Tipulidae > Tipula > Tipula vernalis. Next base: position 160,897,166 of record OY282559.1, read on the forward strand.
CGCGTTTCTAACCAAATTTTCAAAAAAATTCATTATATTTTGTCGTTTAGAGGTCATTCTTTTAATGATTGTGCAAATGTCGAGCGCAAAGTTAAAAAGGACGATTGAATTTATGTACCAGCAGAAGTTTTATGTCATCGAAATACCTTATAATGTAATTATTAATTTCAAAAACAGATGGTCAAATTTCTATACGAAATCTGTTTTTTCAACTGAAAGAAAAGGTAGTTTTTCAGGTGGGTCAGTATAATGAGTTTATACACAGATATGAAACTCCGCAGATAGTTAAAACTTCGATGTTTATTGATGGAATTTCAACCTTGATGGAAGAATTTTCTTTAACAAAGCCACAAGCGGCACTACCAGATCTTCCCAATAAAGCAAATTATGAAAGCTATAACTGCACAATTCCAATAAGTATGAAAAGGATAGAAAATTTAAAATCCTTAGGGTGATATATTTCAGAAGAAGAAAAGGTTTTAGGTTTGTGATCTGAATCGATTCTAAAAATCGATCAAAAGAAACTTCCAAAAAACATGCAAAATTGAGACTACGCGAAGTGAGTTATGAAAATGCAAAACTATGTTTGTAATTAACTACATATAGTAGGTTCTAGCAGTTTTTTTGTCTGAAAAAGTGAAAATTAATAAAAGAAATTAAAGAACTTTGTTAAAACACAGTAAATTGAAATACTAATTTCCTGTAATCGTTGCTTTTAAAAACTCCAATAGCTTCGCCATTAAAGCTTACAGAAAGCTATATTATTCAGTTTTTCAGAACCCGTCTTCATCAATAGCAAATTCTAAATTTAGTTGCAACTATTCCTCGTTCCTATATACTACTTTTAACTCAATACATTTCATCCAATGATTTGTCAACATTTTTGTTCCAAATATTGCTGTAAATTGGTTATTCGTTCGCATTTTCGATCCATAGTGCGCGAACACAACACCTATTTTGCTTTAAGCTTTCTCATATGGAAATATCAATGCAAGATCTTTACATTCTTTTGAAATGTTTACGATGTCAACAATCTTACTCAACTTCACTTTACGATTGTCACCTCTTTTGGGTTCATCATCAAAAATACTTGTGCGACCACGGTTAAATTCACCGATCCAGAAACCGGACAGAATACGTCAATTTTGTTACTTGTGAAATGTAAACTAAATGCCAAACGACTTGAAAATGGAAATGGCGCCTGATTCTATTTTCGAAATTTAATAATGATGACTACGCGTCAATACAGGAACCTTTTCTGCCCATGAAGTATGTCGGTCAAAGGTAAAAAAGGAATGTAAAACCGAAAAAGTTTATAGTTAAGACTCAAACTCAAATAACGTAAGTTGGAAAATTATTAAAAACTCAGAGAATCAGAGCGAATATTAATATTAATTTAGAAGTGCTCCTACGGTTGGATACATAATTCTCTTGGGTTGTCTAAGAAATTTGTGTTGATTTTGTACCTGTCTAAAATAATGCTGCTTTAGTAAAATACAGTTCCTATTACATACCAAACTCGTAAAATATTGTTGTGTGCTCTTTGCTTTTTGATTTATTTATTTTTTTCTGTGTTTACCAGGCAACATATTAATAATACAACACATCAGTGTACTTCATTTATATCTATGTTTATATCTACTCGTACATATTGCGAGAATACATTGTACAGACCTTTATTCGTGATTTTATTGATGGTTTACTTGTGAATCCATTTTTAGGGCTGTATGATTCTTTGTAATCATTGCCGCTCATCGGGACGTTGTTGCCTATTTAATATTTGATTGATTGCTATATTTGAAATCAATTTATTTTGCAAGTCTCTAATTAGATTCGATTAGAAAATTATAACAATTTTATATCAGGTTATTTTAATTCGTTTTTCATGCCTATCCAACTCAAATGAGTATAGTATTCAGGCTAAATTTTCATATTAAATAAGCCAAAAAGTTTCGCCAAAAACTAGATCCGGCAAGAAGGAATAACTATTTCTTTTCCAGAATTTACACCAAAACGTGTGAGTAAATTCTGGAAAAGGAAAAATTAATTTTGAAAATCACAGAACGCATTGTTGTCAACTTTCATCTCAATCAGCTCCGTTAGCTAACAAAACTCCCTGAAATAGTGAATAATGTTCATGGGGGCTACGTCACGACATCCTTAGGTATATTTCGTGACATTGAGCGATTCGCAACAGATTAAAGTTTAGATTGGAAACAAAAATTAATTTGAGAATTTAGATTCTTATCTATAACAACACAGATTATAATCAAAACATACCTTGTATATAACGACATACCTTGATACGACCGATAAAGCTCCTTTTATCAAAGTTTTAAAAAGTTCACTTAGCGTTGTGTGTGTGTCTCAAGTCTTTTTTTAACACTTGTATCATAAATAGATTATTTCTATAAAATATCGAAACCGTTTTACATATCGAATTACTCGAAAATTATGTCTTTCGAGATTTTTATTTTCGCGCCTTATGGTTCTTAATAATAACCGAACATCGAATTTAATCAGAAATTTAACCTTAGTGAATAATTTCGTGAAGGGCATCCATCGTTTACTACCAACCAAACAAATAATCGCGCTTTTGAATATTAACAACATTAAATCATTTAGCAACAATCAAAAACAAAATACGTCATGGTTATCGCTTTTCATCATCTCAAGAGACCGTTGCGTAAAATAAACAAAATCTTCTTAGATCATTAATATTTTGATATAACAAATATTTATTTTATTTCTAATTTTGTTAACTTCCTTTTAGTGAAATTTGTTTATTTTTATTAATTGATTTCGAACCTCATCTTCAATTATCGGACTATGATCGATCTAAGAGATGTGGTGGGGACGAGGGAATTTCTGACAGAAAAAAAATAATAATAATCACATAAAGGACATGAAATTATTTTCTGATTATAGTGGCACAAATGATTCATCCATGACGAATTTTAATTATTTTCAATATCGGGAAATACTAGCTGAAATTCCCAGTACTAGTTTTTGGTTGTAAATTTAATACTCCCCCTTTATTACAAACAATAAATAAAATTAAACCAAATAATGTTTTTATACCAATTTTGTAAAATTTCAAAAGTTCCTAATCCTGCACAGTCATCAGTGGTCTCGAGTGGTTTCGTTAGGTAAAAAGTAAATCGATTGATTGGGTGCTTTAAAACGATTAATTTATTGCAGACAACAACCGCAGATGTTAAAATCTCTCAAAAATCTTGAATAATACCAATAATCTGAAGAGATTCGATAACAAGCAAACCGCATTACGCCATTCAAGAGAAGTTTGAAAATCCCTTCCCGATTAAACAAGTTCATGAACATGCTTCACAGGAACCGTAAATTTGTTTGAATAAAAATGTAAAATTTTGCTTCTGTTCCTTCATCTGATAATCTTGAATTTCCAATGGCAGCGCTTCGCTAAATGCCCCAGATCAAACAATTCTCAACGTGTTATTATTGCGTAAAATTCCAATTCCAAGAGACATTCTCGAATTAATTTGGTTGTATTATTGTTTTCTGAAATATTATACATATATCGGCGAATTAAAATTGTCACTTGGCTAATCCTTATGACGCAAACTTTCTCCACATGAGTAATAACTATTATTACACTATTTTCTACTCCTATTTAATAATAAGTTTATTGGTTTTCTACCAACATTTGAAGATATTATTACGATAGTAAAATTCCCAGCTATGATATTATTTGGACAAATATTTGTCAATACATTGAAAAAAAAAACATACATAACCATAAAATTGCTGATAGAAAAGGACGGGTTACAGACAAAATACATTCGGGCAAAACTCTCTGATCTACATTAAGGAAAGCAATTATAAAAACGTTTCTGGTTTGCTATTTTCCGTGTAGGTTAGGACAAAGCTTACCTAAATATACAAGCCGTCAGGTTCAGACCTATTTTAAAAGAAGCTCAATTTAAGGGGGATACATTTTACGATTTCCCATAAGAACCCATGTAAAATTGAACATTTTTGATTAAAATTTTATGAATGAAAAATACTCGTAACAGAAAATATTTTTAGGTTTATATTTAAATCAAACCTTTGAGTATAACATATTTTAAAACAAATAACTTAAATTTAGTAATTTGATTAATATAAATAAAATAAAATTGTAAAAATTTACTTTTTCTTTGTATGTCTATGTGAAAAATTTGGAAAAATACAGTATAAACTTATAAAAACGAAATCAATGACGTAAGATCTTGTTTTGTAAAAACAAAAAATTTTTTTTTGATATTATGAAGTTGGCTACACAATGTTTTTTTAAATTTTGAAAATATTTTTAACAGTGCAATAATTCTGTTAAATGGGAAACCATTCAATCGATTTTTTCTCGATCTTTTGTAAAATTTCATATAATATTTCCTCTGTTACTTTATCCGGTGATTGTGATACTTGATAAATAAAATCAAATACGGATGCGGTAATGGGATCAAAATTTTTAAAATTTTCCGCTCCAAAATACAGTCATACAAGTTTCTTTAACAGTTTGCACGAGTTGGTCGTTTGGACTGAATCGCCTAAATTTGGAATCATCTTTGTCGTTTACTAAATTTAGTAAAAACGTTAGTACGGATGAATAAACTCCATGATCTTTCATTCCGAATTCAAGAAGACCATAATCCTGAAGAATTAAATAAATAAATTAATTTAAATAATTTAAAAAAAAAAAAATTTCAACTTACTACTTTTCTCCAATGACAAATATGACATTCGTTGAGAATATGTCAAAAAATTAGCTTTTCCATTTTGTACACTGTCAAGTGTAGTGAGGAATTAGTGACATCTGTAGTTTACCACAAAAAATACATATTTCGGTTACTATTTCTGCTCGAATGAGTTATACAAATTAATAATCCGTTTTATTTTGTTTTCCCCGGACTTATTATGCTTAATAGAGTAATCAAATGTCAGAGTGGTTTTTATGTGCGAAATGTATGTGCATTAATATAATTTATTTGAAAAAAAAACAACAATTTTATTAATATTTTTTAGTTTATAAAGAATAAACAATTTATCAGAGCCAATCAAAACTTGAAAATCTTTTGTGAAAGTGTTGGATTACGACCTCAATTTGAAAAGTACTTAATTGGTAAGTATTACAGTTTATTTTTAGAAATCATTCAAATCATTATTGCAATTTTTGAATGTTGAAAACAAACACATCGTCCGAATTTTTCGACTTCAAATCAATAATGTCCGGATAAAATAGATCCTCATGCTCGTTGAACTTTTTATTTACTAAATTATACTCCTAACTTGCTAAAACATTATTTTGAATTATTTTTCTGAAATGTGAATTTATTTCAATTTCTTATTGCCGCCATCTGATTTCAAACACGAAAACTAAAATGAAATGAAAATTCATTTTTGTAAAACTTTTCATTTAAGAAAAACGATATTAAAATAACATAACTTTTTATATGATTTGTAAGAAAAATTCATTTTTTTTTTGTCTTTCTATCCTCCTTATATTAAGTTCGAATTTTAACCTGACGGCTTGTATATTTAGGTAAGCTTTGGTTAGGAATAATTGTTAATGCTTTGTTTGGTTATGCTTTATTCAGTGTGAGCTTTAGCCTTAGAGTGAAAATTTTGAAAATACACAACACGTCAAAATTCGAGATTTCGATTAATCCATGCTGAAAATTATACAGTTTCACAGCAGGACTATAGAATAAATAAAGCAAACGATATGAAATCAAAGTCCAACTATAGTCATCATATTAGCTATCCGTATTTAGTGGCGCGCAAACAAAATTTGATAAAGTATGATCGACGTGAAATCAAACTAATTTTCAAAATATTTAAATTCGGTAAGGTAAGCTACTTTTAAAGTGCCGTTGGCTAGTATTGGATTTAAAAATAAAATATAATAAGAATTTGCCTGTCCAAAGTGGGTACAAATCGATTTGCATATAAGTTATTGGTAAAAAAATATTTCGATTAAATTTAAGAAAATTTAAGTTAGCAGCCGCCACTGGTAATAACTATCATTACACATTCGTTGAATAATGTACTAATTCCACTATAAGTTATTATTCATTATTGTACAACATAATTTTGTAAAGGCGAATTTACACTTTATACTTTAGATAAACAATGGCAGATGATTCATCCACAGTGAAGGTGTGATGTTGATGAAATTAAAACGAAAAAATGTTTCTAGTTTTGTGCTATTGAATTATTCAATTCATTTCAATAGTAGTGAAAATATCAGCGAAACAGTGAGTGTCAGTAGTTTGCAAATACTGGTTAATTGTTAAAATATTTAAAAACTTTGTTTCTAATTGTATAAATTATTTAATTGGTGATATAAGTTAGGTCTAGAGGTACCGATGTGTATTTTTATCCCTTTTACCCAAGTTTCTCAAATATTGGACGTGGTTCTTATAATTACCAAAAAAAAAAAAAAAACCTCGATTCAAAAGATTAATTAACGCAATACTCTATTACACAAGTAATGGTCTCTTAAATATTGTTTTTTGGAATGAGAGAGATTGAGGTTCTATCAAGTCCAAAATATAAACGGAACCTATGCACATTTAAAGATGGCTGTAAAACACTTGGTTTTCGTTCAATCATCAATCGTGGTCTCAGCTCAAGCGGCTACTAATTGTGAAGAGATTTGGATCTAGTTATATAGAGCTACGAAGTGTTATAATGTAGCAGAAGGATTTGGAAATTCACCAATAAAAATTAATTAGAATTGATTATTACACTATGAATTGTTGGGATTGGGAAAAATCCAGTTGACCGAAGGTTTGAGGCGAAGATGTTCTAAACTAAGTCATTTGAAACTATAATTTATTTTAACTGCATTTTTCATCTTTGGTCTCTGACAGCGAAATATTTCGCATTTAGTCTTCGTCAAAAGCCTCATTACTTCGACTTGTAGCAGATCGCAATCAATATATTGAACTGGCCGCACTTCTGTTATTACATCTGTTTCGTTGCTTCGTCGAATTACATATTGAGTTTGGTTTTCAACCGCTTCACGTGCTTGTGAGCTTTCCTGTTTCGAGCACTCTGTGTGTTGACGGCTTTTGGTGTGCTTGCATGTTAGTCCGAGTGTCAATATTATACATACGAGGAATTTTAACTTAAATCCAAAATCTCAAATTATTTCGATTATTCAACACAACAATATTACAGTAGTAAAACACCCACTCGATGAGAAATACAACAAGAACACTTTTCCCCATTTGCATGAATTTTCAATTTATACTTCATTTTCACAGGTTTTAATAAAACACTCCACTTGGAACTTAAACATTTGCAACAGGGTCCGACACTAAATTATTTTATAATCGTGACGAACTTCTTATTTTTATACCTCGAAACCCTAAAATTTAATGCTCCTAGGCAATACACTAGCTACAAAACTGTTCTTGTCATCCTCGAGGCCAGACCCGTCTATCTGCTATCAGAATTCGCTTTAATTAATGAAAATGATCATATATTTAACCCATTAAGATATGAATCTTCACCCGTTTTGATGACCATTTCATTGCGTATCCCCAAAATATCACCCACACATCCGATTCAACCAAACGAACAAATATACATGACATAAATACGTGATGAGTTAACGCAAAAACCCAAAAATAGTACGAGTCGGCTACTCATAGAACAAACATCATTAATTCGATATCACGACTACGATTAAAAATGACGCCATTTTGTTAAATTACTTTTAATTATGTATTTTAAATTATAATTTTCTATTTTTTTTTTTTGGTTTTCAATTTCCTGTCTATAACGAACAAAATTATGTAAATTTTATTTCCACACAAGAAGATTGAGATCATCTGATTTATTTTTAAAAACAATTCGCCGCACAACAACAATAAAATCCCAAACAAATCAAATCATTCATGAATATATGTATGTACAATAAATTGTCATACATAATTCCCCTCGTACCCCATTCACCGCATACATAACCAAGTAATAAATTTAATGTTTACATTGTCTGTGATTGTGTTTACATTTTAATTGTGTACGGTACGCAACGACGCACTATTATGAAATTGAATTTATGTGTGTACGTACAACACACTGTAACGTAATTGCATCGGGTAAAATGAAAAACTTTCGAAATTAAACCGCATGAGATTAGATAAACAGATGGGTGCGCCGATACATCAGAACTCTGTCTATCTGTATTTATATTGTATATCTATCGATTATTGTGAGGGGGATTTTCAAATTTTGTATGACTCATAAATTTATCATTTTTTGTAATCGGTGTATATGGTAGTATTCCATATTCACGTGGAAATTTAATTAAAATCGGTTGGTTGCTCGTTTCTCGGCTGTATACAGAGCAAAGAGCACGTGGTGATAATAAATTTATTTTATATGTATTCGAAAGAACAGACGGTACAGTACACAAGCCATGTAATAACAGTAAATGTCTTATCTCTATTTATAGGGTTTGATTTATTGGTTAATTGATATACACACACTTACGTCCAAATAAACGAAATTTATTTATGTATAATATAAGGGAAGAACCGCCATTAAATAGTTTTGGTTTCTTTTTAATTATTCGACGATAGTTATTTGATAAATAGATACATGCATACAGGAAACGATCCATTTTATTATATGGGAGAGGTTATCGATCGTCTCGTCTCATATGGAAAAATTATATCAATTCAACCGAATCGGTGACCTTTCATAAACTGCTCAACAATATTCAAATTTTGTCTAATAGATTTATAACCTTCGATTAAAGGTTATCAATGTACGCGCATTTTTTATGCGTATAAACCCTTTAAACCGGAAATTTAAAATCGGTATGTCAAACTTTTACGAAACTCGTGCCCGCGCGACACAGATTTTTTCGACATAAAAAGTATTACCTGACAAGCCTTTTTGTTTAAAGAGGTGTGCTCAGTGATTATCACAGTAAACTAAATGATAAATTAATAGTCACTTTATAGTTTTCTTTCTATTTTGTTATTAGCTACAGACAAAAAGGTAAAGTAGTTAAGCTTTTTTGAAAGTTAATTAGCAAAACTTAAATTTCGATGGGAGAAAGTCATGAGAGATGTTGTTTAACAACAACAATAAAATTATCAAGATTACAGTCCATTGCACATTCTTTGAAATATTTACAAATAAGGGTCAGCATTTATTTCGAAATTAAAAGTGAAAATATGACAAATAGCGTGACAACGGTTAACAGTGGTATAAAAGGATTTATTTAAGGTATTAAATCACATGCATTCTAATTTAATATTAAGATAAACTAAGGTGAGCATTCTTAAAATTTTTCTCATTCGAGATTTTCTAATTTCTCTAAATTTTAGTCTTCTAAGAGAAATGTTCCTCAGAATTCTCTTAAAATATTGATATTTCAAAATACATTTATGCTAAAATTTACGAAATTTTAAAAATAAAAAACTTGGAAATTTCTGTTTATTTTATAAGTCTGAATCTCTAAGGTCTATCTGATGATTTGTTAAAAACTAAAACATTCGAATTGTTTAAATTGATTAAATATTTTGATTTTGTTTAACTTTAGCCAACTATTGGCCAATGGTGACATGTTGAGTAAAGTTAACAAGTTGAGATCTGAGCATATACGAGACAATAAAAATTTCATGGCGTCGGTAGGTTTTCGATGCCAACAGGTCAGCAGACTACCTAGCTTCAAACAATTATCACTTTATATGTAAATTCAAAATTTCAGAAATTAAAATGTTTTATTTCTGAATTACTTTTAACTTTTACTAAGATTACGCCAAAAATTTTGAAATAGAAATCGGAGTAAGTTTATTTTCCGAAATAACTAAAATTCTTTACATTACATAAATTAGTTAATGCTGAAGGACCTATTTTTGGATTGTATATATTTAAAGTTTAAATTTCACATAAGAAATTTAAAAAAATAAGGAATCACAATGGCATAGTTTCTTGTCTCTAAAATCTTTAGATGAGTAGCAGATCGCCGTGTGGAGTATTTTTCGTTGTCACGAACAACAAATATTTTGTTTTTACGAAACTCTCATTTCTCGTTCCTATTTTACGACAAATTTTTGGGTCAGATAAATCAAAGCATTTTAAATGGTACTGAGAAAAGGAAGGACTTGAACTTTTATCCGAACAGGAAATATTCTAAATAATAGAAGTTCCTTAAAATTTTTAAAGCTAACCTTGCATTCACAGTATTGTTTTCGCTCTGCGTTTCGATCTTGTTTTGGACTTATCGTTATACAACAACAACAATTATTTAATTTTTTGGCGACGAATGACATTTAGATTTGTTGTTGTTGTTTTTATAGTAAATACTTGGAAACTCGTAATTTTGGCTGAAATTTACATCCAAATGTGCATATAAGAAAGCAATTGTAAAAAAAATCTTAAATTTGGTCGTAATAAATCATTTCACAAACGATGAGCGATTGTGATACATGTTCGTCCTTCTTTGGCCGCATCAAGAGCTTGTGCAATTTTTCACTTTCTGTGTCGACCGCCGATACTGCTTCGTCCAGCAGTAGAATTTGTGGATTACGAATTAGCGCACGTGCAATAGCGGTACGTTGTTTTTGGCCACCTTATATTTGGGAAGCTTTTTCGCCAACTCGGGTATCGTAACCAAGCGGAAGGGACGTAATGAACTTATGAATATTTGCATTTTTAGCCGCTTGAATAACTTCGGATTGTAAAACTTCGGCTTTACTGCTACCATAAGCAATATTATCGGTAATTGTTCGATCGAATAAGGCAGGCTCTTGAGACATCATAGCCAATTGTGATCGCAGTTGTCTAAACGATGAAGATGATACTTCTTTTTGTCGATTGAAATACTTCCATCGATCACATCGTAAAACCGTTCAATTAATTGAATACATGTAAATTGCCCGAGTAATGCAACCGTTTGTCCTTTGAGTACATTTAAATTTAATTTATTCAACACTTTTCCATCAGGATGTGATGGATACAAGAAATCAACGTCTTTATATGATATATTTCATTCTGCTTTCCATTCATCTAAGCTTGAGTCGATTTTGACGGGTTCCCTGATTTTAGGCTCGCGTTCTAAAAACTGGAATATTTTAGCGGCCGATGTTAATCCCTTTTGAAAATTTGAGGCAAACTCTAATGTATTGGCTATTGAAACTGTACCCATAATTAAGGCTTGGACTACTTTGAATACGTCAGCATAGTACACACCGTTATTGGCGACCAAATATCCACCGTAGTACATAAAGGCCGCGAAGGCAAAAAACATAATTGATCGGGCTAACCCATAAACAAGCCCTCTAAAATGTGTGCCACGTTTGGAGACCTTTAGCGCGGGCGCCAGGATATCCATATATTTCATATGGAACATTTTTCTTTTCCCAGTAACACTACCGTTCTGATGCTTGATAAAACTTCTACATACAATATTTTTTTATGAAAATATTTGTTCTTAAAACCCAAACATTTTTCATATAAGTAAATCTCTCATTAGCGGTGTCTATGTGGTTGCAAAAAATCATAAAGGCGAAGAGAAGCGGTCTGTTGTCTGTTGAGGTATTAATCATTCATTTTGAAGTTGGCAATTTGTCAAAACAATAAAAAAAAATGATTGACAGTTCTCATTTTTAAAATAAATATCGATGTGTCGATAAGTTTCAAATTTTATATTACGAAAACAACAAAAAATTAGTATGGTTGACAAATTTTTTTGGATTCGATGTTGTTTTCACCGCCTTATCCACTATACCATATTTTGTTAGTGCCACTAAATTAGGGACTCCAATTTATCGATAAATTATAATATTTACTTCGGTTTTATCGATAATTTATCGATAACTTGGAATCCCTACACTAAATAATATTGGGAGAAAACTTGGATTTTTTTGCATGGGAACGATAAGTTTTTTATATGTTAAAGGAGCATTTCTTTGCTAATATCGTCAAGAAAAACAACAACGAATACTAAAATCTGAAAACAAGATCGAAACGCAGAGCGAAAACAATACTGTGAATGGAAGGTAACTCATTTTCCTCCAATAAAGTTTTAGAAATTCTCCAAGTTTTTAAAGTCCTAATTTTTGGAAAATTCACAATAAAATTTTGAAATGTTCATATAAGTCAGCATTTTTCTAAATATCTTTAAATTTTCAACGAACCGAATTCCCTAATGTTTTCCAGAGATTTGAAATTTCATTAGAAGCGGAGAGTGGTGAAATTCTTTCAAATTAAGAGGCGTGTAAAACCAAATAGAGCAAGTAGGCTCAATAATAAAATTGTAGTTGACAAATTCGACATTAATAATTTTTAAGGCTCAATCAATGATTTAATACCAAATTTTGAAATTCATTTGGAAGGTCAAATTTCATTCGACTAAATTCCTTTGTCAAAGATTTGTTGAAATTTTGAAATGTCTGTATCAAATTTATGTTTAAAAGACGTTATATTTTATTCAATTCTGAAATTATTTAAATTTTTTATTTATTAATATATGTATGTTTGCACTTTCTTATTCTATAAGCAAAATTGTCCCTCAGTCTTGCCAAATTCTATTTTGTCGTGATTCTATGCTTGCTTTCAACTGCTTTGTAACGTTGAAATAGTCTCCGTAACCAATAACTTTCCGATTGAGAAAAACTAAAACAAATCCAAGAGGATCATTAATACACATTATAAAAGAGCTTTCGTCATTTCTTCGGATTCGGCTTCTCTGGAAATACTATACCAATTGACTCTATACCAATCGACAGTTTTAATTCGCATGAAAAGGCTTCGATCTCCAATGTCAACTGCGACCAACTTCTCTTTAATTTCTGAGTCAGGTCACATAAAGGTGCTGTGATCGTCGCCAAAATGTGAATTTATACTATTTGTACTTCCCGTTCCGTTCGGTTACTTATTAGCTGTCTATAAAACTAAATATGTGTCTGTCTGTATTTATATATTTTGCGTCAAAAATAAAAGTTATGAATGAAAAACGTTATATGTACGAATTTTCAATGGCAACGTGCACTGACAATGTGGAAATCACACGTTAATATAATTGTAATCATTGTGCGGAGAAGTTTCATTTTTTATACGAACTTTCTATACCATCATCCATTATAAATCGATAAGTTTTCGACCTACAAATACTCTCGTAGTAAATGGAAGTAACACTTTTTTTTTGTGTGAAACGCAACGTGCCTGAACGGAAAAGTACAAGTAGCTCAAATCCATCTAAAATCAGACCCAACCTGCTTAACATGACTCAACAGGCCCAACAATTTTAGATTAGGTCGAGTCTGTTTCTATCGGGCAAATCAATTTGACTTTGATACCGCGTTTGTTTATACGATGAAAGAGTGTTGGGCTATTTTCGTTGATAGTGAAATAAACATGCCTTAATGAGTAATGAGTATGGTATAAGATACCGGTATGAAACCTGCAACGCAACTTGATGATAAACTTCCTTGATTGTAAAGTTTACTAAAATGCTGAGGTTCCGACGAATGTTCTCTTAACGCATACCATCACAAAGTATCAATTCTCCATATTATCTTTCACAATTGTAAACTAAGGCCAAACCCATTGACCGCAGATTTGTACCGTCTAAATTATATCGTTGGTTACGAGCGATTCTAGTTTTAGATTCTTGACAATAACACTACCACGAGCACACTTTTAATCTCCCGGAACGGCCATCTCCATGAATTTATGAAGCACTCGAACCTCAATTACATTTCATCGAGTGCTCGGAAAACCCACCAACAAACCTTCTCGCTATTTTGCTGAAGTTTTACCCAATGGCAAATCTTCAATGTAATAATCGCCTCAAACTCAACCCGTCAAGTACAAATGTTTTTTAAACTCATCATACCCTTTTCGTCCAAATAAACTCAACACCTTCTCCGTTAGCAGAAATGAATCTTTGGAATCCCATGAAAGTATTTGCCCACCTTAACGATGCTACTATCCAAATAGCTTGAACCATGGCGAGAAAACACCAGACACGGTGACAAAGCGTGATTAGGTCCATTTCTACGCCATCAATCCATCAGGTAGGCGGTTTCACGTAAGGTTCACTTTGATGCGACGGAGAATTATTCTAATAATTTTATGCTCTTTGGTGTTAGTGTCCGGTTACTAAACGTGATAACTGGTCTTATCAGCGCTCTGTATATGTCTAATTTTATTTTGAGCGTTATATAAGGAGACTGGAATATTTTGATGTTGGCATAATATGCTGGGTAGTCTGCTGCGATCCTCGACGTGGGATTCCAACTATTTGAACTCTTTCATCTTTTCATACCGTGTGTCTCCTGAAATGATTTCTTCACATATCAGCTTCTTGCTAGGACCTTGTATTCGCCTTCGCTTCGTTGCTCTGAAGGCTGATTTGTTGGGCTGTTTACTCTAACGGGAGGAGGAACGAGGATCTCTTTCATGGAGATAATGCCAAATCCAGAATAACATCTAAAGCAGGATGATAACGATCAATATTTATTAAAGGACCAATAGAATTTAAAATACGAAAAGAATCGATATTAGATTTAATCGTAACCAAACAATCTCCATCATTTTACCAGGAAGTGGATCGAAGCAATAAACGAAAATAATTTAGCATCAAAAATTATGTCATCTAGATTAGTTTCATTTAGACAAATAACATAATAATTAGCACACGTAACGTTAGCCAAAAATTTTATCGTTTACATTTTGAAAATAAACTGATATTGTCATTAATTAATACTAAGCGAAGCGAACTATAATATAAATAGTAATAGTAAATTTCAAGATTACTTTTATAATTTTGAACGATTCATTCGTTTTAATTAAAATTTCGTTGTTTTGCACCCATAAAAATTTGAAATTATTTTTCACTTAAGACGATTTCGCCATGTTTAATAGTTCGTGCTTAAACACAAATACGTAGATGGTCAGTTGCGATTTTGCGAATATATTTCTATTATTTGAATAAAATTCTAGTTACACGTTGCTGGTACAGATTTGTTGTCTTTTAAGCTCAATCTTTTTATATTTAAATGCATTTTCTATTTTTGATTTAGTTTGCATATTACTAAACATAGTCGGGCTGATTTTCGATGGTTGAGTAATTCTGCCCAATCTGGTAACTCCTTGAATATTATCCATGCACCCGTAACATTAATGAACTCAAATAAAGTCATTAAAATGGCTAAGGTGTTTTTATCTTTACATTCAGGAATACCATGCACTAATAAATAACAACTTTTACGTACATCTTCATTATTATTCATCCTCCTGAATGAGACCGTGTAAAGAGATGTCCTTTTCATAACACTTCTCTAGCATCATCCAGAGATTGAAAGTTTGATTAGTCATTGCTCTGTTTGGACGAAAACCACATTGGTAATCACCCAAGATGCCCTCGCTATATGTTATCCTCTTGCTAGCCTGTATTCAGCAAAGCTATACCACGATGTCTTCTGAACACTAAATTGTTGGTACGAGCTGAAATATATACGGTAGAATAGATAATCGCCGCCATGTTTGGGCATATCACGTTCCGAACTTCATTATATGATGGAGAGGGTGATGGGGCCATCTTTATGTTGATATTGCGTTGAAGCAAGAGAGGTTGTTACATGGAAGTTAGTGTATGTCTATTTAGGAGCGATG
Source organism: Tipula vernalis (assembly GCA_958295665.1). Lineage (NCBI taxonomy): Eukaryota > Metazoa > Arthropoda > Insecta > Diptera > Tipulidae > Tipula > Tipula vernalis. Next base: position 160,912,826 of record OY282559.1, read on the forward strand.
AGAAATAAGTTCGCTACCGTCTTCCCTCGTAAAAAAGGACCGCTTCATTCTTTCAAATAAACGGACTAGTGGTCCGATGATGTGGTACCCAAGATGTGGTTGATTTGGCTAAACCGTTGTACCGTCCGTCGTATGGCTCTGTGAATGTGCTTATTTTTGACTTGCCAATTAGATTAATTTCATTTATCAAAATGTTCGTTTGGGAGCCCCGTCTCCAAACTGGTTTCGAACGCGAGTTCACCAAATATTAGTAGTTTGATCAAAATTATGTTTAGATCTTCAAGCTTCCCTAGACAGTTGACTTGCCAAATGATCGATAAGTCAAAAACCACTCTATTGTTCTACTACGTATGTTAGCCTGCAGCTGTTGTTGTTCTTATTCTAGAAGTTAAATTAGACAATCATGTTTGGACCTTTGTTTTGAATTTAGGAATTTTGTAAAAATGATATAAATTCATTTTGTAGCGATTTGGAAGGGTTACAACGGAAGCTATAGGTGATATATGAATATAAACTTGAAGATAATAGAGATTTCTATAATTATCTGGCAATGCTTTCTTCATTTGGATTTTTAGTCTTATGAATGACCTCACTAGACAATAATCAAATCTTGATTTTGTATTTGCAGAGTCCCAAAATAGTGTGGTTTTCATTTCAGTGTTGAAAACATATCGATACATATTTCAGATCATAACCTTATCAAACTGAACAGTTTTAATCATCGAAATATTCAATCTAAAGCGACTCCACTACTAACATCTCATTATAGTCAGCTAAATATTTATTGGCAATTTGAAAAACGCGATGCGGTTTATTGTGAAGATAACTGTAATATTGCCTTTGGCTTTTTTTTAAGTATTATAAAGACGGAAAAATTCCATTTTTAATAAATTTTTAAGACTGTGGCTTATATCACTTATTTTATTATATGAAAACACATATATAAATGAATTTTCATAAAATTAATTAATTAAAAACAATTAACTTTCTTTTTGTGATATATTATTTATTTTTAAATTCAAGACCGGTTTCGGACATTCGTCCTTCTTCAGTTCTTGTTCTATTAATCTCTTTTTTTTAAGTGCTTTGGCATCCGATGTTGAACAACCAAGCCACTGTAATGATGTCAAACTTTTAAGAAACTTAAGCCGTGGATACACTTTTATCTACTACTACAAACTAACAAATTTAAAAAAAATGAAAAAAAAAAACTGAGAAATATTTAAAAAAAGCAAATAACTGAAATTTACAAACACCAGACAGATATTACCATTTCAAGTTCTGACGCAACAAGTCAGAAATTCAATCATTTTTTTTTCTAAACATACCATTAGAAGTCTCGTAGCGATTAATGTAACGCTGCCCTAAAACCAGTTCAAGAATCTTGTTGTTTCGTGAATTAAAGCTGTTACCGTTAAGATGTATTTGCGTTTATAAAGTGTTGAATATGTTTTTGTTTGTACTACCAGTGTCGCGTACCTCACGAGAAATCTAAACAGCTTTGCTGGTATGCGTTGCAATCAATTGGACTTTTTTAGCGGAGTCGAAATCGGAAAAGTACTGACCGATTCCGACTCTGCATTTTATATTTTTCTTTCTCTTCTAAAATGCACTTTAAAGCCCTTAGTTACAAAAAAACTCCAACCAGTATATTTGACACCCGGTCAATTTAATAAAGAATAGCGTAGCGTAATATTTCGCATAGGAAAAATCTCAAATATTCTCGCAACAGAAATAAAATAAACGTTAACACATAGATATTACCTAAAAGCTCACAGTCATAGTGACCAGCCATCAATCATTGGTCTTCATCTATTAACCATCAAGAAAATCCTGTTGAAAAAGTAGAAGAAAACCCTGAATTCGAAAAATGTCTAGAGGACCATGAAAAATCGAAACGACTTCGAATTACAAAAATTCAAGATTCAGTTTTTTGATGGCTTGGAGAAAGTGGAAAAAATCAACAGAAATACGAGTCTTATACCCTAGACACACTGCGATTTAATAAAACTGATTTAGTGAATTTTTCGAGATTAGCCGCAGTGTGTCAACCTCGATTTAAGAAACTTAAACTAGTTTTGCTAAATCGGATTTATTAAACCACAGTCTGTCTAGGGTATTAATATTCTTGAGGCCATACTAATTTTAAGACCAAATTCGTAATTAATTTAAATTGCCGAAATGTTTTCTTTTTCTTTTATCTCTTTAAATTTTTAATTTTTGTTATGTTTAAATTATGTTCTAATGATGAAAGAATTTGAATACGGAGCAGTATTATGAATTTTATGATATGTTAATTATATGTAGAGGTTGGAGTTGGAGTCGGAATCGGATAATCAATTTTTAATACATCGGAGTCGCAGTCGAAGAATTATTTTACCGACTCCGCAGCCCTGGTTGCAACAATAAAAAATGTAGAAAATATCAAACCATATGATTTTAATTTGTTTAATCTAAGGAGCTTAAACCTTCTTCTTTTAAATTCTTTTCTTTTGTAAATTAATTGTATTGAAATAAAGATCACAGTAATAATAATATTTTACTGATCGCGATCTTTATTTTTCGCAATGAAATGAGGTGCAGTACTTTTTTGTTATTATTTCGTTATTTGGAAGTTATTTGAAATTAAAAGAGGTGCAATTTTGAAACCAAAAATTACAATCGCTTAATATTAATAAACTCTACAAGATATTCGTAATTATTGTTGAAATAAATTAAAACGATTTACCGGCCCACGCATGCACATTTTAGTGTCATCTTTTAAGCGTTATATTAGCAATTTTTTTTCCTCTACTGTACCAATGAGCTCATATTTTAAATACTATATGTATACGATAAAACATTTCACAAACGCGATAATCATAATTATGTTCCTTTCTTAGACTAAAAACAGTAAACCATTACTATAATTAACCAAATATTTTTTTTTCTCTATTTTCAGGTGAGTTTAAATCGAAAACTCTTCCTCGTCTCCATTTTGATGATTACTCATATAGCAATGAAGGTAATTGTAGCCTTGTTTAAATTTTTTAAACAAACACTACACAGATATTCATGTATACATTTTATATTATATGGGGTGGTGATGGGGGCAGGTTTTGTTAGTTAATTTTAATTAGATTTAAGTACTTAAAGATAAATAATTATATGATTAATAGAATTCTCGTAAATGTGGTATGTAATTAAAAGAAAACAGCAGCAGCGAAAATACCGTCAAATTAATTATTTGATGATTGCGTGTGACTTAAGTGTAAACCATGCACCGCGCACGACATTCTGGATATTCCGATTTCATTATGCATAATAAATGATATAATTGGGACATGAGACTTGGAAATTTGTTTTGTTAGATACGCTTTATTATTATTATTATTATTTTTTTTTTGGGGTAACCATATGGAGAAGTTGTTTATATTAGACGGATTGTATTACACTGGGCATAATGGTTTTGTGATGTGCTCATCACAAATGTAATTAAGGTTTTGTTTATAACTCGTTTAATTATAAATAAGCGAACATAAAGGATTTAGATGTGGTGTGCACTGAGCTGTTTTTTTTTCGATCTCGATATCTAGTCTAATTACCATACAATAATTTGTTTATAACTCTATCCAAATGCGCGCATACATCATTATTCATTATTATTATAGTGTGTTGAATACAAAAAAAAACTATCTCTTTATATGATATTAGTATGTACTATTATTTACAAATTATTGTAATGTATTTCCGTTTCCGTTCTAATAATTTCCATAATTTCGATATTTTTTATACAAAAAAATATTTTTATTTGCGGAAAATGACAACGACGTATGTTTACTTACATGGAAGTTTTTAACAACTCTAACGTTTAAGTATGCATATGACAATGTGAAATTTTGTTGATGTGATTTTTTTTAAGTACCGCACTTATTAAAACATGCATGTGCGTCGGCGGTGATGCATGAGATTAATTAGTGTTTCGATAAAATTTGTAGGGAAATGCAATGCAATTTAACTAAATATACTTTTCCAGATAGAAAAAGACTTTATTTAAAAATTTTATTTTGCCTGAGTGCATTTGCAAAACATAAAAATTCTTAGCCGTTCCATTTGCAAAACATAAAAATTCTTTAGCCGTAACTATGCTTATAAAAATTGCTTGTAAAAGGTGAAATTATATATAAATACATAATGAATTTGCCCCTATAATAAAAGTATAGTGGCCTATAATTTTTGATAAGCGTAATGTCAAAAATCAAATCATAACAAATCATTCTGGCGTGAATGATTGGAATTGGATTCATTTACATGCGTTTAATATAAAGTTACAAATTCGGCTAATTTATTTTTTTCGGTATTTTCTTGCTAAAACACATTACGTAAATATAGGGTGACAGGTCAAAAGTACTAGACCGGGATGCAGTTAGGAAAACCAGAACATTTGGACTTAAAAAACCAGGACAATTATTAAATCTCGAAATATGTTATATATACGATTTAAAAAATTGCTGTTTAAAATCCTCCTCTAATTCCAGGACCAACTACATTCCCAGCACAAATAAAACATGCACGTTAGTCAATGAATTTTAGTGAAATTATATGTCTGATGATATTAAGCCAATTCTATAAGAAGTTCCTAATATAAAATTGAATCATTCACGCTCTTGTAGTATTTTCCCAAGCTGATTGCTGTATATCATTTACAAATTTGTGAACTTCTTTGTCTAATTGTTCTTCAGTCTTTAATGGAACCATTAAGTTAATTTTTTCTTCTATTGATAGTCTAAAGCATACCCAATTAGTGTGATTATTTACTAGGAATGGGTTTCTTTCTTTCTGAATGACTTTTTCACTTAACGTTAGAAGTATTGGTGAATGATCAGAGTTTAAGTCGTGGCTTTCTCTACTTGTACATAATTTACAGATATGTTCTTTATTATAAAGAAATCAATCAGATCTGGTACTTTGTTTGGATCAGTTGGCCAGTAGGTTGGGTCTCCAGTTGAGAGGGCTTCACAACTGCATTTTCTGATAGCTTTTAGGAGTTCTTTACCCTTAGTCGTTGTTAACCTGGAACCCCAATGGACATTTTTTGCATTAAAGTCTCCTCCAAGTATAAATCGTTTTCCTAATTTACTAAGGAACTCGAGATAATCTTTTTCTTTCATTGAGTGCTTCGGTGGGTAATAAATACTAGCAATACAAATAGAACTACTTTTGGATTTAACAATAACAGCAGTTGCTTGTATTTCTTCCGTTTCATATTTTAACTCCTCATAGTGATGAATACTATTTATAATTATAACAGCACTACCTCCTTTAGCAATGTTTCCAGGGTGAATAGTGTGATGTATTTGATAATTTTTAAATTTAATGATTGATTGTCTAGTGAAGTGTGTTTCCGTGATGAGACATACATCGATTTTTTCTGTGTCCAAGACCACTTGCAGTTCTTGTTGATGTTGCATCAGTCATTGGCATTCCAATATAAGATTCTAAGATCATTGGCCATTTTTATGTTTAGGGATGACTCCCTTAGTGCTATACTCTAGTTTCTGTAATCGCTCATCAAATGTATTTAGTCTGCTTAAAATTAATTTAAGTGTTTGACTTATATCGTCATTTTGAGCAGTTTTTCCTGGATTTCCGTTGCTCATAATTACTTGAGCATAAGTCATTTTACCAAATTGTCCTTGAGTAGTTCCCGACACTCTACGATTTACTTCGGGTCGGTTCATCTTAACCGTTTGTTTCCTGAATAAACTTGGATTTTTAGCAATCACGTTCTTATTTTTGATATTTTGCAGTTCAATAGCAACGCTGCATCCTCTGTAATTAGCCGGATGGTTTTCTCCACAGTGAACGCATTTAGGTTGAACATTTTGGGCCTTTACACAATCTTTGGTATGATGTTTACCTAAACATTTGACACACCTGGGTTCCCTGTTGCAATATTTTTGTGTATGTCCATAGGCTTGACATTGTTTACATTGTGGTATAAGCTTAGATCTTCTTAGAGGCTGAATAACCACTTTGCACCCCAAGATGTACTTAATTTGATAAATTTTTTCGATATCTTGATCAGTATCGAAGGTCAACATAAACATGTTGAGAGGTACTTTGCCTCTCCGTTTTAGCTTAATCGATGCTTCAGTTGCCTTAAATCCTTTTGCTTTCAGGTCATCAATTATTTTATCTGGTTTACACGTAGAGTGTAAGTTTTTAGCCATAACCCTAATTGGTCTGGTTTGTTTATCTTCAAACGTGTGCCAAGCACGTTTCTCTTCATTTAACATTTTTGTCATTTTTCTGTATGTTTCAGCATCTTCTAAGTTTATTTTGATGGTGTTTCCATTCATCACCTTTGCATTAAACTTATCAGTAGCAGTTATTGTTTTTATTTTCTCATAGAGTACATCGTAGTCTTTGACTTCATCTATTACTATTGGTGGTGGTGGAGGTATTTTTCTCCCACCTTTAACTCTAATCCACTCAGTTTCTCAAGCTAGTTCTTCTTCATCCGTATGATACTCTTGTGGAGTTGTATTCTGGTTAGGAGTAGAACCGATGTCCTCCTTTGGCTTAAGAGCTTTAACTTCGTTTTCAAGCGTCTTCATACGCTCCTGCATCCAAGCAATTGTAGCATTCAGTTGCTTATTTATATAACCTGACCGAGATCACAAATTAATATTCAAGATTTTAGAATAATTTCGTGTAAATGGTACTTCTTTTCTTAGGGAGCATTATTGTGCAGAAGAGCAATATCGGTTAATTTATTATCAACTAAGAATGGTACCGATATTAAACATTGGCCTTGAACAATTGTAATTAATAAAGCATATAAGCAAGTTGAATATAAAAAGTGAACGGCATCATAAGCTTAGCCCAATGAACTCTGTTACGCCCAAATTGGTGCGTTTTTGCCTTAATTTGATTACATGGAAGATATTTTTATTATTACATAAACATTGAGTATTAATTATTGTGGGTAGTGCCTCGATTAATTTCTCTTGCGCTAGAAATAAAAAGTTTTGCGGCTGTACAAACTACAACTCTTCAAGCCAATGTTTAATTTGGTTTATTGAATGAGGTAACATTCCTAGTTGATGATTTATTATTATTATTATTGTTGAATTGCCATCAGCCACCTCGCATTGCGACCTAAAAGATCTTTTATGCTTGGACCCTCCTTAATTATCTGTCCAGTCAATAATCAGTCTCTTAATGAACCTGATAATACTGCCGGCCGGTACGCGATACATACTATCTGGGCTCATTGCTTTCCCTCCTAGATGTTTATTATAGCAAGTAAGAAACTGTGCCAAATGGCCACAATGTGGCAAATGGCCTCAGTTACCAGTAGTTGCCACGAGGAGGTAGCACGAACACCTGCGAATTGTGACCAGGTCACCTCTTACACAATTGTACCCACCACGCAGCCGCCTAATACATGACCAGAACCGCTCACGTGATGCGAACCCTACTAGAAGGTTACGGAGCTGGTAGATTAATCTACTTAATTTTGGTCGCCCCCCTCTAATAGAAGCCAAACCACCAACCAGTTGATAATAAATTAGTCGGAACTCAATTTTGTATTAAGCACAATAATGCTCCATAAAATAAGAAGATTCATTCCTACGAAATTATACAAACATTTTGAATATTTTTTTATGTCTCGGCCAGGGCAGGGTTTCGGTTTAATCTTGCGGAGCTTTAAGTGAAAGTGGAAGATCATCATTCATCATATCATTATTTAATTAGCCAAACATAATTTTAAGTTTTAATTTTTCCATATTGCACAAATAATTAATAAAACAAATTTCTGTGCTCAATTAATTTTGCTAAAAACTAAATTATCTGTAATTTTTCAGAATCTAAATTTAAAAATTTTTTTGATTGAAATGTAAAGCAGAATAATTAAGTTAATTAATTTAAAATTATTATTTCTCTGTGTTACATTTCATTAAAAATTGAGCATGCCCAAATAAATTCGTTAAGAACTGCATATTATTAGTCCAGCTGGGCTAGCTAACTCAAGGAAAAGATCATTTAGGCTAAAATTCTGTATTTAAGCAGATATTTGATTGTAGAACTAAAAATTTGCCTTACCGCCCTCAAAAGTGCAAAAATGGGGGTTTTCACTAATATTTCGAAAATACTCAAGAAAACGGATTTATCCAAATGCAAGAGGAGAAAATGTCTCAGAAAAAGGGGATTTTGGTCACCTTGGTTTATTTTTAGTTGTATCTCTACAGCCGATTAGCAAAATTTAATGTGATAAAAACTTGTAGCTTGAGTAGCTTTGTGTCTCTTTCTAAAAAATATTTTATTTGTAGAAATCGCCGCTAACGTAAAAAACGCACTCCTAGGCAATCAACGAACGGAAACGATTCGGTCATTTTTTACAAAAGAATCCATCCGAAAATCATAAGCCTTCCTTGCAATTCTAAATGGGAAAATATCGAGTAAGTTAACGCTTTAATAATATGGTAATACGGCTCACTTTGTTTATTAGATTTTTCATACTCCCACAAAATAGGGATGTGAGTCAAACCAATTTCTAAAGAACTTGTAGATTTTGGGCGTTTTAGAGGAAGATATAGAGCTCGGTGAATAATAGTTCTTGCTCTTGGGGATTGCAAAAATGTATCCTATTTTAATTTTAGCATAAAATGGTGCAGGTTATGGCTTTCGTTTTACAACATTTTTCACTTTTTGACAAAAATCAAACCCAAATATAAGTATGAGTATAGAGACTCGATTTAACGAGTAGAGAAAATCCTGTAGAGAGAAATGTGTTGAAGAGAGAATTTTAGTAGAGACATTGGTATACGTTCTACTAAATGTGGTATTTACATAAGCTCTGTTTAATTTTTGATAGGTAGAGTTGTGCTAGAGAAATTTCTTTGGATTTATCAATGAATGTTTCTCCAAAAATTTGGTCAAATGTTGTTTTAAAATTTCATTGAAAACTGGGTTAATCTGGGAGGTAAATATGTAACAGGTTTTTCCGTCTAAGTTTTCTCAAGGCTTATTTATAATTTTCTTTTAATTTTCCGATGGAAAACAATAAAGTAATGTAATTTGTTGCTTTAATATATCGGCCGTTTTAACAGATTTGCGAACTCAAAATAGCCAAATATTGTGAGCTAAATTATTTAATCTGTAGCCTTTAGAAAGCGCTATTCATATTCAAACGTGTCAAAATTTGGTCCTCTCTTATGCCATTTCAAATCTTTTATCGGGGCTAAAACTTTAAATTCATGCTCACTGAATATAAAAATTAGATTTTTCTCTTTAAACGACCTTTTATCAAACTTTGCCAGTAATACCTTCATCTTGAATATTCTCAGTATTTTTTTAAGGCTAAAAATATAAATGCAGTCCTGCTGAATAAAAAATTTGTCTGCAAACATTTTCTTATCACAGTCGGTTTTCTTAATTTAAAGCTGGTTAGCTAGATAAAGGCTTTGAATGATTTGGAAGGTTATTGTTGGGAACAAATAGGCCTTTGTTGTATTTCTTGTATTCTTTTAATAAAATGTAATCTTCTAGTGGGTTTAATGTCCTTTTTTGAAGAAAAATGAATAACACTACTAAAAAAATGGACAACACTACTAGTGACAAATTTTTTGTTGCCAGCTCGGGGAATCGAACCCGATCAAATCAAACCTCTACCCGCTGTACCACCGAGAGAGACCAATTTGAAACCCTTAAAGCCGATTGATTAAAAATCAAAAAATTATCTTTACTTCAAGGAATTGTTTATTATGAAATAGTTTGACAAACGGAACGGATGTATTTTGTTTTATGAAAAGAATTAAAAACAGATGCCCTAATTTGTATTCCGATCTGAAAGTACTTTTCCTGAATTTGTTTGTCTACAAAGTAGGCCTGTGGCGTTTGGAGTTGCTCGAGAGTAATTGCGATAGTCGTGGTTAAGTTCTGTTTATTTGATACGGTTAGTTGGGACACGAACACGCCTGGACGAGTTAAATTACTGAGAAGTTGTTTGTTGGGCGAAAATAAAAATGCTCATTAGAGTAAGAAATAGCAAGCGATGTAGACGGAAAAATAAAAGAGATTCCATTTTTATAAAACTAAAAAAATACAAAATGTTTGATAACATTTATTATCTTTTTTAAAAAACTATCACTGTTGAGATAATATTGTAAATAAAGTTTACTGTTGTGTTTACATCATTTATCACTGGATATTTTAATAATAAACCTTTGTGCTAAAATATTAAGTACTTACTAACAGTACTAATTATATGATTTTAATATGTTCCGAAGATTGTAAGAGAATTCAATCCAGTTTCGAACTGATGAGCTTATGATTATGAAAAAATCAATCTTCTCATCAGGCCGCGGCGACTGGACTGATTATACCACAATTTACATTCTATATATACAGAATGTGCTGTGCGTTAAGTACTAGCGAATCATACTAATACAGATGAACTCTCTTACAATTTTCCTTCTTCGCTCATCATAGAAAAAAAGTTGTAAGGAATATCGTCATATTGTGAAATCTTACTTAAAATTCGTCTAGCTTAGTTCAAGTTGAAATTACAAATTATTCGAAGAACAAGTATTGAAAATTTGATAGGTTTGATTCAGTAGGTTCCATGCAAACCGCTAATTAAAATTACCTACCTTCTTTAATTATCAGTTTGCATTGGAAACAGTCGCTCCACCTACGTATTTAGAATATTTATGTGGTTTTCCAGTTGATACAAAAAAAAAAATATCGAGCGAAAAACAAGTGACAGCAGCATCATTTGTCGCTCGGTCAAATTTTTCGTGTAGCTTTAGATTTTGAATATTAGATTTGACCTCTGTTAGCGATGAGAAAAATGTCACAATTAGAATTTCCAAAATTCGCCATATACGTGTTAAATTCCTCATAAGTTAAAACAAAATTTAATTTTTAATCAACTGTACCGCATAATAACTAAATTACATTTTGAATAATCATTCTATCTTTTCTTATTTTCATTAGATTCGTATTTTCGTATTCATTATTGCTAATGTGTATTTTTGCGTTCGTTCACGACTAAAATAATTTTTTTTAATGACTAGAAACTGAATCATCATACAATATTTAATAAATACCATGCCATGTACACCATAAAAAAACGAACACATATGTATATATGCATATGTCTGTACATCCCTAATCATCATCGTACCGTGTCTAAACACATTCATATTTATAGACATTATTTTATGTATACGGTGTTTGGAAGAAGAAGATGGGAATCTTCATTTGGTGCATTTTTGCATATTTAGATAACTTATATCGCCCGCTCCGTATCAATAACTCATTTCTGAAAAAAATTGTTTTGTTCATTTGATAAGTATAGGTTTGTATGTACGGCATATTGCTGAATTTCTACATCAAAATCTCATGTATGCAAAAATTGCAAATAGAAGATATTGTCACGAAGCGAGCGATATATTTAAGAATAGATTGAATTGTTAATGATCGAAGATTGTTTGATAAAACTATATAAATATTTAGTCATATCATGACATGATGACACTTGAAAATACTTTAAATCGGAATTATAGACTAACTAAATATTCTTATAACAGTTAATACAATTTTGAAGAAATCATCATCATCATCTTGTGTTTTATATGAGATATGAATAAGTCATTGTACTTGAATAAACACTTCAAAACTATAACACAAATTTATAAATAGGAATGTCTGAGTATTTAAAGCCTATAATTACATTCAAATAATCTTTAATAAAAAAAACTTTGGTTTTCTTCTTAATTCGGTTGGGAAAAGATGAAATTAAGATGAATAAAAAATATTTTTGTTTGTTGAATTAATGACCTAAGTCAATGTTTGTTTTGAACTCAAGTGCGAGTATATAAAGGAAGTTGTTCACATTCACAAAGCAAACAAGCGAATGAACTGAATCAAAATAAATTGGATCAATTTATGGTTCTGTGAAGATGTGATGAGTCGGCTTGAGAATGGCATATATATCGAAGGAGGTAGTAGGGGTTAAAAATTGTATAGGCCTGTATAGGCAAATATTATCACATTTTAATTATTTTTTCACAGATTTGTTTCGAAATGAACTTGCCATGTTGTCTATTACCTGTGATAAATATTTTAACACAACCCTATGTCGTGATTACCTTTAGTATGGGCTCAGAAATCCATCCATGGTTCAATGGGATACACACGAATTACGACTGATCACTCACGGTTTAGGCTAACCTTTAATTAAAATCTAAATTAAGTGGATTTTGCCGTCAAACACAAGCCACAACACCTCATAATCATTTATATTATGTCCCACTTCAGAATGAAAAAAAAAATCGGAATTAAATAAAAGAAATTGTATAAATGTACATCGATAGGTACAGTCCGAACCAAAATTATTTGTACCTGCTAAATTTTTGATGCAGCGTAACGCAAACAACTTCAAAAATAATATAAATAATAAACTTTTTGAAAACATTAATTTTAATTCAATAAATCTAATTACCCTGCTGTACATTTCTATCAAAATTTTTCTTAAATTTTAGTTCTAGGAGAAGTTATTGTTAATTTTGTTTTTGCCAAAATTATTTGTACCCACAAATTTATTCTCAATATTATTTGTGCAATATGGAAAAAATCAAAATAAAATAGTAAATCAAATAAATTTAAGATTATTTTTTGCTAATTAAATAGTGATATAGTCATTCATATTTTGTGTGCAGATAGTCAGTTTTTGTTTATCCTCTATAGGATCTAGCAAGTGGTTCAAAAATTTGTTGTTAATATCTTATCCCGCTCAGTTTTCTGGGCACCCTGCTACAAATTTTTAGTATTTTTAGATCATGAATATCCTACACTTTAATTTGTCCCTGGCCAAGTCCCTGGCCAAGAAAAATAATTATATTCAAGATTTTTGTAGAATTTCGTGGCAATGACTTTTCTCATGTAAGGGAGCATTATTGTACTGAAGAGCAAATTGAGGACCGACTAGTTTGATAAAACTGGTCATCAACCAGGAATATACTTAATCAAATAAACCGAAATAGAACATTCTCCTTGAATAGTTCAGTTTGTAAAGCTGCGTAACCTTTTATTTACTGCCCAAGGAAAACTAAATGAGGCAGTATCCACACTAATTGATGCTCGATGTTTATGTAATAATAAAAATATTTCCAATATCATCAAATCAGGACAAAAGTGTACTAATTTGGACATAAAACAGTTCTCCGTAGATCAAAGGGCTTATCTTATGATGCCCTTCACGTTTCATTTCCTGACGGTAGATCATATTCCGTTTGTATGTATGCCCTATAAACTACAACTGTTAAAGGCCATAGTTCAATTTCGGTTTATTTCACGAAGTAACATTCCTGGTTGATTATAAACTAGTCAGTCTCCAATTTTCTCTTCAGCACAATAATGCTCCCATACATAAGAAGAGTCATTGCCACGAAATTATACAAAAATCTTGAATATAATTATGTATTTGTCTTGGCCAAGGCACGTTTTCGATTTAAACTTGTGGAGATTTAGATTAAAGTGTAAGATATTCTTGATCAAAAAATACCAAAAATTTGTAGTACGGTGCCCAAAAAACTGCACGGGCTAAGATTCTAGGTGATGTTAACAACAAATTTTTGAACCACTTGCTAGATATTACAGAGGCTAAACAAAAACTGACTATCGGCACACAAAATATGAGTGGCTATATCACTATTTAATTAGCACAAAATAATCTTAAAATTTATCTGATTTACTATTTTATTTTGATTTTTTCCATATTGCACAAATAATATTGAGAACAAATTTGTGGGTACAAATAATTTTGGCAAAAATAAAATTAACAGTAACTCCTCATAGAACTAAAATTTAAAAAAAAAATTGATAGAAATGTAAAGCAGGGTAATTAAATTTATTGAATTAAAATTAATGTTTTCAAAAAGTTTATTAATTATATAATTTTAAAAGCCTTTTGCGTTACGTTGCATCAAAAATTTAGCAGCTACAAATAATTTTGGTTCGAACTGTACCTGCTATCAAATTTTACCTCCAAATTTTTAGGGTATAGGCTACGTATTTATTAGGACGTGTCTATACATTACATTTGTCTATTGTCAAATTCTTTTAGACACAATAAATGATCCCGGATCAAATAATTTGGCCCCAAACACCTTCCCAAGTTTTTTTGAAAGAAAATCGTGATTTTTTTCTTAATCCGGGATCATTTAAAAAATCCAAGATTCTTGGTAGACTTTATTTGAAATTTACGAATATGTACATAAAAATTGAAAACGTCAAAAAATGACTTGGCGCCTTTTTCATAATTCATTTTGTGTTATTGTATTTTGCTGTGAATAATTGTTATACTCGTTCGATGTTGAAAGGCCGAATGTCGGAAGGCCGAATGTCGAAAGGCCGAAGGGCGAATGGGTCGGAAGGTCGAATGTCGAATGGCCGAATATCGAAAGACCGAATGGGTCGAAAGGCCGAGTGCCGCAAGGCCGAATGGGTCGAAAGGCCGAGTACCGCAAGGCCGATTGGTTCGAAAGGCCGAATTTTCATTAAATATTCCTTCAGTTAATTGATTGAAATCAATATTTAAAACCATTGAATTTATTTCTTTAATATTATCAAATTTTGTCGAAAAAAAATTTATTTATTTTTCTTTTTTTATTAAAATTAATTAATTTTTAATTATATGACAAAAAAAACGTAAGAAGATTTTAATAATTAAGGTGATTTACTATTAAACATTTTTATACAAAAATTTTGATAAAAATATACATTTTTAAAATTTTCATTCATAAATAGATGAAAAATTAAAATCAATTTCGACACAAACAGCCTTTCGACATAATCGGAAAGAATTCGACGTGTGCTGTTAATCAGAACGTATAGGTGGTGTTAAAAAATGTATCATAATTAGTAGATAACACGATTAGATGATTTCATAAATATTAACTTGCAAGTAGTTTATGCTTTTGGGAATGCAAATTGTTTAAGCTACAATTTGTGAAAAGAACCTCATAACAGTTCTTTCAAATAATAAACGAATACATATGTATGTATTAAGTCTTCTGCAAATTAAATTATTTTTTGTGGTTATGTTTACGGCAAACTAAACTATTTTTTTGTGGTTATATGGTGCGTTTGCATCACCTAATTAGTACATACATATTTTGAGTTGCAGTTAATTTTTGCTAATAATTGTAAGCCTAATAAAGCCTCTGGTAGATGGTATTAACTTAGCAACTGCAAAGATGTTCGAAACCATGGTATACAAATTCTTATTTTTGTCTTATTCTTATTTTATCCGGGAAGAGTTAAGTTACCAAATTGGTTTCTTTTGGTGAACATTTAAGTGGAAAGCACTTTATTAAATTCTCTCTAGGGATTTTATTAAATTTTACTTGCGGGCTTAACTGCAGGATCCAAGTGAACGAGTTTCTTAGTTTCTGAGCAAATAGTGAATTTGGAAATCGTTATAGTTCATGTGCAGAAATTGGTGGAAGGTAATAAGTGAATACCCAATGACCATAATCTTAAAGAAAAAATGAAAAGTTACCTATAGTAAATGAAAATGTGGATATTGAAACGACATTGTAAGTGAGAATCGATGAGACATGATGATTCATGGTGAATCTCGTCACGTGAGTATTATAGTGTCCTACAGACCATTTTTCTCAAAAATTACTTATTAATGGATTCTTATATAATCGGCCACGCTCTTTCAGATTTTTCAATCCAAATTGACCTATCTCTTATAGATTCTGAAATAATTAATACTAATTGTTTTAATTCTAATTTGTCCAGCTATCCTATCGTATGAGGAAATTTTGAAATAAAATATCTTTTGGATCTTATTTGGATTTTCTATTTTGTATTTTTCTATTCTGTCTGTCCTATATTGTAAAATATTCAGAAATGTTAGAACTTTAAATTGAAGTTATCAAAACATAAAAATTTGATTTAAATGGTGAACAAATTTTAGTCTCTAAGTTTAAAGTTCGATTTCTCGACAAATTTCCAAATGCCATATAGGACACTATAATATTCACATGACGAAATATTAAAAGAGATCGAAACGTAACCAAAGTACAAATTTCTTTTTGATAATGGAGAAGAGAGAGAAAAATAATGGAGAATTATTGAATGACGGATGGTGAACGGTTTGCGTGGAGATTTCGATAAGGAAACATTTGAGAAGTGAAGGTCGATGCGAGAGTACGTCAACAAAACCACGTTAAATGAAAAAGAAAAAGGATTGAATTAAAGCAAAAAGAAGTTTTATTAAAAGAAAAGGAACTTAAAATTTTCGAACGGGAAAACAAGTTATTCGTACTCCGGTTTACTGTTTACCTGAAACATTAGACAAAGGTTGTAACCAAATGAATACTAGTATAGTTCACGATAACGATCCACGATATTTGGGTGACGACGTAAAACATTCTTTAGGTACGTTCAATGTCGCGGACAATTTTTTGATTGAAAAATGGATGCACGATGTTGAGGAAACTGCGAGAATTTCTGAATGAAAGGAACGAGATCAATTGCTATATGCGAGAAGATTATTGGAGGGAGATCCGAGGATTTTGATACGAGCCGAAACTGGTATCAATTCTTGGGATAAGTTGAAATATTTTTTACAAAACGAACAGGGAAACTGTTAATATAGACGGTTTCCATATTTACAATTTCTGCTACTGCAAATTATTCTCTTACAAATAAACCAAAACGGAAACGATATTGTAAAAACAACTGTTTTGAAAGTGCTAAAGTTAGGCATGTTGGCATTAGTTGCCCAAACAGGAGAAAAAATCGAATGTGCTGCAACTGTAAGGAATTTCCATCTCATGTGTCTTTAAAAAGCTAAAAGAAGAATAACCCAAAAAATTATTCGACACATTCGTATACAATAAAAATCTTAAGGTCATTAGATTCGGGAACAGAGAATTAGTGACTATGATAGATAATGGGAGGGCAAATTTAAAATACTAGGTATTCCGTGGGATAATGGTTTTGGATCAAAGTTAAACTAGAAAAGATATTTTTTTTCCATCAAAAATCGAGGAAGTGACGATAACGAGACGATGTTTCATGTTGTTGGCGACGATTTATTGTCTTATGGCGTCATACTAGTATGTTCATGCCGGAAAATACAATTTCGGCTATTGTTCAGGGTGAGGTCACACAGTATACTGTACATTCCTAGAGCAAGTACATAGCTAGAGATTACTACAATAAAGTGCGTCAATAAAAAATATGTAATAAATAAAATTTAAAAAAATAAGAAAGTAAATACTGTAATTTAAAATTTTGAACTTAAACTTGAAATGTCCGTTATATTTTAAACTTGAAATTTGTTGTAAGTGGTAATTACGTTAAATAAATTAGAATATATTGGTAGCTTTTCTATTTTCATTAGCTTTCCCGACTTAGCCGCTTTATGTAGTTAAATAGATTTATACGCGTCAAGTTTAAAAGGCTGTTATATATTCGCTATAGACGTTGATTTTGTCGATTTTGTACATTTAAGAAAATCGCATTTAAAAAATAGCAAGAACGTTTTTTATGACACAGAATTTCTTTCGTTTTAAATATGGGTTTTATAAACAAACTTTTGGAGTAACAATGGGTTCTAAGCTAGCACCATATATGTATGTATCATTTAGCATCAAATTTAAAGAAAACGAATCAGTTACCTAAAATGTGGTTACGTTACGTGGACGATGTTTTGGCTATAATAAAATTGGATGAGATTGATAATTACATGAGAAAACTCAATTCCCAGTTCGCATCAATCAAACTCACAAAAGAGTTGGAAAAGGATGGCTTATTACCATTTCTGGACATATTGGAGCCCCAGGAGGTTAAAGTGAATTTTAGTGCAAATCAGCCAACCGGAAGTGGTCAATCCCATGGGCCAGAACATTTATTTTGCAAATATCTCAAAAAGTATAAAGTTTACAGAAAAACTGTTTTCAAAATAAATAAATAAAATATACTAAAGAAAAAATTTGTTAATGAATTTGCATAATAAGTTTCTCAAAATTCAATGTTCGTAAAAGAAAATCGTGTGTTGGCCACACCTCCATTTTTTTATATTTAAACTCGCCCAAATGTATTGTGAAGGTGACACCTAGTGTGTAATGGAATAAGTTAAATTAATAGCTCAATGTTTAACTGTACTAAAATGGAATTTTCCATGATAAAAATTGTTCTAAATGTTTCTACGCTATTCTAACTGGAAAAGTCATGAGCTTTCTTGAAGTTTGGTTTGTGTATTTGGGAAACAACAGTGTGAAGATTAAAAAGTAATTAAAAAGTGATTTAAAAAGTGTTGTAGTGCGAAATAAAAATTATAAGTGAACAGTAAAATTGTGTGAAAATTATTTAAAGTGATTTTGTGAATTATCGTTAGTAAATAGTGTTGTTATAATTTTTGTGTGACATAAATAAATTCGTTGGGGATAAATTGAATTCACAATCCAGTGATACGAACCTTAATTGACAAGGCAAAAACGTAACAATATAGTATATTCGATATATCATAAGAGATTATGTCAAACATGAGTATTAATAGCTAGAGCAAAATATTTTTTATATCAAGTTTTCGCTAAACAATTGAATTAAAAATTATAGTTTGATGTTAAATAAATTTAATTTACCAATAAATAGCCTGTCAAATTTAAATTTAGTTATAGAAAAATGTTGGCTTTCGATAGCAGCTATCGGCAGCGAATAAAAAAACATAGCTTATTAGTGCGTTTTTTTATTCGCTATCCGGAGTTGCTATCGAGAGCCGTCATATAAAATTCGCTGTCTGGAGCAACTTTTATATGACGGTTCTCGATAGCAGCTCCGGAAAGCGATTAAAAAGACGCACCACATATGTACAAACAAAGGTTTTTTTAACCCGTATGATTTATAAAAAATAATCTTGAAATAACAATTTTTCGTGAATTTCTCTACCATCCTAGATGTGTATATAGCAGTAAATTTTATTTCTTTGTGTGCATAGCAGTTTTGTAACACTAAGCAGCTATTCCATGAGTCATTGCGGGCGCCTACAGTTCCCACAACATGTTGAAATTGAAAATTTACTAATGGAAAAATTGACATTCGAACACATTGCTATGAAATTTTTGATAAATCGCCAACAGCTGGCGGACCTGAAAGCGCCATTGATTTCCTCGAGTGTCACGCGATTTTTTCTTCTCTTCCTCTTTCGGGGCCCGTATAACATGAAAATATTCTCTAATTCTAGAAATCTCTTCGATTATCTGTAAATAACCCCACCAAAGGTATGTTTTTAGGGTGCAGCAGACTTATAAATCGAGAATTCATTTCCCGCGTTCTAAAGTTTTCTAATTTTTCCTGTCATTGGCCTTCGAAACCTCACCTAATACTTTTTTGATTTACATAGTATAGGGAATTTCTTAAAGTCGTAAGCTCATTCTCCGAAGCACTAATCCCAAATCACCACGGAACATTATACAACACAAACTCCGTTCTCGAATAATTTCGAAATTCGAAGTATGTATGTGGAAGCAAAAGCAAGGTCTACAACTCGACACCGTCATACCTAAAAGTTAAATCCAAACCCTCAAAAATCTCGATAAGACTCAAACAATCTGAGATTATTCGTAAATAATCGTGCAACATACAACTCCAAAATTAGAATTTCCTAGAGACCAGTACTTAGATGACCCTTAAAATCCATCTAACTTTTTGTCGTGCTGAAAAGGTACTCAAAACCTAAAACGTTTTACCTGTGGGCAGTGCTGTGTTGAGTGTGAACATTTCTAAATAAGCCTCGAAACTACATAGTGATTAAATTTTTCTCTATAATTTCTAATAATGAAAAATAAACAATTTCTATAGTAAATTTGTCGCGATTTCCAACCTATCTGGAACTTCTCTTACACCACCTATAATATTTCGCAGGCTAGCTGATACATCAGACTCAGGTTTACAGTAATTACTAAAGTTCCTGCAGACATTGATGCCAACGATGTTCCTCTAATTGATCTTAAGAAATCTTTGACTAAACCTTTCTGTAGTCTGTTCCACCGATCTAGGGATATTGGAAAATAGGTAACGTTCAGTCTGTAAGCAAAAAGGACAGGAAATCTAATCCTTTGAGTTGTCGCTCGATAGTCCTTGTTTCTGCCCTTTGCAAGATGCTAGAAATAATAATCAATTTCCTTCTGATGAAATACCTGTGGAAGATCACCAATCGGCGTTAACCTTGCCACCAATATGGTACAAGAGTTTACTGTTTTAGTAGGAAGCAATTGGACTTCTTAGTATGCTGGTTTCTTGGATTGAGAGCTTCTGAAGGTTATTTTTTAATGATTTCTTTTCCAATTAAATATTATGTTGTTGCTAATACACTCTCCTAGTCTTTTAATTTGCTATAATTCTGTTTAATCGTGAAAAAAAAATTCGCAGCGAGATTTGATATAAAAGCTTGGCTTTAGCATGACCTCGTTAATTCTCAAATGGGGTGAAGCAAACAGAGTTGAATTCAATACAAACGAGTTTCAACTAATATGCTCCATGTTTTGGAATTGGTAGCTCCATTGTGGAAGCATCTGACTCTGTTGTTGTATCTTGGTTATTTATGTCGATGCAAATCTTATTTTCGTTCATCACACCTAATAATCGCAAAAATGTTGAATTTTCTAAGTGCATATCTTGAATATCTTTGTAACTTCTCAAATATCGAATTAACGTAGGTATGTAAAACCAAAGGAATCATATATGGGCTAATCACCGACATTTAAAACGGTGATAATCTAGAAAATCGGAGAAATATCGAAATTTTGGCATAATCTCGAAAAATTTACTAAATATTACTTATTAAGTTCTCAGAGCTAAGCACAGAATATTGCTATTCAAAATTTAAATAAATTTGAAAATCTTTAACATAATCTCGAATAATCCCAGAAATCTCGAAAAACTTTAGAAATCTAGAGTTATACCGCGGAACAATCTCGATTACCCCAGAAAAATTCGAATACTCTCTATATTATGTGAATTTCGATTGATCTCGAACAATTTGAATTATACCGAAAAATCTGGATATTAATGAATAATTTCAGAAAGCCTGTAAAAATTTAGAAAACCCACGAAAATCTTGAAAAATTCCGAAAATTCGTGTAAATATAACTTAATGTTACTAATACTACTAAGCAACTTAGGGCTAAGTTCAACAAAACGACATAAAATAAGAATCCGAAATAGTATCGGATAATCTGTTAAATATCGAACAATCATTTTCTTCGAAAAGGCTCTAAGATTATTGAGTAACAATGAGCTATTAAATACACTCGACAATCTCAAACATACTCGAATAATCTCGAAAATCTCGAATAACCTTCGTTTCGAAACACCGAATCACGTCCATGCTAAACTCCAAAAATCTCGAGATATTAAATCGGGAAGCAATGGGGATTTCCAAAATCGGGAGAACCCCGCCAAAAACAACCGAAAAAACATATTCACTAATTTCAAAATTAATTTGGCGTTTGCATTTTCTTATATGTATTTAAAATAGTTTTTCAAAATGAACTGATTTCACCGGGTTTATTTTTATTTACCGTTTACCGGTAATCAAAAACTATAAGTCAACCGATCGCTAATTGATTATAAAGACTGACTGGTTTGGCTTTATAAAAACAAGGGCGCACTTAATGAAGGAAACAAGAAATGGTTTTCAGTTGTGGTTAGATATTTTTCTAAGAAGAAAGGTTCAACAATTTCTTCTTGAGTTTTATGAAGATCAAAATGATACTTCGCAAGATGCTTGGTAGCAAAGCAGATGAGTAATTGCTCCCTTTTTCAAATTAAATTAACCTAGCAACAGGAACGATTTCTTTTTTCTCTAAAAATTAAACCACAACCTTTTCTTAATTTCCTGTACTGTACAGTGTAGCTTACTATGAAAGCAACTTATTCAGCGTTTTTTTACGATTCTTTTTCATTTGGACATCGAGAATCGTTTATTATCGTTGTGTGAAATGTTATAAATGTAAAAGACTTGATGGAAAGATAATGAAAACATTTTTCTAATTAGGTTTTTTCTTAGAACGAGAATTGACCCCCAGAAAACGAAAATGAAATGATAAAGAGAATGCATGTCAATTATTTTCCATTCCATTTATTCCAATTCGTCCTTTTACTATATGTAATTACAATTTTATATTTTCTTTGGAATTAATAAACCAAAATATTCTAAGATTCCTGAATATCGAAGTTTAAAAACCACCTTCCAACCGATAAAAGAATTTAATTAGACTACTGATGAAGCACAAACAATACAAATAACACTTCATTGGTTAATGTTATTATTTTATTTTTTACTTAATTTACAAAAAACTAAATTTGCACTAAAATGCACCAAAAATTTTAATTTTGTGTGTATTTTAAACAATTTCAGGCAATGACTTTCCGTATTTTGAAATAAAAAATAAATATTTGATACTACGTTTAATAAATAATAAAACGAAAATATTTGTACATTTTGTATATTCACACTAAATACTATATATGGTATAAAGGGTGAAGTGAATAAAAAAAGTAAATGCTTCTACTTTTATTTTTTTAAGAATTTTGACGTTTAGTAAGTAAATGTCTTAAAGTATTTAACTGCTGGTTCACAAAACATTTCGAGGCCTCGAAATTTAAAAAAAAATTATATTTAATTCACCTGCTAATAAGACTTTTTTTGAAAAATTTAAGTAAAAACATTTACAGAGCATTCACAATGAAAAAAACCTTTCTACTTTTTACTTACAGGTTTGTAAGAATTTCCATCATAATGAGCAAACATTTTTATTCGTTATGTTGGAAATTCATATAAGTCTGGCGATGTTTAATTAACCTTGCGTACATTTAGGCGATTACTAAAGTGCTTTACTATGCATTTACAAGCGGTCGACGTGACATCTTAGGCTTCATCAACTAAATACTTTTTTCGTATGATGGTATTTCTATATGTTACATTCTATACGGTCATTTAAAATTTCTTAAATTTAGAAATCACGGAAGAAGCCCTGAAACTGATGGTTCGATATTCTCCGAAGATATGTAAGAGTACGACCAGCGGAATTTAAATGAGGATAACCCTAGCAGTCGAAACCCCGCTTTCGCCATTAGAAATCGATATGCTTCGACCAATCGTTGTATAGTTGAGCGAATCCACTAAACAAACGAGGAATTCTCTATTCGCCAACTTAATTATAGTTTAGCTGTTTGCTAAGAACGGAACAAACCGACTTGGTGACTTGACTAAAATGCCGTTGATAAACGATCTTAAGATCGATCAGTTGCAGTTGATTCAGTCAAATACACTGGTTTTATGACCCCTTTCGGACTCGTAGCATTCCAAAAATTCATAAACGATGTGTTTAAAGATTTCATGCAATGCAAAGTTTTACCAGCCATGGATGAGGTAAAGGCTTTATTACAAATAAAATGGAATAAGTTTAGTATCAAGTTTACCCAATCGAAAACAGTGAAACAAATTCAAAGTTTTCTCGGTTTAACGGTTCGTCGAGAACTAAGCGCTCATAGCTAAACCTTTTAGCGACGATGGAAAAACGAGAATTAAGCAGGATTGCTGGGGGTGGGCACTGCAACTGCAAGAGTTTGGTATCAAACTGGAACATCGATCGAGAAATCGTGCTTTAGTGCCATCGGGGGTAACTCAAAAGGGTGACGTGAATTTCTAAACGATTTGCAAGAGATTGAACGTGTCTTGATTATGTAACTAATCACGATCTTTTATTTAAGAGAAACCAAGGATGCATGTTTTAGTTTTCCTAGGGCAATTCAAAGGGGGTTGGTGCAATGGCATCATCAAGGTCAAGGACATTTTAAGGTACGAAAAGTGAGCGAGTTGGTGCGGCGCAATTTCTATGTTCTTGATATGAAGGAAAACTTAAATCGAGCTTGTAGAACTGAGTGGCATGCATTTTTAGTGCTCGATAAATGGGAAAGAAGGGGTGTGCTAGATTCAACTTCGAAAGTTCGATCATAAGGGCCACTCGACAAAGGCGAAAAAGCAGTACTAGTATCTTCAAAATTCGTAAGGCTTTATCCTTCAAAGATGACAAATGTATAAGTGTCAAAACGTTAGCACAAAAGTCCGTGTTTGGAAATCCTGATCAAAAATGTCTGTCCGACGAACATATTTTACGTCCGCAGACTTCATATAATACCCTAAAGATGAGAGAGTCGAGCTTTCTTTAATTACAACGGGTAAGCCACCAAGTAACGGGTAATTCGAGCTACTCAACCGGATTATCATTATACCAGATACGATCCTGCGTGGTACAAATATGTATCTAACCTCCAACACTACTTAAACAATTAACCAAAGATCGATCGAAATGACTCATTTCGATTTATCAATGGCAGTAACGATGAGGGCGCCCAAACACTTATGAGTAAAGTACGAGGTGGAGCTGCAGTCAGCAAGTGGCGAGGATTTTTTCCGATGAGCAGAGCGTCAAGTCAAGGAAGTACTGTAAGAGAACCAACGAACATTTAACAAAAGACGTAAAGTAGTAACGATTTATGGATCGTGGATGATATCGTCACCACAAAATGAACCTAACTCATCACTGATTCGAAACTATTACCAAAATTTTTGGGTTCATATCTGCAACTAGGGTCAAAAGGATCTTTACGAAATGGAAAAATTTGGCGAGTAATAGAGTCGCCTGGGTGAACCGATTCAGCGTGATGGCCGAATGGAAAGCACTAATTTTTGAGTATAGCAAGGGTCGAAAGTTACTTCTGGTTTGACTTCTGATTCGTCAGGAAATAGTCACAATGGTCTACTGCTGTTCTCGTTATTTGTAAATTATCAGTGCCGGCTCGAGACTTCTGACTGAGCGTTCTGCGTGAGATTAGTTGAACCTCTTAATTTTTATTTTTAACAAAGAGAGAAATAATGAAATCGGCTGCAATTTAGCAAAATGGGTTTAGTGAATTTTTCATGTTTATGAGAGTCGCAATATGCCAACATCAGTTTTAGTAAATTGTTTTACTTGTTTTATTGTATAAGGATTCGACAGTATTAGGATCCGACATTATATTAGGACTATTTACGATCAGGAGATAAATTGGGACTAAAAATGTTGCGCCCTGATTTTATTAAAATTTCACCAAAGTTCTGCGTTTTGAAATAGTTCAAGTAATGGGTTTCAATTACTTCTGTAAAGTTCAGTTCAATAACTTCGTTTCTGATAAATCTAAACAGTATACACAACCAATTTATTCGTAATTCCTATAGAATCTGTATCGAAAAATAATATAGCCCCGTCTATCTGAGATAAACGTGCAAATTACAAAAAATATGATTTTACGACTTTGATCTCATTTAGCGCACTATTTTTCATCAGAAATTGTGCGCGCAATTATATTTCCTATACACATAAACTATCACAATACACCACCACTTACATCATTTCAATGAGACTAATACAAAGAAAAATACTGTAAATAAGTTTAGTGTTGTTGTTTTATTTAGTTTTTATTATCTATCTGATAATTATATCAATTAGCGGTTTTATTTATTAAACAACTCTTATAATAATAATGGGCAATATTAAAATTATTTTATTCATTTAATGCTCTGTTTGTGATTTATATATTTTTACATTTATAGAATATTATAGTGTTACACTATAATTTTAGTTTATTAATTACATAAAAGGAAAACTTAAAATGCATAATCTAAAACGGAAATTATTTTAATCATTAAATTCGAAATTATAACAAAAGTTACAATTATAACAGTTTTTTTTAGTATGTGTCTTGAATATTTATAAGAGTTGTGTCTATTATCCGCTAGGTGTCAATCAAATCTGTTGGTTGGAATTAAATTTTTTATTGGTTTATTATTCAGTTTGCGTGTTTGGTTTTGATTTTTATCAATTTCCGTTTTATTTTCGTTTTTTTTTTATAGTTAATTTATGATTTGTAAAGTTACTTCCGAGAATTTAAGTGAAAATTAACGTTTTTATTATGTTTTACATGTAAAGACATAATAAACTTGTTGATTTATTGTGAATTTGTTTTGTGTGAATATTAAATAGTATAGCTTTAGGCGGTATTAAACTGTTATATTTGAATGTATGTATACATTGTTGTTGCTATTGTATTTTAGCACCGCTGTCGAATAATAATTAAAAGTTATTATATTCGTAATTGTGGTGGACTGCTGGTTTTTTTAATCGCGTATTTTATTTAGCAAAGAATGGTGGATAATTATTAAGTGTTATTTATATTCATGTAATCGTTGTTTAGGGTGAACATCTTATAGTGAGTGGCGTAATGGAATAATGATATCATTTTTACGAAGTTTGCTGCTCTAGTGTAAGGAATTTGTGGCCGGTGGCCGGTGTAAATTATAAGTTGCTCGTTGCTCACAAAATTCTACAAAATATCGAAAAACTTAAAATTTTATTTTGTAATAATTAAGCAATCATCGGTACCAAAAAAATGGTAAAATGTAATTACATATTTGAGACATTTCATATTTAGAAAGTCATGCAACGTTAAAACTCCTGTAATCCTGAAAAGGTTTTCAATCAAATCCATTTTTGTGCTGGACTATGGTAGTTCGCAGTTTCCTGTTAGCGTTTAGTAATAAATTTCGGCATATTTGACGATTTGAGACAGTTGATAATTGTTAATATACATCAATTAGAGCGTTTTTCATTCGCGCTGGATAGAGTACCTTAACTTTTTCCTCAATTTGAAGTAATTTGGCAAGACATTCAATATTTTTAAAATAAACATTTAAATTTTGTTCGAAAAGGATCAACATTTTCTTAAGCCTGAAATGTTCGATTTTTTAAATTAAATTTGATTTCAAATCTTCAATTTAAGTAGATTTTGGTATTATTTATAAATTGATGCGATTTCAAACAACTAATTAATTCTATGAAAATAACCGTTTATTGTTCGGAGACTACGTTCACCAAAAGTTATCTTATAAAAAGAACTTAAAATAATTGTAACTGACCACATCAAATTCGGCCATATCTGACTTTTCAGTCGACCCCGTTGTCAAACAACCAGCTTACGGTGTTGGTCAGTTTCTGTCTTCTACAATAAATCTTTCATTCGGCAAAACTCTTATTACAGCAGAAGGCCTTTTAAACTTCGGAGCAAGTTTCTGGTTTGCACCGGCTTCAGTAATTTTGTTTTTCACAAAAATCACCAACTCTATTATAAACGTGAACAGCTTTCAAACGATTGTTAAAATAATATTTATTCTGGTCTTGTAGCTTTCTTGTATACGTTCCACAATGTCACGTAGATTTTCTATTTCTCATATTTTCGTGGCATGTTGTCGTTTCCTTTAACCTGTGGTGGGATTCTATAAGGATTTAGAATTTAGACATTAAGTTTCGTACACATTATTTCAAACTGTAAATTAAGACATTGTGATATTCTGTAAGGAATTTAGAATAAGTGATTTACGACAACCAAAAAGTGGCCAAAATCTATTACTTTTCTCAGCATTTGTGAATTGGTTTGTTTTAGAAACGTCAAACATTAAAATAAATGTATTAAAATTTACATAATTTTGGTTGTAGATATATTATGTAATCCTATTTTTTGTATCATACAAATAATAAATGTTTATTTAATATTGATTTATTGTCATTTGGCCCATTTTACTATTGTACAATCAAATAATACCTATAATAATGAGTTTTAAATTGGGCCCAAAATTCAAATTGTTTAAACCGCTGATTAGGCCTCGCGCCACGGCATGTTTTTATCATCTTTCCGTCCCTAAATTATTAAATATTAGGCCTCAAAATAAAAATCGATGTTGTGCTCACCATCCGCTGTCTCGAGTTCGATTCTTGCTGCTTACTTACATTTAACTACATCACGCAACAACAGAGAAACACGATTTTATGTAAAATCGTTCGTCTCAATATAAATGCGATAAGTGTAAATTTTGCCCCCTAAGCCATAAACATAAATTCTAAAAAGGTAAAACATTTACTAAAACATACATTTTGAATATTCACAGTTAAAAGGGCTTGTGAATTAAACAGAGAATATTTAAACACTAAAGTTAGTGGAAACAATCTTAACGAATACCAAAAACTATCAGAGAAATTAATTACAAATTCTTAGGAGCATTTTATTTCTCTAAATTTAGAAGCACTTTTGTTACAGACTACCAATAGTCTCAAAATTTATAATTTTGGTTTTAAATTCTAACTATAAAACGTTCCGGAATTCTACCACTGGTTTACACCAAATAGTACCGTAGACGGCGTCGTTTGGTTTGAACAATTCACTAAATTATTAAACGCATACTCACAATCAACAATAACCTGGTTCTATTGCCGAATCAACATCTACCATTTTTGCTAACCTCGGAAGCACGGTCCTATTTTGTCTTTTAACTGGACCGTTCGATTGAGCAAAATCCGTTGCGGGAAGAACAAGGGTTATATTATGAAAAATAACGAAGCTTTTAAATTCTTCGGAATGAAAGCAAGAATGAATCTAACGAGAAGCAAGATAGAATCTATAGCGAGAATACTAAAATTATTGAAGTGATTTTTAAGATATCTATCATCTCTTGTGAATTGGTCGTTTCGTTGACAACCACCAAAATATGCTTGAAACGATTTTTTTTTTTTTCGAAAAAAGGCTCTAAATAATTTAAATTGTAGGTTTGAAATGGTATATCAAATTTATCGTAAAGAAGCAAATAAAAACACACCTTTTAATATACTATTATTTATTTTTATTATTATTGGAGGGCCATGCTGGCGATCAACCACCTCGCACTGCGACCTAAAAGATCTATTGTGCTGGACCCTGCTTAATTATCCGTCCAGTCAATATTCAGGTTCTTAATGAACCTGACAATACTGCCTCCCGGTACGTGATACATACTATCTGGGTTTATTGCTCTCCCTCCTAGATGTTTACTACAGCATGTAGTTCCGCTAGAAAGACGGTAGCATTGGAGCCCAAGGACTTCGAGAGGGTTGTCCCACTCCCGTATATTCCTACTCCTGCCCCGTATTCCGTTTTATTTTACTTTTACGAGTTGCTGGGAATTGCAAATCGCCTGTAGGTCACCCAGCTTTACTACAGGAAGGCTAAATTAAACTGGAGGGTGCCTGGTATCCAGAGTCCGCATATTTTTACTGATTAACCTATCAGCCATCATCCATCGGCATTTGCTCTTCCACCTTAGATTATTGTTTTTTGTCAAGGTTTTCTCCTTTAGCCTGTGCCAAATGGCCAAAAATGTGCCAAATGGCCTTAATTACCAGTGGTTGCCACGAGGAGGTAGCACGTACACTTGCGAATTGTCAAGAGGTCACCACTTATACAATTGTACCCATCACGCAGCTACCTAATCACAAGACCAGAACAGCTCACGTGATGCGCACCCTACTGGAAGATTACGGAGCTGGTAGATTAATCTACTCAACTTTGGTCCCCCCCCCTCCAATAGACGCCAAACCACCACCTTTTAATATAACTTTCGACTGTTTCTTTCATCTTTGGAAACCAACACGATCTACATAAAAAATTAATTGTTCGATTTACTCCAAAATGACGTACCTCGTGTCTTTAATGGATAACCCTATTTTCTAAAATTTTTGTAAAAATCGTTACCTTCATTAGTAAATTATATTAGCAAATTGCATTTAGGTTTGGAAATAACAGAGAATTTTCAAATAAATTTTCGAAAGAAACTATCTAGCCTCACGAAATGGTCACTGTTTCCACTGTATATGGTGAAATTCATTTTTTAAATCGATTAAACTTGATCGATCAACAACGAATTTCGATATTAAATCTCTGTTTGATACTTTTTCCTAAAATGCAAAATAACCGAGTTATTTACGAAAACATGACCACAAGCCCCTAAAAAGGGTAAAAGCCCCTTTGTCGATCCTTTCTCGATTCGTCCTACTTCCGGACTCGCCGAATTTTTAATCCACGTGAAAAAATACATCGATTAAAAAAGAAACTTTTGACCAATTTATAGTAGTCTTCTGTAGCTCGATTTGGATCTAATTCGACTGGACTACTTCTCTTTTTGTCCGTCGTTACTAACATATTGACTTGATCGGAATACACCTTTCGGTGTACATATTATCGGTTCTTTGACGAAATGAATACCGTGGTTAGGCGGCGGCCGCGGGTAGTTCAGGTTACAGTGCCCCGGCTGATGATGAACTAACTCGTATTAATATATTTTTCGATCGTTGCACTACAAAACGAAGCTTGTCTATATTTTTATAAGACATTAAAGAGATTTTCTCGGCTAACCTCAGGCATTTTAAATTTTCTTTTTTACAGCCGATTGAAACTCTCCGGTCGATGTAGGAGGTAGTGCTTCTATAATTATCGAAACTGACTCCATGGTCTAAACGGCTCTGGCGAATTCGGATGTCGTTGAGTTTTAAAAAGGTGCAGTTTTATGGATTCATTTTACACGTAAAGAGAATTACGAGTAACTTTTTTATTTATGATTACTTACTTAAACTTTTTAATATTTAAGACTGATTTACAGTAATATACCTACAGGCAATACCCTGTAAGCTATTAAGTTTAGCTGCTGAGGATGTTAGGCTAACTATAAAGTTTATCAAAACACAGAAGCATAGCTAACGCAGGTAGAATCAATGGTTTATAAATGAATATCAGCATTTTGGGGTCAAACCCTAAGATTTTCCAAATGCCCTTGAAAAGTAAAGGCAACCAAATCGGTTTTGGATGGATTAATCTGCAAATTCTTCTCACGGCACGACTCCTCCACAATAAGTAGATTTCGCGTTCATTTAAATCGGATAAGATATTTACATGCATATACCTGAAACAGTTAAAATCATTTCATGAGGTTATGTTAAGCAATTACATTATAAGAATATGGTTCAGCATAGCTATATAAGCCAATAACACCTTGAGTTGTTTGCAAGAAAGTACCACCCTACAATTTTAAGCTCAGAAGATCACCGTGAAATTTTAAACTTTTGAAAACCGTTACTAATTGAAATACCAAACAAATTTGAAGGCTGAATTTTGCACACTTGAGATTTTTTGAATAATCAATTTCTGTCAAAATAAACCAAACTGAAAGGTCAAACTAAAAAACAGAAACAAAACTCAAATTTTAAAATTCTACGCAAATTCTGTTTTTTCCAAATTTTTGTAACTTTTGTAACCAAATTTAAAAATTGCGAATATGAATTTTCAATTCTGTACTTTGCGCGTGTTCCGAATTTGAGTCGTTTCAAAATATCTGAGATTTTAAGAAAGAAAAAATCGTTTAGTTTTCCCTGAAACCGCAGATTTCTTTTTCTCAAACGGCCCAAATTCGAGCCAACTATAATAGTCAGAATTGAAAATTTGATATCAACAAACTATGAGAAATCGGGATTTGTCGAAAATTTAACCTTTAAAATTTGAAATTAATGTTGTGATTAAGATTAGGCCTTTTTTTTTTTGGAAATTTAAACTGTAAAAATTTCAAAAATTAGGAAATTTCCGAGTTTAACGCACAAACTAATTTAAAAACCTATGGGATGCTATTCTTGAACCATTATGAAAATTTTCGTATTACGAGTTAGTGTAAAAGTATTACGAAAAACACTGACTCGCAATACGAAAATCTTCGTAATGGTTCAAGAATAGCACCCCTGAGTTGTAATCTCACGTGTGGTCAATATGTTTGAAAGGCATATTGGATTAGAACTTTAATTTGATTGCATATCTATAACAAATCTACACACATGTGAGTATTAAAGAACAGACGGCATCTTTTTGAACATCGTTTAATAAATAAAAAGTTATAATTATATTTTGGTCCCCAAATGTTGCCTCTTTGCATCTCTTTGTTGTGCAATTACATTCTAGGAATATGGTTTCTGTCTTAAACTAAATTTTTGAGATTTTGATTCTTTTATTGCGTTCTCCTTTTTGTTGTGATGAAGAAAGCAGATGTTAATTTTCTAGAGACATGTGCATTGATGATTGCTCTATAGCCTTAAGAATGTCGTGTTGTGATTCAGACGTAAAGTTACCAATTTTTCTAATAACACAAACATTTACTAGATCATGTGTGATTTAAAATCACGTCTAATAATACGACGACAACAACAATAAAACGAAACAAAAACGGAAATATGTTAGAAGAATATTTAACTTCCGAAATTTCCGGTTGATTTATTTTGTTTTTTTTTCTGTTTCCAACAACAAACTCAACCGATTTTTTTTATTTTATATTGTTGGATTAAATTTATACGATGTGACCTGTTTATCAACAAAATTCGGTCGGTTACCTTTAAAGCATATCTTAAATACAGAAATATAACAATACAAAAATTTGGGGCCATTTTGGTTATTTGTAGCAATTGTTTTAAAATGTTCATAAAATATGAGCTCAGTTAAGTGGAAAATTAACGGACACACAAAACATAAAATCTACTTGACTCTCAACTACTGTTGTAATACAACTGCGCTCCAATCTTGGTGTAGGTATGTTGTGTTTTGTTTGTGCCAAAAATAATTATTTATGTTCATCCAGCTGTTCGTTAGGTACAAAGGAATTCGTTTTTTTTTTTTTCTTTTTGGTTATGAAATAACGAGGTGGGACAGGTGGTGATGGTTAATTTTGGATTTGATTGGAGCGAGAGACCAAAAGTATTTTTTGATTATTATTGGTGTATGTATAGTGTATAGAAAAATATTTAAGAACCACATCACGAAATAGCCGGATCAAGTGATTATATTCGCTTCCTTTACAAATAAATCAAAGAATTCGTTTTTTTTTTAAATGTAAAAAATCGAAGATGATGATGACGACGACAAAGAAGGGATCTTCACCTTAAAATTCTTGTATGTATGTACATACAAAGCTATTTGTTCAGGTAAAAATTAATAAAATTTCTTTATGTTTATGTTCCATAGGTTTTTTTTTTTTTGGTTCGTATCGTCTCTTGAAACGTCTCGATCGATTACGGTTTGATTATTATTTGAGATTTTTAGTTTTATCGAGGAATTTTTGATATTTAATATTTGTGAAGTAGTTGTAAAAAAACAAATTTTGTTTTTAAATCGGATATCATATCTCTCTGTATGGGAGGGATTTCGTTTGTTTAAACAAATCTAATCTATTCAACAGGTTTCGACAGAACTAAAACAAAGTCTGGATCTGTCTAGAGGTTGGAAAAGCCGGAGGCATTCTTAAGATTCTAAAGTATATATGATTTTTTTTGTTTTTGCGTTTTAATATTGAAATTTTTTTAAGAGCCAACCAGCGAACATTTAAGAAATTTAACAGAATTTAACGAAAGTTTTTTCTTACGAAAAATTTGACAGGTTGACTAGCGAAACTGTAACACAACTTGTCAATTGCTTTGATGGTGACGGTAGCTCGTATTAATATTTTTAAAAATTTGTGTAGAATTTTGAAGGAACTTCGAAAATTATTTCAATTATTAAAAAGCCTTAAATTCTTAAAGGACATAAATATAAATAATAAAAGACACAGATCTTGTGGCGTAAGAAAAAAAACGAAAATAAATAAATTTGAAAATAAATAATTTGATGTTACAATTTATAAAGTCTTTAATAATTCGGTTTTCAATTTACCTACATGAACATAAATAAATAATTTTGAATTTAAGCTTAAAATGGACAATGAGCTCCCACAAGAAGATTTGCATAAAGGGCAATTTGGATTTTTGACATTTCCTTCAGTTTTGCGCGATAATTTTCGCTCTGTTAAGTTGACACTTCAATTTAACGAAACTGAACAAACATTTCTTAAAGGTTCGCTGGACAGTAACATGTAAACTCCATATACTGCACTGTTACGTTAAATTTCTTAAATGTTGGCTATTCTCTCTTTATACTTAGCTTACTATTTTAGGTGGTTATTAAATTAATCTGTCAAACTTCAGAACTGTACGCTTATAATTAGAATTACACAGTTCAAACATTCCGAAATTTGATAACTTATATTTGAAATTTTAAAGGTCATTTTCAAAATTGTTTGAAACTCCATGAAAATTCACAATATTATTCGACTCTAGAAACTTTGACCTAAATCGGAATTCGATCTTCGGGTTGGGTTAAGGCTGACAAGTCACCCTACCCAAGTGTCACTCGCCGATTCGAATGAAACTGTGCTGAAATAAGAAGTGAGGTCCTTGGAAAGAATCCGCTGCATCGGGACCAGTTTGCGTATAAAACTGGTAAATCCACGGTGATGGCCCTTAGCGGTCTAGTCACGAGCATGTGACATATAAAGAAATTGCCCTTTGTGCCTTTGTGGACATTGAGGGGGCATTTGATAATAACTCCTATGGATCTATAGAGAGGGCAGCAATGGGAAAAGGGTTCCGCTTTCTACAATTAGGTGGATCCGTTCCATGCTGGAACATCGTGAGATTACTGCCAGACTAGGTGGCGAGTCAGTAACCATCAAGGCCGTAAAGGGCTGTCCCCAAGGAGGCGTACTATCTCCTCTTTTGTGGTCATTGGTTATTGACGGACTACTGGTCCTTTTGAGTAGCCATGGGTTTGATGTCCAGGGCTATGCGGATGATGTGGCTATCATAATCAGAGGCAAGTTTGATGAGGTCATTTCTGATCGCATGCAAAATGCACTCAATATAATATGGCAGTGGTGTTACCAGGAAGGACTCAGTGTCAATCCAAGCAATTTGTCATTGTTCCTTTTACGAGGAGGAAAAATCTTGCGCTTACAGTTCCCTCGTTAAACGGTACTACTGTGCCTTTTTCCAACGAGGTTAAATATCTAGGGGTTATCCTAGATCAAAAACTGAACTGGAACCAACATTTGTTGAAAGTTCAAAATAGAGCCACCAAGGCTTTCTGGGCCTGTCAAAGCCTCTATGGGCGTACTTGGGGACTACAACAAAAAATGATCTACTGGTCATTTCTTACAATCATTAGGCCTATGGTCACCTGCGCATCGGTTGTATGGTGGCCTAAAACTGAGAAGAAGGCAGGTTCAGCGTGTAGCCTGCATCGGTGTTACGGGCTCAATGAAGTCATGTCCAACCGCGGCGGTGGAGACACTTCTAGGACTGACACCGTTACACCTGCATATTAAAAAGAATGCTGCAATTATGGCCCTGAAAATGCAGGCGGAAGGAAATATAAAACCAGGCAATATGGTGGGTCATCTGGAAATCCTTAAAGAATTTCAGACAGACCCTACCATAGGAATGCCTTCCGACTGTATGCCAGCTAAACTGGTCTTCCACAAACCATTCTGTGTTAGGTTACCTGACCGAGGGGTGGACCATCCTTTGAGCGAGGGTCCATGGTATGGTTTACAGATGGATCAAAAACGGAAGATGGGGCGGGGATAGGAATACACGGAATTGGCACTACCCTCTCGAAGTCCTTGGGTACCAATGCTACCGTTTTTCAAGCAGAAGTACATGCTATAGAACTTTGCGTTAGGATAGGCATAGCAAAAGGCCTAAACGATGCAAAGATTTATATTGTATCAGACAGCCAATCGGCCTTAAAAGCTCTTAGGTCTTGTACCGTTGAGTTAAGGCTGGTATGGGATTGTCTGAAGGTTATTAAACAGCTGGCAGGCTCAAATAAGGTAACACTTATGTGGGTGCACTGCCAGGTCATACTGGAATCGAAGGAAACGAGGCAGCTGATTGCCTCGCCCGTGAGGGTTCTGCCTCTCCATTTATTAGACCAGAACCCTTCTGCGGCGTCACTAAAAGACACCTTAGAGCAGCGGTAAAACGCTGGGAGGATGTTCAAAAGTCCTCCTACTGGCGCAGAATTCCAGGTTTACGACAGGCGAAGAAATTTATATCACCTTCGTCTGTCAGAGTTAAGGAGTGTCTTGAACTTAGGAAACCTGAGTTGAGGCTGCTTACTGGCTTCCTCACAGGTCATGTCGGCAGATGGATGCCGCTAAGTACGACAGATGGATGCCGCTTCTACGATCTGGAGGCGAAATCAGCGGAACATGTTCTGTGCCATTGCCCAGCCATTTTCCAGCAAAGACTGCAACATCTAGGAGGGAGAACAATGAGCCCGGATATTATGTATCTT
This sequence comes from Tipula vernalis, assembly GCA_958295665.1. Lineage (NCBI taxonomy): Eukaryota > Metazoa > Arthropoda > Insecta > Diptera > Tipulidae > Tipula > Tipula vernalis. Next base: position 160,948,949 of record OY282559.1, read on the forward strand.
GTACCGGCCAGTAGTATTATCAGATGCATTAAGAGCCTGAATATTGACTGGACGGATGATTAAGTAGGGTCCAGCACAATAAATCTTTTAGGTCGCGGTGCGAGGTGGCTTATCGCCCACATGCCCCTTCAATCAATAATAATAATAAATTCGACTTTAAAAACTTTGACCTAAATCAGAATTCGATCTTGGGGTTGGGTTAAGGCTTATAAGTCACCCTACCCAAGTGTCACTCACCGATTCGAATGAAACTGCATAGTAGTAGAGAAATAAAAAGTAAGAGGCAGGTGTTATTTTAGCGGCAGAATAACACGTTTATGGGGTGAAAACTACCTCTAAAGTTCACCCCAGGCATATTTTTGCAAATATCTTCTCTTGTAGATAATATGTATCAACAAAACAAAATGGAAATTGTTTCTTTTTAAAAGTACATACTTGTAGTCCTTGAAAAATTGGACTATAGGGGTTGCAACCCCTAACGAATGTCACTTCTGCCAAAAAATTAATACGTATATGAATTACAAAGTGTCAGTCTCTGCCAACAACTATGTCTCCGGCTATCATTGCCAGGATCCGTGGAACGGGAATGCAATGACACTGTGGGTCCGTTGGCCCTGAAAAGGGCCCATTATTTTTTAGTCAACCCCCCATAAACAAGTTCCTTACTGTAATAGACTCTGAAATGGGCCATTTGGTACTGTTGTAAAAGTCAAATCTAGGTGGCATGATAAAGGATGTACTTGATCAGTAAAAACGCATATCGTAGGATTACTTGTGAATTGGGTTTGGGGTCGAGTTGGGGTTGGATTAGGTTGAATTGATAATGATTCAACGGTTCAGTTGGGAATTTAATTGCGGTTGAGTTGGAAGTTAGCTTGAGTTGTTTTGAGTTGAGCTCGTGTACGCATGCAGTTCTTCGTACCCTGTTGATTTGAGGATTGAGTTGGGCATTAAGTTTAGCGTTCAGTTGAGGGTTGACTTGGTGGTCGAGTTGGAGGTCGAGTTAAGATTGTCTAGAGTGCATGTACGCATGTAGCTTTGGACCTGTGTTGTTGTAGCGATTGAGTTGAGCGTTTGGTTTAGAGTTGAGTTGAGGTCGAGTGAGGGGTTCAGTTAGGGATTTATTTGCGATGAGTTGCAAGTTAGCTTGCATTGAGTTCATGTACTCATGTATTTTTTCGGATCATGTTGATAGGGATTGATGATCGCTTGATCCGCGGGGTTTGAGCCTCAAAAGGAAATTAATCAAATTCTTGTGCTTTAAAAAAGACAAAGTTTATCGGTCAAGATTAGGTCACGAGGGGGCTGGTCACACTGGCACGAAAAAAGATAGCCACACACCGACATGACAAATATCCAGTCTCAAGTGACACAATTCTTTGATAACTTAAAGACTTAAAATTATATTGAACGATTTCGACTAGCTCGCAATTGTTGTTAAACAAATAGAAAAAAGTCAAAATTTGTCAAATAGAGCCAGTTTGACAATTTGGCTGGTATATGTGCTGTTTATAAGCGTGGAGTTTTGATAATTTTTGTTAAGCAAAACTTTTTACTAAAGTTGTTTTCAAGTCAATTCAAAGCAATTTAGAGGTCATATTGCTTGAGATTAAGGAAGCCCAACGGAAAATTCTGTTGGTTTATGCTATAAACGTCCTAAATTTGATTGCTGTCAAATTTTAGATGAGATTTTATCGGAATTTGCTGTTAAATATGACGAAATTGTTCTCACAGCTCTATTCCTAATAATTTTTCTTTTAATTAATGTAACTATGGCATATCATTGAAAAGTTGTAAAACTGAAATTTGCGGATCAACAATCTATTCCATACCATTGGGTGTACAAAAAAGTTTTGAGGGATTTACAAAAGATGGCGTAACTAGTATTAAATCGCATCGGACCATCTTGTAACTATATTCATGTTAAAGCGTCATCATTACCCTCTAAAAATCAGTATGTGTCATTTCGCTGAAGTGTAAACAACATATTTTTTTTTTTTTTTGCTCTAGCCATCTCAACCTTTGTGCCAACAACACACAATTTGCGGGAAGCTCTGCTTTTTTGTTTTAATGTGAAGAAAAGTGCAGCTGATGGACATCAATTGCTGTGTGAAGCATATGGGGGACATGCTTTCAATAAAAACATGTGAGTACTGGTTTCGGTGTTTTAAAAGTGGCGATTTTGACACCAGTGACAAAGAATGCGAAGGGAGAGCAGTAAAATTTGAAGACGCTGAGTTGGAGGCAGCATTGGAACAAGATTCATGCCAAACACAAGAGGAGCTCGCTGAAACTTTGGGAGTGACTCAACAAGCGATTCAAAATCGTCTTAAGCCCATGGATATGCTTCAAAAACAAGGAAATGTGGTTCAAGCCAAGAGACGTTGTACGCCGTTTTTTCACTTGCAAACAACTGAAGTCAAAAATTGGGTCGATTCTTGGATCGCCTCAAAAGATGAAGAATTTTTTCAACGCGGAATCCGTATGCTGCCTGAAAGATGGGAAACAGTCGTAGCTAACGATAGACAATACTTTGAATAAAATATATTATACCAATTTGTCTGAATAAAGCTTCGAAATTATAAAAAAAAACGTCAAAACATCCCGATAAATAATTTACTTTTCCATATTGTTGACTAGTTTATACCAAGCATTCTGAGATGTCATAAGGGATCAATAAGATAAGCTGTGACTTTTTATTATTCTAAATTGGGACTTTTGGGACCTACACCGAATCAACTGCTTCAAATTTCGTGGAAATATTTTTCGATTTGACTTGCGTGCATTTTGATTTACCGTGTTAATTTGTGCTTTTTGGAATTTCTCAATATTTCTTAGACAAACAGTATAAGAAAATCTTCAAAAAAGACTTCCAACGTCTTAGGTTAGTTCGACGAAACAGAATATTTAACATTGATAACACAAACTAAAGGAGAGGACTTATATTTCGTAATAGAGCGTAAAAACATAAAGTGGGAATCGTGGTTGCAGCATCATTAATGCACATTAACCTGGAAAAGAGGCAGACCTGAATTAAATTAATTTATTTAAAAAGAAGCTGACTTGAGGAGAGTTTTTGTTAGTCGTATGGTGGTTAATAGTACAATTTAGTTTAGTCAGAAATTTTGTGAAAAAAATCGGCATCGGTTTGACTATTTTTCGGTGTTTTTACTCTTGCTGGATATTGGGCCATTGTTCACTCTTATATGCATTTGATTTTTGCCTCGATTCTCGATTTCATATTTTTCGATTGGTTTTTCTTTTGGTCACTCATTATTTTTGCGTTAATTACTTTTCTGGCTTGTGCTTTTCTTGGTTCCTTTTTACTCGTTTTAACGTTTTGTTTACAGTTTTTAACGAAAATCGGTTCATTTTCGTTGTGTTCGATTCTTTTTGATTTCTCGTTCAATTGAACCTTTTTGAAACTTGTTGACCCTATTTGAATATTTTTGATTCTTTAACCAATCCGTCTATTTATTTCCTATGCAAATGATATAAATTAAACTGAAACGAGGTAGACGAGAACTAAATTGTTGCGTGCAAACAAATTGCTTCATCTTATTAAACGAATAATAAACAAAAAACACTTTCAAACCATTTCAAATGCCACAGTAATCAATCTATCTTATGTTTTGCGTATCTTGCGATGATATAATTTATGTTTCGTAATTACAAAAAAAAAAAAAAAAAAAATTATTGTATCAAATATCGTCTCAAAGTTATGTACATACATACACATATATTCTGAAATTTGTACTTAATTTACCAAAAAGACATTAAACCAGACACAAAAAAAAACTTGTTGTTCCACATGTATTCGTCGTAATCGTAATGTAATTCAATCAATAGTTAATTTCAACGTAAAACAAAATAACACAATAACGTATAATAAATTGTCTTATGTACATCTTTCAATCCATTAATCCATCGTCGTTATAATTTTATACAGCAAAGAAGATATAAAACCTAAGAAAAATGGCAAAACGTATTTTAATGGCCCGAATTATTTATGCAATAAAATTTGTATTGTTTTAAGGCTGGATGGATTATTTATTTATTGAGAGTGTTGTTAACCCGGAAGTTATTATTTACAATATTTTCGTTTTGATTGAGAAATTTGATTGATGGCGTGTTGATGAGGAAGTTGACACACATTAAATATTTTTTATTTGATTAGTTAAGATGGTTGATGAGAATTTTAAGTGTATTCAAAATATGCGACCGGGTAAGGGTTGAATTGTTTCTTATATTTTATGTTGTATGGCATTGACTCATATGTGGATATGTTTTTTTTTTTTGTTATTGTAATTACATTATATACGTACCTATGTACTATACGTACATATTAAGCACATTATTTGATTATTAGTCAACGATGTCTAATTTAAAATTTTTGTTTCTTGTATCGTTTCAGGTAAATTCACAGTCTTGTTACTAGGCAGAATTGAAGGTTTGTATTTAAATTTGAATGACTCGACATTACAACGTCTTCAGTAATTAAATGACTTACTGGTAAATTGCTTTTAATTCAAAATACATCAAATTTTAAAATTTGGAATTTCCATCTAAATATTATACATCGAACCTAAATACCTGAAAAATAAAGAATTGTAGGAAAATCCTTCAGCATACAGCAATTTAATGTCCGGGAGTTTTTAAAAAACTGATCTAAGTAAAAAAAAAGGAACTCGCCGTAATAGAAAAGGATTTAGTTCAGTTTTTTTTTTTAATTTAGACCAATCTTATTTTTTGGTCCCGCAAAACTCGACATAACGAACGTAAATGATGTATTTTTAAAGAATCACCGGGACTTGCTAGTAAAATACGGATTTTTCGATTAAATTCAAGAATATACGTTCTTCCTTGAATGTATATCAAACGCAGTGATTTGTTAAAAATGTCTGTAGGCCAAACATAATACATATTAGCATCTAGTTTTCTGTATTTTAATTAAATAAATTAAGGTAAATAACTTGAGTCAAATGACCTTGACACGATATGATTTGAAAGTCACCAAAAATAGTTAATTAAGTGGTTATGTGCCCCACTAAAAACCAAAAAATGTTGTCCTCCTGTTTTTCTACAAAATTTTTATTTTTCGAGTTATTTAGTTGGATAAAGTTAAGTGGTCCACCCGTGTACTGCGTCATTAATCCCTGAAATTCAAATAAATTAATTTAAAATATGTGGTTCTAAATGTCAAAAACATTTCTTATTGTATAGATTTACGAATGTCAAATTTTCCAAATCGAGTTTTTTTTAAACTTCGAAATTTAGACACCGAATTAAAGTGAGGGCCCAACTATACGATTCGACGGCTATCGTTTTCTTTTGCCTTATATTACAAAGTGTACGAAGAAAAAGGACAGCAATAGCTTTTGTTCTTTCTTCCGAAACCTTTATAATAGCCGTATTTCTTGAAGCACCGTGATCTGGATTATATCAATGTTTACATTAAAAACAACAACAAAAAATAAACAAATTTTCGTTTTTAAACGTCAAGAAATACAGCAAATATAAAACGACAGAAAACGATACCCGTCGAATTGCATAGTTAGGTCCCAGGGGCTACATTCTGATCAAGTAACAAATGACATTTTTTTGTGACTTTGTACTAAAATGTTAACTGCTATAAAATGACAAATAAAGGTCAGTACTAAAAATCGATGTGACTTTCTAAAAATGTCACAAAAAATAGTATGACAAATTGAAGTAAATTGTTATTGATTTTTAATTGCGGTGACTTTTGTTCTGTGTGTTATTTAAATAAAATTGTGTGCCAGTAAAAATAAATTTGGAAATAATTTTGTACAATACGGATTCGTAACTGCTTTAAACTATGTACTAGAAATGGCATATCTCATTTCATCAGATCACATATTTTCAGTAACAATATTTGGTACTAATACAAAAATGTCACGAAAAATTAGCATTTGCTCAACAGGGGATCATAGTTGTGTTCATATTCATCTATAAGTGTTGCTATAATCTTTAGATCGATTGGATTTTAAAATTGACGATGTCGGAAAAGGATGTTCGAGCCTTCGACTTTCTCTAATGACTGACACGACATGAAATTCAGGTAAATAAAAATCGAAATTTTTTGGATTTCCATTAAACAATTAACTTCGGACACTATTTTGAACGTCGAGTGACTTTCTTTGGCCTTCTTTTTGAAATTTTAAAGTAAACTTTTCGCCCTTACAGAATAATTTAGCTTCTCTTTCTTTCTTTCTTTCTTTATATTATTAACAGCCCAAGTGATATAGTTCACTTTTTGAAGGATTCTCAAGGCTCTTGAAAGGCTTTAATTGTTGTTTGTTATTAAACGTCTTTTACCTACCAAGTTGCTCGGGGTGTACCTATCTCCTGTTATAATCCTGTAGTAAATTTTGACTTCTTCTCCAATTTAATTACGTTCTTGGTTGGTTTCAATAGTGGCTTTCCAATCGTGAATTAAAAATTTTACTCGTATTAAAAAGGTTTGTAAATTCCCATCGACCATTTAGCCGAGACATATTTTTCGCACTTATAAGTAATGCGGTGGTCGATTGGAAAGCCACTAATATAGAAATAATTAAATTTCTTAAAATATTCAAATACATACAATAGCTTAATGAGGATAGATTTGTAAAAATAATGTTTATAATGCTTCAAGCCTAAAGTACATCGAGTATCAATTTACTGATTCCGTTCTATAGCACTACGTACTCGTAATGTTTTAAATTGTTTCCATTGCACGTTTTTAACAAACCCCAATTCATACATTCCATAAAATAAATGTACCAACAATATTTTTGTTGTTTTTTGTATAATGTTTTGATTCTCTCTCTGTATCTATACAGTATGTTCACAAAATACACTTTTGTTTATTTTTATTTTACTACTCTTCTCTTTATGATCAAAATGTGTGTGTATGTGCGCCAAGTGAGAGAGCTGTTTTGTTGATGCTTTTTTTTATTCTCTCGACATACGAAATACGATTTTGTTTGGTCTTTCTTTGAGGAATGGTGATTGGTGATTGGTGACGAAATTGTTGTACACAGAAAATTGTAAAAAACAAATTCTTTAGATAATTTCAGTGAGAAACAAGTCGCGGTCTTAGATAGTTATAAAAGACAAATAAATTTTGTTTCGGCCGTGAATTTTGTGTTGTATTGTTTATATATTTAGTGTGTGTGTAATAAAACGCATTTTAAATTAAATAATTAGTGCGCTATATAAGCTATCCAATACTATCTTTAAAGATAAAGTGATTTATCGAAAATTATCTTTAAAATTATTCTATAAGAGTGTGACTCGCATGTTTATTATGATTAATAAAATTCCAGCGTATTTTCAATATGCTTGTGAATCATGTTGTATGTTCCTTAATATCCAGTGACATTCCACAAATTATATCGCGACGCTTACAAGTGGTTTATAAGAAATTTATTGTGACGTCATATAGACGAAATTTATAATCGTGTTCTAGTTGCACGGCGCATAATGCAACTTCTTAATATTGTTGCAGTGTTTGAGTGCATTTAAATGGCTTCCTTATTTTGTGCTTGTGTGTAGGTGTAAAAGAAAATAAATAAAACTAATGAAATTCTCTAATTCATGTAACCGTTAAGTGTCGTGCCTTAGGTGTATTTTAAAACCGATTAATTAATTATTTAAATTGGACTTAAGAAGAACAGAACACAACTAATTATGTTGCAATCGGCTGAAAGTTCGTTCGCATCAACAACGTCATCGACAGCCCAATCAAGTACAACAACAAAAACGATACAAAATGAGACAAGTAGAAGACGATCAACATTTTATGTGCCATTAACAACAGTGTTGCCAGTATTGACCACCGCGAATAAGGAGAACATTATAGGAAGCACAGATAAATTGTATAATCCCGATTTAAGTGCATACAGTTTTGAATGGAGTTTAAATTGTTCTGATATACAAACCGTCTCTACGGAGGACGGTGGCCTTACTGTCAGCATAAATAGTAGTACCACGAGTAACACGAGTAAAAAATCATCGAAACGTTTTGGTATCGTAATGGATGGGGATAATAGTGCGTCAACAAATAGCCATACATCGTCGACTCCGATTCGAATAGTCAAATCTCATAGTCGCAGTAATATAATAAATTTTATGAATGGAGGAAGTAGTAGTAATATTAGTAAGCCCGAAGTGTTATCAGCGGAACCATCACCGATCAAAGAGAAATCCAAAACATTACCACAAAATATGTCACTGATTAATACATTTCCGCCAAAAAATTCATTCCTTCTCAAATCAACGCCAAAAATATCGTTAAATTATAGTTCGGAATTTAGTAGTAAGGCTGATGTTGCGGCCACCACGACAAGTCCCCGAAAAACATCACTCAACTTTATACGACGTGCCCATTCAACGAAAATAACACGAAATAATTCGCTTCTAAAAACACTTACATCAAAATGTGTGGATCATTCGCTCGAAAGTGTTAATATTACAGTGTGTGAATTGCCCCTGAATCGGTTGGTGAAAAATTGGGGCACCGATCAGTACAGTGAATTTATAAAAGATATATTTCTTAGTAAATTATCGTCGTCCGATGATGATTTCTGTGTAAATAGTAGCTTTATTAATAGTAGTAGTCGTAGTAGTAATAATAATGTTTGTGATAAGAAAAGAAGTGGAAAAAATTGTCATAGTAATAAGGATGCCGATGACGATGACGATGAAAATGGAGCACATTCTGGTAATTAATTTTTTTTTTCTTGATATCATTTATTTATTGTAAATTTTAATGTATACTTAATGTTTTAGTCGATTGGTCTTTTGTCGAAGCGTCTATGGTGGCCTAGACCAGATCAACTTCGGTGATATATACTAATCTTGTTTATATAACATATAAATAAAATTATCAAGCGAACTTGATAGTTTCATCTAGTTTATGAAACGAGATTACGTGACTTTTGTCGTAATATTAACAAACGTTTTGCCTTGTAATCTAGAGAACTTCCTAATGTACAGCGTAATATTTTATTACAGTTATCAAGTAAAATTGTACGATTTAGTAAACTGCGATTTTTACTAGACACACTTTGCGGATAATAATGTAGTTCATTTGTTTTTACCTATGAAATCGTTTTCTGGTGCTCAAGACACTCCCAACTCTTTTGCAATTCACTTTTAAATTCCTATGTTACGCATTAATTAGCCAAATCGTACTACACACCTGAAGCCCATAGTACTGATATGAAAGGGTGGGTCGGTCTATGAATTCAGATGATAAAAACTCCCCTCCAATTCGGGCATCCAAATATATATATTGAAATTAATACCAAACAGAAAAATTTCCTCGAAACGCCCAAATTACTCGTGATCAATCATGGTTCACATGAATCTCTTCTGTACCTTCTCGCTAAAATTTCAAACTCGAATGTGAAACTTTTCAGAGTTGCAAAAAACATTTTTGTTAATTTGATATACTTAGTAATATTGGAAAATACGCATAATATGTTATTATCCAATCATAAAAATGTACGTTCAACAATTTCGGAACGGGAACCGTATTCCCTCTCGCTCTCAATGAATGTATTATTGTGATTATTAAAATAATCAAAATATTCCAGATTACTAAAGCTTTTGTAAGTATACAGTTTAGGATCGACTAACTCATATCAATCACTGGTCACAAGAAACCCTTGTCCAGATCAGTCCTCCAAGATTTCATTCCAACTTCGATTAGTTGCTAGTACCACCTACATTTATCTGTACAAATAATGATTGACAGCTCTTGATTTTAATAGTACAATTAAATTTGTCATATCGTTTATTTTCTCCCGCCGTATAGTAACCTGCTCAAGCAAACTGAATTATTAACTCGACCTCGAAAACTCCCCACGAAATCATAAATTAGTAATTTTTCCGCTTGGTGCAGTGTACCACCTATCAGAGATTTCACACAATTCCAATAACTAAACAGTTTGGATGGATTATACTTAGATTTATAAAGAAATTCACAATCAGGAATTTATTTACTTTTCGAAGGGTTATCGATTCCCTTACAAATTCGAGGAATATGAATTTGCGAAGTTTGAGAAATATTAGTTTGATGATTGAGACCTTCAAACGTCTGATGTTTGAAGACAATTAACTTCTTAACCTCACCTAACTTAACTTATTGAATCAGTATGAATATATAAGCTACTAAAATTAAAATATATACACTAATTTAAAATATACATAAATCAATACTTATACCAAATCGCGAGAGACTGTGCACGCCACTGTCTATAGGTACGACATAAGTATCTCACAAAAATAATATTAAACTATAAATCTCAATAAAATTCCAACAATAAATGGAAACATATTTCTACCTTTTGAATCATAAGTGTACAAAGAATTTACTTTCTAATACGAGAAATATTATGACTTCTTATGATTTTTTTTTTTTTGGTTGGTTTGTAATATGAAAATGATTCATAAGTGTGTGAGAGACTGAGCGCGTTTTTTTCTTTATACTATGTTACTTCCACTTATATTTTTAAATGCCTACAACTAAGTATTTCTTCATTTTGAATAGATTTCTTCAGCACAGACTGACATAGTTAAATGTCATCTCTTTTAATAAAGCTTACAATACGATATAAGTCATCGTGAATATACTAGTGTTAATAATCCGTTATTATTTAAATAAACTATCAATTAGTGCCTATTACTACATCTGGGTTAAAACCATTCTTGTTTATTGATTGGTTTATTAGTACAGTGGCATTACTTTAACGATATAGCAAGCTTATAGATATTTTAGCCTTGACTTTCTGACAACATTTTCATTTTGTAATGTTGACTTTCTGCTGTAAACCAAGGTTGTCGTAATTATTTGTAATTACAATAAAGATCATGATCCATGATGCTATTGCTTGAAATCAAAACAAAGAAAATATCTTAGTACGTACTTACTTAAGGTTTGAATTTTTTATAAAATCTATCGCGATAGTAGACAGTGTGTTAAATTACACATTGTGACGGTTGGTAAAATATTTTGAAGTCATGTTTGAATCATAGTTATACTTTATAGTTATTCTTTCGAGAATTTCTGCAGTACTTGTGTAAGAGATAACCGTCGAATCGCAAGACTAATTTTATTTTGGACGGTTGCCATCATACTTATTTAGATGTATAAACAAAATTTTAAGTAAGCATGTCAATGCATCTGAATCCTGAAATTGGCACCCCTACGATAAAGTCGCAAAAGTTTTAAACAAAAACAAGTCGAGTTTAGGTTACGATGTTATTTCTGGAAGTAACTAAATCGAGTTTTGTTTCTGTTAGCTATAGTTTAGGTCCACGCCTAATTCGTATTAAGCAAAGATCAGAAATAACCCTCAACCCTATCAAAGGTTTTAAAATTACTCTCCTTTGAAAAGAAGTTAAAAGTATTTATAACTAATTTATAAATTTTTAAAAGGTTTATATGTGTCATTGTGAGTAAAAATTGGGAGGAAACTAATTTCCCTCAAATGAGGTTCTAAATTCTAATATATTTAAAACGTAGTTGATCTGTACATTGGACAGCATTTTTGCTTGACAATAATAGGGTGTGGATCAGTTTTCCTCAAGGCTAATATGAGCCGCGGTGTTGTGATCATCACATTTAACATTCATGGACATTATCTCCGATTTGTTTCCTACGGGTTACGTCTCTTTCAAAGGGAATTGACTGACAGTCTCATGAAATTGTGACGTTTCTAATATAATTATAATTCTTTTAAAACTAAATTCGGTTTCGTCTAATATCTAAGAAAATGCATCCACATATCTTTCTTAAGTCAGCTTGTTTACTCAAAAAGTTCGTAAGACTTAATCTAGCAGCCAGAGTGTTTGATAAAAAATCCAAATTATTTAGACGACATAACTTTATTTGCAATAAAAAAGGATAAAGGATGATGCAATATTACTTTTGAAATCGCCGCCAGTTCTGAGATTGGCCAGCTGTAGTTATTTACCAACATTTAATTTTCAGCCTTATAAATGGGAACAACTTTGGCTAATTTTAAGTTCCATGGAAATATACCTTTAGATAAACAGTTGTTGTCAATTGCCGCAGGGTTACTTAAGTAAGTGGTTCAGAAGCACATTGTAAGTTAAATGGGATCGTGATTAAATAAATTCACTGGTAGCAAATATCTTGTGATTTCAAGAGCAACAGTTGAAAAATATTTGCTAAATTCGTTAGTGAAATTTTTTGAATCAAATATTTTGCCCTTGTTAAATAAGATTTAAGTTAAATCATTTCACTAAAGAATCGCCACAAACGTCTAGGGTTATCGATAGAACTACAAGTTGCCTTACCAAAATTCATTTCTTTAGCTTTCTAAATTTCGTTTTTTCAGCTTCAAAATCTTGTCTCTATTTCTTACCAAATCTATTATGTCGACCGATATCTGTTCATTTTTTTCAAATTTATTTAACTTTTTCAATTTAGTGCTTTCTTTAACAGTTTGAGACAAACTCGAAGAAAATGTTTCAAAACATTTAGAATTCAAAATTAGCTTCCATTTGTTCCATTTTATCTTATGAAGGGATGAATTCATTTCAAAATATCCAGGAATTTTTGTGGAACTACAGCTATATTCCAGGAGCGCCTTTTTTTAATCATCACTTACAGTGGACATGATAACTCGAGAACGGTTCATCTAAAATCAGAATTTCAAAAAAATTTCGTTAGTATATTGTATTGTTTAGTTGCTGAACAAAGAATTTGTCAAAATTTAAATTTTTAAAAAAATGGCGATGGTTTTAACAACAAGTTTATTTTTTCAGGGTTGAAATAATTTTCGTTTTTTTTTTCTCTAAAAAATTTTTTTTAAAAAAATTCCAAATCCTTCGGTTAGCGAATAGCTATTATCATAATAAACAAGTCGTTTAAATTTGGTGTTGATCGCATTGACAGTTTTTTAGTAATTGTGTCCACTGCAAAGGTACTTTGAAAAAAAAACACGATTCTGAGATCGAAAGTTACAGGTTTAAATATTTTTCTATGAAAAAAAAATTAACAAGTAGTACCTCAAAACATTTACTAATCGATGTTGTTTACAGTTTTTAAGTAAATATTTACAAAGCTGTCAAAAAAAAAATCGAGAAAATGTCGTCATTTCGCCCGCTACAATTGTATATAACCTCATAAATTTGAAATTTGGAATATTCTTTGAAATATAATCAATTATTGTTGAGGTCCCACTGCTAACTCTAGTGGCATATTTACTTTCTAGGGCGTTTAGAAGTCGAAACTACTTGACTTAATCAATGACAAATAATTTTTAACGTCTCTGTGTGTCACTTTTGTCCAATAATTTTGGTTTGTACAGACAACATTCTGAATTAAATCAAACAATTTTAACAATGGGATACGCTGTGATCTACATACATATAAACCGATATTATATTTATGTCTACCTTAACTAACTTCATCATAAGGATTTGACAAAAATCACGGTCTAAATTCATAATTGTAACCGCTGTAATATTGTTTCGTACGTGGATTGAGCGCCATTTGAGTATTTGAATTTTTTGTCATGTTTTCACTAAAACTGCAATAACTCAACCACGATTTGCCGTAAAACAAATACATCAGTCTCATTCTCAAGGTTTCCAAATTCTCTACAAAATGGCGAAGTTCGTTGACAATTTCAAGGCATTGCCCCTTGCAAAACGGCAAACTGACATTTAAAATGGGCAAACCCAATTTTTGGCTCAAGTTGCTTCACTTTCCAATAAAAAAATTATTAACAAATAGTTCAAATCTATAAGTTCCACCTTATTGTAAGAAAATTTTATTCAAATTGATTTAGTTTCATTCAAAAACCCCCAATTTATGTTTTGCTGGTCGTCAAGCAAAAATCCGTCCGTCGAAAGATAAAATTGGGGTTTTTGAAAGAAATTAAATCAATTTTAATAAAATTTTCTACGAATAAGGTGTCACCTGATAAATTCGGACTATTTTTTAATAGTTTTGATATTGAAAACCAAACAATTTTGTCAATAATTGGATTTGACGGTTTGAAATGCCGGTTTGCGTTTGTGCATGGGGCTTAAAGTTTGCGTATTTTTTTCTTGTTTAAAAAATCTTTGTTTGATTCAAAAAAAATCATAAAAAAAATAAAAACGAACTCCAGCATCGGAAAGCAAACTAAATTTCCTTTATTTTGAAAATGAAAAAAAAAAAAAATGTAACCAACGTTTCACCAAGATACACAAGCGTTTAAAAATAGGGCAACTGTTTCGAACAATTTTCCTGTTGCGTTTTTATTTTTTGGCGCAGTGTATTTTAAAATTTAATTTATTTAGTACAACACAAAATTTGCGTGTTTTAATTTTGACAGTTTTTGGGCTTGGTACTCGATCAAAAAAATCTGCATTTCAGGCTACCTGAGCTCGTTCTTTTGAAAGTAACACGTAATGAATTTGGCTTTGGGAAGTATTGCGTGGGTTAGTCCATATATCTAAATTAATTTTCTTATGTTAAAAGAATGCGCTAATCACTACGTTGCGTTCGTAAATAATAATTATCAGTTGCAATTTTGTTTCGCAAGGACGAGCCTATTCATATAAATGAAATGAATGTCTGATTTTGTCAAGTTAAATTCAGTCTGATTACCTTAGATCAGATCATCCAAATTATTGTAAAATGAGCCTTTATCTTTCGGTTAGCTAACTTCAGTGGATACATAATCGGAGTTTACGCATTCGAATATTGATCGCTTTGAAATCCAAAAATACATTTTACCTGAGCCAAGAAGAAAAAAATCAAGATCTGCATTGTAAACCTTGGGAAACAAGGTCTCCATTTTTAATAACAAATTAATGGGTTGGTTTACCCATTTAACCAAGGTGTGGTTTTCTCGGATTGGTTTTTATAAACCAAAATTACTCAAATAAGCGTTAACTTAATAAAAATTAAATGCCTTTTAATATTATGATTTATTCTTTTAAACAAATAATAAATCATAAAATTTCTAAAGGTGTTCAAAAATTACAATCAAACTGAAAAGAGTGAAAAATCGTATTTTTTGCTAATTACACCAAATCTTTACAGAGACATAGAACGGCGGAAAATCAAACCAAATAAATCCAGCTAAGTAAATCATGTGACGTCCACTAAATCGAAAACATATTTTCATTGTTTATTAGATTCTTAAATTTTTTTTCTCGCGACTCGCTTTTCCAGATGAAGCATTCTGGCGACCCGATTTTTGGTTCCTAATTTTAAAAATGAAGTAAAAAAATTACCGAGCAAACGGCGCAGTACCGGGTTCGAATCCCGATAGGGGCGGGATGCAAAAGAGATTTTTCATCATCTGATTACGATCGGTGATGACGATGAACACAACTATGACCCCCTGTTGAGAGTGCAGAATCCATGGGCCGACCCACCTTTCATGTCAGCACTATAGGTTGGCATGAAGCAATGCAATGTGCAGGTGGTTTATACAAAGCGGGTCTATAGCGGTACGTCCTCGATTTGGCTACTACTGCGTAAAGTAGGACGGTAAAATTAACTGCGAAAGAGTTGGGAGTGCCTTGAAAAAAAAAAAAAAAAAAAAAATTAAAAATTCAAATAGAATAGAAAATTTAAAGGCAACCTATATTACCTAGAAGTGATACATTTAATTCGTTGAGTTTGTTCAGCTTCCCATTAACAGCCATAATTTAGTTTTTTCCGAAAACAAATATTACTTAAATCCCATCTTCCAGAATTATTAGTCTTGTCGACGTTTCTCCCCCTTGAAAACCATCTAACAAGAAGAAGGTTTTAGGGTCTGCTCTTCGCAGAGTCGAGAAAGAAATACGACTTATGAGCGCAACTTTTTATAAAGTGAATCGCAGTCACAAACTCTTTGGAAACTTTATCCAGGTGGATGTTTTTTTAGCTATGAATCATATTTTCGCTTGAAGTTCATTTAAATTTTCCGTTTCAAATGTTGTCCGTCCCTCCAGTGACCCACCAAACAAATCTGTTTGTGAAAATGACCACCAAAGGAACAGCGCTCATATGTCAAAAGTTGAGCTGTGTTTGTAATATCATTGGTTTGGATTTCGTTATAATCCACATCTATTTGGAGTTATTTTCGCTTACAATTGACGTTTGGATTGACAGTGTTATATACTAATAAATAATTATTAAGGGCAGCATTCAAACATTATTATAAAAATATAGGGAGGAATTTAATTTTTTTGCTGTGGCTTTGCACGTTTTAACGTGTAATTAATAAATAACAAATTTAATTGTATAAACCCAATTAAATAATTAAATAATAGAGATACTAAGCTAAAATATGACGTTTGGTTGTTTATTTGCCAAATAAAATTATCTTCAGTTGCTAGATGCTTTTCTAACGTCAAAAATGTTACATCTGGCGTAAAATGCGATAGTAAATTTATGATTTGATTTAAATAAATTCAAAACTTTTTGGATTTATTTAAATCATTTCCGGAATTATTTAGCGCAATTGTTGTTGTAAATGTCTCATTGAAATACGGAATGAGATGTTCGCGACGCCAAAAAATATCTCGCGACCCCTAGTTTAAGCACCACTGGCCAATACTATAGCATCAATAATAAATAAAGAATTCCTAATATGTACTTATAATAAAACTTTTTTCAAACGTTAAGTTATTCCGAAGTGGCCAGATAGAGAAATATTTTACGAAGAGCAGGAATTGTTAAGAGTACTGCAATTTCAGTTTCTTTATAATCAAAGACTGATATTTTAAAATTTAGACATAAACCACAGTGTCGGTGATAAATGTTTACAAAATAACTGTTGACGCTTATTTTAGGTCTCTGGTATTAAGACAAATTATCATCGTGGTCTGGTAAATAATGTATGAAACAAAACGGAAATCATCAAACAGATCATCGTGTTGATACTTTGAATTTAGTTGGATCCGCAATATATGTAGTTTGAATTATCTGCTAACGCTAACGCCTAAAAGAACCGGCATTGTAATTTTACAGCTAGTAAATTCTATACGTGTTGTTTGACAAGTAGCGTAAAAAGTTTTCCCAATTCACATTAGGTACTTATAAGAAATATGAAAATAGTGCTTGAAACGACCTTAAAAGACTTTTGATTCTTGCTTGCCAATTTGTACAATTTAATTTGACAAAAATTTTCAGCAAAATGAACTAACTGGTAAAGAATTTGTACGACGTAGATTTTGATATCTAGAATTGTATTTACATTTTCAATATAACCTTCCTTATATACCATATATCTAACAGCATACACACATCTAATTTGACAGTCAAGTCACGCTCACCCATAAACGACACAAATTCATAATATTTATATACTCGGTCGAAGTGCTCATCTGTACAAATAAAATATTTTTTGATTACATGTTTGGTACAGAACATTTTAAACGTTGAATTTTTTATTTTTATATATGTACTTATGTACTTTCATACAAACGCACATAACTATACTGCTGATAAGATTATGTATTATCAGTTTTATTCTGTTTTATTATTTATATTTCACGGTATGTCGTATTTGGACGAGCAAGGCTTATATAGCGAATTCGCGGTCTAATTATTTATTTAGCGTTTCAGGCATTAGTCACACACATTTATGTAAATATTCGATTTATTGATTGATAATAACTGCATATGTACTATAATACAGGAAATATAATGTGCTACTAACTCAACGAATTCATTGTTTAATTATTCAATTGGCGACCTAAAATTCTTATACTTGTATATTGCGCACATTTAAAAATCGATATTCGATACATTTCGGTATTTTTGGTTTGATAACAGCTAACGCGACCTAAAACCATTGTTTATTATATGGAAGATTTAAAATAACTAACAAAGAAATCGTCATAAAATTAATTTATGATCGGGCTGAACTGATTAAGTTTTTTAAAAAAAATCCATTAAAATCTTTGTAATAATTTTTAATTACCAGCTACTATAATTATCGACTCAATATGTTCATGTAACATGCGACACACATTGTTAAAAAGTAAACATTTACAGTTGTAAATATATCTGGGTTCTGTGTTTTTTTATTATTAAGTTAAAGACATTGAAGTGGCAAAAATGCATTAGATATGCTTTTTTCATGGTTAAAAACCTTGTAATTGGACCATATACATACATATACATAATATATAATATATAGTAAATAACATACACGATAATTTATCAAGGTTTTTAAAACAAAAAAACTTAAATTTGATGACTAATTAGTACTAGTAGAGATATTGAATCTACAGTACTTGCAATATATAAAATCATTCGATTGAGAACTTAATCATTTAGAACGTTAGAAAACATATTACAATTCTTTGGTTTATTTCTCACAGTCACCGAACAGAACAACCGAATTGTATTCTTAAGAAGCAATAAATTTTAATTTGATTATATTTGGTTGATTAGATTTGATTAGTGTGTTGTGTGCAAGAGGTGCTATACGGGACGAGACAGTTTTTATTTTATTTGTATTTAAATCAATTCATTTAATAGAAATTCTTTTTAAGATTTTGCTTTAACTGAACTCATAAATTTCATTCGATATGGTATTGGAACCGGTAGCTAAAATATGGTATTATTTTTACCGGCGTTAACAAAATGTCACTGCTGTGGGGAAATTTAAATGTTTATTCCAGTCAGAATTTTAAACAAAAACTTGGCAACATTTTCAGAAATGTTGAGGTATAAAAATGGTCGACTCAAATTCAATGAAGTATAATTATAGTATATTAGTATATTTACAACTGGAACTAATTAAAATCTACAAAAAAAAACAGTTTCTGTCGAGGCTTGTAAATAAGGTTTTAGTTTTCCAATGAAATTTAGATTGTTTCACATATAGGTGGCAAATAACAACACTTGCCACTTTGTATAACAATACAATTATTAGCGAATACTTCAGTCTAGAGGAAGCCAATATCAACATGCAGTGCAATAAAGATTTAAGGATAAAATTTCAAAAAGGTGATTTGTTGAACATTTATAGATGACTGCATCAATAAAAATATTAAGTTTAACTAAAATTTGGCTAATTTTGGATGTGCAAATGACTTTTATCAAACATAGTAGTTCAATTGAACACTAAATTTTGAATATGTTATTTAAATAAGTGGGCCTTACCATTAATACGAGGTCCGCAAAAAGAATATTGTTTTAAAAAATCCTCTGAGACCTTTGGAAATTGGACTAAATAATTCCGCCGATGTATTAAATAATTCCAAAAATTGTTGAATTTAGGAATTTAAATTAATTCTTAAATTTAAATATCGCGTTTTACAACAGATGACATTATTTTCTATTTTATTTTTAAAGGTTGGTAATAAAACTGTAATTTCGAAAAAATCTAGAGTAGCTAATGGGCATTTTATTCATAAATGTTTCCAAATTTGAAATATTTAAGTTCTTAAACGGTTTTTATAGTTAATTTCTTTATTTATTCAAAAATAATCGAATTTCGTTGTACGTATTTACTAAATCCACTCTCATTAATTTTTGTCAACCACCAAATCGACAAGTAATTTTGATACCAACTCAAAAGGTAAAAATGAATTCCAAATTTAAATCTTTGGATATTATGGGTAAATGGGAGAAAAATAAATCAAAAATAATTCTTATTCTATTTTTCCCACTAAAATTCAGCTCTTGTTGATTTAAGCGTAGCCAATAAAATCGAAGCCCATTGTTGCTTTACTTAAAATGTCCAACTTATGTCACATAAAATTTTCGTCTCTTACGGTCGGTTACCCTTACTTACATACCAGTTATTTTATTTGTTGACTGAAAGGTAATTTAACTGATCGAAATTTCAACAGTTTTTTAGAGACTAACTGAGCTATTAATTAGTTGCTTTAAGTAATACTAATAAATAAGTAATAACTAATCTGAGCCAGGCGGCAAGTTTTACTAATTTTTTGTAACAATGTTTAAATTTTGGAAATTAAGTAATAGGCCTAAATAGCACTTTTGTAGAGTAGCCAATTCCTGGAAAAAAAACTGATGTTCGAGATGTTTTGAGGTTTTATTTTTGAGCGCAGCGACTCGACCGACACAAAATTTCTCTTTAGCGAAGAGTTATAAAATATAAATAACAGTTATAAATAACGATTAGGTCGTATTTTTGTAGGCTGAAGAAATTTGAAAAATTTCTTTAAAAAGCTTATACTGACAAATAAAATATGTAATTTAAAAAAGCCATGGACGTGTACAAATAGTTATCAACACTTGCAAGTTTTTTCATTTTTTTAACGTAAACTATTTTTGTCGACTTTGGAGTAGAAAGCCAAACATATAAAATAGGTTATAGGACTATTTTGTGAAAAGTGGTTAATATTTTGGTATAACTTTTATTTTCATTGGAGTGAGAATATTAGAATTTTATGATACAAATAAAATAAAATCATTTTTTATATTTAAAATTCTAACTAAAATAAAAATAAAGATTATAACAAAAAAATTAATCACTTTTCGGAAAATAGTCATCGGAAAAGTAGTCAAACTGCATTAACAGCAGTCTGCATTTTAATTCGACCTTTTTCCGTTTGCAGTTTTCCTGTTTCAGTTTCTGCCACTTCACGTTATTCAATATTATCATAATTTTCCTGATCTAAATCTTGAAAATCATAAACATGACAATATTGAGTTCTGTAAAATCTTCGAAATAAAATTAATTTAAAAATTTGTTTTAGTAAGTAATGTAATTAATTAATAATTGCAAAACTTACTTAAGTAAGCACTAACTCATCGCATTTTGATAATAATTGACTGATTCCATACACGCAGGTAGCGTAAAGCGACTGCAAAAACTGATTAGGGATGCGTTCGTAAAATGTAATTTTGGAGCAATTTTGGTTGACTGAATTTTTGAATGCACTATGCACACAATGTATAAAGGCGGTCGTAATGTGGAGGGGTTACTGTTGGGAAATACTATATATACTCTATTATGAATGTTTTATGTAAGTGATTGCCTTAATTTTGAACGTTTTTGAACAATGTTTCGTTAAAATGGTGAAGAATTAATTAAAAATAAATCTTCGGAATTGCATTCTCTCATTAAATAGAATACTTGCTGTAACATAATCGATAGTTTATTACTGGTTAAAAGCGACGCAAATACGCCCAACTCGTAAAAAAATATCGATAATAAGCATTATCTGTATTACAACTAAGAGTAACATAATAAATTGCTTCAAATTACCGTCGTTAGTAGTTATTTAATGGATATTTTTGCATTATCGCATATGTCTTAAATTAATTGGTATTGGAGTATTGTTGCTGTTGCGCTGTTGATTTACGAATAGTTCAAAAAATTTACAATTTGTACAAGTGTAGCAATTTTTAAACAATAAAATCTCAATAAATACCCGCTCCTTCAGACTTGAAAACTCGCGGTTGTAGCTTGATTTTTATTTTGAATGGTAAAACGCAGTAAAGAGCCGAAGCCGATGTAGGATTTAAGTTTCAATTAAAAAAAACACCTTTAATGTAAAATCTAAAAATTGATTATTATTTAAACATTAGTAAATTAATATCTATAAAGATTAACCTTATCACCCCAATTTCGTAATAATTTAAAGTTTTGTTAATTAAACCAATTTTGTTTTTTATTTCGCCGCCCTTTGACTCAATACGAATTTTTATAATTTTGTTTTATTAGTATGACACGAATTAAATATTTTGACTCATCATCCTCATCAGGAAGAAAAAATTCTTTATACTTATCTCACATTATGTATCAGCCGCATATTCCTTCAAAACAACAATGAGTCATTCAACATATATGTTGTTTCACATATATTATGTATATCTGGTTTTGCCGTCACTTAATTGTTGTAAGATGCTTTGCGCATTTCCAGATGCAAAAAAAAACATCAGAAAACCCGACTATGAATCAATATGCGCAGACAAATTGCAATGACATGTATGACTCAGCCATAATAGACGCGTTGTTAATTTATGATCTTCAGAACCAAAAGTGTCTTAATTTATAAATGCCTGCTAATTGGTAATTATAGCATAACATATTGCGTTACCCAAATATATTTTGTGTGTTTGTGGTTTTACGGTGGTTATCTAATCGCGATTTTATTAAGTCAATAAACTATTGTTGTACAATAATAATAGAAAGTAGGTAACATGCACGTCTTAGATTTATCTATACGTCGAGCGTATATATTTATAGCGTTTTTGTCTTAAATAGCTTAAATAATCTTGTGTGTCTTATTGAAATGTGATTGATTTTCGTTGTTGTTTTTGTTGAGTAAAATTTATTATCATTTATATCGCGTATTATAGCCGTAGAGATTTATAAAAGGAGTGGTGCGCTCACAAGGCCTATACATATAATTTTGTTTAAGTGGATTTATGATATTAAGGTCAAAGTTAGATTTGATGACACATTTTGTGTTTGTGTTTATTTTTGGCAAGCTCAATTCAAGTTATATGAGTTTTTAATTGAGTTATAATATATTGAATATATAGGTTCTGCCGTATCGTCTTTAAAAAAAATACCGAACAATGCAAAATCATTGCAATCCAATTAATTCTTCGCCTTCGTTCCATTTTAATTGGTTCTGTTGTGTAGAATGATGAGAGACAGTTATCAATTGGTGTCAATTAGATTGGATTTGGTTTGATTCGTACACGTATGTATATGTAAGTACTACGTACTCTCTATTGTAATAAGCAATTCTTATCGATCGAACATATGCGCGTCCCTTATTTGTATGATTGCGGTTTATGCAGTAAAAGAAAATAATTTGCACCTGGATATGTAAACAACATTTAAAGTAAATTCTTGGGAATTAGCCTGTTAAATAAATATATGGCTTCGTAATGAATGTACTCGTTTGTTTAATGCAAATATGGATCGCATTTTGTTTGATCGCTTAAATATGTACTTACGAACAGTTAAGTTCAAGTATAGGGTATATACATAGTTTTATTATATTTCCTATTCCATTTTTCTATAAGCGGACTTATAAATTATAATGTTACCTTTATATAAAGAGGCGCCAGGTATTGCATATAAATTTTCTTGGGTACTTAATATGAAAAGTAAAGTTTATACCAACTTTCGACAAATATACTAAAAAAGAAGCCGTTTACAGAACAGCGGTTACACTCTTGGCACAGTGCGACTTAATAAAATGGATTTAGTGAATTTTTCGAGGTTAGTCCTAGTAGTATGAGCATGTCAACCTCAGTTTTATCTAAACTCCTGCCTGTCTATGGTATTAGAATCGTTGTTACGAGTTTATACCTAAAAATTGTCTTAAACAAGTATTCATAATGTGGAAAAATATTTGCCGCTCAAATCGACCTCCTTTCGACCTGCCGTTCGTTGTGAAACGTAATTACTTTCTTGAGCGTTTGGGCTCATTATTTTATTTATACACTTGTCCCTCGATTAACACGGTAACTACGTTCCGCCAAATTACCGTGTAACTCAAAACCGTGTTAATCGCGACTTAATACCTGTCCCTCGATTAACACGCTACTTGCCCTCGATTAACACGGTACTTGATTAACGCGGATTTGATTTAATACGGTCAACGAATTGAGACAAAGTTTTGATTAAAACGCACAGAAGTTTCGATTAACACGGTTTTTTTACACAGCGTAAAAGGAAAAATGGTATAAAAATGAGTATGAATATATGTATGTACAAATATGTAGCTATCGTGTGATGGGTACTTTATTTTTCCGTTACAGTTTTTTACGATAATTTAAGCTGTGTTTTTTTTATTCGCTCCCGATAGCTGCTATCGAGAGCCTTCATTTTGTCTATACCTAAATTTAAATGTGACGCGCTATTTATTGGTAAAATTAATTTATTTAACATCAGACTATCATTTTTAATTCACCTGTTTAGCGAAAATTTGATATACAAAATATTTTGCGCTAACTATTTATACGGAGCGCTGTCGGGAGCCAAATTTTGTATGGCGGCTCTCGATAGCAGCTATCGGGAGCGAATAAAAAAACGCAACTTTAGTATGTACATTAATTTGTGTGATTATGTTAGTTAGATATGTTAATATATATGAAAATATAATATGAAAATTCGTGGATTACGTTCCCAAAGTAATAATGATGTTTTGGTTGAAACAACATTTATTATCACATTATTTTTATTTATTTATTTATTTATGTCTCATAACCTTACAAATACAAATTTATGAAATAATTAAAATAATAATACAAAAATTAAGGTTAAGAAGATAGGTTATTCTTTGCCAAAAGGCAGTGGCGAATAACCTTTACAATAAATTATCAGTTAATATCAACTAAAATATAAACTATTAAAAAAAACACAAAACATAAATTTTATTTTATTTTAAAAACAAAAAGCCAATATCTTTGTTTTCAAACAATCAATCCTTAATTAAATTCATAATTTTTCTATTTTTTAACTGTGCGCGTAATAGTTGAGGCAAGCGATTAAAAAATGTGGGGGCCGAAACTAAGAAGTACCTGCGATAAGCTTCACTGATAAATCCGGGAACAGAAAGGAAGTTTCTGTAATTACTACGAATGTCGTAAACAGTACTTAATCTCAGAATTCTGTGCCCACTTCTAGAGAAAAATAATTTTAAAAATTTAAATACATATATGTAGGTGTTGCAAAGGTAAAATTTTACAAGCCGTAAAAATTGGCCAAGAACGATCGCGACGACTCTTAAAAAACATAACCCGAACAATGTATTTTTGCAAAATGTATAAAGATTCCAATGTATTCATATAAACCCTACCCCAACAAGGTAATCCATAGGAAAGCTTAGATTCAAAACATGCATGATAAAAATTTAATAAAACGGCGGATGGACAAAACTGTGACGCAGTAAATAAATACGTGGCACGTAAAGAAAAATTTAATTGCTCTTTAACCTTTTGAAAATGAATTTTCCAATTTAAATTAGCATCCAGATGCAAATCTAGATACTTAAAATTATAAACACGTTCAATTGGAATGCAAAGATTGCTACAATTCACTAAATTACAATTCCTCATATGGCAAACAATCTCTGGAACATAGCTCGAATATGGGTCGCCAGCCAATCTAAATAACATAATTTTAGTTTTCTCACTTAAAATCATGGAATGATCATCAAACCAAGATCGCAATGTATTCATATCAGAATTAATATGGTTAGATATTTCAGAAGTACTTGAACCATAATAACTCAATGCCATATCATCAGCAAAAGCAATAATTCTGCCTTTCAAATCCAAATTAAATATAGAATTTATATAAACTAAAAATAACACAGGACCGAGGACCGAACCTTGTGGAACTCCAAAGTCTGCCTTGAACGGCATGCTAAACGAATTATCAATTTTCACTTTAAAAAACCTGTTACGAAGATTTGATTTAAACTTTAAACCATAGAAATGGCTTGTAAAGTTTCCGTAAAAGTAAATTGTGATCTACCATGTCAAAAGCCCTCTTAATATCAATAAAAACAGCACCAACACACTTTTTCCTATTTAAATTAATATGAACCCCATTCAAAAAATCAATTAAAGCTGACTCAGTATTTTTTCCAGACCTAAAACCATATTGACAATTATTTAAAATATTTTATTTAGAAAAGAAGGAACCCGAAATTTTAACGCCTTTTACAGAATCTTCATAATTATGGGTTGTAAAGATATAGGACGATAATTATCCTTAAGCAGTTTATCACCCTTTTTAAATATCGGAATTACAACTGCGGTTTTCAAACAATCAGGAACACTGCCATTCAAAAAACTTTGATTGATAAAATGTACCAAAATTGGCGATATAATTTCTATGTTAGCTTTTAGCATATTGGAACTTATACTAAGAATATCTATACTATTACTAGATTTTAAACTAGATATTAATTATATCAACAATTTCAGTATCGTCCACAGGATTAGTAAAAAAATTTTCTGAGAAGATGACTTCAGTTAACAAAAATAAATAAAAATTTAATTTACATAATTTATAATTAAAAAAATAAAAATCATATCATAAACTGCTTAATTCGAAATTTCGAATCCTCATCACTGGTTATAAAAACTGCTTTATGTTTGAGTGTTTTATCACCACTTCCATTCGGTTTTGTTCTGGGTTTAAAACATTTTGTAATGGGATATTGTTTTTTAGTAAATTCTAGAGACTTTTGTAGCTCTAAGCAGGGTGTCACACAGTTGCTTAATCGTCTCTCAAATTGTAATGCCCTTTCTAAATCAGGATCATGATCTTTAAAAAATGATACCAATTGGTTTGCCATTTCTAAACCTTGATCAATCTTGGTGATTGTTATTGCTGGAATTGCAGTTTTTACATAATTTTCCTCGTCGCTTGAAGAGCACGAATCGTTAGCAAGTTGGAGCAAATCTTCTTCATTTATTTCGTTCTCAGTCGCCAATTGTTCAATTTCTGGGATTGTCAAATCATCAAAACCTTTGCCGGATATATTACTGGCAATACCAATTGTCTCTTTGTAAATACTGCTTGCTGTTTGCACATCTCCTTGGTTTAAAACTACGTCAGGCCAAATATTCTTACAACAAGCATTTAGAGTAGAGCTTTTAATGTCTCAACTACAATTCCTGTTATTTTTATGCAATCTAAAATAGAAAAAATTTTCCAAACATTAGTAACACTTAATTCATCATTCTGTTCGATGTCGTCTAAAATTTTTGCAAATGTCTTCTTTAAATAGTACGCTTTAAATGTGGCTATTATGCCCTGATCCAAAGGTTGTATTAATAGCATAGTGTTTGGAGGTAAAAATTCCACTTTTACAATACGTTCTTGTGGTAAAGATTTTTAGGATGTCCCGGAGCATTGTCTATTAATAATAGAATTTTAAACGCTAAATTTTTCTTTGCCATGTAAGTAAGCTTGGGCATCTGGGACGGAACATTTATAAAATCAATTTTCAAATAGAGACTGTGTTACCCAAGCTTTTTGGTTTGCCCTTCAATACACTGGTAAATTATTTCTATTAATAGATTTCAGGGCACGTGGATTCAGAGATTGATTAACCATCATTGGCTTCATCATCAAATCGCCTGAAGCGTTACTGCAAAACAGCAAGATTATTCGATCTTTTGCCGCGATTTAACAATTGCGCGTTGTATCACAAACATAAACAACAATTTTTGTTTTTAACCCTAATCGAACCAACATATTTTTGTTATGTCAGTAAATTCAAATTCTAATCAAATAATTTACGAAAATGTTTGCAGAGAATGAGTAGATGTCAAGTACGTTGTATGGAAATGTTTCAAAGTAAAATACATACAAGCTTATAACTAAATTAACATTATTTTGAAAATCGATGCATTTATCAAACGAGCCAAAAAGGCACACCTTGGTTGGATTAGGGTTAAAACATGACGTTTCACACAACTAAAATTGGTATAGAGCCATCTATTAGAATTGTTTAAACTAAAATCCCTCTTTCGTTAATTATATACGTAAGTACTTCTAACAACTACACCATCACTTGAGCATGAGTAGTTGCAAGTAGATACAAGTACTTGTGAGTAGTTTGCTAACGCCAATGGAACACGCTTATTAAACACAAACAAAAGAATGAGATAGATTACATACAAGAACGCAGTTATAATTTGTGTATGTAAACTCAGACTTGGAAAATATGCAAGGAAAAAGGAACAAAATTCTAAAAATCTCTAAAAATATGTTAATTAGTTAGATACACGAATATTTTGAAACATGATCTAAACAACAAGATGTATTTATGTACATATATATGTATGTATGTATTGTACGTATGTACATACTATATATTCATACTCATTTTTATACTATTTTTCCGTTTACGTTGTGTAAAAAAAACGTGTTAATCGAAACTTCTGTGCGTGTTAATAAAGACTTTGTCTCAATTCGTGTTAAATGAAATCCGTGTTAATCAAGTACCGTGTTAATCAAGGGACAGGTGTACTTATTTGGTTAGCCGCTAGGAAATATTCAAAAAACCTTTTTAAAAATATTGTCACTACTGATTTGTAGAACTTAAAATTCAGTTTATTCAATATAGCACTCCCAGCGATTTTGGACCCACACAAGGTGCGCATCTTTTATGGTATAATTGAGTTCCAAATAAGATTATTAAACCGTGTGAATTCAAACATAAAATCTGTATGATATTTTTTTTTTATGTTCAGTTGAATTAGCGGAAGTAATTAAAATCCATTAAAGAATACATATGGGTAATAAACTAATAACTATTTAATTTGCTCATTTATTTGTTTTGATATACATACGTATAGTTAATAATTGTTGATTTAACCCAAAAACTACATACTTTTACGAATTGAACTGAAATGTTTCCAAATTTTTAACCCCACAAACACACAATAGTACGATGACCACCGGAAGCAAAATATTAAACTGCATTCAAATAACGTTTTTGTTTTCTTGAAATGAAACTATATAAGAGAACTTGTATACTTAAAAGAATTCAACATTAACACTCACACACACACACATTTAAACAAATTAACTGTCGAACATAAAGTACCAACTAAACATAACACTGTGGTAAGGCAACATAAACATATTTGGTATTCTCGTCTTGAGTATTATATTTGGTCAATGTCGCTTGCTGTCAGGGTTAGATGTATTGTAAACAAATTGGATATACCATACAATGTTGATGTCTTATCAAGGGGTGTTTCACAAGTTAATTATTGATAGTTAGTTATATAAAAAACCATACATTTTGAGGGAGTTGCCGTCACATATGTGACTTCTTGTGAAAGAATACATTAACATATTTAATATGATAAGAAGTACCCTAATGATTGGGATATTATCTAAATGAAATGATTTTGTCTCCGTATAAGTATGTATCGTTTTAACTGTATTCTGTAAAGATCTGTTTAATATGCGTGGCAGATGGTTTAGCATTTTATTTGCTTTCCTTTCACTGAACAATTTATGATTAGTGCGCCGTGCTGACAAAATACTTTATTAACATGCGGTATGTATGCGGTCGCATGTATGGAATTTTAATGTTTCTTTTTGTTGTTGAGAAATGTTTATGTAATGTGCAAAATGGTTGTCAAATGTTTTGGTACAGTAAAACTGATGAGCTGGTACCAAAATACCAACAACGCATGTACATAATCTAAATAAATTCATTAACATTTTATTGATATTCTAAAAACTATTAACGGGCTATAAAAAAATAAAAACTAGCGTCGGGTTTATTGACGGAATAATAAAATTGTACGTACGACTATTAAAATTCCTCTTTATATACATACATACATCCATACATAGTTCTGTAAAAAAAAAGTCAGTCTCTTACAAGGGTAAGATGAAGAAACAAAATCAAATAAATAAATTCTATCAAGTGTCAAGGTTGATGATGAATAAAAACTTTTAAAAACGATTACACTTATTGTTTCAAGGTCATTTTTGCATAAGAATTTGAAAGATTGTGATACAATAAATTTATTTAGCCAATATTACTCGATGAAGTAAAAGATTCACTAGGAGAAAAAGTCGTTCAATATAATTTTATAAACCGTATTCATAGATATCTACATACATACTGATATTTAACAATATCAGTTTGTAGATATCTATGAATTTGAATTGAAAGGCACCAGAGCGAAAGAATAACCTGATCAGATAGTCCAGTTTTTAGAAATTTAATATGTATTCTTGATATTTTGCCTCTCTTTGAGAGGTAGGGAACATTTTTCGATTAAAATTGAATACAAATTTGAAATAAAAAATAATATTTATTTATTTTCTTATAGAAAACCTCCTTTAATATTTTACGACCACTGAATAAATTTTGAAATTAAAGTTTTGCAAAGTAAATAAAGTATCGTAAACTAACAAAAGATTCCGTTCAATTTTTCTCTGGATAAAATAATGTGAAAGATAGCTAAGCAGCTGCTGTCAACACTAAATCAATTTAAATCATGAATTGCAAAGCAAAATTAGCAACATACATATAAGGTCAACAGGTGTAGCTATAAAATACAAACACATAAGTAATTTTGACATGTTTTGTAGTTCTCTTATACGGCAGAATTCGAAACTCATATTTGCAACTATTTAATGTTTCAATGTATGTATTATCAAAATTAATGAACAGATTTTTATTTCAGGGTTCATTTTTCTAGCAGCGCTGTTTTTCATGTTTCTTTCGATCTTACTATGTACTCTAATTTTGATAGAGGCAACTGCTTGCTAATATTATTTCAAATTTATTAATATAGTGCTAATGTTAACAAGACTAGTTTTATGGAATTTTAAAGCAAACTGAAGCATCTGAAGATGATTCACTTTAATTTGTGCTAATGCATAACTAATCGGTTGATTTATTCTTTTTATTACCAACGAGATGGGAAATGTTTTTTATTTAGGGTTGCATCTCTTGATGATGAACATGATTGGAATTGCGGAAATACCACCTTATGTACTGCGATTAGCTTAGGTATCCATATTTATCCATCCACATTTCTAACTTATTATCATAGGGTTTCGAATATTTTTAATCCTTTGTCTTTTCTTATGTTTGCTACTCTTTTTATTAGTTCTGATTTTTTGTTTTCCAAATTTGACAACGGACAACCAGATAGTATAATTAAGACATGTGTCGGGGCGAATTCACTGTATAGTACAGTGGTGACTGTTTCCTTCATTCCAGGTCAGGATGTTTCCGCTTGTGTTTCTGAAATCGTGTGTCAACTTTTTTCGGTTCCCTTTATACTATTCTTCAAGCTTAGACTTAAAAGCAGCTCTTCTAAATAACGTTTTGAATAAAAAAGTAAAACGAATATCTCAACAACAAGAGTTTTAGAAGTAGGATAGGTTCTGGTAAACCTTTTATATGGTTGGGCTCAAAATATTAAATTAAGCTTTCAAAATGTATTCTTCAAGCTTCATTGTTCAGACGCCCAACTACAGTGTTTTTTAGCTCTTTCTTCTCAAAATTATTTCGATATCAATTGAAATTCCATGGGAAATAGTTGAATATAATTTCGAAAAGGTTAAAAGTTAAAACCTAAAAATTTTGGAATCTATATTGGGCGAATTCAACGCATCGTGAGTTTTTGTTAAGGTGTTTTCAAATTGAACGATTGGCCGCTAAATGCATTGGGGTCATACAATTATGTTCTAGTCTAGGAAAATCAAATTCGTCCAAAGTGTTCTCAAGAACGCAATTATTATGGAATTTAAAGTTATTAGTGGAATATAATGTTTCATTTATTTTACACATGCATATATTTTGGGGAAATGTTATAAGGTATCTGAAAGAGATCAAATAATTTTCTCAAACGAAAAACATTTTAACCATAACCACCCTAACCAATAAACCAATTGCCTCCTGTAAATTACTTGAAATGTTTATTTAATTACGACTCGTCTCATAATTTGAAAAATGTATTCTCTTCTTTAGGAGAGGAAAATAAATTATAGATCGACTGTAAAACTATAAAAATGCAAATTCAATCGTTTTGGATATGCATATTGTCCAATTTTACATATAAATTTGGTTAATGCGGGGCAAGCTAAATTATTCGTTACACAAATGATATATAAATAAAGCTCTATATAGAGAGTAGATCGATTAAAAAATACAAAAACCTTTCACCATGATCTCAAAGAAACAAAATACAAATACTTAATTGACAAACCTTTAATTTTATACGGCTCCAACTGAATGATTCTCGTCGTCGTCGTTTATTTTTTTCTATCTAGCTAGATAATTGATATATTTCCAAACGTAATAAAATGTTCTGTAATCAAATTCAAAACGATCAATGATTTTATTGGTATTACTTTATACCATACTAAACACATGCACTGCCAAAGTATGTATACACATCTTGTGTATACACATATAATGAATCATCTCAAGGTTTTTTTAACAAGCCACCTCAAAAAATTAAAACGCGTAGCATACCAAAAATTCAATCGACCTGACGTAATTAAACAAAAACAACAAAAAAAAAAAATTGCGAGAAGAATTAGATGGATGCGGAGCGAATTGTTTCTTTTACTTATTGCTATTTTTCGATTTCTTTTAATTGCTCTTGAACTTCCTTCTTTTTGTTTTTTTTTTTTTTTGTGTTTTTATTTACGATCATCTTAACTAAATAGAGATTATTCGCCTATATGAAAGCATAAACAAGATTGCTATTAGTTAATAATATTCTATTTGTTGTTGTTAGTTTGTTGTGAAAATGAAATTACTCTGAATAACTAGTTTTAGTTACGGTGTGGAACTACATAGCACAGGCACAGCAACAACTCTTTTGTATCGAATCGTGATTTTCTTATATTCGTATGTGTATTCAAATAAAGTTTTAGTTTTTATGTTGAATTATTCTAGGTTGGAGTTATCGAGTTTGAAAGTTATTTGTGTCTGTTTTTAGTTGCTATTAGTGTATTTGTTTTGAATCAGGTTTGGAAACCTGAGAGTAAAATTTTAATATTTTCAATTAGCGTGTGCCCTTGATTTCCATGTTGATATATAAGTACTTACCAAACAAACTTGCTCAAAGAAAAAGTAAAATGTCCAACCAAATAATGTAATTGCTATACTGAATTATATTTACAAAAACTTCTTTCCTCAGTAATTTTTTTTTTTTTTTTATGGATCAAAATTTTAATCCAGATCAATGCTTGAACATCTCATATGATAACAAATTCCTGGAGGGTCGAGATTCATATCAAGGGTAAATAGAAGGAGCATTTTCCATAAGTTGGATGATATTGAATTGTTGCTTGGGGGTTATAACGTCCGAAGTGCATGTTATTGTCGTTACTGAAACTTGGCTACAAGATTGAACGTCAGTTTATATTTATTTTTTTAATTATGCCAGTTAACACTCAACGAGATCTAAGAGGAGCGGTGGAGTGGCTGTCTTTGTTTGCTCTGATCTATCGTCTGAATTAATTTGTAGCATAGTAATTGAGGGTAAAACTAACTTTCTTATAGTCCGTCTAGAATCTTTTAACATAGTATTAGCGGAAGTGTATAGAACTTGCAACACAAATTTCGAAATTTTCCAAGAGTACTATCAAGAAGTACTCATTAAATTCAATAATCTTATGTTAATCGGTGATTTTAACATAAATATTTTTGATGAAAGAGCCTTTAAATCTTAAATAATATCTGAGGGTTACGTCTTTCTGAACAAGCTTTCTTTAGAAATGGCAACTAGAGTGACGGAACAATCTTCTTCAATTATTGATATTTTTGTAACGTAACTTGCTATTTAATAAGTATCATTTTGCTGTCGACGAAATTGATTTCAATGATCACAAAGTTATGTTGTTGAATGTTGACAAGGTCCTAAACAATCCAAGTAAAAGTGCTATGGTTAAAAATACTTACTACTCGTTTTGACTTAGTTTAAAAGCTCGTACTTGTCGAATTAATACTCTTCAATCTATCACTTATAAAAGCATAACTTATACAACTGATAAAGATAAAGCTAATGCTTTAAACGATTTTTTTATCACGGTAGGTAAATACTTAAATGACCAATCTAACTTGGAGTTCATTGATGAAGTCAACACAAATATATCGTCAAATCTGAGGCAAATTTTTGATTTTGAGCCTTGTTCGGATGAGGAAATTTCTCTCTTGATTAATGAACTTAAAAATAACTGTACGATGCGGCGATAATGACATATTTCCTGAACAGAATCCATTTTGAATTAGGTCGATCGGACAAAAAACTGTCTCTGCTATGCCGTCAACCACGACCGTATACTCCATATTTACGAAAACCCGGTGCTAAAACATTCACTTGTTTCAATTGCTTCGCTAAGACAATCTCATGTCGCTGCGATAACTTAAGACTGCGTACGATGATATTAAAACGATTTTTCGAAATTTTGATGTATTGCATTCTGTAGTAACATTCCATGGTTTTTTACATTACTTCACATGATTCTCCAACGTTTGCGAATGATGGTGGCAAATATTCTTCCGCTGGACTCGGTCTTTTCGGAATGGGAATGATATCTGAATGCGGCAATGGCAACTGAACAAATTTTGTTGCTTTATATTCCAATTGACGTTCTTTTCTTCTGTTTAATCCATTAGTATAATCCTAGTACGCATAAGATTCTTCTTCCTTTATTCCATTCGTTCGATCCCGACAAGCATCCCGTACACATAACAGACGAGGCCCATTCTAGATCACGAATGATATCTTCACCAATGCATTGACTATACATTCCAGCGATTTCCGAACTAATGGCACGCTTACTCGGCATAATAGTGAATCTGCCGCAAACATAGGTTAGGTTTTAGCGTAAACAAATAAATAATTAGATACACATTTATATTTTAATTTCTTAATTTACATTTATAATTATTATTTATTGATTAAAATTAATTTTATTATTTATAAAAAAGATTTTAATTTTTATTATTTATCACCATTTTGCCGACAGCGCGACAGCACCAAATATGGTGAGCGAGCAACACCACAAGCGACGTGTTATCGCTTTGGAGATTGAGATGAGACTGTTTTTGTTGTGTGTTGTATTTTTGTTTCGTTTATCTGTTTTTGTGATTCTGTTTTTTTTGTGTCGCGTGGTTGGTATGTCTGCATGAAGCCGACAGACAGTGCGCGTTGTTTTTGACCGTGTGACGGCGAACGCATGTACCCATGCGTGAACCTCCACAAGGTTAGGTTAGGTTGGAGTGGCTGCTTAGGCACACTTAGGCCGGTGACGGTCGATTGTGATACCACAGAATATATCACCTTTACTCCTATTGGAACCATTTCGAGCTATAATGTAGTGTAAGACGTCCCGCACTTTAATGTTTTCGAGATCCGAGAGGCAGTCCATCCTGAACTTACCCAAGTGTTTGTGCCTTCTGAGTGCCAATGCTGGACACGAGCAGAGGAAGTGGACCAACGTCTCGCCCTCCTCTTCGTTCAAGCAGCTTCTGCAGAAGTCATTTGCCTCCAGACCCAGCCTTCTTGCATGTTCTCCAAAAAGGCAGTGTCCCGTGTGAATTCCTACGACTGTTCTTAATTCACGTCTGCGTAGGGATGTTAATCCCCTAGTGCGCCCCAAGTCCAGCTTTGGCCAAACTTGTCTTGCAACTCTACAGGTGAGGGTGTTAGACCACCTTTCCCCCGCTGAGGATAGCGCCTGCTTCCCAAGTGCTCGTCTCGGCGCTGTGATAGGCCTTCCCAGACTTGCTCTTTCCGGTTGCAGCTGGAGAGTCGTACCATGCCTAGCAAGTTCATCCGCCCTGCAGGTCCCCATGACGCCCGAGTGACCTGGGACCCAGATTATCTGGATATTGAAATGCTCACCCATCTCATTTAGAGATGAGTGACAACTCAACGCCACCCGTGACGCCAAAGACACCGATTCTAACGACAGGATCGCCGCTTGGCTGTCCACATAGATTGCGATATCATCTGAGGATACCACATTATGCTTCAA
Source organism: Tipula vernalis (assembly GCA_958295665.1). NCBI lineage: Eukaryota > Metazoa > Arthropoda > Insecta > Diptera > Tipulidae > Tipula > Tipula vernalis. Next base: position 160,984,423 of record OY282559.1, read on the forward strand.
GCACGTTATGACCTCCCCAATCGCTACGACTTCAGCTTGGTACACGCTGCAGTAATCAGGGAGACGAATAGAAATGTTTACATTTAATTTGCCACATAATACTCCAGCTCCCACTTTGCCGTCTAGCTTGGAGCCATCTGTGAAGAATTGAAACGCTTCGATTTCCGATAACGGTCTATCCCTCCAGGATTCCCTTGAAGGGAAGGAGGTCCGAAATCGCTTCTCGAAGCGTAGAGTAGGTTTAATGTAGTCAAGATTCGCCAGCTCATCCTTCAACGATCTAACGATAGTAGAGTGTCCTGTACTAAGACACCTCCACTGAGAGACGGCTGCAAGTCGTACAGCCGTATTTGCCGCCATCTGTTTACCAAAAATGTCGACCGGAAGAAGGTGCAACATAACCTCTAAGGCACTTGGCGGTGTCGACCTCAAGGCCCCGCTAACAAGCATACAGGCCGTTCTTTGCACCCTCTCAATCCTACTTTTATAAGTTACCTTGTCCAGAGCTGGCCACCAAACACCCACCCCGTACATGAGTACAGGTCCCACTACAGCGGTGTAGAGCCAGTGTACCAGCTCCGACTTCAGACCCCATCTATGACCAATGGCGTTCCTACAGGAGTACAAAGCTATAGTAGATTTGTTTATTCTCTCCAACATATTGGGCCTCCAACTAAGCTTACTGTCCAAGATAATACCCAAATATCTAGCACTATCAGTAAAAGCAAGTCTTGTGCCATTTAAGGTAGGAGGGACAACTACCGGGATTTTGTATTTCTTAGTGAAGAGTACCAGCTCTGTCTTGGACGGATTAATACCAAGTCCACATTTGCCAGCCCATTTCGTAACGATTGTAAGCGCATTCTGCATTACGTCTACAATCGTGCCCAGGAATTTCCCGGTAACAGCTAAAGCTATGTCGTCTGCGTAAGCGATAACTTCAATACCCTCTCTCTCCAATTCTAGTAGTAACCCGTTTACCACTATGTTCCAGAAAAGAGGGGACATAACCCCCCCCCCCCCTGCGGGGTTCCCCTAGTTACTCGCCTCTTGATGGTGGAGTCCCCAACTTCTAGCTAACAATCCTGCTTCCCAGCATATAATTGATTAACCTTCTCAGAGGAACGTCCACCTCCAAAAATGACAATCCCTCCTTGATTGCCTCCGCTTTCACATTATTAAAGGCGCCCTCTATATCCAGGAAGGCCATCAAACAGAATTCCTTCGAATTAATCGATTTCTCAATCGTACACACCAAGGCGTGCAAATCAGTGTCCACAGATCTACCCGTTGTGTACGCATGCTGAGACGGTGCCCACTTCCTGGTACCTATTTTATCTCTAATGTATACATCCAGCAGCCTTTCCAAGGTTTTCAAAAGAAAGGATGATAGAGTTATTGGTCTTAGGTCCTTAGGATAGACATGTGAGCTTTTCCCCGCTTTCGGTATGAACACCACATTGACCTCCGTCCAATACCTAGGAGTATAGCCCAGCTTCAAACACCTTTTGAATATAGCCGCAAACATAACAAAAGTTATTAAATTTCTTACAGTTATTCATTTTTGATTTTTCAAACGATTAATTTGATGGACCGATCGAATTGCGCACCAAAATTATTAAACAATGCAGCTGTTTCACAAGAAATTCAAAATGTGTCAACCAAATACAATAATCCATTGCCGCAACACTAGTGCCATCTGTCGTCAAATAGGTGAAGTAGTTCTCATTAAATGTGATTTTATCGAAACGAAGAAATTTTGTCGAACTTGGTTAAAATAGACAAAAAAAACGTTTTTTTTGGGTCATTTTGTGTAAAAGTTTTACACGTGAATATCTCGAACACCAGAGTCAACTTTACAAAACGGCCGATGGCGTTGGATTCAGCGTACCCTACAGCGAATTGTGTTTTTTTACCAAAAACCCATCAATATTGAAAATAATAAGTTTCCGATTCGAGCACAGTATAATTTTTTCTGCAATATTAATTTTTTGATGTAAGGTTAGTAAGGTTAGCCGTTTTTTTCAATCGTCAAGTCTCAAAATCGACGAATTTTCGCCTAAAAATCCTAGCTCATCGCTTACAAGTTGGGAACACCTTATTGTTTCTTTTAACTAATCTCTAATAATCTAATGAAATTATTTTTAAGTGGTTCTCAGCCGCACATTTTTTTTGAATGTCGTTAATTGACTCCCCATTGCATTTCGGCAATGCCTGCATTTTATTGTAAGCGACTATTTTACTCGGCAGACAATATCTTTGGTTCTCAGACACTCAAAAAATTAAGTGTCAACGATTCCCATACGCCGCCGTTTTTGTCCAAAGACAATTCTAGTGTTTTTTTATTCGCTCCGGATAGTTGCTTTCGAGAGCCGTCATATAAAAAATGGCTCCCGATAGCGCTCCGTATAAATAGGTAGAGCCAAATATTTTTTATATGAAGTTTTTAGTAAACAATTGAATTAAAAATGATAGTTTGATGTTAAATAAGTTTAGTTTACCAATAAATAGCGCGCCAAATTTAAATTTAGGCTTAGATAAATGACGGCTCTCGATAGCAGTTATCCGGAGCGAATAAAAAAACGCGACTAATGAAAAAATATTCAGATTTTTTGTAATATTTAGTTACCAACCTAAAAACATAAACGAAGAGAATTTTGTTATTCACGAAAAAATAAAAATCTTAGTCGATGCATAAATATTACACAGACAAGTCTATTACAATTATTTTAGGCTACTTAAATGGGCTAACTAGCGAATCATAGTAGAACTTGACAAAAGATAATGTCAGTGAACTTGAATCGTGGATAATAAAATTTGGTAACTGAACGAAAAGTTCTTAAAGACTCGCTGGTTTGCCCATTAGTATGGGAGGCCTATTTATAATTTCCTTTCATTTTCCCGTGAAAACCCAAATTTCTTATTGAATGAGTCAGTTATTTTAGTAGGTTTTTCCAGATGAAGCTGACGAAGATGAACATGATTTTATTTATTATTGTTTCTCTTAGAGGAGTGTGATAGTTAAAGTTCTTTTGCAATGTGTTACACGTTTTGCCGTTATTTGAAGAACCAATTTTGATTTTTAGAGTTTTGATTATACCAAACTAATTAATTTCTGTTTCTGACTAAAGACAAACACATACTTAAGAAAGAACCAAAATTTAAATGGCTAGCATTGGTTTTAGCTGTCTCAGTCAAAGTGGCGCCATTTATTTCTTGGTGTGGAAATATTAATAACTAAAAATCGCTATTTATTTAATTAAAAAAACATTAAATCTTCCTTTTCCAAAATTTGCAAACATAATACACAATTTAATAAACATTAGTAAATTTTATTTCATTCCTATTTTAATTTAAAAACAAATTAAATCTTCCTTTTCCAAAATTTGCCACCGTCGCCTGTCAAGTGAGACAGCTAAAACCAATCCGTGCCAGTTCACAAGTAGCTAAATTTGAGTATTTATTGGCTAGTTTTAATAACAAAAGTGCGATTTAATAGGGCAGGTTTTTTTTAAACATAAGTCTACATTATTTTAAATTTGTATGGATATTTTGTGCAAAGTAAAGATTAGATTACGAAAATTCCTTTTCTCATCTCATATCTCAAGGCTGCATGGAAACCTTTTTTATGCAACCAAATATTTTTCGGAAAATTAAAAAAAGTATTAGACTATATAGCTGAGCTTTAACTGGCAGTAAATATTCAACTGTATTCTGTACGTTTGATGGCACGGGTTTGACAAAACATTAATTTTTCAGATCGGGACGAAAACATTGGAAAATCGAATGAAGTATATGTAGCTCTGAGCAAGGTGACAAGTTCTGCCACACAGAAAAACTTTTCATTTATGGCATTAGTCAACCACGAGTAGCGGGTACTAGTTTGGTAAATTTTTCGAGTACTCGAATGGACAGGGAATTCTCGAGTAAGCGCCCGATAAATGAAATTTTTCATTATGCAAAATCTACATATTGGAATTGAGCTTCCCATGATCTGAGTACAAACGACTAAGGAATTACTAAGCGATCGATAAATAATGTTGTCGGTGTTTTTGATTAAAGATCGGGAGTCAGCAATTGTTGTACAAAACGGCATTGGAAGAGGCATCAGAATTCAAACACGACCGGTAGTCGAGGAATATAAAATGCGACGACTAAGCAGATTATTCAAAGTATAGTAATTTGAAACTCAACTTACAATTTATTCAGCTAGCCCAGAAATGATATAAATCTACTAGACTCAAATCAAACTTTAAATTAATATTAACTTCTCCTTCATTTTGCTTATTTACATTTGCCGCGCTCTTTCTCTCTTGGAATTCGTGATTATTGTGTTCCAAATCTTCCATTATTTGTTTTCAATTATCGACGCGTGAATTTTTTTACCGACTAAACAAAGATTATGTCACGCAAACAATGTAAAATCAGCATTTTCAATTAGCGTAAGGTTTAGCTGCATCGATTTTACAATTTTATTATTTACTTTAATCGAATTCCGCTACAATATCACGCGTGGTATGATGCAATAATGATAACACTGACATGTTCTATTGATTATATGTATTAAATTGATTAGATATGATAGAATATGGAATCATTGCGATTAACCAAAAAAATTACAAATCTATAAGTAGTATGGAAATCGTTTCTTGTATCTCTTCCTTTTATAGATTGTGAGGCAACGAAGTATGGTTCAAATGAAAGGAGGTTAAGAGTTTTACTTATGTTTTTACTTATGAGGTTGAACTAATTTAAAGAATAGAGAAGAGACAGTTGACACGCTTAAAGGCGTAAGAATCTGTTAACATACTTTGCACTTCATACGGGGTGTCTGAACGATGCCGTTTTGGTTCTATTGTTTTCTGTCGGTTCATGTTTAGCAGGCGCATAGTCAAAACTTATGTTTAGTTCTTTGGTGCAAAAAAAATTGCTGTAAATCAAGAAAAAATGATTTACAGCAATTTTGTGCGTACTATGGGAAAATATTACCTATTGATTTTTTTTGATGTAAATCAATTTTGAGAAATTGAGATATTTTACTAAATTTTCCCCCATCTTTCTTCCAGCAAAATTATAAATGTTAATTATGAATAATAACAACAACAAACGAGACTCCAGTTTTATAATTTGTTATTCATGAATAAAAATTATAAAATTGTTGACATTTTGTGCGACTACGTAGTCACAAAAGTTTATATGTACGAGTATGTTCAAAAATACTACATTTGAAAAATTCCATAGAATTCGACGCATTAGTAAATTTAATATAGAGCCATCTAAGCCGCCGGCAGTGGGGTGAAAATGTTTTAAACTACAATACTTAATTAAGATTGTCGAAAATGAATAATGAGAGACGAAGCGCATGGATTAAGTCATCTTTATTAATATACAAAATAGCCATATTTTGGGGAAATCTTCAATCTATCTGGGTCAGCTTAGTGATTGAAGCGTTAAGACCAACCCTTCTTATTTCCAGTAAATTTAATTTCTTATGCTTCGATTAAGGTTGCGGTCTTTGAATAGGCCTCTTAACTTTAAATTCTACAACAAAAAATTTTCATATTCAATTAAAACAGACCACCGACGCTAAAATTTATCATATTGCAGGTTGTACTGCAAATTGCACAAATAATTAAACCAATTTATCGTACAATGTTTTGCCCACTAACGATCTTTAATTCGTCCATTCTGCCTAGTTATTGATATTTCAAATATCTCGTAACTTGTGCTTCGTTTATGTTTTTTCTATCAATCGTTACTAGTCACATCCCAAAGAATCGAATTTTCTCGGTACAATTTGATAAACTCCTCTCAAAATGATTTGTTATAATGTTGACCGTCCATTCTAATAGTTTTAAAGCTTAATAAAAAATCTTTCAACACGTCTCGCTTATATTTTTGCAAAATTACAAAGGAATTCAAATAAATTGTACGCAAAATTTTTTTGCTAACCATACTGCCATCCGTTGCGATTGAATCGTTCTTTTTATTGTACAATAATTCCCACACATGTTCAATTTATCGCATCAATTATCGATCCAAGTCAAATCGTGAATCGTACATTAAATCGAATCGTCTGTGACCCGTTTTAGGCCTACTTAATCTTATAAGATATGAATCTACGCACAATACAAATAGTCCATACATAATAAGATTGATCTTACATCAAGTAGATTGGAGGAAAGTTGTATCATGTCTGGGGATGTAGTATAACCTGCAGTAATGCGGTCATACACGCGCCATATATCCATCGATTATATTCTGTGGCAATTACCCAAAAAAAAACATAACTAAAAGTAGCTCCTAAAACCTATCAAAATTTAGAACACCTGCAACAAATAGAACACTTTGATAAAGAGAAAACTGTTTTAACTAAAAGTAGCGTTAAAATTGTTGCAACTACATATATGAGGCCTCTAGAATCAAAACTAACATTATCCAAAAATGTGAATTTTGGGAATTCATGAATAACTGTTCTGGTCTTTATTTTTTGTGATATAGCTTCACGAAGTAACTAATTGGAAATCACTAAGATGTTTTGAAACGTATCTCTTTCAAAAATCATAAACTTTCACATCAATCACAACATTTTAAGCTTTTAAATGTTGGATAATGTTACTTTTGTAACCAATGTTTGGATAATGTGACTTATGACACCAAATACTTAGGATATTGTTAGTTTTGACCTCAAATTGAAATACTAGTTTTTATATTGGGGTTGAAATACCTGGCGTTGTGAGTATACAATATTAAGAAAACACAATTTAAATTATTAATAAACTTTATTATTATAAATAAAACAGAAAAAAAACAAAAAACCTTAAAACAGCTAGCGGTAAAAAAATAAATAAAATAATATTATCAGTCCTACTGTATTTTTATTGATTAAATTCAATTGTAAAGCTTCAAAATTAATAATAACAGAAATTTCAATAAAGTTTCTATATTAAAAGATTTGTTGCCTCCTCCACCATTTCACAGGTAGTGTTTTCTTCGAGCTCACTCGTATCAGAACCGTTGATAACGTTAACGTAAAACTGTAGATCTCGATTATCTCGCCAATTTTCACCAAAATGCTTGGTGAGGAGTTTTTCAACGTCTACTTTCTTTTCGTGGCTTAAATTATTTCGTTCTGTTATTTTATCTGGTTTTAAATCATCGGATTTTTTCCCAACCTTAAATAAATTCTTAAAAACATTTTGATCACTATTATATGTCACCTCCCCTCGGACAACGGTTTTATTGGCTTTGTTTTTTTTAAGAATGATCCTTTTGCATTTTGAAATCTGAAAATGCCAAGATTGGACCGATTTCATGGTGGTCTTCATAGCATGTTTAAAATTGAATACTTCGTTGTTCTGCCCTACAAGTTTAACAGTAGCATAATTGGAGATAACATCATAGATATGTTCTTTCGTTGATATTACTTCCAGTTTTTTAATTTCCTTTTCGATAAAACCAAACACCCTGTCCGGTGGAATAAAACTGTGACCTGTTACAGGATATACTATTTCGATCTCTTTTATATGGTTTGGAGCTTTTGTTGCTAACCAATAGCTACACATAGCTACGAATGTAGAATTTTTATTTTGAGCAGCACATCCATCTGATATGAGGCGTACCCTTTTATAATTTGTGAAGTCAATCGCGCATATTGCATCAAACATACAAGATGCAATAATATTAGAATCACGAGGGAATTGATTTTCGGTCCAACAGTAAGATGTTACTGAATCACGGGTTAATTTTGATTTACTATGGCCTTTAACAACTGTGAAATTATGTACATGAATCTGGCGACTGTAATAAGTAGATAGATCCGGCAGCTTAGGAATAGGTAGATTTTTTCGCAATCAAATGATAAAATGAGTAGCTTTTCGTCAATATCTTGCAGTTTTGAGAAAAAAGCTTTCGCGCGTAGTTTATGAACACGCTTTTCTATCATAATTTCATTTTTCTTCTGGCCATTTTTTTCCAACTTCAATTTTTCATCCAAGCTTAAACATACCGAGCAAACATCTGTTCGTGGTGATCCGAAGCCTAGATTGTAATTTGTGTTGAAATCCATTCTAAAATACGATTCCTTAACAGCAATAATATCACGTTCCGATGAGAACATTTTCCACAACTTTTTAATATTTAGCTCAGAAGCAAGATACCGTCGAGAAACTTTGCCTCTACAATAATGTGCCTCGAGACATTTGAGTTTATTTATAAAGTTCATCACACATTCTTTTTTTGGAGCAAATTCAGAAGATCTTTTAAATCCTCCGCGCTTTTCTGTTATAAACCCATCAAGATAAAATTTTTTGGTGAGGTTATTAACTCTGAATCTCGAAACTCCCAAAATAGAAATAAAACTTTGTAAGCAAACTGGAATTTTTTCTTTTTTGTAATTTTTGACAAAATAACGCGTCGTCCTTAACTGTGTGTTGTATGCTTTCGTCTCCATACCTTTTTTGGACTGGTTAGGTCTACGCCTTTTGACGTTCGAAATTTCTACATGTTTTAGTATGAAATGATTTTGATAAGTCCTATCAGGTTTTTTATAAAATACCGAATGGAAATTTTTAATATCGTTCATTGTGAGCGACCTACAGCAAAGCTTCCCCGCTGAATGCTTAGATTTTGGATATACAGGCATATCGGTAGCCATGTGTCTGGAACAGAAAAAACGTTTGCTTAGATTTGTTATGGGTTCAATTTCGTAATAATATTAAAGGCCACACATTAGTATATCGCAGGGGTTCTTTTTTAGTTTTTCACATTAATAGACGACACCAACAAAATTTTGTAACATTTGGCACGGAAAAATAATGATAACTTTGAACGATGTATTCAATAACTTACTGAATAAACAAAAACACTTACCTTGCCGTCTTGCAAATATTTTTTTTCCACTGGGCCGGATTCTGTATTCTTTTTCTTGTTTTTCCAGAACCTAATACTGGTGAAGCACACTCTTCCATATTTTATCACTTATATTACTTTTTAAATAATTAATTTGGTAATTTTTTTAACAATTATTGTTAATAAAGACAATTTTTTGGGAGTTATTGTCAAAACTAACATTATCCTCTGGATAATGTTAGTTTTGACAATAACCCCCAACTTTAAAGCCTATTTTAGGCGGGATATAGCGAGTTTTAACTAAAACTACGGTTATATTCGGATTCAACGTAATAAAACAAATAATATGGTATTGCTAACTCAATTTCGGGAAATTTGGATAATGTGAGTTTTGATTCTAGAGGCCTCATATATTAAAATGTTTCCCCGGATGCAGCTGTTTCGAACTTCAACAATCTGAAAAACTACCCAACTTGAGTTATGTTGTTTTGGGTAATTGCCACTGATTTATTTATCAACTAGTTGATATAATTCGCAAAGTGCGCCTTTTTAGAAAAAGCACATATACACACTTCAAGTACAGATAATTGGATAGACAAATAGAAACTGTCTGTTGGCAAATCTGTCTACGATTTGTTTAACCATTTAGCTAAGTATACAAATTGTCGTACAACTTATATTGCGATATGACTATCAAGAACCGTACCTTGATTGTAACCTTGATGGATTGATGAGTGTAGTGCGGCTGATCTTATAGCTATGCTCATTACTCTTGAATCTGCCAATTCTTGCATTAAATTGTTATTCGCATTAGTTTATCTTCCATTTGATTCATCTTTACCTCCTCCTTTGGATGAGCCTAATAACCTGGTGTGGTGGAGTAAGCGGAAACACTTCCCTCTTGTAATTGGGTGTGATGCAAATGTTCATCACTTAATGTGAGGTCGTTCAAACACTAAGCATAGTGGGGCTTCTCTATTCAATTTTATAAGCTGTTCTGAGTTGGAAATACCTAACAAACCCTGTGAGACAACTTTTTTTAACTCTTTCCGGCAGAAAGAGATTGACATCAGTTTTAGGTAAATATCTGAATGTCTTATCGGACTTAATGCCAACAGGCAATAATTTTAGTGGATGCATGCTTTATTGAGAAGGGTTTATACGTCAATCCATCTAAGACTGTTTTAATTGTCTTTACTTTACTCCCATTTTGGGAAAACGATTACTAGATCCGACAAGGTAAAACATCTTGGTGTCATCTTAGATAATAAACTCTCCTGAAATTACCACATTGATTCCAAAAACCTAGAAGCTACTGCCATATTTTGGTAGTGTAAAAGAGCTCTTGGTAAATCCTCGTGCTTAAGGCCCAAAATGTAGATGTTTATTTATAAATCGTTGATTTTACCAATTCTCTTATATGTTTGGTGACTAAACGACTAAACGACTTGTTAAATCAATCTTAATGGGCTTTAAAATATTGCTTGTAGAGCCATTATTACTGCACTGGCATACAGTGTCATTGAGGCTTTAATTCTCGCTGTGAACGATAAAATATTTTTTTCTGTACGAATAGTAAAGTTGTACTGAATACATTCGTACCAGCGGCTCTCTTATCCTTTAACAATGGCAAGAAGGCGATACGAAACTACGCATTCGTGGAAATAGGGATGAAGTGGTTTGCTACTTATGGGTGCCGTAAGGCGAAACACTTTATTAGTTAGACTAATCAGGGCTAGCTAAGAATCCTGGTTGGAATTCTTACGGGGCATGGCCGTTATTTAGGTCACCTCTATCACTGGAACTGAAAATCCCGCTAATTTGAATAGAATCTAAGTTAGCAGCCTGGGCCCTTGTGGCATTGAGTGCGCAACGTATCGTGTCTAGGTTTAAGTACCCCAACCACAATAAATATAGTAAACCGACTTTTCTGCCGAGCAGTGCTCGGTGACGTTCACATATTGTTAAAAATAAAGTCATTCGATTAAAGAAATTAGGTGTAATTTCCCTTCAATTTGCTACCAAAATAAATTAAAATCTAGTCAAAATTTCATTTGTTCGAAAATATTATGTGCTGTATGTGTTTACAGACTGCATGCTGCTAACATTCCAGATTTCATTGAAGATTTCACTAAGCTTCTGCAAAACTTGCCCTATACTAACCTTTTAATTATGGGAGATTTTAATATGGATTTTGTGCGGAAAACTGCGCATGTTGAGAATTTTTTAGTTATTTCGTCTAGTTTTGGTCTTGAGATTTTAGTGGATGAACCTACAAGAATTTTTAAAACATCTGCGACCTGTATCGACAATATCTTTTTTAGGTTTGACCACAGATATTTCCAAAATATTTCATACAAGGTGCATAATTTGGGCATCTCAGAGACCACTGTCTAATTGATGCTAAATTCATCGGACTGGCTATACAGAGCTCGAATAAAGGACATCTTAAGACTAATGCGAGGCAGATATCTCGTATAGATTATGAGTGTTTAAAAGAATTGCTGTTAAATGAACATTGGATCAATGTCTATAATGTGTCTAATGCGTCATTAGCTTATGATAATTTCATAAATATTTTTAGTGGTCATCTTGCTAACTGTACTAGATTGGTCCCACTCAATAAAACAGTCAAGCTTAAGCCATGGATGTCTGATAATTTGTTGGGAGCCATTCGTAAAAGAAATAGAATATGTCACCTAGCAAAAAAGTTTCCTAACAATAAAAGGCTAGCTAACTACAGCCGCAAACTGTGTGATATGGTAAATCTCAAAATAGAGCAGACCAAAAAAAACTTCTACACAAAACAGTTTGAAAAAAATGGTAATGATGCTCGTAAAAACTGGCGAACTGTGAATAATATAATTGGTGAGCATCATGGTAACGCTGAAATCAGAGAAATTAATAGTCATAATAATGTGACCATTTCGGATTCTGCGGCTATTGCTAATGAATTTAATAATTTCTTTGTAAGTATAGGGAACTCCAATAGTTCGACAGTGATGGATGAGTTGGAAAGAAATCGAATAGTTACTGAGAGTTATGATGTTATGAATAGTTGTTATTTTTCACCTGTTTCTCCAGGGGAACTGTATAATATTATTAACTCCCTAAAAAATAAATCGTCTCCTGGGATTGATGGAATTCCAAATAGTGTTGTTAAAAAAATGGCTTGCTTCCTTGTGGATGTCTTGTCTTTTCTCTTTAACTTAAGTGTTGAAACAGGAGTTTTTCCTGGAACCTTGAAAAGAGCTGTTGTTGTCCCCATATTTAAGAAAAATGATAAAACTTGTGTAAATAACTACCGACCAATATCACTTCTTTCAATCTTCTCTAAAATTTTTGAAAAGGCTATGAAGAACAGGATTGTTGATTTTTTGGATCAAAACGAATTTCTCTCTCCGAAACAATTTGGATTTCGTAACAATAAAAATACTGAACAAGCGATTTTAGAATTTCTGGAACAGATAAGTGGCAGCATTGATCGAGGACTTAAGGCTTCAGCAATGTTTGTTGACCTAACCAAAGCCTTTGATAGAGTTGATCATACAATTCTTCGGTTAAAACTAAATCGTTGCGGTTTTCGTGGAATGTTACACAAGTGGCTTTCTGATTATCTAAGTGACCGAACTCAAGTTGTCCGCGTCAACAATATTTTGAGTAAGGAGCGGTATATTAGGGTTGGAGTTCCTCAAGGGTCAGTGTTGGGGCCGCTACTCTTTCTTGTTTACATAAATGGAATCTTCAACCAGAATTTTTCTGGTACCCTCACTGCGTATGCGGATGATCTTTCATTTGTTTATGCTGGCCTCAACCATCATGCGAACCTTACTATTATTGACAAGGATTTGGTTATGTTAGCGATTTGGTTGGGAGCCCATAATTTGATTTTGAGCGACAAGACAAAAGTTATGCATTTCAGGGAATGCCAGAGATCCCAAACACCGATTATCTATCACGCATTTGGCTGTAATAACAGTCCAATTTGTATCCCTAATGGTTGCTTCACCATAAGCTCGGTATGTGAAATTAGATATTTGGGAGTTATGATTGATAGTAACCTAAACTGGAAGGCCCACATTGAAGGCCTTAAGTCGAGAATTGTTTTGGTTTCCAGGAAAATGTATGTTTTACGATTATACTGTCCGTTATATCTTCTGAAATTGGTTTATTTTGCCCTAGTTGATTCTATCCTCCTGTATGGTTTAGCATGTTGGGGTGGTGCTTGTAAAACTCTTTTACAGCCTCTGTACGTTCGACAGAAGCATGTTTTGCGGCTAATGACGTTTAAATCATTGCAGACACCATCATGGCCTATATTTCAGGAGCTGGATATAATGCCTTTACAACACATGTATGTTTTCAAGGTCTTAAAGCTTTTTTACATCATCAGCGGGAACAACTTTGTCAACTATTCAGTTTATAATCTTCGTTTAAATTTCAAATTTATAAAGTTTGTCCCCAATGTTAATTTAGAGTTTCGTAAACGTTACTTCAGTGTGGCTTCAGCAATAATCTTTAACAACTTACCATTGGAAATTCGAGTGTGCAGCAGCTTCTCCGCTTTCTCCAAAGCTCTCAAAAATTGGTTGAAACTAAACAAAGCAATTGAGCATCTATTTTTTGTATTATTATAGTTTTGTCTTTTATTTTATTTGTATTACTTTTATTTTTTAAATTTTGTAAATTATTATTGTGTTAACTTTGACTTTTTTGTTAAATTTTTTGTAATATTATTAGAGAGAACCATTGTACCTGACATACGTTTCTTTGAAACTAAAGGTGCAATTATCTTACCAATTACTTATTATTTATTGTAACTTTGTTTTAAACGTTTTAATAAAATTAAAAAAAAAAAAAAAAAAAAAAAAAAATTTCATAGTTTTGCATTTGATCTTCCAAAGTTAACTCAATTGAATTCGAAAAAAAATTGACTTAAAAAAATTCAAATTCTTCTTAAAGTCTAGGAAAAGTTTTATTTAATAAAATTATTTAAGTTTGAGTAATTTGGACAAATTTCGACGAGTTAGTGCAAACAAAAATTTTGTCAAAATTTAATAAGTAATATGTGTATGGCCCATCATTTAAATTGTTTAACATAAGTAAAATAGAATAATTGAATACCGCAATTCTAATTTTTTTTCTGTAATTAATTCAACCGCTTAGTGCGCGATATTCTTTATATAAATTTACATTTGGAATTTTTATTCCCGGTTATTAGTTTTACAGCTTGATTGTAAAACATTGATAATTTTTCCATTTTTTATTGATTACATTAACTGATTGGAAACGAATTCTATCAATAAACTAATTTTGAACATACTATATAAACCTCGAAAACTATAAATTATACTACACACATTGCTTGCGATAGTAAATTTTATAGTGCCCGCCTACACACCATTTACTGACTGTACACATTGAATTTATTTCGTTTTTTTTTTGTTATTTTTATTGCAGATACATCATACGAAAAGGCATGTCGTCGAGGTTCAGCTCCAGCAACACCAATATTAGGACAAAAGAATACAAATGAGCAACAATCGACATCACGTTTTACAAATTTTTTTTCGAAGCGGTAATATTCGTTATTCCAATTTATGTAAATTTATCGTCGTCGTTTTGTTTCTGTTTAGAAAAAAAAGAACGTTTCTTGATGTCACCAAGAAATTTAGAAAATAGAAAAAAATGAAATGGAGGAGTGCGCTCTCAGGGGCAAATGAACTTTTAAATCATGATTATACAGTGGAGCGAAAAATGTTTTTTTTTTATAAACGACGACGAGAATTATTGAAGTATAACAACTTTGTATACAGTAAAATATTAATCAAGTAATTTTTCCTAGGTCCTTTAGATCGAACCCATTGAAACGTACAAAATCTGTAACCAAATTAGAACGAACAAAACGTGGCCCAGGCGGTGGATTACGTGGTTCTCGGTCTCACGAAAGTCTACTGTCATCACACGCCGTCATGTCTACGATAGATTTATCGTGTACGGGTGCTGTTGGTGTTGCGCCCGTTCATCAATCCGTACTTGGTCGTCGACATTGTTTTCAAGTACGCGGCGGACCACGTGGTGAACGCTACTACAGTTGTGGTTCGCGCCAAGAACGTGATATATGGATATATAGTTTAAGAAAATCAATAGCACCAAATGCAGAACATACACGACGCACCGATAATTCGTTACGGATGTGGATTTATGAAGCCAAAGCACTGCCACCAAAGAAAAAATATTTTTGTGAAATAAATTTAGATAAAACGCTGTACGGGCGAACATCGGTCAAGTTACGATCCGATTTACTGTTTTGGGGCGAATATTTTGATTTCCCCGATATACCCGAAATCAATGTAATTCATGTGAATGTTTTTCGGGAAGGTGATAAAAAGAAGAAACGGGATAGGCACACACTCGTTGGATCAGTGAAAATTCCAATCCATGATGTAACGTCGCGTGCCACTTCGGAGGATTGGTATCCAATTGTGTCGGAGAAGCACGACAGTATAAGTCGTAATTCAACAAAAGAACCAATCCCAACGTTACGAATTAAATGCCGTTTCCAAAGCATTGACATACTACCGATCGACGTGTACAATGAATTCCTAGTATACCTAAAGGATAACTACAAGAAAGTCTGTGAAATACTTGAGCCAGTGATTGGGGTTAAGGCCAAAGAGGATATTGGGCAGGCATTAGTGCTATTAATGCATGCACAGGGTATGGCCGCTGCCTTTTTAACCGATGTCGTAGCACTCGATTTGTTACGGGTTGGCGATCAGCGTCTTACATTTCGTGGTAATTCATTGGCCACCAAATCGATGGAAGCATTTTTAAAATTGACCGGCGAACAGTATCTCCAAGATACGTTATCCACACCAATTTCAGAAATTATCGCATCCGATCGTGATTGTGAAGTTGATCCGCTGAAAGCTACCGGATCATTATCACGACAGCAGCAAGCGTTACGTAATGCCGTTAAAATATCATGGAACAGTATTGCTGAAAGTCACAAGTAAGTTGCACATGGCAAATTATATTGGTCCGAAGAAATTTTAATTTTTTTTTATATCAATCATTACAGACTTTTTCCACCTCAATTGCGCGATTGTTTTGCAACATTCCGTGAACGCTTGCAAATGCTCGACCGTGAAGATATGGCTGACAATTTAATAAGTGCCTCAATATTTCTACGATTTTTATGTCCCGCAATTTTGTCACCTTCGCTGTTCAACATCACAAGCGAATTGCCTTCGGGTCGGGCAACACGAAATTTAACGCTCGTGGCGAAAACTTTACAAACTCTAGCGAATTTTACCCGTTTTCAGGGCAAGGAGAATTTTATGGAATTCTTGAATGATTTCCTGGAGCAGGAGGCCACCAAGATGAAAGAATTTTTACATTTGATATCGACCCGTGATGATAATCATCCGATGCAGGAGAGTATTATGGATTGGAGTGGTTATATTGATCAGGGCAAACAACTTTCGATACTGCACAGTTTACTGTCTGAGGCGATACAAAAACTACCGGCGAATCGACAACAGGAGCTCGGAATCCTAATCACGATTTTAGATGATATTACCAAAGCCAAGGAGAGCAATAATTTTGATCAGCAATCGAATATGATTATGCCGACAAATGGAACAAATGGTGGCGGTGATCCTCACATTGCGATTCAACATCATCCTCGTCTTGAGCGTGGCATTATGCGTGGTGTACTCACACCAAGTTCGCTCGAAAAGAATATTTTTCGTTACAACGATCCAACAGTGGCCGCCCAACTGCAACATTCACACTCGGCCTCCAGTATATCCGCATCGCTCTCAAATCATAATATTAACCATACCAGTAACAGTACAAATAATTTAATCCCGAACACGACCATATACAACGGCGGTGATAAACGGTATTTGACCAATTCGAGCAATTCCTCAACGTATTACAACGCGTCCACAATTTCGTCGAATGGTCGTAAAAGTCCTCCTTTAATGACACAAAACGGTATACGGGCAAATACACTACCACGAAATACTAATACGAGTACTTCGGGTACCAATGGAATCTCAACAGTCGAAATCCGCAATAATAAAGAAGAGATCAACTCGAATTTAATTCAAATCGGATTAGATCCGTCGAACGCGTTCTTGCGTAAAAGTCCAACGCCTCTGATGAAATCGACATCAAATCGAGGTATGATGAATCGCGGATTGAACGGATCACAAATTAGTTTGCTAGGCGAGCGACCAATTATACCACAACATCAGTCCTCATCACTATTGAATTTGGGAATTCCCCACAACCAAGTTGAAACCACCTCAAATATGCCAATGAATTTAGAAGACCTGGAGGATTTAATTAAATATGCAGACGAGCAGAACGAGCTATTGAAAAATAAGGACAATATTACGATCAGTAATGGGAAAGGTAGTAACATATCGATTGGAGTATGCAGCTCCGGCTACCAATCGATCACAACTCAATCTCAGAGTTCTAGTCCGATCGAGCAGACCAATTGTCTTAGTGTCGTCAACAATAATCACCAACAAAATCAAACTCGAATGAATGCATTAACAAATGGGAAATATCAGTACATTAAGTATCCGTCGACGTCATCGTCATCGACTAATTCGAATTCTATTATAATTCCAACGAATAATAATAATGGCCCGTTAATTCATCAGCCGTACAAGACACCACTATATCATGTGCAATCGCAGAACCACTCGAATAATAATCACTCGTCGTTGACACCGTCATCAAGTGATGAAAACCTGTGTCACGACATGGGATTCGATATTATTGGTTCCGGACTTCATCACAATCATCATGGGTTATCCACCTCACTCAAAACAAATGGATTTAGCTCACGGATCCCTCGCACCAATCCGATGGCTCACTATAAACGTAGTGGAAATAATAGCAATTCGATTAATAATAATTCGCCGAATGGCGATAATGAATTACCGATCGAAATTAATTCGTACGTAAGTCCGCCAGTCAGCCATCATTTGTTACGATATCAGCGACGTTTAAGTTTGGAATCGGCGCGTACCCTATCAGATAGTTCAACAGATACGGAAGGTCATTTGTGTCCGGCCGATACAATATGCCACAGTAATACGATTGAGAGTGGCAAAAGAAGACGAGCGACTAATATTAATGGTAGTCTTTTGAGTGGTGTAAGTGGCGGTGGACATCATCGCGGTGGAGGTGGTGGAAATGCTGGTGGTGGTCATCATAGTGATCGCTCAGTTGAACAGTGTGAGCGACAAATTGAACGACTACAAGCTTCGGTTGATTCCTTGCGGCATAAATTGGAGGAATCTGATTTGCGTGAGTCAAATGATGATTTAATGGCATTACCGCCCCACAGTGATAGCAAGATGAGGAGTATAATTTCTAGGTAAGAAAATTTGGACTACCAAAAGAGTTCCGAGTGTGATTTTGTTTATTTGAATTAATTTATTTCAGACTAATATCAATGGAAGAGGAATTACGACGTGAACAATTAAAAATGTCACTAGCATTAACACATAAACAACGAGTAATTGAAGCTCAGGTACAACAAATCGCTGCATTAGATGCAGCAAATAATCGTTTACTCACAGCCTTATCGAGCCTACGAAAACGATATGAAACTCAACAAGCGAATAACCTAAGCAGTCAGCAGCAGTCATCGTCGCAACAACAGCAGTCATCACAGCAACAGCAACAACCAGCGAACGCTAGTGGAAGCGGCGCATCATGTTAAAACTTACTAATATAGTAATAATTAGTGTATCATCTCTTTGTTTATTAATTAATTAATTATTATTTTTTTATAATTAATTAATTACTATTAATCGCACAAATTAATTTAATTTCGTTTGTTTTTAATTAATGTACATATTTTTTTTAATTAGTTAATTTTTTATTTATTAAATGTTTTTTTTTTTTTTTTTGTTTTTGTTTTATGTGTTTTATGTTATAATATTAGGTACTCTAGAGACAGATATTTAGCGCAGAACAGCATAAACAATCAGTATTTTAAGAATTATATTAATAATATATATTATATATTATATTATGTTTTTATGTTTTAATTTTAATTAATTAATTTCTTTTTGGTTGAATATATTTTGTTTTTGTACACACATCCATACCCAATTCACACTAAATTATTAGTTCTAATAAATTTAAATAATAAATAAAATATTTGCTTCTAATTATTTATATCTAATAAAAACAATATTTTATTAATTATTATTGAAAAATGTAATAAAATAACCAAAGAAAGTATAAAATAAATAAATAAAGCAGAAGTAAAAATATTTTATGAAAGTTATATAATAAAAGATTTTCAAGTATTATAATATATATTATATATACATCTAGAGAGGCAAGATAATTATATAATTGTCACAATAAATAAATAAACTACAGATTATATATATTAAAAAATTAATAGTACTCTTGTTTTGTTTTTCTGAGTTAAAAAGAAGCTGAGTACGGTATTATTTCTAAAGATGTCAGCTTTAACAATTTTTAATTTTTGGTATATAAATAAAAAATAAAATTAATTTTATTCTATAATTCGTGTCTACTTGTCAATTTTATTCATGTAGGTTGCTTTCGTTTATATTTTTGCTTAGATACAAAAAAAATGTTTAAAAAAAACCACTACTGCGATCTTTAGAAATAATCCAAAATAATAAGGATGATACCATTAGTATAGTGAAAATGCCTTTCAAAAATAAAATTGGACCGATTTCCTCAGATCAGAGGGCCATTAATGGGGTAATGCGAGGAGCATCGCATTAAATCATTGCGAATCAGATAAAGGATTCATATATAAAGCTCAAATGTATAAACCGAATGCACCAACCTACATACCTACAGGAAGTTATTTGGATTTGGCAATTGCAGACAACCGATTAAATATCAGTACAAACAATGAAGGTGAGATACCCACGCTACACTATGAAAGTGACAGAGCGATTCAAATCAAATGCTCAGCAATTCAGAGAAGTGAGCAATATTTGGAGGAGATAGCGGGCAAGCGATTAATATATCAATTTGGCAATACCGATTGGCCTCTGTAGACTAAAAAACTAAGAAATATTTATTGTAAATATTGCAATCGAAATAATATTAAACAAAATCTAGTCCCAAACAATCAAAATTTGAGCAATGATGATATTGAGTCTTATATAAAAATAATCACAGAACTTATCCACCAGAACATTAAGATGACACAACCGAAAGTATGTTTTAAAAACAATATGGAGTGCTACACGAATCGAACGATTGAACACCTGTACAAGCATAAAAGCCATATCATTACTGAAATAAAGAAGCTGAAACGAAAAGGGGGTATCGCAATAGCACAGAGTAGCCAAATAATCTCGCTGAAACCCCAGATAAAACGAACAAATCAGCTTATCATTGAAAATATCAAGCTGCAATGAACGAGCACTGGCAAAACAAAATTAAATCAATACAACAAGGGCCAAAAATGTTTGCCACGATACGAAGTATTTGGGGGTCGAAGAACGAAAACCACATAACGAAACTGGAAATTGATGAGAGTGTTAAAGTTTATTCAAGCTTACGTTACCTGCTTTTGGTTCATAGATGGGACTGAAATAAGTTTGTAAATGAGACAACAATATTAATTTTTTTTGTTTTTTTTGAGTAAAAGAAGAGAGTCGTTTGTGGGAGAAAAAAGGGAGTTTGGATCTGTACTGCGGTAGAATAAGACCAGAAAAATAAAAGTCGTATTGTTTTGAGATTTAAAATAATATAATTTTAATGCGTTTCATTTTTTTGTGAATTCATTTTTCATTGGAGAGTATAAAATTGGGTGTGCCAATTTGTTGAATTAAATTATCATTAAATTTGAGAAAGGTCAAAAGTCCAAAAACCAGTGGAAAAAAACCTAACATAATTTTGGTCCAAAGCGAGCCGGATACGAAAAGTATTTACATATTCATCGTTGAAAGAAGTACAGAGACATAGGAACATAACCTATAAAAACACGTGTTTAGAGGATTAGCACGTACATCAGAGAATAAAAAGGAAAAAAGGATTATTGGTCGTAATTGTGTGGGCCTAATATCCAATTAACATCAACGAAAAAATCAAAAAAAAAATCATCAATATAAAAGTTTTTTAGCGACGTGCGAACAAACGAGTACTAAACCACCAATTGGGTGGTGTAACAAAGAACGTGGAGATAACGGCCAACAAAAATCAACTGTAAAAAACAAAATGAAGAGTTACCGTTAACAGATGCAACCGGGAATCATCAGTGGCGAGAAAATTAGATAAGTAATTTATACATTAGTTACTTATACATTAGTTATTTATACATAAGTCGAATTAAAAAAGCAAAAGCTATTAATTTATTAAAAAATGACGAAGATAGAGTTGTTAAGAGATAAAATTGTGAAAAAATTAAATATTGTAAACGATAGAGTCACGTCGATCAAAAGCTTCTTTGACGAAAAAGAGAGTACTGGTTTTGAAATCGCGGAGTTAGAGGCGCGTGAAATTTTGTTAAGTAATACCTGGACCGAGTTTCAGGGAATTACAGACTTGGCAACGGAGTTGACAGGTGAGTTTTATGATCAAATCAGATCGGCGCTTGGCGAGTTTGAGTCCATCTATTTACGAGTTTATGCCAATGTGTCGGGGCAATTAAGTCGATTGAGGGAACCTGTGGCGGTTTCCCAGAGGGAGTCGGGTAATTCCAGAGTTGTTGTGGCGGCTGATAATCAGATGCCAAAGTGTTCGTTGAATTTACCTGAGTTGAAGATTAAACCTTTCGATGGTAATCCTGCTGAGTGGTTAGTGTTTAAGGAGAAGTATATGTTAATCATTCACAGCAATGTTAATGTTCCTCCTATATTGAAATTTTCGTATTTGGATGATTGTCTGAGAGGAGAAGCAAAGGCAACAATAGGTCATATTACCTTGTCAGCAGAAGCATATCGGTTAGCTTGGACTGAGTTGGTAAAGCGGTATGATGATAAACGTTTGATAGTGGACTCTCATGTGAAGAAGTTGACTAGTTTGCCTTCATTGGCAGGCGATAATCCGCAACTTTTAAGAGAGCTTGTTAACTCAGTGAACTCTCATGTCTCATCACTTGAGGCGCTAGACATTAGATTGGATACAATGTCCGAATTATTCTTGATCAGTATGGTAACCCAAAAATTTAATCGTTCGTTAATACGTAAATGGGAATCACAGTTAGAACAAAATATTAATCCAACTTGGGTGAAGTTGAAAGAATTTATGTCAAAAGAGTGTAGAATTTTGCAGGTGTCTAACGGGCTGTTGGATGCCACAGCAGTGAAACTTCAGTCAAAGCCTATCAAGGCTAAAGCATTCGTGGTGTCAACTGGAAATTCGAGCAGTTCTGCGAAATTTAAGGCAAATAGTGGTTCATGTGATTTGTGCGGTGAACAAGCTCACGCTTGGTATATGTGTGCGAAATTTTTGGCTATGACGCCACAAAATAGGTCTGAGTTGGTAATGAATCGAAGACGATGCATCAATTGTTTGAGGGTTGGACATTTACTTAAGGAATGTACATCCCAGAGGTGTAAGAACTGTCAAAAACCACACCATACGTTGTTGCATTTTCCAAAAACAGGTGAGGAGGGACAACAGAGCTCAACGAGTGATTCGCAGGGATCAGAGTCCATTACAACGGGAAAGTCGTCTTCACTAATGGCATTATGTAACGCAAACTCACAGTCTAATACAGTCCACAAAAAGAGAGTATTGTTTGCAACGGCAGTGATAAAATTGGTTGATCGTAATGGTAAACTTCACGAGTGTAGGGCGCTGTTGGACAATGCGAGCTCAGACAACTACATGTCAGAAACATTTGCAAAAACCGTACAATTGAATTCAAGTTCAATCAATTCGGAAGTTCAGACATTGAATGGAGGTATTGTTAGGATTAACAAATGTGTGTCAGCGGTGATTCAGTCTCGTGTCAGCAATTATAAGCAGGAGTTACAATTCTCGGTCGTACCTGAGATTACATCAAAATTACCATCCAGTGATTTCTCCTTTTCAAGATGGGGAATTCCCAATTCGGTGCAGTTGGCCGATCCGGGATTTAATTCTGTCCGAGCTATTGATGTGTTGCTTGGTCTGGAAACGTTTTGGGATGTTTTGCTACCCAACGTGATCAGATTGAAGTCTGGATTGCCTACTCTTCAGGCTTCCAAATTAGGGTATATAGTGACTGGTGCATACTTACAGTCTCCACATTCTTTGGCATTTTGTTCGGTTTCTGGTGAGTCATGTTCAGATACGGTTGAACTAGCTGAGTTGAATAGATCCATCAAGAAATTTTGGGAGTTGGAACGCCTTCCAGAAAAACGCTTTATGTCTGCTGAGGAGACATATTGTGAAAGCCATTTTGATGCGACGCATTATCGTGATAGTACAGGTCGTTATGTAGTGTCATTGCCTGTGAAAGGTAATTCACATGAGTTAGGTGATTCACGAGAAGCAGCCATGAGACGATTCCTTTGGTTGGAAAAACGATTTCTTGCAAATAAACAATTGAAAGATCAGTATTGTTAATTTATGACAGAGTATGAGGAGTTAGGGCATATGTCTCGAGTATTGGAAAACGACGGGTCAAATAAGTCGATGTATTATTTGCCTCATCATGCAATATTAAAACCAACGAGCAGCACCACGAAATGTCGAGTCGTGTTCGACGCATCAGCAAAGTCATCTACTGGTGTATCTCTAAACGATGCATTGTGCATGGGGCCAACAGTGCAGAGTGAGTTGTGGGAGATAATACTTCGATTTCGAAAACATCAATATGTGATAACTGCGGACATCTCAAAAATGTATCGTCAGGTGTGGATGAATCCAGATCAGAGGGTGTTACAACGCATTTTATGGAGAAAATCGGATCATGAACCGATTGAGCATTATGAACTCAACACAGTAACATATGGCACTAAGAGCGCTCCATACTTGGCTACTAAAGTGCTCCAACAGTTGGCTCACGACGAAAGTTCTCGATTGAGTCGAGCGTCAGAAGTTCTTAGAACTGATTTTTATGTGGACGATTGCCTTACAGGCACAAATTCTCTCAATGATGCGGTTAAGTTGGTAAACGAGCTGAAGCAATTGTTGAGAAGTGCGGGAATGCATATACATAAGTGGTGTGCCAACAGCGCGGATATTTTGAGTGACATTCCATTACAAGATCGTGAGATTCTCAATGATTCATTCAGTATGGGAGAGTCCATCAAAGCTTTGGGACTATTATGGGCACCGAAAAAGGACCAATTTTTTTTTAATGTGCAGGAGTTGAATGATTCTCAAATGTTGACCAAGAGGAAAGTGTTGTCGGAGATTGCTAAATTATTCGACCCATTGGGACTACTTGCACCAATGGTTATTACATCAAAAATGATCATGCAAAGCATATGGGCACAGGGTACTGATTGGGACGCAGAAGTGAGTGATGAAATTCGTGAAAAGTGGGTAACGTTTAGGTCCCAACTGCCGAGATTGAACCGTATTAGTGTGCCTCGTCTGGTGTTGTTGTCGGAATATCAGGCTGTGCAGTTGCATGGGTTTTCAGATGCATCCAGTGTTGCATACGGAGCATGTGTATATATCAGGAGCAATATTAATGAAAGAGTTATGGTTCGATTATTGTGTGCAAAGAGTCGAGTGGCTCCTTTATCAAACGTAACAATTCCAAGAATGGAGTTGTTAGCATGTGTGCTGCTAGCCGAGTTGGTTGAGTTAGTGGTGAAAGCCATAAACATACAGTTTAACAATGTTGTGTTGTGGTCTGATTCAACTATTGCGTTGTCTTGGATTAATACGAGTACTCATAAGTTGAAGCAGTTCGTTGCAAATCGAGTTGACAAAATACAAAAGTTAACGTCATCATATGTGTGGTGTCATGTGAGCACTGATCAGAATCCTGCTGATCAAATTTCACGAGGGGTTTACCCTGGTGAGTTGGAATTTTCATCTATGTGGTGGGAAGGTCCATCTTTTTTAAAAAATACAAATGATGAGTTTAGTCCTTATAACGGGAAAGGTGATTATAATGGTGATTCTACAGAAATGAAATCGGAATCAAAAGTATTCGTAACTAGTGAGATTGTGTCATTTCCCGTCATTTTTAAATTCAGTAGTTTTCTCAAAACGGTGAGAGTGTTAGCATGGTGTATCAGGTTTATAAAAAGATGTCAACGTATGTCAAGTGAAATCCCAGATAATTTGTCTGTGGACGATATTGAGAATGCTAAACTTGTGTTGGTAAAAATAATTCAGAAAAAGGAATTTTCTAGAGAATATAGTAATTTGCAATCAAACCTACAGGTCCATCGAAAAAGTGAATTGCGCAGTTTATGCCCATTTTTAGATTCTCAGGGAGTAATGAGGGTAGGAGGACGAATATCCAATGCTAGTATACCGTATGATGCAAAACATCAAATATTAATGCCTAAAAGGCATCATTTGTCTCTTCTAATTTTTAAATATTATCATCAGAAGAATATGCATGCTGGAGCGCAATTGCTTGTAAGTCTTGTTCGTCAAAGTTATTGGATACCCAACTCGAAGAATCTCGCAAAAAAGATAATCCGTGAGTGTGTTACTTGTTTCAAAGTAAATCCGCCTCGTCGTTTTCAGTTGATGGGAAATTTGCCCGAGTCGCGTGTCACACCGTCTTCACCGTTTGTTGTAACGGGTGTGGATTTATGCGGACCATACCTCGTAAAACATTTTGTTCGTCAGAAAACTAATGAAAAGGTATACGTATTGTCGTTTGTTTGTTTCTCGTCCAAGGCTGTGCATTTTGAGGTGGTGAAAAGTCTTTCATCTGATAGCTTTATTTCGGCTCTTAAGAGATTTATTGCGCGTAGAGGCAAGCCACACACCATATGGTCGGACAATGGAACAAATTTTACCGGTGCTAATAATGAGTTAAAACAGGCATACGAACAATTCAACAATCACATGATATTGAGAGGTATTCCTGAATTTTGTACCCTTGAAGAGATTCGTTGGAAATTCATTCCACCAAGAGCACCCAATTTTGGCGGGTTATGGGAGGCATCGATTAAGTCGTTTAAGAGTCATTTACAGAAAATCTTGTTTTCGTCAACTACGAATCTGTATTTTGATGAATTCATTACCCTAATTACTGAAATCGAGGGAATTTTGAATTCGCGTCCTTTAACAGTCATTTCGGATGATCCTAAGGATCAATTTCCATTAACGCCGGGTCATTTTTTGATCGGTCGACCTATTGTTTTCTCTGCGTTACCTTCCTATGAGGGTTATCCTGTGGCAGGATTATTGAATTGGCAGAAGGTGAGTCGGTTAACGCAACAATTCTGGAGGCGATATTCTGTTGAATATTTGCATACCTTGCAGCAGCACAACAAGTGGAGTGAAATTTCACCTAATTTGAAAGAAGGTGATGTCGTTTTGTTAAGGGAAGAGTCGTTGGCACCGACTCAATGGATGATGGGTATAGTCGTAAAAGTGCATGTTGGTCTGGACTCACTTGTCAGAGTGGTGGAAGTAAAGACTAAGATGGGTTTAGTTAAGCGAGCCATATCAAAGATATGCAAATTACCGGTCAAAGAATCTTTTGAAGACAATTAATTGATAGAGAATTAAACACTATGGAATTTTTAATAATAGTCATTTTGTGGAACATAAGTTTATGATAGTCTAAGTAATTAGAATTATGCATTTGTTTATTTTATATAAATCTTATTGTTTTATTATAATAGAGTATATGGTCATAATGTATGAAATATGAACCGAAGAATAATTATAATGTTTTTGTTTGTAATTTTGTTGTAATAATGTGTAGTGCTAAACATAATTTAGAGTAATAATGTTGGTTGAATCGGTTCAAAGCGGGCCGGTATGTTAAAGTTTATTCAAGCTTACGTTACCTGCTTTTGGTTCATAGATGGGACTGAAATAAGTTTGTAAATGAGACAACAATATTAATTTTTTTTGTTTTTTTTGAGTAAAAGAAGAGAGTCGTTTGTGGGAGAAAAAAGGGGGTTTGGATCTGTACAGCGGTAGAATAAGACCAGAAAAATAAAAGTCGTATTGTTTTTGAGATTTAAAATAATATAATTTTAATGCGTTTCATTTTTTTGTGAATTCATTTTTCATTGGAGAGTATAAAATTGGGTGTGCCAATTTGTTGAATTAAATTATCATTAAATTTGAGAAAGGTCAAAAGTCCAAAAACCAGTGGAAAAAAACCTAACAAGAGCGAAGCCAGAAACATAAATATTGACTGGAACAACATTCCCAAATCCAGCGCTAACAAATATAGCAGCTTCAACGCACAACAAAATCTGGATATAATCGGTCACTATATAGAGAAGCAAACTATGCCAAAAACAACATTAGATAAAACACCACACGCGTCAATCATCGAATACCAATCAGATGCACTCAAAGAACATCAACGGGAGATAAACAATAAAGTTATCAAAACAATGTTCAACGACGGCAATCGTGCAAATCAAATCAAAACAAATTTATTGACCTCGTCATCATCAGACGATTCGCACTTTATTACCATAAACGAATTGAAACATCCTGGAGTGCTGCAACACATAAAAGTTGCATGGAATCGACAAAATACCAAATATAGTGCTCAAATATTTATCAGACGAGATTGTGGCGGATCCGTGTACCATATTTAATAATCTTAATAACAGATCATTCCTATCGTGTTGGAAAATAGCCCGAATCTTTCCAATCCTTAAGAAGAATCAAGATTCGAAGGACGCATAGAGCTATCACCCTATCAATTTACTGTAGAGTCTAAGCAAAATTTATGAAATTGTTATCCATAACAAAATTCAAAGTCATATACAAAAACACAACATTATGCCAGATAACCAATTTGGTTTCCGGCATGGTCACTCTACTATTCACCGAGCAAACGGCGCAGTGGTTAAAGCTGCGGCGGTTGGATCGGGAGGTACCGGGTTCGAATCCCTATAGGGGCGGGATGCAAAAGGGATTTTTCACCATCTGATTGCGATCGGTGATGAAGATGAACACATCTATGACCCCCTGTTGAGAGTGCAGAATCCATGGGCCGACCCACCTTTCATGTCAGCACTACGGGTTGGCATGAAGCAATGCAATGTGCAGGTGGTTTTCAAAGACGGATCTGTAGCCGCCCGTCCTCGATTTGGCTACTCCAGGCATACGGTAGGACGGTAAAAAATAAATCAAGAAACAAACAAACACTCTACTATTCATGCAATCACGAAGCTGACATCCGATGTGTGTCGCAACCTTAACGAGAAAGATAAGTGTACCGGGGCAGTATAGATATGACATAAGCTTTTGAATCTGTATGGTTAGACGGTTTAATGTTTAAACTCCTAAAATCCAAATTCAGCAAAGACATCATCAAAATCCTCATTGATAAGTTGTACAATATACAGTTTATAACCACCACGGAAACTGAAACATCCAAGAGTATATTCCAATTGCTTAATGGCTTACAGCAAGGAACAATAAATGCGCCTGTATTATTCAATATTTATACAGCGGACCTTATCTAGAACGAGCAACTGAAATCGCCGAAAGTACAAACGATAGCATATGTAGACGACTTAGTGGTATATAGCCCCGCATCAAACATCAATCAAATACAGGGAAACCTGTCGAATTCAAATCAATGCCAACAAATGTGAAACGATTCCGTTTATGAAGCCATATCAGTTTGCGATAGGTGATACGAAGAAAAACTGGAAATCATATAAAGTTAAACTTGCCAATGTAAACGTAGAACAATAAAAAAGTATGAAATGCTTGAGCATCAATTTGGATCGATTTTGCTATATAACGGAGCATATCAATTTACAGCTAACCAAAGCGAAAAAGCAATCCAAAAGAAACAAAACCAAAACAAAAAGAAATTTTATTCAAAATATCTGAGTCCAACAGTCTAAAGGATATGCTATCAAATACTAATCCGACCCATCATCACTTATGGTTGCCCAGTATGGTACAATTGTTCAGTGAGTTATATGGAACGATTACGAAAATTCAAGAGAATATGCATACGTCGATGTCAGGGAGAATGGCGAAAATCTGATACGGGCTACTTACACTACATATCAAATCAAAAGCAGTACAACAGTTTTGGAACAGACAGTATTGATATTCATATCATAAAATTAATAAGAAATCATGTATTACGCACGACCACCAATTTCTCGAACTCATTCCTATTCGGACCATATTATACCAACGACAACATAATAAGCAGCAGTATTCAGAGAAATAAAATTCCAGGCCCAGAAGCATTTATCTGTTTGGATAAGATCGGATACATACAGGGTGATGACCAGATACCTATAATCTACCATGTTAAAAGACAACCGAATGAGAAAGGATTTGACCCAATAAAGTTTGGGAACCTAGAAGAATATACGAGGCGTAGCCTTCAATAAAACTGACGAACATAAGTACACCAATCAAAAGCTTCAATACTGGTGGCTACCTTAAACAAAAATAATTTCTTTACATTTAGGTTAAGTTAAATTAGGATAAGTTGTAAATAATTGTAAATAGTAAAGAAATGTACGTTAAAAAAAAATGTACGTAATTTTACGCCAACCCTATACCAAATAGAACTAATATATATAAAACTTCATCAAATACATTAGTTTAAAAAAAACATGAATTTAAAGCAATAGCAAGTATCCTGAGAATCCATACAGGATCAGAGGACAACAATATCAAAATATATCATATTAATGTTTCTTGTAATATTCTTACATTAACCATAAAATTGTAAATGAGCAAAGCTGAAATAAACAATTATATTCAAAAAAAAAAAAAAAATGTTTAGAATACCAGTTCTCGTCCGATCACCGAAGTCAAGCAACATTGGGCGAAGTTAGTACTTAGATGGGTAACCGCTTGGGAACACTTCGTGCCGTTGCCATTATTTTTGTAATTTTTACTTTTTCATTATGATGATTATTAATCAAGCAATCGAAATTTTTATTTTTATTTTGTTTTGAATTTAATTTTAAAGGAAAAATACATTTTTATTTGATTTTTTTTTTGCTAACATATGAATTTGACATACAATTATTTTTAAAGTGTTATATTTTGTGGTATGTACTGCCATCTAACCAATTAAAACGATTTTATAATCATTAAATTATAGTTTTTCATTATTTATGTTAACAACATAAACATCAAAATTCGGCAACGACCATACCATGTTTAGAATACCGCTGAGGGAGAACTGACAGTGGATGACATCGAAGTGCCCAATCGCTTCGCTCCGCTACAGGTGCAGGGCCCAGTCGATGATGATGATCACACCATGACGGCTGAGGAGGAAGATGACGACGATGATTACGTAACTGTAATTAAAAAAATTAAAAATAAAAATAAAAATAAAATATTAAATAAAGCAGTTGAAAGACAACAACAGCAACAACAAAAAACAAATATGAAATCAAAACCAACCGGTTCAACGGAACAAACAACAACAACCAAGACGACAACAACAACAACAACGTCAACAAACACAATAAAGAAAAGTATGCGGCCACCACCCATACATATACACAGTCAAGAGATTAGCGATACTATTAAATTGATCAAAGGGTCAAATATAGAAAATTTTAATGTCAAACGGGTCAATAAAAACAAGCATACATTACAAATAGACAATTTAGAAAATTATAAAATCGCTAAAGGTATACTAAATGAATGTGAAACAAAATATTTCACGTATACCCCCAAATCAGAAAAGCCAAAGTCAATTGTGCTAAAGGGTCTGCATGAAGCAGAAGATGTAAACGAAATAAAAAAAGAAATTGAACAACACAATATAAGTGTAATTAGTGTTACACAATTGAAAACGAAACACACAATTAAAAAAAATATAAAATTACCACTATTTATAGTGCAATGCGCTCCTGAAACAAATTTAGGACAAATATATAATATAACATCAATAAACTACCAAAAAATCACTTGGGAAAATTTGAAAAAAAAAGATACGATAATGCAATGTTATCAATGCCAGCGTTTCGGCCATGTTGCAGCAAATTGCAACCTACAATACAGATGCGTCAAGTGTGAACAGAGCCACGAACCAGGACAATGCACAATAAAAACAGAAATCATCAAAGAAGAAATATATTGTGCAAATTGCAAAGCAAAAGGACATCCAGCGTCTTACAAAGGATGCCCAATCTATTTAGCCACAGTGGCTAGACTAAAGGAGAAGATAATAGAGAAAAGAGCACAACATAAACAACCAGCTCAAATAGAAATAACCAAAAAAACCTACGTAAATAAAGAAAATGGTACGTTTGCTGAAATGCTAACAGGCAAAAAACAACAACAACAAACAACAACAACAACAAATGAAAATAATACAAACATACAAACAATAACAAAAAAAATGGATATGATGGCTAATACAATAGCGCAACAAGGCGAACAGATAGCCCAACTCCTAGAGTTAATACGGGAATTAACAAAATGAGCAGTACAACTAATGGGCTCAAAATAATTGCAATTAATGTAAATTCAATTATAAGCACCCAAAGAAGGATAAACTTACTAAATTTTATAAAAAATAATAACCCGGATATTGTATTATTAAGCGAAACCAAATTAAATAACAAACATATTATAACATTAAAAGATTACGACATACTGAGACAGGATCGAACAGAGGGAAAACGTGCTGGTGGAACTGCAATTATAATTAAAAATAAATACAACTATCAACAACTTAATACAAATACAAATAATAATAAAGCCGGCATCGAATATACGACCATAAAAATTAAATTAAAAAATTATAATAATAAATACCTATTCATTATATCAATATATTGTAGCCATGCTAACCATAGCATAACGGAATCACACTTTAACAATGAATGGCAGCAAATATTTACAAATTATAATCTAAATAATCCTGACAATTACTACATAATAGCAGGAGATTTCAATGCTACGCATACAAGATGGGCAAATACAACGAACAATATAAGGGGAATAAAATTAAACGATTGGTTAGAAAGGAAGGATATTGAGTACAGAGCACGCGTCTATACCCCAGATAGTGCAACATTTTTACGAACCAATAACATTCTGGATTTCGCCATAGCAGATATGCGTCTAAATATACATACAGATGAAAATAATCGAATAGCAGCACATTATTATGACAGTGACCACAAAGCGATTGAAATTATTTGTAAAAATTATAATAACAACAATAATAAATTTCAAATCGATACAATCACGGTAAATCTAAATCCTAGATTCAATTTTAATAATACGAATTGGCCAATATGGCAAAATAAATTAGATAAACAATATAATAAATATCTAATTGAAAATGAAATCGAACAAATAATACCTGATAAGCGAAACATAACAAATGATGAAATAAATAATAATATACAGATAATAACTGAAATAATAAACTCAAACATAAAAATGACAACACCTAAAATAATACGAAAAAATAACATGGAATGTTATGTAAATAATACAATTAAAAAATTATATAAAACTAAATCACATCGTATATCGTTATTAAAAAAAGGAAGGAGAATGAATAGATTAAATCAAGATCAAATAAATATATTAAAAAATGAAATTAAAAGAATAAATCAACTAATAGAACAAAATATAAAAATAGAAGTAAACAAAAAATGGACAGAGCATATGAGAAACATAAAGCCTGGACCGAAAATGTTTACACAAATTAAAAGAATATCAAATAAAGAGACAATAGATTTTAATACAAAACAATTACAGGTAGATGAAAACGAAATAGTAAATATGCAAGAAATAGATATCGATTGGACACAAGTAGAAAAAGATGGCACAACATATAATACATATGAACAGCAACAAAACTTAAATATACTCGGCTATTACATACAAAAAACAACAATTCCGAATCCACAACTTGGTAAACCAGAGCACGCAAATATAATACAACAAAATATAGATCCGTTAATACAAAAATTTGAATATAATAAAAATAATAATATCACAATAACACAATTTAATGAAAATAATACAGCAATAAATCCAACATGCAATAATAATAACAATAATAATACTTACTTTATAAATCAAATACAATTATCAAACATACTGAAGTGCTTAAATACAAAAAAATCGTACGGCCTGGATAATTTACCCTGTATAACATTGAAACATCTACCAGAAAAATTAAAAAATGAAATATGTTGTTTATTAAATCATTGTCTAAATAATAAAATCTTTCCAACCATATGGAAAACCGCTAAAATCTATCCTATACACAAAAAAGGAAAACCAAAATCGGATCCAAAAAATTACCGACCGATAAGCCTTCTCTCGAACCTTAGTAAAGTGCTCGAGATCATAATATATGATAAGATCCAAGATCATATTAGCGAAAATTCACTATTACCAGACAATCAGTTTGGTTTTAGAAATAAACATTCAACCGTTCATGCAATAACAAAACTAACATCAGATATTTGCAGAAACCTAAACCAAACGGATTGTACTGGTACGATCCTAATTGATATGGAGAAGGCTTTCGAGTCGGTATGGTTAGATGGATTAATGTTCAAAATGCTACAAATGGGTTTTAATAATAATATATTACAACTACTATACGAATTGCTGTATGGAAGAAAATTCAAAACAACAAACGGAAATCAATTGTCGACAAAAATTTTCAAAATACATAATGGTGTTCAACAAGGTACCATTACAGCACCAATACTATTCAGTTTATATACGAAATCGTTAATTGAAAATAATAAATTGAATACAACAGCAATACAAACGATAGCATATGCAGACGATGTTGTAATATACGGAACCGCAAAAAAAATTACAACAATCACGGAAAATATACAAGAAGCAGTCAATTTTACCATGGATTACTTGCACACATGGCGGATAAAGATCAATCCAAACAAATGTGAAATCATACTATTCAGAAAACCTTACCAGCTATCCACATCAGATACACGTAATAATCGGAAAAAATTTCAAATCAATATAGCTGGTACGAACTGTGTGCAAAAGCCATTGGTAAAATATCTTGGAATACATCTAGATAAATTTTTATATCTCAATGAACATATAGAGATACAAATTAATAAAGCTAGAAAAATATTCCACAAAAACAAACAACTATTTTGTTCATCTAATATCGACACAAAAGTAAAGCAGATATGTTACAAGTCCTTGGTACGCCCAATATTAACATATGGTGCCTCAATATGGTGGAATCTTGGACCATATACAATGGAAAAGATGAGAATATTTGAACGAAAATGCCTACGACATTGTCATGCAGAGTTCAGGTCTGCAATAACCGGATATAAGAAATATATATCTAATAAAAAATTATATACAAAATATGGCAGTGAAAGGATAGATCTCCACATACTAAAATTAATAAGGGACCATATTAAAAATGCAACAGATAATAGAGAAAACTCATTAATATTTGCCCCATATTTTACCGAGGACTTGATCAACG
The DNA here is from genome assembly GCA_958295665.1 of Tipula vernalis. Lineage (NCBI taxonomy): Eukaryota > Metazoa > Arthropoda > Insecta > Diptera > Tipulidae > Tipula > Tipula vernalis. The sequence continues at coordinate 161,018,864 of OY282559.1, forward strand.
AAGCGGCATGCGGCAGAAACTGTAATCCGGGACCAGAGACCTTCATATACCTAGACAAGAATGGATACATTGACGACCCGGTGACCAAATATCCAAAAATTTATCATATCGAAAGGCGCCAGAATATTAAAGGATTCGACGCAACACTATTCCTAAACATAGATGAGAATTCTAATAATAACAGATTTAACTTCTCAATCCCCTTATCAGATTCCACAACAATAAATAGAGAACGAGCTAAATATTGGTGGCTCAACCCCATACCATAAAACAATGTTGACCTCAATAAAGTCGACTCCTTCCCCATACAAATGTAGACCACAATAGAGTCAACCCTCTCCCTATAAAAAAAAAAAAATGATACAGCCAACTGTAAATACTATTCCCATAGAGAAAAGATGAGCCGTAAGTGGAATTGATGAAGGCCGGCAGACACTGAAGCGAGCTGGCTGACATCAATTCAATATCATTCATGGACTCATTTCCATAGAAATTGTATTCGGTATTTTTTTATGACCCTTTTAAACCGAATTATAAAATTAAGATAAATGAATTGATAATTGTACACAAAATTAAAGTAATTGACCAACAATCATAATTATATAAAAAAAATTTTAAAACTAGAGTCTCTAAGGAGCAATATGTTTCCAAAAGATTAATGTACTTGTCTTGGGATTTTTTATTCAGCTTTTTCCCAACATATTATAAATTTAAGATTAAGTCAGAAATAAAGTTTGTTTAGAAAAAAAAAAAAAAAAAAATGTTTAGAATACCGGTTCTCGTCCGATCACCGAAGTCAAGCAACATTGGGCGAAGTTAGTACTTAGATGGGTGACCGCTTGGGAACACTTCGTGCCGTTGCCATTATTTTTGTAATTTTTACTTTTTCATTATGATGATTATTAATCAAGCAATCGAAATTTTTATTTTTATTTTGTTTTGAATTTAATTTTAAAGGAAAAATACATTTTTATTTGATTTTTTTTTTTTTTGCTAACATATGAATTTGACATACAATTATTTTTAAAGTGTTATATTTTGTGGTATGTACTGCCATCTAACCAATTAAAACGATTTTATAATCATTAAATTATAGTTTTTCATTATTTATGTTAACAACATAAACATCAAAATTCGGCAACGACCATACCATGTTTAGAATACCGGTTCTCGTCCGATCACCGAAGTCAAGCAACATTGGGCGAAGTTAGTACTTAGATGGGTGACCGCTTGGGAACACTTCGTGCCGTTGCCATTATTTTTGTAATTTTTACTTTTTCATTATGATGATTATTAATCAAGCAATCGAAATTTTTATTTTTATTTTGTTTTGAATTTAATTTTAAAGGAAAAATACATTTTTATTTGATTTTTTTTTTTTTGCTAACATATGAATTTGACATACAATTATTTTTAAAGTGTTATATTTTGTGGTATGTACTGCCATCTAACCAATTAAAACGATTTTATAATCATTAAATTATAGTTTTTCATTATTTATGTTAACAACATAAACATGAAAATTCGGCAACGACCATACCATGTTTAGAATACCGGTTCTCGTCCGATCACCGAAGTCAAGCAACATTGGGCGAAGTTAGTACTTAGATGGGTGACCGCTTGGGAACACTTCGTGCCGTTGCCATTATTTTTGTAATTTTTACTTTTTCATTATGATGATTATTAATCAAGCAATCGAAATTTTTATTTTTATTTTGTTTTGAATTTAATTTTAAAGGAAAAATACATTTTGATTTGATTTTTTTTTTTTGCTAACATATGAATTTGACATACAATTATTTTTAAAGTGTTATATTTTGTGGTATGTACTGCCATCTAACCAATTAAAACGATTTTATAATCATTAAATTATAGTTTTTCATTATTTATGTTAACAACATAAACATGAAAATTCGGCAACGACCATACCATGTTTAGAATACCGGTTCTCGTCCGATCACCGAAGTCAAGCAACATTGGGCGAAGTTAGTACTTAGATGGGTGACCGCTTGGGAACACTTCGTGCCGTTGCCATTATTTTTGTAATTTTTACTTTTTCATTATGATGATTATTAATCAAGCAATCGAAATTTTTATTTTTATTTTGTTTTGAATTTAATTTTAAAGGAAAAATACATTTTGATTTGATTTTTTTTTTTTGCTAACATATGAATTTGACATACAATTATTTTTAAAGTGTTATATTTTGTGGTATGTACTGCCATCTAACCAATTAAAACGATTTTATAATCATTAAATTATAGTTTTTCATTATTTATGTTAACAACATAAACATGAAAATTCGGCAACGACCATACCATGTTTAGAATACCGGTTCTCGTCCGATCACCGAAGTCAAGCAACATTGGGCGAAGTTAGTACTTAGATGGGTGACCGCTTGGGAACACTTCGTGCCGTTGCCATTATTTTTGTAATTTTTACTTTTTCATTATGATGATTATTAATCAAGCAATCGAAATTTTTATTTTTATTTTGTTTTGAATTTAATTTTAAAGGAAAAATACATTTTTATTTGATTTTTTTTTTTTTGCTAACATATGAATTTGACATACAATTATTTTTAAAGTGTTATATTTTGTGGTATGTACTGCCATCTAACCAATTAAAACGATTTTATAATCATTAAATTATAGTTTTTCATTATTTATGTTAACAACATAAACATCAAAATTCGGCAACGACCATACCATGTTTAGAATACCGGTTCTCGTCCGATCACCGAAGTCAAGCAACATTGGGCGAAGTTAGTACTTAGATGGGTGACCGCTTGGGAACACTTCGTGCCGTTGCCATTATTTTTGTAATTTTTACTTTTTCATTATGATGATTATTAATCAAGCAATCGAAATTTTTATTTTTATTTTGTTTTGAATTTAATTTTAAAGGAAAAATACATTTTTATTTGATTTTTTTTTTTTTGCTAACATATGAATTTGACATACAATTATTTTTAAAGTGTTATATTTTGTGGTATGTACTGCCATCTAACCAATTAAAACGATTTTATAATCATTAAATTATAGTTTTTCATTATTTATGTTAACAACATAAACATCAAAATTCGGCAACGACCATACCATGTTTAGAATACCGGTTCTCGTCCGATCACCGAAGTCAAGCAACATTGGGCGAAGTTAGTACTTAGATGGGTGACCGCTTGGGAACACTTCGTGCCGTTGCCATTATTTTTGTAATTTTTACTTTTTCATTATGATGATTATTAATCAAGCAATCGAAATTTTTATTTTTATTTTGTTTTGAATTTAATTTTAAAGGAAAAATACATTTTTATTTGATTTTTTTTTTTTTGCTAACATATGAATTTGACATACAATTATTTTTAAAGTGTTATATTTTGTGGTATGTACTGCCATCTAACCAATTAAAACGATTTTATAATCATTAAATTATAGTTTTTCATTATTTATGTTAACAACATAAACATCAAAATTCGGCAACGACCATACCATGTTTAGAATACCGGTTCTCGTCCGATCACCGAAGTCAAGCAACATTGGGCGAAGTTAGTACTTAGATGGGTGACCGCTTGGGAACACTTCGTGCCGTTGCCATTATTTTTGTAATTTTTACTTTTTCATTATGATGATTATTAATCAAGCAATCGAAATTTTTATTTTTATTTTGTTTTGAATTTAATTTTAAAGGAAAAATACATTTTTATTTGATTTTTTTTTTTTTGCTAACATATGAATTTGACATACAATTATTTTTAAAGTGTTATATTTTGTGGTATGTACTGCCATCTAACCAATTAAAACGATTTTATAATCATTAAATTATAGTTTTTCATTATTTATGTTAACAACATAAACATCAAAATTCGGCAACGACCATACCATGTTTAGAATACCATTCCATGATTGAAAGTTGGATGAACAACAACTAAAAAAAGTCAGTGCGCAATAAAAGGAATAATAAAATAAAATAATAAAAAGTGAATTTACAGGTTGACAAAAAAATATTTTTTCATCGAAAATATTTTTGCAACCATGTGCGATAATGTGAAATATATTTAAATAAAGAACAATAAGTCTTTATTATAGTGATTAAGGTGAATATTAGTGAATATAAAGAACAATAAGTCTCTATAAATAGTGATTTAAAGTTATTTTATATAGTTTTAAGTTGATGGTTATGGAACATGATACTTAGAATAGAATTGCATCATGTGCATTTTTATTATCATAATGTATATGTTCATGACATATAACAGTGCGCAAAAAAAATAGTGATACACACGAACGTTAAGTGTTGTATATAGTAAAAAAAATCATAGAAAAAAAAAAAAAAAAAAAAATTTTAAATTAGAAATTAAGAAACAATTTTTATGATATTAAACTATCGGGATAAAGTGTAACAGTGAAATAGTGAGACAGAAAAATTCACACGAAAGTTTGTGTTTATAAAATAATAAAAAAAAAATAAAAAAGCACTAAAAAAAAAAAAAAAATTTTTTTTTTTTTTTTTTTAAAAAGTGGCGGATAACAAACCAAATAGATATACAACGGCAATTGACGATGTACAATTAGGTACATCTGCAAAGGCCAAACGTGCGCATCCAAAAACAGATTCGGATGACACACAAAACAAAATTCAGGTGATTGAGGACGGAACAACAACGGGAAAAATGGAAGGCAGCGATGAAACAACCAAAACATCATTGCAGTCATGGGAGCGTGCACAGTCTAATGGAAGTCTTAATCATGACATCATATGCAGAGGCGAACGACGATCTGCGTCTAGAGTATCATTGAAAAGTGATATACATGCTGAGAATATCAAAATTGTTGAAGAAAACAACAATTTGAAAAAACAGATGCGAAATATGGAAGCACAATTTCATTCACAAGTTGAACAAATGAATGAACAACTGAAACAACTACAACAGGTTCATCAACAACAGGTACAACAACAACAGGTACAACAATTACAACAACAATCAATCAACAACAAAATCTTACCTGAGGGAGAACTGACAGTGGATGACATCGAAGTGCCCAATCGCTTCGCTCCGCTACAGGTGCAGGGCCCAGTCGATGATGATGATCACACCATGACGGCTGAGGAGGAAGATGACGACGATGATTACGTAACTGTAATTAAAAAAATTAAAAATAAAAATAAAAATAAAATATTAAATAAAGCAGTTGAAAGACAACAACAGCAACAACAAAAAACAAATATGAAATCAAAACCATCCGGTTCAACGGAACAAACAACAACAACCAAGACGACAACAACAACAACAACGTCAACAAACACAATAAAGAAAAGTATGCGGCCACCACCCATACATATACACAGTCAAGAGATTAGCGATACTATTAAATTGATCAAAGGGTCAAATATAGAAAATTTTAATGTCAAACGGGTCAATAAAAACAAGCATACATTACAAATAGACAATTTAGAAAATTATAAAATCGCTAAAGGTATACTAAATGAATGTGAAACAAAATATTTCACGTATACCCCTAAATCAGAAAAGCCAAAGTCAATTGTGCTAAAGGGTCTGCATGAAGCAGAAGATGTAAACGAAATAAAAAAAGAAATTGAACAACACAATATAAGTGTAATTAGTGTTACACAATTGAAAACGAAACACACAATTAAAAAAAATATAAAATTACCACTATTTATAGTGCAATGCGCTCCTGAAACAAATTTAGGACAAATATATAATATAACATCAATAAACTACCAAAAAATCACTTGGGAAAATTTGAAAAAAAAAGATACGATAATGCAATGTTATCAATGCCAGCGTTTCGGCCATGTTGCAGCAAATTGCAACCTACAATACAGATGCGTCAAGTGTGAACAGAGCCACGAACCAGGACAATGCACAATAAAAACAGAAATCATCAAAGAAGAAATATATTGTGCAAATTGCAAAGCAAAAGGACATCCAGCGTCTTACAAAGGATGCCCAATCTATTTAGCCACAGTGGCTAGACTAAAGGAGAAGATAATAGAGAAAAGAGCACAACATAAACAACCAGCTCAAATAGAAATAACCAAAAAAACCTACGTAAATAAAGAAAATGGTACGTTTGCTGAAATGCTAACAGGCAAAAAACAACAACAACAAACAACAACAACAACAAATGAAAATAATAAAAACATACAAACAATAACAAAAAAAATGGATATGATGGCTAATACAATAGCGCAACAAGGCGAACAGATAGCCCAACTCCTAGAGTTAATACGGGAATTAACAAAATGAGCAGTACAACTAATGGGCTCAAAATAATTGCAATTAATGTAAATTCAATTATAAGCACCCAAAGAAGGATAAACTTACTAAATTTTATAAAAAATAATAACCCGGATATTGTATTATTAAGCGAAACCAAATTAAATAACAAACATATTATAACATTAAAAGATTACGACATACTGAGACAGGATCGAACAGAGGGAAAACGTGCTGGTGGAACTGCAATTATAATTAAAAATAAATACAACTATCAACAACTTAATACAAATACAAATAATAATAAAGCCGGCATCGAATATACGACCATAAAAATTAAATTAAAAAATTATAATAATAAATACCTATTCATTATATCAATATATTGTAGCCATGCTAACCATAGCATAACGGAATCACACTTTAACAATGAATGGCAGCAAATATTTACAAATTATAATCTAAATAATCCTGACAATTACTACATAATAGCAGGAGATTTCAATGCTACGCATACAAGATGGGCAAATACAACGAACAATATAAGGGGAGTAAAATTAAACGATTGGTTAGAAAGGAAGGATATTGAGTACAGAGCACGCGTCTATACCCCAGATAGTGCAACATTTTTACGAACCAATAACATTCTGGATTTCGCCATAGCAGATATGCGTCTAAATATACATACAGATGAAAATAATCGAATAGCAGCACATTATTATGACAGTGACCACAAAGCGATTGAAATTATTTGTAAAAATTATAATAACAACAATAATAAATTTCAAATCGATACAATCACGGTAAATCCAAATCCTAGATTCAATTTTAATAATACGAATTGGCCAATATGGCAAAATAAATTAGATAAACAATATAATAAATATCTAATTGAAAATGAAATCGAACAAATAATACCTGATAAGCGAAACATAACAAATGATGAAATAAATAATAATATACAGATAATAACTGAAATAATAAACTCAAACATAAAAATGACAACACCTAAAATAATACGAAAAAATAACATGGAATGTTATGTAAATAATACAATTAAAAAATTATATAAAACTAAATCACATCGTATATCGTTATTAAAAAAAGGAAGGAGAATGAATAGATTAAATCAAGATCAAATAAATATATTAAAAAATGAAATTAAAAGAATAAATCAACTAATAGAACAAAATATAAAAATAGAAGTAAACAAAAAATGGACAGAGCATATGAGAAACATAAAGCCTGGACCGAAAATGTTTACACAAATTAAAAGAATATCAAATAAAGAGACAATAGATTTTAATACAAAACAATTACAGGTAGATGAAAACGAAATAGTAAATATGCAAGAAATAGATATCGATTGGACACAAGTAGAAAAAGATGGCACAACATATAATACATATGAACAGCAACAAAACTTAAATATACTCGGCTATTACATACAAAAAACAACAATTCCGAATCCACAACTTGGTAAACCAGAGCACGCAAATATAATACAACAAAATATAGAGCCGTTAATACAAAAATTTGAATATAATAAAAATAATAATATCACAATAACACAATTTAATGAAAATAATACAGCAATAAATCCAACATGCAATAATAATAACAATAATAATACTTACTTTATAAATCAAATACAATTATCAAACATACTGAAGTGCTTAAATACAAAAAAATCGTACGGCCTGGATAATTTACCCTGTATAACATTGAAACATCTACCAGAAAAATTAAAAAATGAAATATGTTGTTTATTAAATCATTGTCTAAATAATAAAATCTTTCCAACCATATGGAAAACCGCTAAAATCTATCCTATACACAAAAAAGGAAAACCAAAATCGGATCCAAAAAATTACCGACCGATAAGCCTTCTCTCGAACCTTAGTAAAGTGCTCGAGATCATAATATATGATAAGATCCAAGATCATATTAGCGAAAATTCACTATTACCAGACAATCAGTTTGGTTTTAGAAATAAACATTCAACCGTTCATGCAATAACAAAACTAACATCAGATATTTGCAGAAACCTAAACCAAACGGATTGTACTGGTACGATCCTAATTGATATGGAGAAGGCTTTCGAGTCGGTATGGTTAGATGGATTAATGTTCAAAATGCTACAAATGGGTTTTAATAATAATATATTACAACTACTATACGAATTGCTGTATGGAAGAAAATTCAAAACAACAAACGGAAATCAATTGTCGACAAAAATTTTCAAAATACATAATGGTGTTCAACAAGGTACCATTACAGCACCAATACTATTCAGTTTATATACGAAATCGTTAATTGAAAATAATAAATTGAATACAACAGCAATACAAACGATAGCATATGCAGACGATGTTGTAATATACGGAACCGCAAAAAAAATTACAACAATCACGGAAAATATACAAGAAGCAGTCAATTTTACCATGGATTACTTGCACACATGGCGGATAAAGATCAATCCAAACAAATGTGAAATCATACTATTCAGAAAACCTTACCAGCTATCCACATCAGATACACGTAATAATCGGAAAAAATTTCAAATCAATATAGCTGGTACGAACTGTGTGCAAAAGCCATTGGTAAAATATCTTGGAATACATCTAGATAAATTTTTATATCTCAATGAACATATAGAGATACAAATTAATAAAGCTAGAAAAATATTCCACAAAAACAAACAACTATTTTGTTCATCTAATATCGACACAAAAGTAAAGCAGATATGTTACAAGTCCTTGGTACGCCCAATATTAACATATGGTGCCCCAATATGGTGGAATCTTGGACCATATACAATGGAAAAGATGAGAATATTTGAACGAAAATGCCTACGACATTGTCATGCAGAGTTCAGGTCTGCAATAACCGGATATAAGAAATATATATCTAATAAAAAATTATATACAAAATATGGCAGTGAAAGGATAGATCTCCACATACTAAAATTAATAAGGGACCATATTAAAAATGCAACAGATAATAGAGAAAACTCATTAATATTTGCCCCATATTTTACCGAGGACTTGATCAACGAAGCGGCATGCGGCAGAAACTGTAATCCGGGACCAGAGACCTTCATATACCTAGACAAGAATGGATACATTGACGACCCGGTGACCAAATATCCAAAAATTTATCATATCGAAAGGCGCCAGAATATTAAAGGATTCGACGCAACACTATTCCTAAACATAGATGAGTATTCTAATAATAACAGATTTAACTTCTCAATCCCCTTATCAGATTCCACAACAATAAATAGAGAACGAGCTAAATATTGGTGGCTCAACCCCATACCATAAAATAATGTTGACCTCAATAAAGTCGACTCTTTCCCCATACAAATGTAGACCACAATAGAGTCAACCCTCCCCCTATAAAAAAAAAATGATACAGCCAACTGTAAATACTATTCCCATAGAGAAAAGATGAGCCGTAAGTGGAATTGATGAAGGCCGGCAGACACTGAAGCGAGCTGGCTGACATCAATTCAATATCATTCATGGACTCATTTCCATAGAAATTGTATTCGGTATTTTTTTATGACCCTTTTAAACCGAATTATAAAATTAAGATAAATGAATTGATAATTGTACACAAAATTAAAGTAATTGACCAACAATCATAATTATATAAAAAAAATTTTAAAACTAGAGTCTCTAAGGAGCAATATGTTTCCAAAAGATTAATGTACTTGTCTTGGGATTTTTTATTCAGCTTTTTCCCAACATATTATAAATTTAAGATTAAGTCAGAAATAAAGTTTGTTTAGAAAAAAAAAAAAAAAAAAAAAATGTTTAGAATACCGGTTCTCGTCCGATCACCGAAGTCAAGCAACATTGGGCGAAGTTAGTACTTAGATGGGTGACCGCTTGGGAACACTTCGTGCCGTTGCCATTATTTTTGTAATTTTTACTTTTTCATTATGATGATTATTAATCAAGCAATCGAAATTTTTATTTTTATTTTGTTTTGAATTTAATTTTAAAGGAAAAATACATTTTTATTTGATTTTTTTTTTTTTGCTAACATATGAATTTGACATACAATTATTTTTAAAGTGTTATATTTTGTGGTATGTACTGCCATCTAACCAATTAAAACGATTTTATAATCATTAAATTATAGTTTTTCATTATTTATGTTAACAACATAAACATCAAAATTCGGCAACGACCATACCATGTTTAGAATACCGGTTCTCGTCCGATCACCGAAGTCAAGCAACATTGGGCGAAGTTAGTACTTAGATGGGTGACCGCTTGGGAACACTTCGTGCCGTTGCCATTATTTTTGTAATTTTTACTTTTTCATTATGATGATTATTAATCAAGCAATCGAAATTTTTATTTTTATTTTGTTTTGAATTTAATTTTAAAGGAAAAATACATTTTTATTTGATTTTTTTTTTTTTGCTAACATATGAATTTGACATACAATTATTTTTAAAGTGTTATATTTTGTGGTATGTACTGCCATCTAACCAATTAAAACGATTTTATAATCATTAAATTATAGTTTTTCATTATTTATGTTAACAACATAAACATCAAAATTCGGCAACGACCATACCATGTTTAGAATACCGGTTCTCGTCCGATCACCGAAGTCAAGCAACATTGGGCGAAGTTAGTACTTAGATGGGTGACCGCTTGGGAACACTTCGTGCCGTTGCCATTATTTTTGTAATTTTTACTTTTTCATTATGATGATTATTAATCAAGCAATCGAAATTTTTATTTTTATTTTGTTTTGAATTTAATTTTAAAGGAAAAATACATTTTTATTTGATTTTTTTTTTTTTGCTAACATATGAATTTGACATACAATTATTTTTAAAGTGTTATATTTTGTGGTATGTACTGCCATCTAACCAATTAAAACGATTTTATAATCATTAAATTATAGTTTTTCATTATTTATGTTAACAACATAAACATCAAAATTCGGCAACGACCATACCATGTTTAGAATACCGGTTCTCGTCCGATCACCGAAGTCAAGCAACATTGGGCGAAGTTAGTACTTAGATGGGTGACCGCTTGGGAACACTTCGTGCCGTTGCCATTATTTTTGTAATTTTTACTTTTTCATTATGATGATTATTAATCAAGCAATCGAAATTTTTATTTTTATTTTGTTTTGAATTTAATTTTAAAGGAAAAATACATTTTTATTTGATTTTTTTTTTTTTGCTAACATATGAATTTGACATACAATTATTTTTAAAGTGTTATATTTTGTGGTATGTACTGCCATCTAACCAATTAAAACGATTTTATAATCATTAAATTATAGTTTTTCATTATTTATGTTAACAACATAAACATCAAAATTCGGCAACGACCATACCATGTTTAGAATACCGGTTCTCGTCCGATCACCGAAGTCAAGCAACATTGGGCGAAGTTAGTACTTAGATGGGTGACCGCTTGGGAACACTTCGTGCCGTTGCCATTATTTTTGTAATTTTTACTTTTTCATTATGATGATTATTAATCAAGCAATCGAAATTTTTATTTTTATTTTGTTTTGAATTTAATTTTAAAGGAAAAATACATTTTTATTTGATTTTTTTTTTTTTGCTAACATATGAATTTGACATACAATTATTTTTAAAGTGTTATATTTTGTGGTATGTACTGCCATCTAACCAATTAAAACGATTTTATAATCATTAAATTATAGTTTTTCATTATTTATGTTAACAACATAAACATCAAAATTCGGCAACGACCATACCATGTTTAGAATACCGGTTCTCGTCCGATCACCGAAGTCAAGCAACATTGGGCGAAGTTAGTACTTAGATGGGTGACCGCTTGGGAACACTTCGTGCCGTTGCCATTATTTTTGTAATTTTTACTTTTTCATTATGATGATTATTAATCAAGCAATCGAAATTTTTATTTTTATTTTGTTTTGAATTTAATTTTAAAGGAAAAATACATTTTTATTTGATTTTTTTTTTTTTGCTAACATATGAATTTGACATACAATTATTTTTAAAGTGTTATATTTTGTGGTATGTACTGCCATCTAACCAATTAAAACGATTTTATAATCATTAAATTATAGTTTTTCATTATTTATGTTAACAACATAAACATCAAAATTCGGCAACGACCATACCATGTTTAGAATACCGGTTCTCGTCCGATCACCGAAGTCAAGCAACATTGGGCGAAGTTAGTACTTAGATGGGTGACCGCTTGGGAACACTTCGTGCCGTTGCCATTATTTTTGTAATTTTTACTTTTTCATTATGATGATTATTAATCAAGCAATCGAAATTTTTATTTTTATTTTGTTTTGAATTTAATTTTAAAGGAAAAATACATTTTTATTTGATTTTTTTTTTTTTGCTAACATATGAATTTGACATACAATTATTTTTAAAGTGTTATATTTTGTGGTATGTACTGCCATCTAACCAATTAAAACGATTTTATAATCATTAAATTATAGTTTTTCATTATTTATGTTAACAACATAAACATCAAAATTCGGCAACGACCATACCATGTTTAGAATACCGGTTCTCGTCCGATCACCGAAGTCAAGCAACATTGGGCGAAGTTAGTACTTAGATGGGTGACCGCTTGGGAACACTTCGTGCCGTTGCCATTATTTTTGTAATTTTTACTTTTTCATTATGATGATTATTAATCAAGCAATCGAAATTTTTATTTTTATTTTGTTTTGAATTTAATTTTAAAGGAAAAATACATTTTTATTTGATTTTTTTTTTTTGCTAACATATGAATTTGACATACAATTATTTTTAAAGTGTTATATTTTGTGGTATGTACTGCCATCTAACCAATTAAAACGATTTTATAATCATTAAATTATAGTTTTTCATTATTTATGTTAACAACATAAACATCAAAATTCGGCAACGACCATACCATGTTTAGAATACCGGTTCTCGTCCGATCACCGAAGTCAAGCAACATTGGGCGAAGTTAGTACTTAGATGGGTGACCGCTTGGGAACACTTCGTGCCGTTGCCATTATTTTTGTAATTTTTACTTTTTCATTATGATGATTATTAATCAAGCAATCGAAATTTTTATTTTTATTTTGTTTTGAATTTAATTTTAAAGGAAAAATACATTTTTATTTGATTTTTTTTTTTTTGCTAACATATGAATTTGACATACAATTATTTTTAAAGTGTTATATTTTGTGGTATGTACTGCCATCTAACCAATTAAAACGATTTTATAATCATTAAATTATAGTTTTTCATTATTTATGTTAACAACATAAACATCAAAATTCGGCAACGACCATACCATGTTTAGAATACCGGTTCTCGTCCGATCACCGAAGTCAAGCAACATTGGGCGAAGTTAGTACTTAGATGGGTGACCGCTTGGGAACACTTCGTGCCGTTGCCATTATTTTTGTAATTTTTACTTTTTCATTATGATGATTATTAATCAAGCAATCGAAATTTTTATTTTTATTTTGTTTTGAATTTAATTTTAAAGGAAAAATACATTTTTATTTGATTTTTTTTTTTTTGCTAACATATGAATTTGACATACAATTATTTTTAAAGTGTTATATTTTGTGGTATGTACTGCCATCTAACCAATTAAAACGATTTTATAATCATTAAATTATAGTTTTTCATTATTTATGTTAACAACATAAACATCAAAATTCGGCAACGACCATACCATGTTTAGAATACCCATGATTGAAAGTTGGATGAACAACAACTAAAAAAAATCAGTGCGCAATAAAAGGAATAATAAAATAAAATAATAAAAAGTGAATTTACAGGTTGACAAAAAAATATTTTTTTCATCGAAAATATTTTTGCAACCATGTGATTTAATGTGAAATACATTTAAATAAAGAACAATAAGTCTTTATTATAGTGATTAAGGTGAATTTAGTGAATATAAAGAACAATAAGTATCTATAAATAGTGATTTAAAGTTATTTTATATAGTTTTAAGTTGATGGTTATGGAACATGATACCTAGAATAGAATTGCACAATGTGCATTTTTATTATCATAATGTATATGTTTTTGACATATAACAGTGCGCAAAAAAAATAGTGATACACACGAACGTTAAGTGTTGTAACAATAAAAAAAGAACGAATACCACATAAGTAAATTTTTAATATGCGAAAAAAAAAACCAAATCGGCTACAGTGATAAAGTGAAAATTTTTTAGTGCCTTTTTATTTTTTATTAATAAACACAAACTTTCGTGTGAATTTTTCTGAGTGAATTTAAAAAAAAAAAATTATAAAGAACAATAACAATACAAGTGAATTAACCCATTCCAACGTGGCAGGGATACACAACCAAAGCACAGTGCCAACGGACACTGAACAAACCAGCTCATCCACGACAGTCAAGCGAGCACATACCGATGAAGACAGCAATACTTTAAATAAAGTATATATAGTGGAGGAAGAAAACAAAAAAATGAGTGCAAACAGCGCAACAAAACAAAATTGGGAAAGGGCTCAATCAATAGAGATGTTGCATGATGTACCAACATTAGGAGAAAGAAGATCACGATCGCGAGTATCCTTAAAGGCGGATACAACAGATCATGAAGCAATAAAAATGGCAACCGAAAACAATCGATTAAAAGAACAAATTAAAAAAATGGAAACTCAGGCTAAACTAGTTGAATCAAAGTTCGCAGCAATGGCTGAGACAATACTAAGATTACAACAACAACAAACAACAAATGAGAAAAACTTACCACAACAAGTTTTGACGGTAGATTCCATCGAAACCTCAAACCGATTTGATCCATTGCCACAGCCGGATCCAACCACCGACGATGATGATCACACCATGACGGCTGAGGAGGAAGATGACGACGATGATTACGTAACTGTAATTAAAAAAATAAAAAATAAAAATAAAAATAAAATATTAAATAAAGCAGCTGAAAGACAACAACAGCAACAACAAAAAACAAATATGAAATCAAAACCATCCGGTTCAACGGAACAAACAACAACAACCAAGACGACAACAACAACAACGTCAACAAACACAATAAAGAAAAGTATGCGGCCACCACCCATACATATACACAGTCAAGAGATTAGCGATACTATTAAATTGATCAAAGGGTCAAATATAGAAAATTTTAATGTCAAACGGGTCAATAAAGACAAGCATACATTACAAATAGACAATTTAGAAAATTATAAAATCGCTAAAGGTATACTAAATGAATGTGAAACAAAATATTTCACGTATACCCCTAAATCAGAAAAGCCAAAGTCAATTGTGCTAAAGGGTCTGCATGAAACAGAAGATGTAAACGAAATAAAAAAAGAAATTGAACAACACAATATAAGTGTAATTAGTGTTACACAATTGAAAACGAAACACACAATTAAAAAAAATATAAAATTACCACTATTTATAGTGCAATGCGCTCCTGAAACAAATTTAGGACAAATATATAATATAACATCAATAAACTACCAAAAAATCACTTGGGAAAATTTGAAAAAAAAAGATACGATAATGCAATGTTATCAATGCCAGCGTTTCGGCCATGTTGCAGTAAATTGCAACCTACAATACAGATGCGTCAAGTGTGAACAGAGCCACGAACCAGGACAATGCACAATAAAAACAGAAATCATCAAAGAAGAAATATATTGTGCAAATTGCAAAGCAAAAGGACATCCAGCGTCTTACAAAGGATGCCCAATCTATTTAGCCACAGTGGCTAGACTAAAGGAGAAGATAATAGAGAAAAGAGCACAACATAAACAACCAGCTCAAATAGAAATAACCAAAAAAACCTACGTAAATAAAGAAAATGGTACGTTTGCTGAAATGCTAACAGGCAAAAAACAACAACAACAAACAACAACAACAACAACAACAACAACAAATGAAAATAATACAAACATACAAACAATAACAAAAAAAATGGATATGATGGCTAATACAATAGCGCAACAAGGCGAACAGATAGCCCAACTCCTAGAGTTAATACGGGAATTAACAAAATGAGCAGTACAACTAATGGGCTCAAAATAATTGCAATTAATGTAAATTCAATTATAAGCACCCAAAGAAGGATAAACTTACTAAATTTTATAAAAAATAATAACCCGGATATTGTATTATTAAGCGAAACCAAATTAAATAACAAACATATTATAACATTAAAAGATTACGACATACTGAGACAGGATCGAACAGAGGGAAAACGTGCTGGTGGAACTGCAATTATAATTAAAAATAAATACAACTATCAACAACTTAATACAAATACATATAATAATAAAGCCGGCATCGAATATACGACCATAAAAATTAAATTAAAAAATTATAATAATAAATACCTATTCATTATATCAATATATTGTAGCCATGCTAACCATAGCATAACGGAATCACACTTTAACAATGAATGGCAGCAAATATTTACAAATTATAATCTAAATAATCCTGACAATTACTACATAATAGCAGGAGATTTCAATGCTACGCATACAAGATGGGCAAATACAACGAACAATATAAGGGGAATAAAATTAAACGATTGGTTAGAAAGGAAGGATATTGAGTACAGAGCACGCGTCTATACCCCAGATAGTGCAACATTTTTACGAACCAATAACATTCTGGATTTCGCCATAGCAGATATGCGTCTAAATATACATACAGATGAAAATAATCGAATAGCAGCACATTATTACGACAGTGACCACAAAGCGATTGAAATTATTTGTAAAAATTATAATAACAACAATAATAAATTTCAAATCGATACAATCACGGTAAATCCAAATCCTAGATTCAATTTTAATAATACGAATTGGCCAATATGGCAAAATAAATTAGATAAACAATATAATAAATATCTAATTGAAAATGAAATCGAACAAATAATACCTGATAAGCGAAACATAACAAATGATGAAATAAATAATAATATACAGATAATAACTGAAATAATAAACTCAAACATAAAAATGACAACACCTAAAATAATACGAAAAAATAACATGGAATGTTATGTAAATAATACAATTAAAAAATTATATAAAACTAAATCACATCGTATATCGTTATTAAAAAAAGGAAGGAGAATGAATAGATTAAATCAAGATCAAATAAATATATTAAAAAATGAAATTAAAAGAATAAATCAACTAATAGAACAAAATATAAAAATAGAAGTAAACAAAAAATGGACAGAGCATATGAGAAACATAAAGCCTGGACCGAAAATGTTTACACAAATTAAAAGAATATCAAATAAAGAGACAATAGATTTTAATACAAAACAATTACAGGTAGATGAAAACGAAATAGTAAATATGCAAGAAATAGATATCGATTGGACACAAGTAGAAAAAGATGGCACAACATATAATACATATGAACAGCAACAAAACTTAAATATACTCGGCTATTACATACAAAAAACAACAATTCCGAATCCACAACTTGGTAAACCAGAGCACGCAAATATAATACAACAAAATATAGATCCGTTAATACAAAAATTTGAATATAATAAAAATAATAATATCACAATAACACAATTTAATGAAAATAATACAGCAATAAATCCAACATGCAATAATAATAACAATAATAATACTTACTTTATAAATCAAATACAATTATCAAACATACTGAAGTGCTTAAATACAAAAAAATCGTACGGCCTGGATAATTTACCCTGTATAACATTGAAACATCTACCAGAAAAATTAAAAAATGAAATATGTTGTTTATTAAATCATTGTCTAAATAATAAAATCTTTCCAACCATATGGAAAACCGCTAAAATCTATCCTATACACAAAAAAGGAAAACCAAAATTGGATCCAAAAAATTACCGACCGATAAGCCTTCTCTCGAACCTTAGTAAAGTGCTCGAGATCATAATATATGATAAGATCCAAGATCATATTAGCGAAAATTCACTATTACCAGACAATCAGTTTGGTTTTAGAAATAAACATTCAACCGTTCATGCAATAACAAAACTAACATCAGATATTTGCAGAAACCTAAATCAAACGGATTGTACTGGTACGATCCTAATTGATATGGAGAAGGCTTTCGAGTCGGTATGGTTAGATGGATTAATGTTCAAAATGCTACAAATGGGTTTTAATAATAATATATTACAACTACTATACGAATTGCTGTATGGAAGAAAATTCAAAACAACAAACGGAAATCAATTGTCGACAAAAATTTTCAAAATACATAATGGTGTTCAACAAGGTACCATTACAGCACCAATACTATTCAGTTTATATACGAAATCGTTAATTGAAAATAATAAATTGAATACAACAGCAATACAAACGATAGCATATGCAGACGATGTTGTAATATACGGAACCGCAAAAAAAATTACAACAATCACGGAAAATATACAAGAAGCAGTCAATTTTACCATGGATTACTTGCACACATGGCGGATAAAGATCAATCCAAACAAATGTGAAATCATACTATTCAGAAAACCTTACCAGCTATCCACATCAGATACACGTAATAATCGGAAAAAATTTCAAATCAATATAGCTGGTACGAACTGTGTGCAAAAGCCATTGGTAAAATATCTTGGAATACATCTAGATAAATTTTTATATCTCAATGAACATATAGAGATACAAATTAATAAAGCTAGAAAAATATTCCACAAAAACAAACAACTATTTTGTTCATCTAATATCGACACAAAAGTAAAGCAGATATGTTACAAGTCCTTGGTACGCCCAATATTAACATATGGTGCCCCAATATGGTGGAATCTTGGACCATATACAATGGAAAAGATGAGAATATTTGAACGAAAATGCCTACGACATTGTCATGCAGAGTTCAGGTCTGCAATAACCGGATATAAGAAATATATATCTAATAAAAAATTATATACAAAATATGGCAGTGAAAGGATAGATCTCCACATACTAAAATTAATAAGGGACCATATTAAAAATGCAACAGATAATAGAGAAAACTCATTAATATTTGCCCCATATTTTACCGAGGACTTGATCAACGAAGCGGCATGCGGCAGAAACTGTAATCCGGGACCAGAGACCTTCATATACCTAGACAAGAATGGATACATTGACGACCCGGTGACCAAATATCCAAAAATTTATCATATCGAAAGGCGCCAGAATATTAAAGGATTCGACGCAACACTATTCCTAAACATAGATGAGTATTCTAATAATAACAGATTTAACTTCTCAATCCCCTTATCAGATTCCACAACAATAAATAGAGAACGAGCTAAATATTGGTGGCTCAACCCCATACCATAAAATAATGTTGACCTCAATAAAGTCGACTCTTTCCCCATACAAATGTAGACCACAATAGAGTCAACCCTCCCCCTATAAAAAAAAAATGATACAGCCAACTGTAAATACTATTCCCATAAAGAAAAGATGAGCCGTAAGTGGAATTGATGAAGGCCGGCAGACACTGAAGCGAGCTGGCTGACATCAATTCAATATCATTCATGGACTCATTTCCATAGAAATTGTATTCGGTATTTTTTTTATGACCCTTTTAAACCGAATTATAAAATTAAGATAAATGAATTGATAATTGTACACAAAATTAAAGTAATTGACCAACAATCATAATTATATAAAAAAATTTTAAAACTAGAGTCTCTAAGGAGCAATATGTTTCCAAAAGATTAATGTACTTGTCTTGGGATTTTTTATTCAGCTTTTTCCCAACATATTATAAATTTAAGATTAAGTCAGAAATAAAGTTTGTTTAGAAAAAAAAAAAAAAAAAAAATGTTTAGAATACCGGTTCTCGTCCGATCACCGAAGTCAAGCAACATTGGGCGAAGTTAGTACTTAGATGGGTGACCGCTTGGGAACACTTCGTGCCGTTGCCATTATTTTTGTAATTTTTACTTTTTCATTATGATGATTATTAATCAAGCAATCGAAATTTTTATTTTTATTTTGTTTTGAATTTAATTTTAAAGGAAAAATACATTTTTATTTGATTTTTTTTTTTTGCTAACATATGAATTTGACATACAATTATTTTTAAAGTGTTATATTTTGTGGTATGTACTGCCATCTAACCAATTAAAACGATTTTATAATCATTAAATTATAGTTTTTCATTATTTA
Source organism: Tipula vernalis (assembly GCA_958295665.1). NCBI lineage: Eukaryota > Metazoa > Arthropoda > Insecta > Diptera > Tipulidae > Tipula > Tipula vernalis. The sequence continues at coordinate 161,039,286 of OY282559.1, forward strand.
TGTTAACAACATAAACATCAAAATTCGGCAACGACCATACCATGTTTAGAATACCGGTTCTCGTCCGATCACCGAAGTCAAGCAACATTGGGCGAAGTTAGTACTTAGATGGGTGACCGCTTGGGAACACTTCGTGCCGTTGCCATTATTTTTGTAATTTTTACTTTTTCATTATGATGATTATTAATCAAGCAATCGAAATTTTTATTTTTATTTTGTTTTGAATTTAATTTTAAAGGAAAAATACATTTTTATTTGATTTTTTTTTTTTTGCTAACATATGAATTTGACATACAATTATTTTTAAAGTGTTATATTTTGTGGTATGTACTGCCATCTAACCAATTAAAACGATTTTATAATCATTAAATTATAGTTTTTCATTATTTATGTTAACAACATAAACATCAAAATTCGGCAACGACCATACCATGTTTAGAATACCGGTTCTCGTCCGATCACCGAAGTCAAGCAACATTGGGCGAAGTTAGTACTTAGATGGGTGACCGCTTGGGAACACTTCGTGCCGTTGCCATTATTTTTGTAATTTTTACTTTTTCATTATGATGATTATTAATCAAGCAATCGAAATTTTTATTTTTATTTTGTTTTGAATTTAATTTTAAAGGAAAAATACATTTTTATTTGATTTTTTTTTTTTTGCTAACATATGAATTTGACATACAATTATTTTTAAAGTGTTATATTTTGTGGTATGTACTGCCATCTAACCAATTAAAACGATTTTATAATCATTAAATTATAGTTTTTCATTATTTATGTTAACAACATAAACATCAAAATTCGGCAACGACCATACCATGTTTAGAATACCGGTTCTCGTCCGATCACCGAAGTCAAGCAACATTGGGCGAAGTTAGTACTTAGATGGGTGACCGCTTGGGAACACTTCGTGCCGTTGCCATTATTTTTGTAATTTTTACTTTTTCATTATGATGATTATTAATCAAGCAATCGAAATTTTTATTTTTATTTTGTTTTGAATTTAATTTTAAAGGAAAAATACATTTTTATTTGATTTTTTTTTTTTGCTAACATATGAATTTGACATACAATTATTTTTAAAGTGTTATATTTTGTGGTATGTACTGCCATCTAACCAATTAAAACGATTTTATAATCATTAAATTATAGTTTTTCATTATTTATGTTAACAACATAAACATGAAAATTCGGCAACGACCATACCATGTTTAGAATACCGGTTCTCGTCCGATCACCGAAGTCAAGCAACATTGGGCGAAGTTAGTACTTAGATGGGTGACCGCTTGGGAACACTTCGTGCCGTTGCCATTATTTTTGTAATTTTTACTTTTTCATTATGATGATTATTAATCAAGCAATCGAAATTTTTATTTTTATTTTGTTTTGAATTTAATTTTAAAGGAAAAATACATTTTTATTTGATTTTTTTTTTTTTGCTAACATATGAATTTGACATACAATTATTTTTAAAGTGTTATATTTTGTGGTATGTACTGCCATCTAACCAATTAAAACGATTTTATAATCATTAAATTATAGTTTTTCATTATTTATGTTAACAACATAAACATCAAAATTCGGCAACGACCATACCATGTTTAGAATACCATTCCATGATTGAAAGTTGGATGAACAACAACTAAAAAAAGTCAGTGCGCAATAAAAGGAATAATAAAATAAAATAATAAAAAGTGAATTTACAGGTTGACAAAAAAATATTTTTTCATCGAAAATATTTTTGCAACCATGTGCGATAATGTGAAATATATTTAAATAAAGAACAATAAGTCTTTATTATAGTGATTAAGGTGAATATTAGTGAATATAAAGAACAATAAGTCTCTATAAATAGTGATTTAAAGTTATTTTATATAGTTTTAAGTTGATGGTTATGGAACATGATACTTAGAATAGAATTGCATCATGTGCATTTTTATTATCATAATGTATATGTTCATGACATATAACAGTGCGCAAAAAAAATAGTGATACACACGAACGTTAAGTGTTGTATATAGTAAAAAAAATCATAGAAAAAAAAAAAAAAAAAAAAATTTTAAATTAGAAATTAAGAAACAATTTTTATGATATTAAACTATCGGGATAAAGTGTAACAGTGAAATAGTGAGACAGAAAAATTCACACGAAAGTTTGTGTTTATAAAATAATAAAAAAAAAATAAAAAAGCACTAAAAAAAAAAAAAAAAATTTTTTTTTTTTTTTTTTTTAAAAAGTGGCGGATAACAAACCAAATAGATATACAACGGCAATTGACGATGTACAATTAGGTACATCTGCAAAGGCCAAACGTGCGCATCCAAAAACAGATTCGGATGACACACAAAACAAAATTCAGGTGATTGAGGACGGAACAACAACGGGAAAAATGGAAGGCAGCGATGAAACAACCAAAACATCATTGCAGTCATGGGAGCGTGCACAGTCTAATGGAAGTCTTAATCATGACATCATATGCAGAGGCGAACGACGATCTGCGTCTAGAGTATCATTGAAAAGTGATATACATGCTGAGAATATCAAAATTGTTGAAGAAAACAACAATTTGAAAAAACAGATGCGAAATATGGAAGCACAATTTCATTCACAAGTTGAACAAATGAATGAACAACTGAAACAACTACAACAGGTTCATCAACAACAGGTACAACAACAACAGGTACAACAATTACAACAACAATCAATCAACAACAAAATCTTACCTGAGGGAGAACTGACAGTGGATGACATCGAAGTGCCCAATCGCTTCGCTCCGCTACAGGTGCAGGGCCCAGTCGATGATGATGATCACACCATGACGGCTGAGGAGGAAGATGACGACGATGATTACGTAACTGTAATTAAAAAAATTAAAAATAAAAATAAAAATAAAATATTAAATAAAGCAGTTGAAAGACAACAACAGCAACAACAAAAAACAAATATGAAATCAAAACCATCCGGTTCAACGGAACAAACAACAACAACCAAGACGACAACAACAACAACAACGTCAACAAACACAATAAAGAAAAGTATGCGGCCACCACCCATACATATACACAGTCAAGAGATTAGCGATACTATTAAATTGATCAAAGGGTCAAATATAGAAAATTTTAATGTCAAACGGGTCAATAAAAACAAGCATACATTACAAATAGACAATTTAGAAAATTATAAAATCGCTAAAGGTATACTAAATGAATGTGAAACAAAATATTTCACGTATACCCCTAAATCAGAAAAGCCAAAGTCAATTGTGCTAAAGGGTCTGCATGAAGCAGAAGATGTAAACGAAATAAAAAAAGAAATTGAACAACACAATATAAGTGTAATTAGTGTTACACAATTGAAAACGAAACACACAATTAAAAAAAATATAAAATTACCACTATTTATAGTGCAATGCGCTCCTGAAACAAATTTAGGACAAATATATAATATAACATCAATAAACTACCAAAAAATCACTTGGGAAAATTTGAAAAAAAAAGATACGATAATGCAATGTTATCAATGCCAGCGTTTCGGCCATGTTGCAGCAAATTGCAACCTACAATACAGATGCGTCAAGTGTGAACAGAGCCACGAACCAGGACAATGCACAATAAAAACAGAAATCATCAAAGAAGAAATATATTGTGCAAATTGCAAAGCAAAAGGACATCCAGCGTCTTACAAAGGATGCCCAATCTATTTAGCCACAGTGGCTAGACTAAAGGAGAAGATAATAGAGAAAAGAGCACAACATAAACAACCAGCTCAAATAGAAATAACCAAAAAAACCTACGTAAATAAAGAAAATGGTACGTTTGCTGAAATGCTAACAGGCAAAAAACAACAACAACAAACAACAACAACAACAAATGAAAATAATAAAAACATACAAACAATAACAAAAAAAATGGATATGATGGCTAATACAATAGCGCAACAAGGCGAACAGATAGCCCAACTCCTAGAGTTAATACGGGAATTAACAAAATGAGCAGTACAACTAATGGGCTCAAAATAATTGCAATTAATGTAAATTCAATTATAAGCACCCAAAGAAGGATAAACTTACTAAATTTTATAAAAAATAATAACCCGGATATTGTATTATTAAGCGAAACCAAATTAAATAACAAACATATTATAACATTAAAAGATTACGACATACTGAGACAGGATCGAACAGAGGGAAAACGTGCTGGTGGAACTGCAATTATAATTAAAAATAAATACAACTATCAACAACTTAATACAAATACAAATAATAATAAAGCCGGCATCGAATATACGACCATAAAAATTAAATTAAAAAATTATAATAATAAATACCTATTCATTATATCAATATATTGTAGCCATGCTAACCATAGCATAACGGAATCACACTTTAACAATGAATGGCAGCAAATATTTACAAATTATAATCTAAATAATCCTGACAATTACTACATAATAGCAGGAGATTTCAATGCTACGCATACAAGATGGGCAAATACAACGAACAATATAAGGGGAGTAAAATTAAACGATTGGTTAGAAAGGAAGGATATTGAGTACAGAGCACGCGTCTATACCCCAGATAGTGCAACATTTTTACGAACCAATAACATTCTGGATTTCGCCATAGCAGATATGCGTCTAAATATACATACAGATGAAAATAATCGAATAGCAGCACATTATTATGACAGTGACCACAAAGCGATTGAAATTATTTGTAAAAATTATAATAACAACAATAATAAATTTCAAATCGATACAATCACGGTAAATCCAAATCCTAGATTCAATTTTAATAATACGAATTGGCCAATATGGCAAAATAAATTAGATAAACAATATAATAAATATCTAATTGAAAATGAAATCGAACAAATAATACCTGATAAGCGAAACATAACAAATGATGAAATAAATAATAATATACAGATAATAACTGAAATAATAAACTCAAACATAAAAATGACAACACCTAAAATAATACGAAAAAATAACATGGAATGTTATGTAAATAATACAATTAAAAAATTATATAAAACTAAATCACATCGTATATCGTTATTAAAAAAAGGAAGGAGAATGAATAGATTAAATCAAGATCAAATAAATATATTAAAAAATGAAATTAAAAGAATAAATCAACTAATAGAACAAAATATAAAAATAGAAGTAAACAAAAAATGGACAGAGCATATGAGAAACATAAAGCCTGGACCGAAAATGTTTACACAAATTAAAAGAATATCAAATAAAGAGACAATAGATTTTAATACAAAACAATTACAGGTAGATGAAAACGAAATAGTAAATATGCAAGAAATAGATATCGATTGGACACAAGTAGAAAAAGATGGCACAACATATAATACATATGAACAGCAACAAAACTTAAATATACTCGGCTATTACATACAAAAAACAACAATTCCGAATCCACAACTTGGTAAACCAGAGCACGCAAATATAATACAACAAAATATAGAGCCGTTAATACAAAAATTTGAATATAATAAAAATAATAATATCACAATAACACAATTTAATGAAAATAATACAGCAATAAATCCAACATGCAATAATAATAACAATAATAATACTTACTTTATAAATCAAATACAATTATCAAACATACTGAAGTGCTTAAATACAAAAAAATCGTACGGCCTGGATAATTTACCCTGTATAACATTGAAACATCTACCAGAAAAATTAAAAAATGAAATATGTTGTTTATTAAATCATTGTCTAAATAATAAAATCTTTCCAACCATATGGAAAACCGCTAAAATCTATCCTATACACAAAAAAGGAAAACCAAAATCGGATCCAAAAAATTACCGACCGATAAGCCTTCTCTCGAACCTTAGTAAAGTGCTCGAGATCATAATATATGATAAGATCCAAGATCATATTAGCGAAAATTCACTATTACCAGACAATCAGTTTGGTTTTAGAAATAAACATTCAACCGTTCATGCAATAACAAAACTAACATCAGATATTTGCAGAAACCTAAACCAAACGGATTGTACTGGTACGATCCTAATTGATATGGAGAAGGCTTTCGAGTCGGTATGGTTAGATGGATTAATGTTCAAAATGCTACAAATGGGTTTTAATAATAATATATTACAACTACTATACGAATTGCTGTATGGAAGAAAATTCAAAACAACAAACGGAAATCAATTGTCGACAAAAATTTTCAAAATACATAATGGTGTTCAACAAGGTACCATTACAGCACCAATACTATTCAGTTTATATACGAAATCGTTAATTGAAAATAATAAATTGAATACAACAGCAATACAAACGATAGCATATGCAGACGATGTTGTAATATACGGAACCGCAAAAAAAATTACAACAATCACGGAAAATATACAAGAAGCAGTCAATTTTACCATGGATTACTTGCACACATGGCGGATAAAGATCAATCCAAACAAATGTGAAATCATACTATTCAGAAAACCTTACCAGCTATCCACATCAGATACACGTAATAATCGGAAAAAATTTCAAATCAATATAGCTGGTACGAACTGTGTGCAAAAGCCATTGGTAAAATATCTTGGAATACATCTAGATAAATTTTTATATCTCAATGAACATATAGAGATACAAATTAATAAAGCTAGAAAAATATTCCACAAAAACAAACAACTATTTTGTTCATCTAATATCGACACAAAAGTAAAGCAGATATGTTACAAGTCCTTGGTACGCCCAATATTAACATATGGTGCCCCAATATGGTGGAATCTTGGACCATATACAATGGAAAAGATGAGAATATTTGAACGAAAATGCCTACGACATTGTCATGCAGAGTTCAGGTCTGCAATAACCGGATATAAGAAATATATATCTAATAAAAAATTATATACAAAATATGGCAGTGAAAGGATAGATCTCCACATACTAAAATTAATAAGGGACCATATTAAAAATGCAACAGATAATAGAGAAAACTCATTAATATTTGCCCCATATTTTACCGAGGACTTGATCAACGAAGCGGCATGCGGCAGAAACTGTAATCCGGGACCAGAGACCTTCATATACCTAGACAAGAATGGATACATTGACGACCCGGTGACCAAATATCCAAAAATTTATCATATCGAAAGGCGCCAGAATATTAAAGGATTCGACGCAACACTATTCCTAAACATAGATGAGTATTCTAATAATAACAGATTTAACTTCTCAATCCCCTTATCAGATTCCACAACAATAAATAGAGAACGAGCTAAATATTGGTGGCTCAACCCCATACCATAAAATAATGTTGACCTCAATAAAGTCGACTCTTTCCCCATACAAATGTAGACCACAATAGAGTCAACCCTCCCCCTATAAAAAAAAAATGATACAGCCAACTGTAAATACTATTCCCATAGAGAAAAGATGAGCCGTAAGTGGAATTGATGAAGGCCGGCAGACACTGAAGCGAGCTGGCTGACATCAATTCAATATCATTCATGGACTCATTTCCATAGAAATTGTATTCGGTATTTTTTTATGACCCTTTTAAACCGAATTATAAAATTAAGATAAATGAATTGATAATTGTACACAAAATTAAAGTAATTGACCAACAATCATAATTATATAAAAAAAATTTTAAAACTAGAGTCTCTAAGGAGCAATATGTTTCCAAAAGATTAATGTACTTGTCTTGGGATTTTTTATTCAGCTTTTTCCCAACATATTATAAATTTAAGATTAAGTCAGAAATAAAGTTTGTTTAGAAAAAAAAAAAAAAAAAATGTTTAGAATACCGGTTCTCGTCCGATCACCGAAGTCAAGCAACATTGGGCGAAGTTAGTACTTAGATGGGTGACCGCTTGGGAACACTTCGTGCCGTTGCCATTATTTTTGTAATTTTTACTTTTTCATTATGATGATTATTAATCAAGCAATCGAAATTTTTATTTTTATTTTGTTTTGAATTTAATTTTAAAGGAAAAATACATTTTTATTTGATTTTTTTTTTTTTGCTAACATATGAATTTGACATACAATTATTTTTAAAGTGTTATATTTTGTGGTATGTACTGCCATCTAACCAATTAAAACGATTTTATAATCATTAAATTATAGTTTTTCATTATTTATGTTAACAACATAAACATCAAAATTCGGCAACGACCATACCATGTTTAGAATACCACCTCCATGATTGAAAGTTGGATGAACAACAACTAAAAAAAGTCAGTGCGCAATAAAAGGAATAATAAAATAAAATAATAAAAAGTGAATTTACAGGTTGACAAAAAAATATTTTTTCATCGAAAATATTTTTGCAACCATGTGCGATAATGTGAAATATATTTAAATAAAGAACAATAAGTCTTTATTATAGTGATTAAGGTGAATATTAGTGAATATAAAGAACAATAAGTCTCTATAAATAGTGATTTAAAGTTATTTTATATAGTTTTAAGTTGATGGTTATGGAACATGATACTTAGAATAGAATTGCATCATGTGCATTTTTATTATCATAATGTATATGTTCATGACATATAACAGTGCGCAAAAAAAATAGTGATACACACGAACGTTAAGTGTTGTATATAGTAAAAAAAATCATAGAAAAAAAAAAAAAAAAAAAAATTTTAAATTAGAAATTAAGAAACAATTTTTATGATATTAAACTATCGGGATAAAGTGTAACAGTGAAATAGTGAGACAGAAAAATTCACACGAAAGTTTGTGTTTATAAAATAATAAAAAAAAAATAAAAAGGCACTAAAAAAAAAAAAAAAATTTTTTTTTTTTTTTTTTTAAAAAGTGGCGGATAACAAACCAAATAGATATACAACGGCAATTGACGATGTACAATTAGGTACATCTGCAAAGGCCAAACGTGCGCATCCAAAAACAGATTCGGATGACACACAAAACAAAATTCAGGTGATTGAGGACGGAACAACAACGGGAAAAATGGAAGGCAGCGATGAAACAACCAAAACATCATTGCAGTCATGGGAGCGTGCACAGTCTAATGGAAGTCTTAATCATGACATCATATGCAGAGGCGAACGACGATCTGCGTCTAGAGTATCATTGAAAAGTGATATACATGCTGAGAATATCAAAATTGTTGAAGAAAACAACAATTTGAAAAAACAGATGCGAAATATGGAAGCACAATTTCATTCACAAGTTGAACAAATGAATGAACAACTGAAACAACTACAACAGGTTCATCAACAACAGGTACAACAACAACAGGTACAACAATTACAACAACAATCAATCAACAACAAAATCTTACCTGAGGGAGAACTGACAGTGGATGACATCGAAGTGCCCAATCGCTTCGCTCCGCTACAGGTGCAGGGCCCAGTCGATGATGATGATCACACCATGACGGCTGAGGAGGAAGATGACGACGATGATTACGTAACTGTAATTAAAAAAATTAAAAATAAAAATAAAAATAAAATATTAAATAAAGCAGTTGAAAGACAACAACAGCAACAACAAAAAACAAATATGAAATCAAAACCATCCGGTTCAACGGAACAAACAACAACAACCAAGACGACAACAACAACAACAACGTCAACAAACACAATAAAGAAAAGTATGCGGCCACCACCCATACATATACACAGTCAAGAGATTAGCGATACTATTAAATTGATCAAAGGGTCAAATATAGAAAATTTTAATGTCAAACGGGTCAATAAAAACAAGCATACATTACAAATAGACAATTTAGAAAATTATAAAATCGCTAAAGGTATACTAAATGAATGTGAAACAAAATATTTCACGTATACCCCTAAATCAGAAAAGCCAAAGTCAATTGTGCTAAAGGGTCTGCATGAAGCAGAAGATGTAAACGAAATAAAAAAAGAAATTGAACAACACAATATAAGTGTAATTAGTGTTACACAATTGAAAACGAAACACACAATTAAAAAAAATATAAAATTACCACTATTTATAGTGCAATGCGCTCCTGAAACAAATTTAGGACAAATATATAATATAACATCAATAAACTACCAAAAAATCACTTGGGAAAATTTGAAAAAAAAAGATACGATAATGCAATGTTATCAATGCCAGCGTTTCGGCCATGTTGCAGCAAATTGCAACCTACAATACAGATGCGTCAAGTGTGAACAGAGCCACGAACCAGGACAATGCACAATAAAAACAGAAATCATCAAAGAAGAAATATATTGTGCAAATTGCAAAGCAAAAGGACATCCAGCGTCTTACAAAGGATGCCCAATCTATTTAGCCACAGTGGCTAGACTAAAGGAGAAGATAATAGAGAAAAGAGCACAACATAAACAACCAGCTCAAATAGAAATAACCAAAAAAACCTACGTAAATAAAGAAAATGGTACGTTTGCTGAAATGCTAACAGGCAAAAAACAACAACAACAAACAACAACAACAACAAATGAAAATAATACAAACATACAAACAATAACAAAAAAAATGGATATGATGGCTAATACAATAGCGCAACAAGGCGAACAGATAGCCCAACTCCTAGAGTTAATACGGGAATTAACAAAATGAGCAGTACAACTAATGGGCTCAAAATAATTGCAATTAATGTAAATTCAATTATAAGCACCCAAAGAAGGATAAACTTACTAAATTTTATAAAAAATAATAACCCGGATATTGTATTATTAAGCGAAACCAAATTAAATAACAAACATATTATAACATTAAAAGATTACGACATACTGAGACAGGATCGAACAGAGGGAAAACGTGCTGGTGGAACTGCAATTATAATTAAAAATAAATACAACTATCAACAACTTAATACAAATACAAATAATAATAAAGCCGGCATCGAATATACGACCATAAAAATTAAATTAAAAAATTATAATAATAAATACCTATTCATTATATCAATATATTGTAGCCATGCTAACCATAGCATAACGGAATCACACTTTAACAATGAATGGCAGCAAATATTTACAAATTATAATCTAAATAATCCTGACAATTACTACATAATAGCAGGAGATTTCAATGCTACGCATACAAGATGGGCAAATACAACGAACAATATAAGGGGAGTAAAATTAAACGATTGGTTAGAAAGGAAGGATATTGAGTACAGAGCACGCGTCTATACCCCAGATAATGCAACATTTTTACGAACCAATAACATTCTGGATTTCGCCATAGCAGATATGCGTCTAAATATACATACAGATGAAAATAATCGAATAGCAGCACATTATTATGACAGTGACCACAAAGCGATTGAAATTATTTGTAAAAATTATAATAACAACAATAATAAATTTCAAATCGATACAATCACGGTAAATCCAAATCCTAGATTCAATTTTAATAATACGAATTGGCCAATATGGCAAAATAAATTAGATAAACAATATAATAAATATCTAATTGAAAATGAAATCGAACAAATAATACCTGATAAGCGAAACATAACAAATGATGAAATAAATAATAATATACAGATAATAACTGAAATAATAAACTCAAACATAAAAATGACAACACCTAAAATAATAAGAAAAAATAACATGGAATGTTATGTAAATAATACAATTAAAAAATTATATAAAACTAAATCACATCGTATATCGTTATTAAAAAAAGGAAGGAGAATGAATAGATTAAATCAAGATCAAATAAATATATTAAAAAATGAAATTAAAAGAATAAATCAACTAATAGAACAAAATATAAAAATAGAAGTAAACAAAAAATGGACAGAGCATATGAGAAACATAAAGCCTGGACCGAAAATGTTTACACAAATTAAAAGAATATCAAATAAAGAGACAATAGATTTTAATACAAAACAATTACAGGTAGATGAAAACGAAATAGTAAATATGCAAGAAATAGATATCGATTGGACACAAGTAGAAAAAGATGGCACAACATATAATACATATGAACAGCAACAAAACTTAAATATACTCGGCTATTACATACAAAAAACAACAATTCCGAATCCACAACTTGGTAAACCAGAGCACGCAAATATAATACAACAAAATATAGATCCGTTAATACAAAAATTTGAATATAATAAAAATAATAATATCACAATAACACAATTTAATGAAAATAATACAGCAATAAATCCAACATGCAATAATAATAACAATAATAATACTTACTTTATAAATCAAATACAATTATCAAACATACTGAAGTGCTTAAATACAAAAAAATCGTACGGCCTGGATAATTTACCCTGTATAACATTGAAACATCTACCAGAAAAATTAAAAAATGAAATATGTTGTTTATTAAATCATTGTCTAAATAATAAAATCTTTCCAACCATATGGAAAACCGCTAAAATCTATCCTATACACAAAAAAGGAAAACCAAAATCGGATCCAAAAAATTACCGACCGATAAGCCTTCTCTCGAACCTTAGTAAAGTGCTCGAGATCATAATATATGATAAGATCCAAGATCATATTAGCGAAAATTCACTATTACCAGACAATCAGTTTGGTTTTAGAAATAAACATTCAACCGTTCATGCAATAACAAAACTAACATCAGATATTTGCAGAAACCTAAACCAAACGGATTGTACTGGTACGATCCTAATTGATATGGAGAAGGCTTTCGAGTCGGTATGGTTAGATGGATTAATGTTCAAAATGCTACAAATGGGTTTTAATAATAATATATTACAACTACTATACGAATTGCTGTATGGAAGAAAATTCAAAACAACAAACGGAAATCAATTGTCGACAAAAATTTTCAAAATACATAATGGTGTTCAACAAGGTACCATTACAGCACCAATACTATTCAGTTTATATACGAAATCGTTAATTGAAAATAATAAATTGAATACAACAGCAATACAAACGATAGCATATGCAGACGATGTTGTAATATACGGAACCGCAAAAAAAATTACAACAATCACGGAAAATATACAAGAAGCAGTCAATTTTACCATGGATTACTTGCACACATGGCGGATAAAGATCAATCCAAACAAATGTGAAATCATACTATTCAGAAAACCTTACCAGCTATCCACATCAGATACACGTAATAATCGGAAAAAATTTCAAATCAATATAGCTGGTACGAACTGTGTGCAAAAGCCATTGGTAAAATATCTTGGAATACATCTAGATAAATTTTTATATCTCAATGAACATATAGAGATACAAATTAATAAAGCTAGAAAAATATTCCACAAAAACAAACAACTATTTTGTTCATCTAATATCGACACAAAAGTAAAGCAGATATGTTACAAGTCCTTGGTACGCCCAATATTAACATATGGTGCCCCAATATGGTGGAATCTTGGACCATATACAATGGAAAAGATGAGAATATTTGAACGAAAATGCCTACGACATTGTCATGCAGAGTTCAGGTCTGCAATAACCGGATATAAGAAATATATATCTAATAAAAAATTATATACAAAATATGGCAGTGAAAGGATAGATCTCCACATACTAAAATTAATAAGGGACCATATTAAAAATGCAACAGATAATAGAGAAAACTCATTAATATTTGCCCCATATTTTACCGAGGACTTGATCAACGAAGCGGCATGCGGCAGAAACTGTAATCCGGGACCAGAGACCTTCATATACCTAGACAAGAATGGATACATTGACGACCCGGTGACCAAATATCCAAAAATTTATCATATCGAAAGGCGCCAGAATATTAAAGGATTCGACGCAACACTATTCCTAAACATAGATGAGAATTCTAATAATAACAGATTTAACTTCTCAATCCCCTTATCAGATTCCACAACAATAAATAGAGAACGAGCTAAATATTGGTGGCTCAACCCCATACCATAAAACAATGTTGACCTCAATAAAGTCGACTCCTTCCCCATACAAATGTAGACCACAATAGAGTCAACCCTCTCCCTATAAAAAAAAAAAATGATACAGCCAACTGTAAATACTATTCCCATAGAGAAAAGATGAGCCGTAAGTGGAATTGATGAAGGCCGGCAGACACTGAAGCGAGCTGGCTGACATCAATTCAATATCATTCATGGACTCATTTCCATAGAAATTGTATTCGGTATTTTTTTATGACCCTTTTAAACCGAATTATAAAATTAAGATAAATGAATTGATAATTGTACACAAAATTAAAGTAATTGACCAACAATCATAATTATATAAAAAAAATTTTAAAACTAGAGTCTCTAAGGAGCAATATGTTTCCAAAAGATTAATGTACTTGTCTTGGGATTTTTTATTCAGCTTTTTCCCAACATATTATAAATTTAAGATTAAGTCAGAAATAAAGTTTGTTTAGAAAAAAAAAAAAAAAAATGTTTAGAATACCGGTTCTCGTCCGATCACCGAAGTCAAGCAACATTGGGCGAAGTTAGTACTTAGATGGGTGACCGCTTGGGAACACTTCGTGCCGTTGCCATTATTTTTGTAATTTTTACTTTTTCATTATGATGATTATTAATCAAGCAATCGAAATTTTTATTTTTATTTTGTTTTGAATTTAATTTTAAAGGAAAAATACATTTTTATTTGATTTTTTTTTTTTTGCTAACATATGAATTTGACATACAATTATTTTTAAAGTGTTATATTTTGTGGTATGTACTGCCATCTAACCAATTAAAACGATTTTATAATCATTAAATTATAGTTTTTCATTATTTATGTTAACAACATAAACATCAAAATTCGGCAACGACCATACCATGTTTAGAATACCGGTTCTCGTCCGATCACCGAAGTCAAGCAACATTGGGCGAAGTTAGTACTTAGATGGGTGACCGCTTGGGAACACTTCGTGCCGTTGCCATTATTTTTGTAATTTTTACTTTTTCATTATGATGATTATTAATCAAGCAATCGAAATTTTTATTTTTATTTTGTTTTGAATTTAATTTTAAAGGAAAAATACATTTTTATTTGATTTTTTTTTTTTTGCTAACATATGAATTTGACATACAATTATTTTTAAAGTGTTATATTTTGTGGTATGTACTGCCATCTAACCAATTAAAACGATTTTATAATCATTAAATTATAGTTTTTCATTATTTATGTTAACAACATAAACATCAAAATTCGGCAACGACCATACCATGTTTAGAATACCATTCCATGATTGAAAGTTGGATGAACAACAACTAAAAAAAGTCAGTGCGCAATAAAAGGAATAATAAAATAAAATAATAAAAAGTGAATTTACAGGTTGACAAAAAAATATTTTTTCATCGAAAATATTTTTGCAACCATGTGCGATAATGTGAAATATATTTAAATAAAGAACAATAAGTCTTTATTATAGTGATTAAGGTGAATATTAGTGAATATAAAGAACAATAAGTCTCTATAAATAGTGATTTAAAGTTATTTTATATAGTTTTAAGTTGATGGTTATGGAACATGATACTTAGAATAGAATTGCATCATGTGCATTTTTATTATCATAATGTATATGTTCATGACATATAACAGTGCGCAAAAAAAATAGTGATACACACGAACGTTAAGTGTTGTATATAGTAAAAAAAATCATAGAAAAAAAAAAAAAAAAAAAAATTTTAAATTAGAAATTAAGAAACAATTTTTATGATATTAAACTATCGGGATAAAGTGTAACAGTGAAATAGTGAGACAGAAAAATTCACACGAAAGTTTGTGTTTATAAAATAATAAAAAAAAAATAAAAAAGCACTAAAAAAAAAAAAAAAAATTTTTTTTTTTTTTTTTTTAAAAAGTGGCGGATAACAAACCAAATAGATATACAACGGCAATTGACGATGTACAATTAGGTACATCTGCAAAGGCCAAACGTGCGCATCCAAAAACAGATTCGGATGACACACAAAACAAAATTCAGGTGATTGAGGACGGAACAACAACGGGAAAAATGGAAGGCAGCGATGAAACAACCAAAACATCATTGCAGTCATGGGAGCGTGCACAGTCTAATGGAAGTCTTAATCATGACATCATATGCAGAGGCGAACGACGATCTGCGTCTAGAGTATCATTGAAAAGTGATATACATGCTGAGAATATCAAAATTGTTGAAGAAAACAACAATTTGAAAAAACAGATGCGAAATATGGAAGCACAATTTCATTCACAAGTTGAACAAATGAATGAACAACTGAAACAACTACAACAGGTTCATCAACAACAGGTACAACAACAACAGGTACAACAATTACAACAACAATCAATCAACAACAAAATCTTACCTGAGGGAGAACTGACAGTGGATGACATCGAAGTGCCCAATCGCTTCGCTCCGCTACAGGTGCAGGGCCCAGTCGATGATGATGATCACACCATGACGGCTGAGGAGGAAGATGACGACGATGATTACGTAACTGTAATTAAAAAAATTAAAAATAAAAATAAAAATAAAATATTAAATAAAGCAGTTGAAAGACAACAACAGCAACAACAAAAAACAAATATGAAATCAAAACCATCCGGTTCAACGGAACAAACAACAACAACCAAGACGACAACAACAACAACAACGTCAACAAACACAATAAAGAAAAGTATGCGGCCACCACCCATACATATACACAGTCAAGAGATTAGCGATACTATTAAATTGATCAAAGGGTCAAATATAGAAAATTTTAATGTCAAACGGGTCAATAAAAACAAGCATACATTACAAATAGACAATTTAGAAAATTATAAAATCGCTAAAGGTATACTAAATGAATGTGAAACAAAATATTTCACGTATACCCCTAAATCAGAAAAGCCAAAGTCAATTGTGCTAAAGGGTCTGCATGAAGCAGAAGATGTAAACGAAATAAAAAAAGAAATTGAACAACACAATATAAGTGTAATTAGTGTTACACAATTGAAAACGAAACACACAATTAAAAAAAATATAAAATTACCACTATTTATAGTGCAATGCGCTCCTGAAACAAATTTAGGACAAATATATAATATAACATCAATAAACTACCAAAAAATCACTTGGGAAAATTTGAAAAAAAAAGATACGATAATGCAATGTTATCAATGCCAGCGTTTCGGCCATGTTGCAGCAAATTGCAACCTACAATACAGATGCGTCAAGTGTGAACAGAGCCACGAACCAGGACAATGCACAATAAAAACAGAAATCATCAAAGAAGAAATATATTGTGCAAATTGCAAAGCAAAAGGACATCCAGCGTCTTACAAAGGATGCCCAATCTATTTAGCCACAGTGGCTAGACTAAAGGAGAAGATAATAGAGAAAAGAGCACAACATAAACAACCAGCTCAAATAGAAATAACCAAAAAAACCTACGTAAATAAAGAAAATGGTACGTTTGCTGAAATGCTAACAGGCAAAAAACAACAACAACAAACAACAACAACAACAAATGAAAATAATAAAAACATACAAACAATAACAAAAAAAATGGATATGATGGCTAATACAATAGCGCAACAAGGCGAACAGATAGCCCAACTCCTAGAGTTAATACGGGAATTAACAAAATGAGCAGTACAACTAATGGGCTCAAAATAATTGCAATTAATGTAAATTCAATTATAAGCACCCAAAGAAGGATAAACTTACTAAATTTTATAAAAAATAATAACCCGGATATTGTATTATTAAGCGAAACCAAATTAAATAACAAACATATTATAACATTAAAAGATTACGACATACTGAGACAGGATCGAACAGAGGGAAAACGTGCTGGTGGAACTGCAATTATAATTAAAAATAAATACAACTATCAACAACTTAATACAAATACAAATAATAATAAAGCCGGCATCGAATATACGACCATAAAAATTAAATTAAAAAATTATAATAATAAATACCTATTCATTATATCAATATATTGTAGCCATGCTAACCATAGCATAACGGAATCACACTTTAACAATGAATGGCAGCAAATATTTACAAATTATAATCTAAATAATCCTGACAATTACTACATAATAGCAGGAGATTTCAATGCTACGCATACAAGATGGGCAAATACAACGAACAATATAAGGGGAGTAAAATTAAACGATTGGTTAGAAAGGAAGGATATTGAGTACAGAGCACGCGTCTATACCCCAGATAGTGCAACATTTTTACGAACCAATAACATTCTGGATTTCGCCATAGCAGATATGCGTCTAAATATACATACAGATGAAAATAATCGAATAGCAGCACATTATTATGACAGTGACCACAAAGCGATTGAAATTATTTGTAAAAATTATAATAACAACAATAATAAATTTCAAATCGATACAATCACGGTAAATCCAAATCCTAGATTCAATTTTAATAATACGAATTGGCCAATATGGCAAAATAAATTAGATAAACAATATAATAAATATCTAATTGAAAATGAAATCGAACAAATAATACCTGATAAGCGAAACATAACAAATGATGAAATAAATAATAATATACAGATAATAACTGAAATAATAAACTCAAACATAAAAATGACAACACCTAAAATAATACGAAAAAATAACATGGAATGTTATGTAAATAATACAATTAAAAAATTATATAAAACTAAATCACATCGTATATCGTTATTAAAAAAAGGAAGGAGAATGAATAGATTAAATCAAGATCAAATAAATATATTAAAAAATGAAATTAAAAGAATAAATCAACTAATAGAACAAAATATAAAAATAGAAGTAAACAAAAAATGGACAGAGCATATGAGAAACATAAAGCCTGGACCGAAAATGTTTACACAAATTAAAAGAATATCAAATAAAGAGACAATAGATTTTAATACAAAACAATTACAGGTAGATGAAAACGAAATAGTAAATATGCAAGAAATAGATATCGATTGGACACAAGTAGAAAAAGATGGCACAACATATAATACATATGAACAGCAACAAAACTTAAATATACTCGGCTATTACATACAAAAAACAACAATTCCGAATCCACAACTTGGTAAACCAGAGCACGCAAATATAATACAACAAAATATAGAGCCGTTAATACAAAAATTTGAATATAATAAAAATAATAATATCACAATAACACAATTTAATGAAAATAATACAGCAATAAATCCAACATGCAATAATAATAACAATAATAATACTTACTTTATAAATCAAATACAATTATCAAACATACTGAAGTGCTTAAATACAAAAAAATCGTACGGCCTGGATAATTTACCCTGTATAACATTGAAACATCTACCAGAAAAATTAAAAAATGAAATATGTTGTTTATTAAATCATTGTCTAAATAATAAAATCTTTCCAACCATATGGAAAACCGCTAAAATCTATCCTATACACAAAAAAGGAAAACCAAAATCGGATCCAAAAAATTACCGACCGATAAGCCTTCTCTCGAACCTTAGTAAAGTGCTCGAGATCATAATATATGATAAGATCCAAGATCATATTAGCGAAAATTCACTATTACCAGACAATCAGTTTGGTTTTAGAAATAAACATTCAACCGTTCATGCAATAACAAAACTAACATCAGATATTTGCAGAAACCTAAACCAAACGGATTGTACTGGTACGATCCTAATTGATATGGAGAAGGCTTTCGAGTCGGTATGGTTAGATGGATTAATGTTCAAAATGCTACAAATGGGTTTTAATAATAATATATTACAACTACTATACGAATTGCTGTATGGAAGAAAATTCAAAACAACAAACGGAAATCAATTGTCGACAAAAATTTTCAAAATACATAATGGTGTTCAACAAGGTACCATTACAGCACCAATACTATTCAGTTTATATACGAAATCGTTAATTGAAAATAATAAATTGAATACAACAGCAATACAAACGATAGCATATGCAGACGATGTTGTAATATACGGAACCGCAAAAAAAATTACAACAATCACGGAAAATATACAAGAAGCAGTCAATTTTACCATGGATTACTTGCACACATGGCGGATAAAGATCAATCCAAACAAATGTGAAATCATACTATTCAGAAAACCTTACCAGCTATCCACATCAGATACACGTAATAATCGGAAAAAATTTCAAATCAATATAGCTGGTACGAACTGTGTGCAAAAGCCATTGGTAAAATATCTTGGAATACATCTAGATAAATTTTTATATCTCAATGAACATATAGAGATACAAATTAATAAAGCTAGAAAAATATTCCACAAAAACAAACAACTATTTTGTTCATCTAATATCGACACAAAAGTAAAGCAGATATGTTACAAGTCCTTGGTACGCCCAATATTAACATATGGTGCCCCAATATGGTGGAATCTTGGACCATATACAATGGAAAAGATGAGAATATTTGAACGAAAATGCCTACGACATTGTCATGCAGAGTTCAGGTCTGCAATAACCGGATATAAGAAATATATATCTAATAAAAAATTATATACAAAATATGGCAGTGAAAGGATAGATCTCCACATACTAAAATTAATAAGGGACCATATTAAAAATGCAACAGATAATAGAGAAAACTCATTAATATTTGCCCCATATTTTACCGAGGACTTGATCAACGAAGCGGCATGCGGCAGAAACTGTAATCCGGGACCAGAGACCTTCATATACCTAGACAAGAATGGATACATTGACGACCCGGTGACCAAATATCCAAAAATTTATCATATCGAAAGGCGCCAGAATATTAAAGGATTCGACGCAACACTATTCCTAAACATAGATGAGTATTCTAATAATAACAGATTTAACTTCTCAATCCCCTTATCAGATTCCACAACAATAAATAGAGAACGAGCTAAATATTGGTGGCTCAACCCCATACCATAAAATAATGTTGACCTCAATAAAGTCGACTCTTTCCCCATACAAATGTAGACCACAATAGAGTCAACCCTCCCCCTATAAAAAAAAAATGATACAGCCAACTGTAAATACTATTCCCATAGAGAAAAGATGAGCCGTAAGTGGAATTGATGAAGGCCGGCAGACACTGAAGCGAGCTGGCTGACATCAATTCAATATCATTCATGGACTCATTTCCATAGAAATTGTATTCGGTATTTTTTTATGACCCTTTTAAACCGAATTATAAAATTAAGATAAATGAATTGATAATTGTACACAAAATTAAAGTAATTGACCAACAATCATAATTATATAAAAAAAATTTTAAAACTAGAGTCTCTAAGGAGCAATATGTTTCCAAAAGATTAATGTACTTGTCTTGGGATTTTTTATTCAGCTTTTTCCCAACATATTATAAATTTAAGATTAAGTCAGAAATAAAGTTTGTTTAGAAAAAAAAAAAAAAAAAAATGTTTAGAATACCGGTTCTCGTCCGATCACCGAAGTCAAGCAACATTGGGCGAAGTTAGTACTTAGATGGGTGACCGCTTGGGAACACTTCGTGCCGTTGCCATTATTTTTGTAATTTTTACTTTTTCATTATGATGATTATTAATCAAGCAATCGAAATTTTTATTTTTATTTTGTTTTGAATTTAATTTTAAAGGAAAAATACATTTTTATTTGATTTTTTTTTTTTTGCTAACATATGAATTTGACATACAATTATTTTTAAAGTGTTATATTTTGTGGTATGTACTGCCATCTAACCAATTAAAACGATTTTATAATCATTAAATTATAGTTTTTCATTATTTATGTTAACAACATAAACATCAAAATTCGGCAACGACCATACCATGTTTAGAATACCGGTTCTCGTCCGATCACCGAAGTCAAGCAACATTGGGCGAAGTTAGTACTTAGATGGGTGACCGCTTGGGAACACTTCGTGCCGTTGCCATTATTTTTGTAATTTTTACTTTTTCATTATGATGATTATTAATCAAGCAATCGAAATTTTTATTTTTATTTTGTTTTGAATTTAATTTTAAAGGAAAAATACATTTTTATTTGATTTTTTTTTTTTTGCTAACATATGAATTTGACATACAATTATTTTTAAAGTGTTATATTTTGTGGTATGTACTGCCATCTAACCAATTAAAACGATTTTATAATCATTAAATTATAGTTTTTCATTATTTATGTTAACAACATAAACATCAAAATTCGGCAACGACCATACCATGTTTAGAATACCGGTTCTCGTCCGATCACCGAAGTCAAGCAACATTGGGCGAAGTTAGTACTTAGATGGGTGACCGCTTGGGAACACTTCGTGCCGTTGCCATTATTTTTGTAATTTTTACTTTTTCATTATGATGATTATTAATCAAGCAATCGAAATTTTTATTTTTATTTTGTTTTGAATTTAATTTTAAAGGAAAAATACATTTTTATTTGATTTTTTTTTTTTTGCTAACATATGAATTTGACATACAATTATTTTTAAAGTCTTATATTTTGTGGTATGTACTGCCATCTAACCAATTAAAACGATTTTATAATCATTAAATTATAGTTTTTCATTATTTATGTTAACAACATAAACATGAAAATTCGGCAACGACCATACCATGTTTAGAATACCGGTTCTCGTCCGATCACCGAAGTCAAGCAACATTGGGCGAAGTTAGTACTTAGATGGGTGACCGCTTGGGAACACTTCGTGCCGTTGCCATTATTTTTGTAATTTTTACTTTTTCATTATGATGATTATTAATCAAGCAATCGAAATTTTTATTTTTATTTTGTTTTGAATTTAATTTTAAAGGAAAAATACATTTTTATTTGATTTTTTTTTTTTTGCTAACATATGAATTTGACATACAATTATTTTTAAAGTGTTATATTTTGTGGTATGTACTGCCATCTAACCAATTAAAACGATTTTATAATCATTAAATTATAGTTTTTCATTATTTATGTTAACAACATAAACATCAAAATTCGGCAACGACCATACCATGTTTAGAATACCGGTTCTCGTCCGATCACCGAAGTCAAGCAACATTGGGCGAAGTTAGTACTTAGATGGGTGACCGCTTGGGAACACTTCGTGCCGTTGCCATTATTTTTGTAATTTTTACTTTTTCATTATGATGATTATTAATCAAGCAATCGAAATTTTTATTTTTATTTTGTTTTGAATTTAATTTTAAAGGAAAAATACATTTTTATTTGATTTTTTTTTTTTTGCTAACATATGAATTTGACATACAATTATTTTTAAAGTGTTATATTTTGTGGTATGTACTGCCATCTAACCAATTAAAACGATTTTATAATCATTAAATTATAGTTTTTCATTATTTATGTTAACAACATAAACATCAAAATTCGGCAACGACCATACCATGTTTAGAATACCGGTTCTCGTCCGATCACCGAAGTCAAGCAACATTGGGCGAAGTTAGTACTTAGATGGGTGACCGCTTGGGAACACTTCGTGCCGTTGCCATTATTTTTGTAATTTTTACTTTTTCATTATGATGATTATTAATCAAGCAATCGAAATTTTTATTTTTATTTTGTTTTGAATTTAATTTTAAAGGAAAAATACATTTTTATTTGATTTTTTTTTTTTTTGCTAACATATGAATTTGACATACAATTATTTTTAAAGTGTTATATTTTGTGGTATGTACTGCCATCTAACCAATTAAAACGATTTTATAATCATTAAATTATAGTTTTTCATTATTTATGTTAACAACATAAACATCAAAATTCGGCAACGACCATACCATGTTTAGAATACCGGTTCTCGTCCGATCACCGAAGTCAAGCAACATTGGGCGAAGTTAGTACTTAGATGGGTGACCGCTTGGGAACACTTCGTGCCGTTGCCATTATTTTTGTAATTTTTACTTTTTCATTATGATGATTATTAATCAAGCAATCGAAATTTTTATTTTTATTTTGTTTTGAATTTAATTTTAAAGGAAAAATACATTTTTATTTGATTTTTTTTTTTTTGCTAACATATGAATTTGACATACAATTATTTTTAAAGTGTTATATTTTGTGGTATGTACTGCCATCTAACCAATTAAAACGATTTTATAATCATTAAATTATAGTTTTTCATTATTTATGTTAACAACATAAACATGAAAATTCGGCAACGACCATACCATGTTTAGAATACCCTCCATGATTGAAAGTTGGATGAACAACAACTAAAAAAAGTCAGTGCGCAATAAAAGGAATAATAAAATAAAATAATAAAAAGTGAATTTACAGGTTGACAAAAAAATATTTTTTCATCGAAAATATTTTTGCAACCATGTGCGATAATGTGAAATATATTTAAATAAAGAACAATAAGTCTTTATTATAGTGATTAAGGTGAATATTAGTGAATATAAAGAACAATAAGTCTCTATAAATAGTGATTTAAAGTTATTTTATATAGTTTTAAGTTGATGGTTATGGAACATGATACTTAGAATAGAATTGCATCATGTGCATTTTTATTATCATAATGTATATGTTCATGACATATAACAGTGCGCAAAAAAAATAGTGATACACACGAACGTTAAGTGTTGTATATAGTAAAAAAAATCATAGAAAAAAAAAAAAAAAAAAAAATTTTAAATTAGAAATTAAGAAACAATTTTTATGATATTAAACTATCGGGATAAAGTGTAACAGTGAAATAGTGAGACAGAAAAATTCACACGAAAGTTTGTGTTTATAAAATAATAAAAAAAAAATAAAAAGGCACTAAAAAAAAAAAAAAAATTTTTTTTTTTTTTTTTTTAAAAAGTGGCGGATAACAAACCAAATAGATATACAACGGCAATTGACGATGTACAATTAGGTACATCTGCAAAGGCCAAACGTGCGCATCCAAAAACAGATTCGGATGACACACAAAACAAAATTCAGGTGATTGAGGACGGAACAACAACGGGAAAAATGGAAGGCAGCGATGAAACAACCAAAACATCATTGCAGTCATGGGAGCGTGCACAGTCTAATGGAAGTCTTAATCATGACATCATATGCAGAGGCGAACGACGATCTGCGTCTAGAGTATCATTGAAAAGTGATATACATGCTGAGAATATCAAAATTGTTGAAGAAAACAACAATTTGAAAAAACAGATGCGAAATATGGAAGCACAATTTCATTCACAAGTTGAACAAATGAATGAACAACTGAAACAACTACAACAGGTTCATCAACAACAGGTACAACAACAACAGGTACAACAATTACAACAACAATCAATCAACAACAAAATCTTACCTGAGGGAGAACTGACAGTGGATGACATCGAAGTGCCCAATCGCTTCGCTCCGCTACAGGTGCAGGGCCCAGTCGATGATGATGATCACACCATGACGGCTGAGGAGGAAGATGACGACGATGATTACGTAACTGTAATTAAAAAAATTAAAAATAAAAATAAAAATAAAATATTAAATAAAGCAGTTGAAAGACAACAACAGCAACAACAAAAAACAAATATTAAATCAAAACCATCCGGTTCAACGGAACAAACAACAACAACCAAGACGACAACAACAACAACAACGTCAACAAACACAATAAAGAAAAGTATGCGGCCACCACCCATACATATACACAGTCAAGAGATTAGCGATACTATTAAATTGATCAAAGGGTCAAATATAGAAAATTTTAATGTCAAACGGGTCAATAAAAACAAGCATACATTACAAATAGACAATTTAGAAAATTATAAAATCGCTAAAGGTATACTAAATGAATGTGAAACAAAATATTTCACGTATACCCCTAAATCAGAAAAGCCAAAGTCAATTGTGCTAAAGGGTCTGCATGAAGCAGAAGATGTAAACGAAATAAAAAAAGAAATTGAACAACACAATATAAGTGTAATTAGTGTTACACAATTGAAAACGAAACACACAATTAAAAAAAATATAAAATTACCACTATTTATAGTGCAATGCGCTCCTGAAACAAATTTAGGACAAATATATAATATAACATCAATAAACTACCAAAAAATCACTTGGGAAAATTTGAAAAAAAAAGATACGATAATGCAATGTTATCAATGCCAGCGTTTCGGCCATGTTGCAGCAAATTGCAACCTACAATACAGATGCGTCAAGTGTGAACAGAGCCACGAACCAGGACAATGCACAATAAAAACAGAAATCATCAAAGAAGAAATATATTGTGCAAATTGCAAAGCAAAAGGACATCCAGCGTCTTACAAAGGATGCCCAATCTATTTAGCCACAGTGGCTAGACTAAAGGAGAAGATAATAGAGAAAAGAGCACAACATAAACAACCAGCTCAAATAGAAATAACCAAAAAAACCTACGTAAATAAAGAAAATGGTACGTTTGCTGAAATGCTAACAGGCAAAAAACAACAACAACAAACAACAACAACAACAAATGAAAATAATACAAACATACAAACAATAACAAAAAAAATGGATATGATGGCTAATACAATAGCGCAACAAGGCGAACAGATAGCCCAACTCCTAGAGTTAATACGGGAATTAACAAAATGAGCAGTACAACTAATGGGCTCAAAATAATTGCAATTAATGTAAATTCAATTATAAGCACCCAAAGAAGGATAAACTTACTAAATTTTATAAAAAATAATAACCCGGATATTGTATTATTAAGCGAAACCAAATTAAATAACAAACATATTATAACATTAAAAGATTACGACATACTGAGACAGGATCGAACAGAGGGAAAACGTGCTGGTGGAACTGCAATTATAATTAAAAATAAATACAACTATCAACAACTTAATACAAATACAAATAATAATAAAGCCGGCATCGAATATACGACCATAAAAATTAAATTAAAAAATTATAATAATAAATACCTATTCATTATATCAATATATTGTAGCCATGCTAACCATAGCATAACGGAATCACACTTTAACAATGAATGGCAGCAAATATTTACAAATTATAATCTAAATAATCCTGACAATTACTACATAATAGCAGGAGATTTCAATGCTACGCATACAAGATGGGCAAATACAACGAACAATATAAGGGGAGTAAAATTAAACGATTGGTTAGAAAGGAAGGATATTGAGTACAGAGCACGCGTCTATACCCCAGATAATGCAACATTTTTACGAACCAATAACATTCTGGATTTCGCCATAGCAGATATGCGTCTAAATATACATACAGATGAAAATAATCGAATAGCAGCACATTATTATGACAGTGACCACAAAGCGATTGAAATTATTTGTAAAAATTATAATAACAACAATAATAAATTTCAAATCGATACAATCACGGTAAATCCAAATCCTAGATTCAATTTTAATAATACGAATTGGCCAATATGGCAAAATAAATTAGATAAACAATATAATAAATATCTAATTGAAAATGAAATCGAACAAATAATACCTGATAAGCGAAACATAACAAATGATGAAATAAATAATAATATACAGATAATAACTGAAATAATAAACTCAAACATAAAAATGACAACACCTAAAATAATAAGAAAAAATAACATGGAATGTTATGTAAATAATACAATTAAAAAATTATATAAAACTAAATCACATCGTATATCGTTATTAAAAAAAGGAAGGAGAATGAATAGATTAAATCAAGATCAAATAAATATATTAAAAAATGAAATTAAAAGAATAAATCAACTAATAGAACAAAATATAAAAATAGAAGTAAACAAAAAATGGACAGAGCATATGAGAAACATAAAGCCTGGACCGAAAATGTTTACACAAATTAAAAGAATATCAAATAAAGAGACAATAGATTTTAATACAAAACAATTACAGGTAGATGAAAACGAAATAGTAAATATGCAAGAAATAGATATCGATTGGACACAAGTAGAAAAAGATGGCACAACATATAATACATATGAACAGCAACAAAACTTAAATATACTCGGCTATTACATACAAAAAACAACAATTCCGAATCCACAACTTGGTAAACCAGAGCACGCAAATATAATACAACAAAATATAGATCCGTTAATACAAAAATTTGAATATAATAAAAATAATAATATCACAATAACACAATTTAATGAAAATAATACAGCAATAAATCCAACATGCAATAATAATAACAATAATAATACTTACTTTATAAATCAAATACAATTATCAAACATACTGAAGTGCTTAAATACAAAAAAATCGTACGGCCTGGATAATTTACCCTGTATAACATTGAAACATCTACCAGAAAAATTAAAAAATGAAATATGTTGTTTATTAAATCATTGTCTAAATAATAAAATCTTTCCAACCATATGGAAAACCGCTAAAATCTATCCTATACACAAAAAAGGAAAACCAAAATCGGATCCAAAAAATTACCGACCGATAAGCCTTCTCTCGAACCTTAGTAAAGTGCTCGAGATCATAATATATGATAAGATCCAAGATCATATTAGCGAAAATTCACTATTACCAGACAATCAGTTTGATTTTAGAAATAAACATTCAACCGTTCATGCAATAACAAAACTAACATCAGATATTTGCAGAAACCTAAACCAAACGGATTGTACTGGTACGATCCTAATTGATATGGAGAAGGCTTTCGAGTCGGTATGGTTAGATGGATTAATGTTCAAAATGCTACAAATGGGTTTTAATAATAATATATTACAACTACTATACGAATTGCTGTATGGAAGAAAATTCAAAACAACAAACGGAAATCAATTGTCGACAAAAATTTTCAAAATACATAATGGTGTTCAACAAGGTACCATTACAGCACCAATACTATTCAGTTTATATAC